>CM061091.1:3832500-4432500 GCA_030770545.1 Macropodus opercularis | reverse complement strand
TTTCCCTCTGAATGACTTTTCACAGCCGAATGCCCGTGGCTGCTTGCCCGAGGATCTCCTGACGGCACCCTTCTCCCCTCCCTCACCATCACCCCACCACCTATTCAACCTCAGGCTCTGTGAGATACCCCAACACAGGACACCAAGTCCTCCTCCTCTTCCTCTGCACATATCCCCTGGGCCGACCGCTCATGGCGGTGGCATGCAGGTAAAGGCGCTGCTCCTCCATTTCTGGGTACAAAGAAGCAATTAATCTACGTGTCTGGAAAAGGCTGTATAGGAGGGCTTTCCTATTGTGTTTGTGGATTGCTCTCTGTCAAGTGAACCCACAGAGTCAGAGCTCATTGTTGCCCAGTAATTACTGTAATGTGTAGGATACATGTTGAATTGTAATGACTTTGTTCTTTTTTTTTTTGGCTAATGTTACCTATGAGGTCATTACAAGTAGGAGGTTCTCATGGGATATGTTGAAAAATATAGATTTCATTTAATAGTAGATTAGAAGCGTGACATATCTGGGGCTTTAATAGACATGGCTAAGTGTCTACTCTGTCCTTCCCGGTAGATTCTTGTGGATTACCCCACTACTCATTATTACGGATGTGTGCCATCCCAGAGGAGCACAGTGCGATAATTCAATTAATGGGAAATTATGAGATGTTCCTGTGGTTACGCTCTGAGGGTCAGGTACCCTCTCCTGTGCAAATAAAGGTAGAAAGACTGACGCAACAGAAACACAAAGCAGGGATATTGTACCAATAGTATCAGATCTTCCCTCTGAGGCAAGTACTGTATATGAGATAAAAGATCACATGAGTGACATGTCTTACATCAGCTTACTAAGAAAGTACAGCAGTAGTATTTGTTTGCAACATTTTTAGCAAAGTTTCATATGGTTCCTGCCAGGAAGAGGACTGAGAATGACGTTTTTAGCAGCAGACTGTATATACTGCACGAAAACCTAGTGAGTAAATATCAGCGCTGACAAGTATTGTATTTTAGGTATCTTCATGGAAAGCAGGCAAATGTTGCTGCTGTGCGTGTACAGTAGCTTTGATGTCCTGCTGGGCGGCACAGAGTGAGCAACTCTTCTACCAATGGGACTATTACAGCAGACAAGATGAACACACATGGTCTCTCTTTTTGTCTGTCTCTCTTTCTTTCACTTTCCCCTGCTCCATCTTTCCCAATATTCCTCTTTCACAGTCTCCCTAACAAAAATCGTGTTGAGCGGTGTTAGCATTGAGATGAAAAGAATGCTAAAATATTAATGGAGGATTGCTTTGTTCTGGAGAGCACAGAGATGTAGAGACGGAGTTCTTCTGACTGGTAGGAGCCAGGTCTGATTCATTAGCTGAGTTGTCTGTGTGAGGAAGTCCACAGAGGGCTGCCACATCCACTGAGAATGCTGTGTAGGCCACCCCCCTCCAACCACCACACCCCCTTCCAATCAACCCCCTCGTACACACTCGCTGTCTTTCTCCTTTACCTTCAGTGTCTTTATTATAATCACCCACCTCCTTATTTTTCCTGAAATGATTTAAACCTGAATTCTCACAAAAACTAATTTTATCATTTTTTTGAATTTATAGCCCCCCTCTTTCATGCCAACATGCAACCCCCCTGTATGCTGGGTCTAATGTGTCTCCAAATGTGGAACTGAGAAGGATTTGAGCTCCACTCAACACTAGATCCTGGGGTAAACAGTTCAGAGACCAGAGGTGCTAGGATCTGTTGCTACATTGTACCCTAAGCGACTGCCTTTGAGAGGTAAAATGTATTCACACACGTCTAAATTATGCCAGGCTGTGCCGCAGAACCGACCGTACCACAGAGAGTCCAGCTTCTTTTTACTGTCTGTCTTTTCTCGCTTTCCCTGAGAGACAGCAATGATCAAACCATACTGAGTGGACACAGTCCCTCCACAAACTGGAAAAATAAACCTAGAGAGAGTAACCAGGAGAGAAATGGAAATTATACCCTGCTCCAAAACCCTTTTCTTCCACAATCTCTTAAAAAGATCAGCTGCTTCCCCAATGAATAGGGAACAGCTCATTGGGATAGGCTAAGAACAAGATTGAGGATTTCTGGGATATGTTTTATCTCTGTTATGCTTTCATTGAAAAAAAAAAATCAATAGAGCAACACAAGGATAAAAAGACAAAGAGGCTAGATAAAGTTTTGACAGATACAGTGATACTTGCTCAGAAAAGCACTACACTTGTGACTGGATGAAAACTTAAATTTGGTTTCACTGTAAGAAAACTCTTAAAATGAAATGAGTGTGTGTCGACTTCACCATTAACAGGTCGGAATTCATTAAAGACGCATGCATCTACCTCGGTCTGTTGGAAAGCCAGTCTACTCTTGTTCACACTGGTTGTAGTAGTCCAGTGGGAAGTTGAGGAAATACGGGGACACTTGTTCCGCTCGTTCTTTTTGTAAACAAGACGTAAAACCTTCACCTGATGCAAGAGAGAGATAACGCACTACATGAGAGAAACTCAACAACTGAACCACTTGAGCAGAACAGTGATAGTAATTTCTGGCAGTATAACATCCAGTGTTAGGTATTAGGTTTGTATTACGTTATTGTTTTGTATTGCATTTAAATACAGTACATAATGTGTGGTTTTACTGTGGTATACACAAATAAACACACAGAGAGGCATACAAACGCATTTAATTTCTAACACCCCAAGCACTCTCTGTCACACACAAGACCTCTAACAAGCAAACAGGCAGACAGATGAGCCACTACAAGCTTAAAATCCCTTTATTACCTCTCGTTGTGAAGAGGATGCAGAAGTGGCCCACCAAGTGCTCCCCTCTCTGCATATGAACCCTTAAAGCCTTGCCTCACAACCAATAAAAAGACCAGTGCAATCTGTAAGCAACCCTGTTCCCATATGGGCTAGTCTGCCATGGGCCTCATTTGCTTTTGTCCTGTGGCTCTCTGAGGGCCAAGCCCCGTACGCCCCAGTCTAGCTCTGGGCATTTACTGAATATGCACCTTCCAGTTGCTGTAAAGAAAGATCCCAACCAGCTAATCTCATCACAGGCTGGGGACCCTCCACATATGTAAATCTACATCTGTTCTCCTTCAAAGAGAGAGATTCTCCAGGATTAAATCACACACAAACCCAAGCACACCCCACATGAGCATGCACGCACAGGCAAACATGCATAAGTACTCTCCCACATGGCCACTGCCAATCAAGAAGTCCCTCCCTCTAGCACATGTACTTGTCTGCCATCCCCAGTCTCCAAATTTACCCTCCTTTCTCAATTATCCGGGTGACAAGCAATGGCCAAGAAATTGCTCTTTGTGTCATTGATTTGTATTATCCAAAATCTGCCCTTTGCCTAAAAGCTATAGCTGCCAATGGGATCCTGGGATTCGGTCATAGTCTGTGAAGAGCAGCACCAGAGGCCTAGGAAGCTGGCAACATAGCAAGAGCAACATCCTATAGTGCCCTGGGATATCATTATACATCACGGCAACACAGGATTAACTCGCTCAATGACTGGGGCCTGCCACGAGACAGTCTATAGGAAAGACAGCTTCATTAAACATCACTGGCAGGGAGATGACAGTGGGAACTGATAAATGTCAGATATTTAAATTATTAACACAACTCAAGCAATGACAATATGATCAAATTATGATTTCCCCTTAAATTTGCCTCCGACCCCAGGGAGAGAGGCCTGGTAGCTAACATAGCTACCTGCTATATGGAATAAAAGATATTAATTACAATAACATAAAATATAATTTGTTTAAACATATTTCGTATTATGATTATCCTTGTTTTTATAATAAAGTATAATACATTCTTTTCTCTATTATAATTTCATTCAGTATCATGGCAGACAGACGCAGGCAGCTTCAACCTCAGGTCTTTGCTTGCACAGCTCAACATGTCAAACATGTCCAGGACATTCCACAGCATTGTTTTGCTCCCTTTGAGTGGTCAGCTAACAACAATCACCCCAAGAGCAATGCGTGCAATAATCAACAAGAAACTTCCAAAGTAAAGTCTAGAAGCCAAAGGTCTCTCTTCTAGTGGCTAATATTGTTACTCATCCATCCAGGAGAGGAGGCCACTACTCCAAGGTAAACTAAGGTAACATACAGATACATACAGTCCCAGACGTATCATTATCAGTACATATCAAACAGCATCAAATAGTCTTGATTAGCTGTTAAAACCCTGGTGAACCCTGTATCACTCCTGAATGGCATCAGTTACATAAGCTTATGGTTTCAGCAGCAGATATGACATTTCTAAACACGACTATTACTACTTAGGGGTGAGTCTTATTATACGCTCATGGAATGTTGTGGTTATGGAGCTGCCGACCTCGCAATTAGCTTTCCATTAATAAATGCCTTTTAATTGAGAGAGTATCAACAGCTGTGCTTTCTGGATGCAACTTCATCCTACTAAAAAACAGAAATATGTAGTGAATACATGACAAACTGACAACAGCAACAATTCAAATTATAGACATAATAATAATAACTCAATAGAGTGAAATTAAAAGTTAAATTAAATAAAAAATAATTTAAAGATTGATTTGAAGTGTGGCCTTCAAAACCACTATTGTGTCAGGTATACATTAAATGCAATTCACCTTGAGATGGAACAACATGTTCACATGAGCTGGTATTGTATAATTAGGTTTAAAAGAAGATTCGCACACAAAGAAAGACCATCTAACAAGACATAACAGCTACACAGAGAATGGTTGTAAAGACGTGTTCGATAGAGCCGATTTGCATGTTTAATTAAGCTATCAGCTCAATACAACAGAGACCCAAAACCTAAAGCCGCAGAGTCAACAGCCCCTGTAATAACACCTCCCTCCGGTCAGAAGGGCTGAGGAGAAGTGGAGGGAGGAGGCGGCAAGCAAAGAGGGTGTGAGGGGGCTGCAGTCAGTCACTAATTCACTGAAAGAGAATACGCAAAGCTTTTCATTAACACCCTGTGAAAGGCACATTCACACTCCAGCCCACTAATTAAGTCAGTCCTCACTCACTAGGGAGCAAAAGAAAAGAGAAGAGAAAGAGAGAGAGGAAAGAAAAAGGACTAGAGTTAAGAAATATAGGGCAAAAGATGAGACTGATGAAGGAAGAATTGGAAGGACAAAGAGGTAAAAAGGGAAACGGAGAGACGGCAGAGAGACAGAGTGAAGAAGCAAAAGAAGGAGGGAGGTGCAGAGATAATATCTTTGCCTCTAATCAGGTTGATTTTAAAGTCACTCATTGCCAGTCCACTGCAGGTCTCATTAACTCCCCCCTGGCTGGCATTATTGTTCAGGCAGTGTTTGAAATCCACCAAAGGAATGGAGATTTGCTTTAATCCAGGCCCATCAAAGGTAACACTGATGCTGCCGTGACGCTGTGCCTCTGGATTAGGCCAAGCTCAAGAGGAGAGGGAAGAGAGCGGGCGGAATGAGGCACGCAGACCCATCCTCAAAATTTAACCATTTCAAATTCAGTAGGTGACAGGTCTCAAAAGTCTCACGAGCAGTAAAGATGACACTTTCAGGCAGCATTTGAATAATCTGGATGGTCTGGGTTACATAATTATGCCATGACAATTCGGGCACATATGTCACAGTACAGTTTGGCAGCCAGTGTATCAGTGCGGGGAAGCTTACGGGGGGTAGGGATAAGCGCCATACTGTCCCTGCATTTACTCTCCTACACTGTGCTCTGCTAGGTACTGATTTGGGAAAATTTGCAATTCAAAACAACTTTTTGAAAAGAATATTTTTTCGTCTCATGAATACAGAATTTGGGAGGCAGGGTTTAAATTGCACATAGCAACAGCAGGAGACCATTTTGTGGTTATATTACCCCTGGCTATGTCAAAAGATGAGGAAGAAAAACCAGTGCATATCTGAAAAATGACAATATCATTAGGTCTGTGCCTTTGCTCATGTCTACGTAACATTTGATTTCTCAGCCAGGAAGCTTGAGTCAAGCCCAGAGGAAGTTGTTCCAGGAAGTGTTCCAAAAGGATGGGCCACCTGGAACACTACAAACTGAGACGATAACATAGACAGGTAAAGTGTATCAGCGCTGGAGGGGCAAATGCCGAAGAGCAGCTTTAACCCCATACAACGTGCATGATGATGCTTGACAGCTGTGATAAAAGGCATGCGAAAATACACACTTTTATCGCTTTCTAACTGTACTTCACAAACATGTTTTCTAAGAGTGGCCTCCTCATGCAGAGAGAGCACTCTCCCGTCTAGGAAACCTCTGAGTCCTGGTGTTGAAAAATATACTGACATCTCTTTATTCATGGGCAAAACCACTATAGAGAGTATTAAACTCCAAAGAGTTTTAAAAATGCTAAGGAAAGGGGCATTTATGGTGAAAGGCTGGATTCTGGCATTTTTAGCCACTTGTTAAAGTAGACTGCTACAAGGAGAAGTCAATATAATTTATCGGTTCATTCTCGGCTTGTCACATACCGTTTGGACACTGGTTGTGTTCCATCCTGATGTTTATGCTGATTCCTAGTTGTTTGTGACATGGTAAACACGAGTATGGGGTGTCACTTCTAATGCCACATTAAAAACCCAATAATGTTCAGTATTCTCGAGAGGCGTGAGGTGCAGAGTGGGGAAAAAGTAGGAATTGAAAAGAGGTGAAAGTTTGTGGGCATCAGTGTCCTAGGCTCACAGCGACTCGCCCTGTGAATCAGGTTTAGCCACTTAAGGGTATTATACCTCCAGGCTGATGAAAAGGGGCCCTCCCAGATCAAATTAAAGTAAATCTTGTCTAAATCCATCCTACAAAGGAAGTTTAGACTTTGCCATTGTGCAGGCAAGAGTAAACAGGGGGTCCTTAGGTCCCGTGGGACAAAGGAAACCGATCTTACCCCAGTAGGTCAATGTTAACACACAGATCACAGACATAAAACACACTCAGACACAGCTGTTGCTGCACAGACCACTGCAGTCACTCTACAACGCTTGAGCTTTAAACAAGCTATAAGTTCTCCACTGACTCTGACACTCCAGCATGCCTCCTGCTATGCTCACATTTTGCCCTGAAGACAAAAGTTGTTCAGTTGCATTTCTTAGACAGACAGTTAAAGGGAAGTTCCATCACTCCCCTGGTTGTTTCACACAGAGGATTGCTTTGCATTGTGTCTCTGCAACAATTGACGAATCAACCCTCCATCATCCTTTCTGTCCAGGGATGAGGTGATTTTCCCAGATGGCTGTAGGGCACTTGTTCTCTGAGGCAGGATCACGGCGACAGACAAAAAAAATAAATAAATCAAACAAACTTTTCAAAAAAGTGTGCACAATCACCCTGTTAATGATTCTAATTGAGGCATCGTCACACTCCAGCTGAACCAAGCACAATAAATATGTGTTCAATTAGGGTCTATTGCTCCCAGCCACTGCCGCTGGAAAAATAAAGAGGGCCCCCGGCCCATGGGCCTAGCTCCATTCACCTGGCAATCATATTATGATGCTCTCATTTTTGACCTGTTTCAAATTATCCCTGGGTAAACAAAACCATTCTCCTATCCACGCCAAGACAATTGTTCTGCTTCTCTCAAGTCAAAAACTTTGGCAAATTATAGCGTCTTTGTGCTTGAAAGGTACTAAAACAGGTGTCAAGTACTATTACAGTCAAGATCTATACAAACAGGCACTCACAAAAACCCAGACAGAGGTTACAGGCCTAACAGGCATTTGTGAGCATGCAAGAAAAGACAACACTGCTTCAGTAATTATCAGCCAAGGAAACCATAATAATGTTCACACAACAGAAGAATGCAAAAACAAAGGAGCCATTCAGAAGCAGTAACACCTAAGGTGTTTTCTTGGTGATGGCCATCTTGTCATTTAATGCAAGCTGTTGAAATGAAAGATAAGCACCGCAGGCAACCAGGTGCTTCTTCCACTTCCCAGGAGTCTATTCACATCACAATGAGCATAGCTGTGTGTGCATAACGTGCACGTGCAGAGACGTGCTCGCTCGAAACAAAAGGAACAAAGCGGGAATGCTCTGCCTTGATTACACATACAGACCCCAACAAATGTGTTAAAAAGCTAAGTCATATTTTTTGTATGAAAGTCCACTAGGGTATTCAAGGGATAAATGTTATCATCACCCAGTTCACAAAGGTGTGGCAGCATCTACATTTAGGTCCAAACGGACTCTCTGCAGCCTTGACGCACAAAGAAATCCAGCCAGCTGTTTCATACACCAAAGGCATGTAATGTTTAATTCATCATTCTTGACACAGTTCTTGAGAAGCAGTTACACGTTGTTTCGTTTGTTTTTCACATTGTGTTAAGTCAAATACAACAAAGTACTTTGTCCACAGTAACCATCATGTTGTCTTGTGCACATTTGCAGCTTGTCTATACTCCCATGGCCCCACATGTAGTATAAATATAAGTGCATCCATTGATCAGTTGAAGCCAAAATGGGAATTACTTTGTGATAAGAAATAGCTCTGCATAATATGCCAAAAACCTGTGATGTGCGACAACATCACATAATGTTGCAATGACAATATAGAGCAAAAAAGAAGCAAGCACATTACTGCAGCTGCACAGATCTTGTTTCGTTCTGCCACAATAGCCGATGCAAACATATGCCCCAACGAATGAATTAGAGCTTAATTACAAAACATAACAATTAAGTTATGTGCTTTCTCAAAATGTCTTTTATCAGTTACCATGTTTTGTACGTTAATATGTTAATATTGCAAAGATGTTGTAAGTACATAAAGTTGTAACTTCTTAACTCTTAATTTTAAAGCACTCTGGTATTGAAAGCATGCTGTAAAAAAGACTTACGGCATGGTTATGCATAAGCGTACAGTCTTATTCATGTGTGCAGGCCCAAAATAAGCAGAAGGGAAGTAGAGGGCCAGCCCGGCTATAAGGAGATGATAAATAATCCAGCTGAAGTCAGCCATAAGGAGAATCTGCCTGTCAGTCCTCTCAGCCTAGAACAGCCTGAGGTTATCATGACGTGCCAGCACATTTGGTGTGAGCGTTTGACTGCTTCACCTCCTAATCGTGCCTCCTCCGGGCACCACTCTCCTGGGAGGCCTCCTATCCTCGCCTCTTCCTGGTCTCTGTTGTTACACTCAATAGTCACAGAATGTAGGATGGAGGAAGCTTGGGAAGTGTGAGATTTGTTTCAACAGAGTATGTGTACACTAACTGCCGTAATGAAAGGAGTGTTTAAATGTGAACATACTTGTTATATTTCCTATGCCAATACTTTTTTTTTTACCTTCAGTTTTCAGCATCACACTAACTGATTCATCAGAATTATGGAGACATAATCTGCCAATTGCTCAGCTCTCTCATATACATACTGTACAGTTAGATTAAAGAAGTTTTACTATAGTAAACTCTTTACTGATGAATCATGCTTCAATGCTAATTTCCATTGACTGATTGATAAAACTATGCATATACTAAAGATTCATGGAACCTAGTGGTTTCACAGTATGCAGCAACATAACGTTGATGATTATTTCTCATTTCCAGGGCCTTTCAAGTTCACCTCTAGAAGTCCAGTCACTTCACATCCCCTGTTGAGGTCCAATCTGTTTTCCTACGTTTTTCTATGCTTCAATTGATGGAGCCCACTAGTGTTTTATTTAGTTTTTTCCCCCACAATGCAGTAAACTAAGGTGAAAAGGTACAAATATTTTCCAATAGGACGGAATTACCTGCTACCTATGTAAAACCCAGATCGAACAAATTAACCAGACTTCTTCAAAGAAAAAGCCCCATTAAAACACACACCTCAGGTATGTTTGTATGTGTTCAGCCTTATTCTTAACGCCACTTCCAGCTTTGCTTGCTGTGATCTTTCCCCATGTATGCATCTATTTCCATGGCAGAGGCAGCCTGTTTGCATGTGGCCTCTGCAGGCCACATCTTCCCCTGTGGCTTGTTGTTCTGTGCATTTCTAAACCCACCCATTTATTTTGGTTTGTCTTAAACTATATTTATCCTTTTCTCTCTGACAAATGGGACTTAAAAAAAGAACAGTGTTAAGAGCAAAGCCTGAATAACTCTCCATCTCTGGCTTTGAATCTAAATAATTACTGTAAGCTTGCAGTATATAGGCAGTGCCACCACTCTGTACGCCAACATTTTATTTATGCAATGCTTAAACAGGCTTGTAATTATGAGTCAGAAACTGCAACTCATACTGGCAACAAAGCCCTAAATACAGTGTCTTATAGACATTACCAGAAAAGTTAAATGTAAAAATGTACTATAAATTAAAGTACTGTTCATGCTTCAGCCTAAGTGAATGTCAGATAAGATACAATCCCAGGTATTATACAATTGAAGACAATGGGAAATAATACATGAAATGACAATATTTTAAACTTTTGAACAATTTATTTAATGTTTGAAGAAATGTCCCTGAACCCTTACACACACATACTGTAGGATGTACTGTACTTGACCACTGACCACCAAAATCTAGACGACAATTTGACATTTGTGCCAAATATTCCTTCCACACATTCCTTTGATATCACATTTGCAGGTACAGTGAGTGGTGAGGTCACAGAGTCACAGTGACCTTTGAACATCAAAATCAGATTTTACTCTTGACTCTAAGTGAAAACGTTTGCTAAAATTTTAAAAGTTCAAGATGTTTCCGAGATACTGACGACAGACAACCCAACATCTATCGACTGAAATCCATCACAGAGTTACACTGTTCTTCATACTTGACTGTCCATCAAAACCTTTACTGCTCCATCTCTGAAATGCACTGAATACATAACACAAATGAGCTTTTATTAAAAGCTATATGTACACAAATATGAACACCAGTTTGCCCCTGCATTATGCTGATTTGACTTCATGCAAAAAGCCTTTCAGTCCCCCCCCATCCTTCTCTACACACACGTTATCAGTCCACCAACTGTATAACTTACTGTAACATACAGCAAATATGTGACTATCTAGACAGATGATGACACTGTTGCTCTTGGCTGACCCTAATGTATATCCTGTATCCAGTACTGCAATGTTGTCACAGATCATTTTCTGATTTCAGGGGAGACTTGTGCAACTCTTGCCACCCTGCTGGTCTAGCCCTAGTGTTTTGGAACAGTTTTGAGTTGATCTCAAACTGGGTTTGCTTGGATTCTTGTTGCTCTTTAAAGAAGCATGCTGACTAAAAGAAAACAGACACTCTTGTCCACCCACACAAACTTCCCTCTTACTGAAAAATTTGACAGCTCTACTGCGCAGACTGAACGAATAAGCCACAGATAGAACTTGGAGGTTTAAATGATGCAAGAGGGTGGGCAGCTACTCAGGAGGATGAATCAGAATTTCTCAGTGCATGGGTATACACTCTAAATATGAATTATTAAGTGGCTATCATACCCACATAGTATGAAAATAAATCCAGGGGTAGATAGAATGAGAAGGGGCTGAGGTCGTAGACATGAATACTGATGGTGGAAATCCCGGAGGAGGTACTGATACTTAAAGGCCGCCAGGAAGCCTGCTTGGATCTCTTCTTCTGCCTAATCATGCCTCATCAGCTCCGACATGGACGACAATACGAACCATGACCTTTAGGGGTTAGACATTAACTCAACATTTTCAATTTCTTATGTGATTTGGCTGGACCAGAATAATTTACTACTAAAACAACCCAACATAACAAAACAGAACACACGCAGTAACTGATTGCCCAGTGTTTCTCACATTATAATCTCGTTGACTTGAACAACCTCTTATGGCAGGCTAGCTATTTGGAGATAAACGTCTCAGGCAGGAGAATGATAGTGGCATTATTAGTATTTACATACTGATCTAACGTGATGAAAAACAACGACTCAGAGGTGAATGTAATTGAGTCCTTCACCACAAGATGGGGTCTGTATAAGAGCTCTTAATCTACTCGACACGCGCTCATGTGGCTCTGGGACAACGTACACTGGGATAGTCACAAACCAGAATTACATAGCAAAGCTGTTTGTGCCGTCTCATGTTCAAATCCTACCCCTTAAATGAACCCACCCTTAAACAGCTGTATTGGTCCAGCGTTACACCGTTAATTAAGGTAAAAAACATCTTAAAAATGTTGAAAAAGGATGTCTTATCACATCTGATCAGATGGCTTTAAAGCCCCAATTCGTTGCCTTTGTTTGACTTACACCGATCAACACCTGCCTACATTTTTATTGACAGAAGTCATTTCTTTACAAAAAACCTATTCAGAAAAATCATCTTTTCTATTTCAAAGTTAAGTACTAAAAATGCTGATGCACCCACATTTTTAGCCCAGTGTGTCAAACCATTAATGTTACAGTTTCCATTAACCAGCATAAGTACATTTATTGGATGAAATACTCAGAGCACAAGAACAATTTGCATTCATGAGCTGTTGGAAAATTGTTTCTTATCATTTGTAACATGCCTGACTCAGACACTCTTCCAATAAGTCCGTAAGATGTGAAAATATTCTTTAAGATGTTATGCTCAATTATTTGATTGCAAAACCTTTGTAGTTTGTGTTGCTCACATCAAATTCAAATCCAGCATATGCTTTGTTTGCTGGTATTCTGAATGCTACCAATACCAATTTGTACAATACAGTACGTTGTATTTGAAGTAAGTGCATATCAGTTTAGTGCAGAGTAAGATATTTCATCCACCTAAGCAGTAATCATCTTGAAAAAAGTTAAGGTTAGCTGAAGCTCCTCTGTTCAGATTAGACTGTAAATTAAGATGAAGCTACTTGTGAAGAACTCCCATTCTCTGATGACTGGTGAAGGGTATTCATTGGAGAAAGGTTTAACATCATTGTGTCTGATTGACTGGGCTTTCAACCACCTTGGGTTAAGGGGGCTCCTGGGGTTAGCTTGGTCAGACAGAACAGGGGAGAGCAAGTGAGTGAAAGAGACAGACAGAGACTTAGAGAAACAGAAAGAGAGGGCACATCAGTAAATAAGTAGTCCGCAGAGAGTTGGGCAGTACTCTAATAGAGCCTCATCACAGCCAGTCTGTCAGTCAGTCAGGTGAAACAAGGGCTAAAGGGTTCCTAATGAAGACAGCTTAACACCAAGTTGTCTTGAAACTGACCGGCTAAAAGGCACACACATTATCCATCCACCATACGCTGGGATATTGCAAACTCAAAGTCACTAACAAGAGCAACAACAAGATAAAACCCACTATAAGACCAAGGAAGCCAACAACAGATTTAGTTCCTCCTCTTTAAAAAGAGCATAAGTGAGAAGTAGCACAGGCTACAGTTGACTACAGCTTTACTATCCGTAACTCAGTTGTAGACTAAAGGCTGCAGGGCATATGTGGTGTCAGGCTCAGCTTTAGATCCGTTGCACCCGTAATGCTGTTACATACAGAGTATTGAGTAATACACATACTGTTTTATTTTTATACTTATCTCTCAAGTTCCAGCTGACAGGAAGCATAAATGAACTGTGATCTTGTTACACACAACTTTCCCTTATGGGCTGCATTATGATTCCTCCAGCTGTTACCAGTCTAACTGTTCATACTGCAAAGAAGCACCACGGAGCAGGATGCTGCCTCACCGAGCCCTAGGAGTAAGAATGGTATATACATGATGTGTGTTATATACATGATCCCATGTATGGTCTTTGGTGTTTTTAAAAGTATTCAGTTTCTGTTTCATCTGACCAAAGAATCATTTTCTTCATTACTATACACTGGCGACCAAAAGGTTCAAATAGTGGATGTCAACTTTTAACAGAATGTACAAATACTGAATGGGTTTGAACACTTCTGCAACCAACTGTAAACTGCTGCAGTGGAAATGTCTCCCCAGTTCTATTAATAACACACGGCCAGAACATTGCTTTACTGAGTCATTAAATAAGTAATATGAATATAAGGAAACAACATTTCAACATATTCATAAGACATTCTAAAGATCCCAAATGTACCTAAGAAAAAAAAGCTGTGGCCCCAAACAGATTCTGGGAGATGTTTGAAAGAATCATCATCATCTGCTCAAGTGCACAATAATAAAACTGTTTTTCGTAAGACAACCAGATTATTATAGTTAGAGTTGGATATTCTTGAGCCCTTTCTGCACTACTGTCACAGCTTGTGTTTTTCTAAAGGAACACACAAAAAACTGCGTAAAATAAAACTGATTTTAAGACAATTCCCCTTCATGCTCTGCGAGTCCCATTTTACAAGCACTAAAGCTGCTTTTAGCTTGGTGCAGGAACAGTAGATAAACTAGAAAGCCAATCATTCTAACTGTCCATCCCAGCCCAGCAGCAGTGCCCCAGGACACAGCCTCTGGGTGGCCCTTAACCAGGCCTTGCCCTGCCATCTCTATGGTAAGTGCTCTGTCACGAGGCTGCCAGGGGCTAAGGCATATGCCACTGAGTCTCAGGAGTATCCTCACAGTAAACAAAGGTCCTGCTAATGGAGGCAAGATTCTCTGTAGGTACTGAATGTATGTCTGTGCCTCAGACTGACCTTCAGATGGGTCACTTCTCCTTCCCACCAAATGACTTCATGGCTGGATAACACTGCATTGCCTGCGTTGCTGAACGAGAGAGAGAGAGAGAAAGACAAAGGGTAAAGCGAGAACCGACTGAAGAATCCTTCCGTATGAACTCAGGCTGAAAAGTTGTTCTACAATTGCACAGCAATGCAACCACAACCTTTCATCAGGTTAGAGTATCTGCACACACGTACAGACAGTCAAACTGCAAAACAATATTTTTACAACTGCATATAGAAAACTATGCACTACTCTCAAACATTCACCAAAACAATGTTGCATATCAATTCAAAGCCATTTTATTGCTGCAGTAAAGTTACGAACAGTAAAATGATTCTGCAGTAATAGGAACTGTAGAAGTTTATGCCTTTGATAAAAAAAAAGTGCGAGGTCTGGCAAATATTTGTACTCATGTTAAAAAAGAATAGCAAATTCTGCCCAGAGTTTTATGATCACGTGTCATAATTACCACTGGTGTATTTTCATTGTTCAGTATAAACACAGTGTGTCTGTATAAACACAGTCCTTACTCATAATGGCTGGTTTCTGAGCCATCCACCTATGTGTAAACAGTCTGCAAGCACCGCCGAATGGAAACTTCAGCTGACCTACTGTATGAGCCCGGGCGAACAAACTTTTCCACAAATTTATTTGTGTTGACATGGTTTGTAGTGCATGAATGCCCTCTGCCAGTCAAGCATGCCACTGCCCACGCTGTAACCTATGCAATGAAACACAATCGGAGAGCAAAATAGATTTAATACACATTTGGAACTGCTTTCCTTCACAATGGCC
Organism: Macropodus opercularis; assembly: GCA_030770545.1. Taxonomy (NCBI): domain Eukaryota; kingdom Metazoa; phylum Chordata; class Actinopteri; order Anabantiformes; family Osphronemidae; genus Macropodus; species Macropodus opercularis. The sequence continues at coordinate 4,417,151 of CM061091.1, read as the reverse complement.
GGTGCCAGAGTGCGCCTGCCATTCCGTGGGCATTTTACTCAATTGCAGGGCTTTGTGGGAACGGGTACTAGTATAAAGCCATCATTTATGTATATGTACACTGTCGACACATAAACCCACCGCTGTATTATCTTTTCTGTTCAAGTCTATAATTAGTTTTCCCCCTGTTACAAAGTAGGCATATGTTTCATAGATTAAAAAAAGAAACTGATTAGTTCAAACCTTAACCCTGTCCTCATTCTCTGATTTAGTTTTATAGCAAGCAAAGATAAGAGAGGAGCTACAGGGAGGGACTTTATAATGTGTCTCAATATCAGGAAAGTATGCTGGGAGTTCAGAGGCAGAGTGAAATGAGGAGCCTGAGGCTTATGTCTTCAAATCACAGCTTTCCCAAGCACTGTTGCTGCTGTAACACACTGAAGATGTTAGAGGGGCAAATTGTTGTATTGACAGTGTATATTCAGACATATGCACACAGTGTCTGTGTATGAGCATTCAATAACCACAGCCAATAACATCAATAGTCCCAAATTACAATATCATCTCTAGTGGCCTCTCTGTAATATAGCATTTTAACAGTGAAGGGATATATGCCAACATCCATAAAACATAAGAGGTCACATTTAATAGCAGGTACAGCAGGAGATGAGACAAGACAAATTATCTTTATAGCCCAATGGCAATATTTTATTTAGTTTAAGTCCCACAGTATGTTGTCACACCCAGTGGGCAGGGCAGGGGAAAGAAATCTCCTCCATGGTGTGCTACTTAGCATGCTTTCCCTTCACAGCATTTCCTTCCCACGAATTACAGGAATATGAAAATGTGTTGTACTCCTTCTACGTGCTCCTAATTTCCGGGGTTGAATACAAGAGATGAGTATGCCGCTATATCTCTACATAGTTTCTGCATGCAGACTGCAAGACTAGTGACCTGGTTTATGGCTAGGCAGTCAGGGGGGAGACGAGGCCAAAAGAGAGAAAAGACAGAAGGATAAGAAGAAAAAAAACACAAAAATAAATTGAGTGAAAAACCCAAGAACAGAGAAGAGGGCGGGAGAGTGGTGTCATGGGAGCTGAGAGAGGCTAGTGCCATGCTATTGAGCGCCTGGAAGAGCACAGTCTCTGATTTCTTCCTTTTTTGCTTTTTTCCTTTTCAAAGAGCACTTGAAAGCTCTTCTGAGGTATCGAGCAGGTGGGAGTGTATGGTGAGCCAAGAGTGGGCAGGGCTGTGTAAGGCAGCTCCCTCTGTATCCAGAGCACAGAAGTGGAGGACTCAGAGGTCCAAAGGCCCAGTGGCCCAGAGCTCCAGCCAAGCGTCTCTGAGGAGCCTTCAGCTGGGTTCTGCTGGAAATTGGAGGCGTGAGGCTGGGCACCTAGGATGAAGGCTAAGTACAAAGGCTGCCTAAAAAGTATCCACACATGGAAAAAACTGTTGATACATATTTCAAAAGCTTTACTTTGACGCTGACTTTTTTTGTTTTTACTAAAAACATTTGATCCAGTCATTTACACCTGTCATACCAACCACCAATGCACTACAGTTTTATCCTTGTCTATAAAAGGTAAATCTCAAACTAACTTCATTAAACTGAAGTTCTCTCATTAAGGTTTGTATAATACCTCAAACTTCAAATACTTATTTAAGGCAGGTTACCTAATCAATATCAGAACCATGAAGATGATGGCAGTAATGCCAATATGTTATATCCAAATACTATAAGTATATATTCACACATTAAGGTACTGGCCATCCTTAATATAAATCACTATGACACTTGAGTTTTCACTGAGACCTGCACTGACACAGACCCACGCTGCTAAATTAAGTCAGGCTAGGTGGTATTGACGCAATCCTGATTTTTAAAGTTTGCACTTTAATATAATTGATCAAAACAGCAGCCAGCCTTTGAACGCTTGGTCCTCTGGGAGAAACTTCAAACAGTATCAATTATAGAAATCGGCTCAGAGGAGTTGAGTCAATTCCCTATCAATAAAGTATTCAGCAGCAATCGGCAAGAGATTAGGGAAAGATGAGCCAAGTGCATACCCACAGGACTGTCTAAATCTACTGCACAGTGGATGCTCCAGTAAACTAAGTAGCTTCAGATGATCAAACAGGAGGTATTCCGATCAAACATTGCATGGGGCTACAGTAGAAGCTGTTAATACAGTGTGAACCTCTGGAGAGCTGATCTCAAGTCTGGACTTAAACGTGAACTAAAACAATGGCATTTTTACTATATTTTAGTTAGTGTGCTCTCTAGCTACAGTTAGGTAGGTATCAGATCAATCAACCAATTAATTTGTGTTCATAATTTACAGACAATGCAGAAGACAAGGACACGGTGTGAAACTGTCAGTGATCAGTCTTTAATGTCCCGTAGTTGCTGTACAGCAGATCCTGGTTTCCTGACTATGCATTTAACTGTTTAATGAGATGCAGTCAGATGCGTTAACTAATCACAACAGCATATTAAAGCGGCACATGTGGCTAAGATACAAAAATAATCTATAGGCTTGGCTTCATGTTCCCTGTGAAAGTGAGTGGGTGATAACCAATACAGCAGACAGATGTTTTCTAGTGCCGCATTCAAATAGTCAGCAAAAATAAAGTAAGAGTATTCCCTATTAGACCTGTAGATAGTAATCAACAGAACATTGTGTAAATTATTTTGTGAAAATACACGCATGCATAGTTCATCCACTTCTCCACAATATCAGCATTACACCACATAGATATATCGACAGAGCTGACATATCAATGACACCTTCGATCTTTACAACCCTTTTCGCCCTGAAAGCCTCTGTTGCGACACAATCATTACAAATTGATTGCAAAATAGCTAACAATCATGATTAAATCATTAAATTCTTGTCTATGGCTCAGAGAATGGGAAGAAAATTAACTTCCCACCAACCTCATTTTTTTCTGAACACGAAATAATGATTTTCTGCCAGTCTAATTACAAAGCCAACATCTGATCAAGCCTGCATCCAGAGGGGATTATCACATGCGCCAGTATTAGACCTCATTACCAGCCTGAGTGCAGAATTATTACATCTTGTAATTGGATGGTGAGATTTATATACAGATCAGGCCAGTTTCTGTAAGATTGTAATTACAGGCTTCGTTGGTTAGCTACTTATCACTCAGTAGTAGAGTGCAGGAAATCGGTGCGTGGGAGAGCATTTCATTAACCCCTCACCCTGTCAGACAGGGGAAACGCTGCACCTTCCACATCTGTTTTAGGGACAGTGGCATCATTCACACAACAACAACTTATTACACCCTCCTTTGCCCCAAACCAGGTCGGAAGCCCGGACTTTTTGGATTCTTCAATGAGCAGCTCCAAGAAATGTAGCCGTAAAATCCATATTTATTGTTTACTGAGCTCTTTTGTCTCAATGCTCGGGATAACTGGACCACGTCCTCAGAGAAGTGTCACATACAGTACCACCAGAATCAGCTGGATGGAATGATGGAGACTAAACGCTCATCATCTATCCATCTATTTGACTTTACCCATGTATACGACCCATCCTCCTCCAAATCACATAAAACCTCTTTTTCTTGATTTAATAAAACTACAAGCTCCAAAGCAGTCAGGTAGGATTAAACTTGGCCAGAATGTGCATCAGCAGAGGAAAGAAGTGAGACGAAGAGGCGTCTACAGTCGTCATCACTGCTACTTGTCACAACTCAAGCAACGGCTGCCCTACTTACAAACAGGTCACTCACAACAAACCAAAGTGAATCCACTCCGACAATGTCAAGCTCTGGCACCTTTAACATACTGTAATAAATTGAAAACTGAACTGAGGCAAACAAATTGAAAAATGACAGAGGGAGGAAAAAATAAGAAAAGTGTGCTATAATACGAAGCTGATGGAGCACAACTCGTTTGCTGTTCGTCATCGTGCAACTCAGCAAGAAACACCTTGAGCTAAGCGTCTGAGTGACACTGGCGGGGAAGAAAAGAAAGCATCAGCACCTCTTCACAGTTAACACGCATACAACTTACTTTGTCTGTGCATATCACTGTGCCCTCCCCTGTAACAATCAATACAGGCCTACATTTTATGAGACAAGGAGTTAACTTGTTCAATTATGCCACAGACAGCTCTATTCTTTTGTAACAAGTAATCTGGGTAGTGAAATCAATACTGACAGGCTCACAGCACGCTAGCTAATTTCATATTACCTCCAGCCAATGGCAGAGCAGCTCGTAATGGAGCTGTAGTTCCACTTCATTATAAGAAAGGAGGGGGGATCAATACTAGCAAATAGGCTCGCACACACCCACATCAACACACACAGACACCAAAAAGGTCTGATTTTCCACACGCAGACGTCACAAACACATGTGAGCAAAGAGGCCAACTCTGCTGCTTCACAGCCCCAAGGGGCTACACAAAGCTGTACGATGCAAAGCAGATGGGGTGGAGAGGGGTGAATGGGGGATCCAGGGTCATGATCACGCCCCCCCCCCAAAAAAAAAATTACACTTCCAATCAAAATGCATGCACACACACACAGAAAAACACACTAAACAACCATGAGGGAAATATTCACATTTTTACTCACTGATCTTCTAAGCACACACACACACCCACACGGCTAACACTTGACTTCTTCACAGCAAGGTCACAATCTGATTCACTTTGACTACTGAGAAGAAAAGCAAAAAAAAGGACTGAGAGGAAAAAGGGAAGAATAACCTTCACATGGAAGATCAAGTCTTTGACCTCTGCAGTTAATTACACATTAAACTCCATATCTTCTTTAGTTAAAAAAAAAGTCTCTCATTCTTTTTCCCCATTATTGTTATCACTCTGTAGGATTAGCTGGGGACTAAGGGGATGATGTTGTCTAAGCCGATGTCAACTGTACAATTACTCGACTCATCCATCCCTTTCCAAGAAAAATAAGACAGTGTAGATTAAGATAAGCCGTCTTGAGGAAGAATGGGCATGCAAAGCCTTTGACAATTACTAAGTACACATGGAACAGGGTGACAATTGCTTTTGGTAAACAAACTAAATGCTCATTAGACTTAACTCTGACATTCCTTTTTTTCAAAACTTCCTATAATGCAATTTGGATTTATTACACTCATTAATAATCTTCACCAGGTTAGGCCACAAATACAATAAGAGCAGCATCATTTAGTGTCGCTTTACTAAATGGCACCCAAAATTATCTACATGAGAACACATCAACCCTGTTAGTCACAAACACAATTAAATGCAATTTAATCTAAATATCCCTCAATGCGCTTTATTTTTCGCCTTTAATTTTCTTGCCACAGTTCCACACTGAGGTCCAGTTGTCAAGGAGACAGGCTTTATGGGCCCAACAGATTTGGGCAACACTTGGGCTCATCATTCCTCAGTCATTAGCAAGCTGGCAATGTCACAGCAACAGGGCACGCAGGCCTGTAACTACTGTCTGACATTTGGTTGAGGTAATATACAGCACAATATCTGATAACAATAAGCAGTACACAGCATGCCTCACATGTGAATCCAAGCAGTAATGTGTCCAGAAAATATTATAAATACTAAAAATTATTTCATCAAATTATTTTAAATTAATTTTAGTTTAGCACCTGACGGCTCAAAAACAGAGACAGCTACTGTATAACTAAACAAGTAAAGAGTCTGACTCAGTCTCACCCGTTTCCACCTCCCATTAACTGATTAGCCTCCTATTCCTTCCCTATCTGTGCAGTGACCTGGATTTTGGTAGGACAGTGATGGTCATCCAGGGTGGGATGTGATGAGAGGGGCCAAACCATTTGGGGATGGCGGAACACATAAATCAGCAGCAGCGGGAGAGAATAGTAAGGAGGGATTTATAAAGATGTTGCGCTCAGCCAGTCCACTTGTGGACACTGTGATGAATTCACAAGCACATTGCCAAGGCAAACTACTTCATTATACCCTGGCCCAGTGGCCATTAATCTCCCTGGGAGGCCAGCATCCTGGGGGATCGCCAGACCAGAGAATTTATTCAGGCCTGGAGGTACCCATTTCATTAGCCATTCAATCTGTTCAGTACCGCCTCTCTTCTTCATCTCTCTTTCCTCTCAACTTCCTACAGTACTTTCATAGTTTATATTGTCTAATGAATTTGAGTTCAATCTCCCTTTTATCTTTGTGCAATTATTAATTTAGTCCATTACAGTTTCGCTCAATATGATTGTCTCCATTTATCTGTACTCATATATGTTAGATAAGTTGTATTACCATTGCATTAATGAACCGTATTCTAGTCTGTAACACATGCGTGTGTACTCCTGAATACAACCAAATGCCCACCAAATACAGTATCTTGCGAATTAGTTAGAGTTATACATTTGTAATAGTTGTTATTGTGAGCTCAGTTTAAAAAACTAAATTTGTGTTCTCCAGCACCTCCAGCCCATGTGCAGCAACCAACTATTCAGTCCATATGACAAGGAAGTGAGGCAAAGCTGACATAGTGAAGAGATTCCCAGAGGAAACTCTCAGCTGGTGGCTACTTCGGTCGTATAATGGTGTCATTACTGGGGGCAAGTGCTGCTGGCCAAACATGTAACAGAAAGCCCAACATGCAGTGATTACTTATTAATGCTTGGACTTCTGCACACACATAAAAAACAAAATGTGCCATCACCTGTGTCTACCGGTGTTCCTCCTACAATAGTACAGGCATGGTGGGCTGTCATCACGTCATCAACCAGACCTCTCGCCTGACCTGAGACAAAACGCTTTCAGTACATTTCAAACATATATTAGAGATGGACCCACATATCCAGATATTTACCATTTTAGTATTTGGATACTACTGATCTATTACAGCAGCACAATTAGCATGAAAAGTCATCTGACTGCTATAAATGAAGTATAAAGGACAAAATTTGTTTTGGTATCTGAAATAAACACTACTGTGATCAAAAATGTCCCAAAAGTGTCAAAAACGAGAAATATTTCACATAAGAGTCTGACATTCGCTGCAGTTCAATAGAAAGAAACACAGAGGACCCAGCTGAGTCCTAGTTTAAAGCAGTTTATACTGAATCCAAACTAACGTTCTTGTGTGTTCTAAATTCTGCGATTGTTAAGTAATTGGTAGTTTCAGCGGTGTTCAAGAAAACATCTTATTAATTCCTTCTGTACTTGACTTACACATTGTTAGCTGTGGAGGGGAAAAACAACAATGTGCAGAAGTTAGTACCCCTGTGTTTTTAATCATCAGATCATAGTAGTCTTTGTAAGCCCCATAATACCAGAGACAACCAACACTGTTAACATTTACACTCTGCCAATATATTTTAACAAAATAAAAACTAACGGAAAATAAAGATGTGCACAATAGTAAGTGCCCCATAATCCAATGACGTGTAGCAGCAACATGTTCAAGTAATCATTCCCTGTATGACTTCAAAAGTGTCTCTCAACAATGAGAAATCTCTGGTCCATTCTTTTTATAACATTGCTTCAGTTCAGTTTAATAACCTTTTTTCCATTGTGTTAACACAAACCTGAAACCTCCAGATTAGCAAACTGCTAAAACATCTGCTTTTATGCCGCTGTGCACACCTGCTGATGATGTATTATTTAAGGAATGGTGATAAGTAGCGCCTGGCTGCACCTTCGAATCTTAAATCCTGTGGAAGCAACAGGGGAGTATTTACCCATAATGCACTTGGAAAGAGAAAGATACAACTCATCCTGAAATGAGAGAGCAATTTACATCACATGTATTACAGTGTGCAATCCTCCAGTGTTCTCTATACGACCATCCTGTCAGCCAGTCTGTTATTGTATGGTCAGACCTTTTCTTTTGAAATTGCAGGAAAGTTTACACTTTTTCCTGTGTTCCCTCGTGCCTGGAAAACCATACATATGTGGAATTATTTCATCAACCATGCTCTGTCCCAGTGGACCCCTTCCACTTTAAACACTTAACAGGCTAAATAAATAATGACGGCTTGCATACTGTGAGTGTTAACATTAACAGCACCAGCCACTAGCTCTGGGTCCCACAGCAGCAGGAGACCCTAAAGCGAATAATTTGCTTCCGCCCAGGCCACCACACTATAACCATTCGCAAGCAGATTATTGGCCTTTAAGTAGCAGCCAGTCCTGAACTGTGACTCTAGGGTTCAGTGACTCCTCTGAGGGAAAGTGTGGGAGAAAGAAAGAGAGGCATAGGGACTAAAACCTGGAGATAAATCAATGAATATGACCAGTATCCTGTCACCTGTTACTAGTTGATCTAAAAACAATAATCGATAACATTTACACTTATTATGCATATGATTTAAAACAAGATTATGAGGGTATTATAAAAAGCTGTTCATTAGGTTGTGACATTTAAAATAAATATAATAAAGAATATAACAGTTCAGCAACTACCAAAAGCAACTGTGACAAACGGGCAGAATGACACAGAAGGAGATGTTGTTTACCTGGATGCCATGTGACAACTTGGAGTTCACCAAGACTTAAGTAACCTTCACCTTGCAGCCTGCAGGAGTTGGCTCTTGGTAGCTGTAACTCCTTCTTCTTTTAACATTCTGTCCTGAACAAAACTTTAAAGAACATCATCTGGATAAAAGACGTAAAAAGAAAGAAAAATTACCTTAAGTCTTGAATAAATGTATGTAATCTATCATTAACAAGTACAAATACAGTATACAGTACTAACTACCAAATCCTACTGTACCTACTGCTAATTACTGCTCATATATCCGACACCAGAATGACCTCCTGACCCTAGACAACATTGTCCGTTTCCGAGTGCTTATATTTAGACATTACGTCTAAATATAAGTCACTGCTATGTTGCAGAGCATTTTCTTCTCCTAATTAATTTCTAAGGGTTAAAATGAGCAGACAGTTACTGCAGAGATCAAATATAGACAGGAGGCTTAAGCTTTTGCATGTGTCTATTCAGAACCAGCATCGTATACTTGAAGCTCATTATCACCCCATTAAGACTTCATGCTTTAATCACAATGTTCTTCCAGACAACAACCAAGATGAGACTCTGAGCAGGGTCCAGTAAAAGCAAGCAGACACTATTGTTTGATCTATAGTTCATCTCCTCGCGGAAGAAAGGAAAAAAACATGAAATTCCCCTGAAATGACATCTGAACATCAATCAACATCAACACGGTCCCCACCCCTCCAATGTGACAGTAAAAGCCACATTGATTTTCACCCAGATTAAGGACACTGTTGGGAGCAATTTATACATACAAGCGTAAGTGTCCCATCCCAGTCATGACTGATGTCTTTCGCTGTGTATAATCATAACTACGCTGTGCATTTTGCATCTGGATATTGGATATTTAAAGTACTCAAACCCAAAACCGCGAAGACAGATGCACCAGATTTGTTCTCATGTTGCCACATTAATAATGAACAATAATAAATTGCTTAACTTTCAAGTTTGTTAGCAAGTACGTAGTCTACGAAGATTTCTTTGGACATTTGTTAAATCTACATGTAGATTTGTTTTTACCTGACAGAATCCTACCGCGGACACTAGCTAGCTAGCTAGCTAGCTACTGACGGCTAGCTAAAAGTGTTCCCGCAGCCAGGAGTTACAGCATTTACTCGTCTGATTAAAATGCTCAGCGTTCACCACTGACAATCTAACACTTCCACAAACAAAGCGCTGCTTACTGCTTTTTATCAGACGGACCAACGCCGGGTGCTTCGCCACACACCTGCGCTGACGCCAAACTTCGTAGTTCAAGGGTCGAGTGGGAGGAGTCACGTGATCCGGTGTTTTTTTTAATGTCTTTATTTAAAGTCAAGAACACACTATCTATCTATCTATCTATCTATCTATCTATCTATCTATCTATCTATCTATCTATCTATCTATCCATCTATCCATCTATCCATCTATCCATCTATCCATCTATCCATCCATCCATCCATCCATCCATCTATCCATCTATCCATCTATCCATCTATCCATCCATCCATCCATCTATCCATCTATCTATCCATCTATCTATCAATCTATCTATCCATCCATCTGTCCATCTATCTATCCATCCATCCATCCATTTATCTATCCATCCATCCATCTATCCATCTATCTATTCATCTATCTATCCATCTATCCACCCACCTACCTACCTACCTTCCTAGCAACTTTCACTGCAGTTTAGTCTCCTTCTGCCTTTGAAGTTACTGCATCTTACCCATCATTCAAGCTGCTCATACTCGGTCGAGACAGATGCTCACCGGCACCTGCAGATGTGCAAGTAAATATCTGTTCACATACACATCCATTCAGTCTATGCAGATTCTTCTTCCCCCAGCTGAGCAGCAGTGCTGAGGCCATGGATCCTGATGGCACTGATGATGCTTCATGCAGCCCTCAGGCCTCTGAAGGTTAAACTCCTGACCTCTGTGGTCTCCTATAGGTGAGAACTGCTGTGATAGATAAATCTGCTTGTGGATATTTTATGATGTAGCTCACATCTAGGTCAGATAAACATTGTCATTAAGGACGAATGTCACCTGAAAAAAAACAGGTGAGGTTAAATATTCAATGCAACCATACTGTGATTAGCTCAGTGTGAAGAACACAACAGTTGTGACGTCACCCTCCTTAGGTTTACTAGCCTTTTTAAATTCATCCGCGTATAGATCAACCACAACATTAACACCACCTGGTGGTTTGGGGATTGGTCTGCAGCTACGCAGTATGTTCTGGCATCTGTCAATCATGGCCAGCAACGTTGTGGCTGATCAGCAAAGCTTGAAATGGACTCTAAAGTCAATTTTAGTGCAGAGACGTTATTGCATTAATTTTACTGGGTTTATGTGATTTCCTTCTGGAAATGTTTCAACTGCACTGCTATGGCTGCATGTAATTAATGTACTACAGAAATATTTACACAAGACCAAATACGGTATATGAAGTTTATATGTGGTTTTAGATTAAATTTCTACAGCCTTCAGTCGACTGTTTCCTTTTGTTAGCATGCTTTTTCTGCTACTATTGTACTGCTTTACATACAGTACAGTAATATTCAAACCAGGGAAATCAACTCGGTGAATTAGTAAAGGTAGCAAGATGGAAGAAAGCATTTATGGATTTATGGAGCACAAAGATCAAGAGAGGAATGATACATAGTGCCAAGACTGCAGGGAAAATGGAGAGGAACAATGTTTTAAATGAGACAACTTGACATTCAGTGTTGTAGAACAACTGAAGCCTAGGCGAAGACTGAACAAGCTTGCACTTGAACTTGGCTAAATGTTGCTATTGAACATGTGATAGGTGAAGGAAAAACAAGCTATTAGAGCCAGTTCAAGTAAACAAAATAGGACTCCAGCAAGAACAAGCGCTACCCAAGGTTTGGGTGGGTGGGCGGGCGTCTTTGAAGTGGCTCGGAGTATTCCCCTGACACCTCTGAGATATTTATTTGAATAATGTGCAGATTCACACCCGAGTGAGCAGAGATCTGTACGCAAGGTGGGAAGATAACAGGGTTTAATTTTCATCTATACTGAGAGGAGTTGCGAGAGTGAGGGGGGAGAGAGAGAGGAAGGAGAAACAAGGGAATTAAAGAGAGAGAGGGAGAGAAATAAAGACCTAGACAAGAGATGAGGAAGGCAGATGAAGGTGTATCAGCTTCCCTAAAAACATTTTGACATTTTAAACCTACGGCCGTTTGCAGGCAGTAAATAAAGGGAAGGGAATCAATAGCAGTCAGTGATAAGGGGATAAAGCAACTAAATATAAAATACAGCCTTACAAAATGGTATGGATTTCCAATGGGGCCACGTGACACAAGCTGCTTTGAAATGCAAATAGCAACTTATGCACATTGTCCTTCTCATGCCTGGCCACCTATTGATCCACTAAAACAAATTCCATTGATCATTGAATATTTAATGGTGATAATTAAATCTCTCATGGAGGTACTTACACCCCATTTCCAGTTTTCATCGCCTCACTCTGGAGACCTGCCTCTGACTCACTGAAGCTTCAGGACTGCTCAGTGAAGAATAGCACAATGAAACTATGGGCTGAGTTTGTGTTGGAAATACTGCCCAGGCTGTTTCCTGTAGACTTCCTCATTTTACCCCAAACGTGCTTCATGTCATTTTTGTCTAAGGTCTCATCTGAACCCTATCAGATAGATGTTCTGTATGTTGCTGCTTGTGCTTGCTCATTAATTACTGCACGTTTGATGCATTACAACTATAAATAGTGTAAACAGGTGAGAAACTTCCCTTTAAAGTCCAGTGTGTTTGACTGCAGAAGTAGTTTTACAATGGAGCTTCTGTATTTCCTGAACAAACAGGCCGTATTGTTTTTATGACAGTGATTAGTGACTCAGTAATCCCGTTTTGTTTGTGTGGTTGCGGTTGTGGAAGAGTCATTTACTGGAAATCTATCAGACAACTAAAGTAGGAAACTCTGTGTAATCTGAATTAAATCATAATCACACATTTTAAATCGTAGTTCTATGCTGTTTGTCACTATATCAGATCCCGTCTTTACCAACAGTGTGATTACCAGGAATACTACAGCTGCAGATGCTGCAGTTGGTTATGTGTATTAAACACTATACACTACCTTCACAGCCTTAGCTACTGTACCTAAAGAGATTTTTCTGTCTCTGTAGACGTGTAGAGTTATATTAATGATTTCATGTGACTGTGGGTTTCACAGAAAAAGGCACAATACCAAAAAATGTCCTGTAGCTGCTCTTAGGACCCACAACTAGGACCCAAAACTCTTCCTAATAGAGTGACATAATTTATGACATTAAGAGCCTGGCAAACAGAAAAGGGTTGCTGTCAGGATAGTAGTAGAGGGCAGTTCTCCCTGCACGGGCCAGTGTTAAACAAAGTGCCAATCAATAGCCCTTTTATTAGTGACCGCAATCAATGTACTAGAGACTGAGTGAGCCAATTAACGCTATCGACCACCTAGACAGAAGAAAGAGAAGGAGAGAACGGGATGAGGGCCAAGGAGAGAGACAGCAATGAAAATATGGCAAACGAAAGCAGAGAATGAGCCACGGTGTTTTCCTCAGGTCGTGTTTTCCTTCTCATCTGTAGGGAAGGGGCATAAGTGGAGGGAGAAGACCACATTCCCACCAAGCGAGAGGCCCCAGGGGTCTCTGTTTGAGGACACTCTGACAGAAAGCAGAGGCCACTTATCTCCCAGAAGGAAGTTAGTGTGTGTATGTATGTGTAACAGTAATGGGGGAGGTGGAGGCAGTGGAGATGTCCCCCCTCCCTGGACACACACACACACACGCCACCAATTCATGCACATCATCTACTAGAGCCGGCTGTGAGTTGCACTGGGAACGGAGCACCACTCATCTTCTCACTGCTGGTTCTGAATAATAATGAGGTCACAGGGCTGTAAGGTCTCCGTGCACACTCAGCTCCACCTTTCTCCCCAAGAGGCTGATCAGTTTGTGACTGCGTATGCGTGTGTCAGTGAATGTTAGATAACCTAGGCTTGCGGAAATACATTACATAATATCTATAACGGCCAGTGTGTAATACTGAAACTCAACATATCAATAAATAATATGCCCACAGCTTTATATACTTATATAAAATGCAGTTGGTAAGAAACCAACAACATTCATAACTGTAATTATAAATGACCATAAATGCAGAGCTTTTGTTTTGTTGTGCAAGCTTCTCTGTTTTTATGTATTTACGATCAGCCGATAGACAGTAGAGCCACAATACACACATTTCAGTGTTCGTCTTTTTTTTCTTTTAATCAGTCCCAAAATACTACAGTACCTGTGTCGTATATGACTCTTTCAGATTAAAGCTCAAGTGTTATCACATCACATCACCTTCTAAATAGAGGGAGGTCTCTGCTAACACTCCCACATTTTCATTTGTTGTCCTGTTCCCAGAGAGAAATACGTCTGGAGGATATCTGCTTCATGTCAGCTGGCAGTGTAGCCCTTGGCTCAGGGGTTATCACGCTCCATGTATCAGTCTGTGGTTGGAACATGGAATCCTCCTTCCTTAAGGAAACGTTCTGTACCAGTGTGCCGACAGCTTGAGGAGGTGCGAGGGAGAAAGAAGAGGAGAAGTACTGGAGAGGGGTGGAAGGAAGGGGAAGAGTAGAGCAGAGACAATCAGGAGAGACAGTGTGTGAAGCGATAAGCCCCTGGCAAGGACCCCGACACCTTCTGGGAGGACTGGGGGCTACAAGACCTCAGCCTCAGTGCTCTGTCTTACCACTGTCCCTGATGACCCTCCCCAGGCATGTCATTACCAAGGCTGTAGACAATATTATACGAGCTATTGTTTTACTGAAAGTTTACATACAATTTTAATGAAGGTGAAATTACTAATAAGGAAACACATATAGGTGATAAGGCCGATAATTTACAATTGAAAGTAAAAAAAGGTCTTGTTCTGAAAAACTATTTTTAATTAAGGTGCAATACTTAGACAGACCAAATATTAAAAAAAACGTTTGTTACGGACCAAGTTTGATTAGTGTATGTACAGTATGTGTGTTCACAATATATTATATTGTTTGCCGTGGTATGCTGCATGTCAGTATTTCTGTATATGATGTGGATTCACGGAGGAACATCTTGCAATAACATGTTTATATATAAAAAGCAAATCTAATTAAATAGACCATAACACGTGTAAAACTGAAATTACTTGCGTCTAACAATATAAAATCTAATAAGGAAAAGGACAGAAGTACACATAACGAGCTCGTAGGAGAGGTTAACAGCAAACTGAGCTGTCATAAACCTCCAAGCCTTTACGGCCACATAATCGCGAAGCCTTGTTCTCACGTACAAAACTGTAGTAACGTAATGGACAAATACTCTATATATAATAAGATGGATGGTACAGAGAAACTACAGTTAAAGTACAAAAAAACTGTGTTTGCCCATCAACTCGAGCAAGTTACTGCATATATATCTTTTACAAAATTATAAATTGATAGTTAATCTCTGGTAACTGATGTATAGATTCACATTTCTTATTACCATCAGTTCATGTAACAATTAAAGTAATAATAGGTGAGGACAGTATATATACACAGCAGTAAATAACTTTCGCATTCACGCACATTTATGAGTAGAACTTGAAGGATGAGTAATGGAGGGTCAAAGAAAGGCAGAGGCTTGAACGTAGCCAGGCTCTACGCTGCCACAAGTTTACGACGAGGGAGCTTCAGATGAAGCCGAGCGAGGCGAACTCCACAGCCAGGGCTAAGTGAGCAGATTAGAGGACCACGCAGTGGTATCAATCTTCCACCGCAGTCGCTCTCCTGCCAGCAAAGGTCAAGCACATACTACATCCGCACAGTCTGCGCCGATCAGCAGACACGGCCGCTAAACATACAGACGTACAAGACGGAGGCACAGTTAATGAAGCCGACAGCAACGTCAGTTTCAACCTTAAGCTGAGGATGAAATATTACAGTGAAAATTAGGAAAGTAAAGCAAAATCAACACTGTTCTCTATATTAACAACTGTGATGTTTTGTAGATATTTTATTTTGATGGTTGAACAAGCTATTTCATGAACAAATAAACAAATGTAACCTGTTTTGGTTTATAATTGAATGGACCAAATCTATATTTCCTGGCATTCTGATGTGAGCAACATCTTTTTCTGTCAGTGAAATAATAACATTAGCTTCGAACGGGGAGGCTGAGAGCTGTCAAGGATCAGATCGCATGATATCTGATAACTATCAGCTGTCAGATGTGATTCACTGGCAGTTTGTTAGTGCTGTCATAGCAGCGGCAGCAGTAAATACAAATGAGTATAAATGCAATGATTAAAATGATGACATATCTGGCATCTCAGCTCCCGTGAAGCAGTCACACGATTCAGGCTCTTTGAACTATGAAGTAAGACATATGCACAGCTGAAATATGCGGCTCCCAACATATGACTGAGATATATCTTTGAATCTAAACACTGATAAGTATTTCCACTCTCTGCTGAAGCATGAGTACAACCTTTTTGCATTTGTTTCCCTAGTTACGTATCTAACTCGCAAAAGTAAATTACAGCACCATTTGTTGTCATTTTTGCTGCTCCTAGGTAAAACATTTGCTT
This sequence comes from Macropodus opercularis, assembly GCA_030770545.1. Classification (NCBI taxonomy): domain Eukaryota; kingdom Metazoa; phylum Chordata; class Actinopteri; order Anabantiformes; family Osphronemidae; genus Macropodus; species Macropodus opercularis. The sequence continues at coordinate 4,401,042 of CM061091.1, read as the reverse complement.
TACTTTGTTACTGGTGTGCACTTCAATCTCTGTATGTTTTCCTCTTTTTAGCCTAAAGGTAACATGGTATATTTACTCTCAACACCTTGGGGTGACACTGCTGTGCTCGTGTGGAATTTAAGCCGTGCTCACGACCAAAGAGCTGTTTTCTGTGTCGATTTGTTTTCCCACAAGCAATGTACACAACACTTCTTGAATGACCCTTATTCACCATATGTTTAAAAGGAAGGCTCTTACCCCCGTCGCCCCTTCTCCACCACTTTCTCTCCATATTTTACCCCTCATTTTTCTCAGAGTAAATATCCTTGAGGAAAATAGAAGGCATGTCTACACCGTAGATATGTCAACCTCAAAATGGAAAACATATTAAACGGAGCCGAGAAAGACAATGTGAAAATGAGACAAGCTGTATTATAAGGATTGTGACCCCTTATTTAGAGGCGTCCGTGTAACTCCAGGGGCCTCGTGGAGACCCGATCCAGTTCTCTTGCTTTCTCCAAAGTAAGCTTGACAATCTGCAAATCAGAAATTAGCCAAAAACGTGTGTTTTCCCTGTAATCTGATGATGTATTGGGTATGAGGTTGAGTTCAGGGTTCATCCAGCAAACCATGTACAAAACAGGTTCGTATTAACCAGAGGAGAGGCCAATCAAAGGTATATGATTTCACCTTCTGTACAGTTAACAGGACCTTTTGATGTTGGCAACCGTGTAACATCTGCTTCTAAGTAGGATGGATCAGTCGCCTATGGCGCATTCATACTGAACAACAAACTTTTCTCTGGGTAGAGTACAAATTTAAAAAAAATGGAAATGAAATGACCACCATCATGTCACTGCATGTCCTGTCACACTGAAATGTGACAGCAGAAAACAAGCAAAAAAACTGAAGGGAGGTTATTACACATGTTTTTACATTGCATCCCCGTGTTTGCTAAGCTTGTCAAAGGTCTGTGTGTATGTTGAGACTAAACCCATCAGTGGTTATGGACGGAGCAAATGTGTCAGGTTTTGTCCACGGACTAGAAAATATACCATCATTAATTCTGCAGCCTGACATGATGTGGCTGCAAAGGACTCGAAGACAAAGACAAATGTTGCAGCAGAAATATTTTTAGCTGCATCTGGATCTAGTTGGGAGTCGACCATGGAGGAACCTCTACTGGCTATGCAGCAAATGAGGACCAGAGCACTCGAACGATTGAACTGTCATTGGTGGAATACCGATTTCCATCCTTCTGGGGGCTCTGGCTGAGACCCGGGGGAGTGGGTATCAGTACGGCTCCCGCAAAAACACGTCTGCTAGCAGTTAGCGATAAGCTGACACACTTACCTGAACACAAAGTCAATTTTCTTGTACCTGCACCAAAAGAAGAGCTAAATGATGATGAACATCAAGTGGCCGCTACTTGTGTGCAATCAAAACAAGAAACGTGCCAGCAGTTATACAGCGAAGATGCATTTTCTGTTTTTTCCAGATGTGTAACACAAGCCTAATTCACCTCACTGCAGGACTTTTTCCTTCCTTTGCTGTTGCCTTGACCCATGGGAGAAAAATCAAACTGGATACACAAGGGCCTTTAAGAAGAGACACGAATTTCCTCTTTCAGGCCTCTGAACTTTCCGCTGAACTTTTAGCATGTGTTAAACACTATATTGATGTTATTGAAATCGACACAGCTCTGCTACGAGAGAAGAGAGAGCGGTTCTGCATTCCCCACCATCGCTCACCCACATTCTAGGCGGATGCATACACACACAATTCCCTCAAAAGTTCACAGCCTAAACGCGTTGCCAGAAACCAACAAAAAAAAAATCCAAAACAATTTTTTTTTTTTAAGAAGAGCAAATCTAACTGTCAGCTCAACGAGGATTATTCCACCACGTTGGCTCTCTAACTTCCCCACCGTAATCCACCCCAAAAACTCTTGGTGAAGCCTTTCAAAACAATTTATGCAAACAAACATCAAGCTCAGCTATTTGTATTGGCATCACTCTGCAGTAAACCAGACTGAACCAAGACCAGATGGGGCCGGGCCTTTACCGTCTCCGTGTGGTGCAACACAAGAGGCAGCTCAACAGACACGCTCAAACCAGACCACTGCCTTCTGTAATGGAGAGTGTTTCAATATTTAGACCATTTCTCATCACATTCCCCACTTCTGGGTGTACGTATGCACATGTGCGGTTTATTTCCACAAGGACACATAAACCACAGAAACAATATCGCAGCCGTTCCTGTATTGTGTTGTGTCATAATGTTTCTTTTTATTTCTTTGAACTTTTTGAAGAAGGCTATGATTTTTATATACGAGATCGTGATCGAGGTGTCTAAAAACATCCAGTGGCTCCTTGACCCTGCTTAACGGCAAATTTATAACACAGGATTATATTAAACGTTGACAACCTTTTGCTTACAGCTTAAAGCAGCGTTACATAACATACAAGTTTCCCTGCTAAGCAAATATGGCGACGCATGAGAGAAAAGATGCCAGTACATCGCATGACCTGTCTGGTGTTGACAGCAGTGGCTGTGCTGTGGCCGGTAATTGGCCTGACAGTAATAGGAGCTGTCTTTCTGAGATCTGTAGACCCGAGAGATGGGCCACAATGCTGCAGTGGATTTAGCAACTGCAGTCAGATGGAAACCATGTAACGGCAATTTTCTTCGTCTTCCTTTTTTTCTTCTTCTTCCTCCGTTTGAACCTGACATGATCATTTATGAGTTAAGGGCATTTCGTGACCCTCAGGCATTTGAAACCTGGTCAACCGCCATGTGATTTCAGAAATACATGATTGTCAATGAGAAAATGAGCCCTCCAATCGTCATTCCAGAGCAGCTTGTTTTTTTTTTGTTTTTTGCAGATACGCGGCAGCATTTTGCAGAGGGAGAGTTCGGTTTGAAGTCTGCATACATCTCGGCAAAGACCACACATACTGTACAGTAGGCAAACGGGAGGCAGCCTGCACAGACCCTGCCCCGCTGGTGACAGAACATACATATTTGATGGCATTCAAATCTGAATGTATATGCTGATGCTCCAGGAGGTCCATGCAATGGCACCAGAGCAGCCCTGACATGCCCAGAATAGACATGTACACACACACCTACTACAGACAGGAACACGCGTGGACAAAGAACCTTAGGTCCTGAGATACAAGACGGCTCATGGATGCACATCATATGATCAACCTGAGACACACACACATCTCCCCAGGGAGAAACTAGACACACATTCCTCTCACTTGTTGGCCACCTTTCTCTCTCTCTCACTCTCTCTCCTACACACACTTACACAAGCCCTGAGAGTCAGTCTCTCCCTCCATAAGCAGTTATTTCCCAGAGTCACTGCCAGCACTCTCTCTCTCTCTCTCTCTCCTTCTCTCTCTCCCAGTGACAAGCTACAAATCCCTGACACCACCACTGATGATAGCTTTACAGTGGAGCCTCAAGGGGACACTGCCAGGCTGCACACACAAACAACACACACATGCATTTCTCTCTCCGTCTCTCCCTCGCCCCAAGGGCCTCTGGAATATGTGGCTCCCAACACAAAATGTCTAGGGTTTGTTTGAGTTAAACATCTGACTACAAGCAATCAAAGAGATGAGGGTACAAATGAAACAGCAATTACGCCTGTCCGTTCATGTGGACCCACGTTTAAACGGTGGAAAACCAAACCAAATGGATGCAGTATATTTGTAACCATGTTCTTTCACACAGACACACGTTGTAAGCGTTCGGCTTGTAATGTCGTCCCATACCATGCGGTGACCGAGCCTTTCTTTTCTCCACACCCCACTGATTTATCGAGACGATGGTCATGATACCAAACTCGCTCTGACCTTTTTTTCTGTGTTGGAAAGCTTTAATGACACCCTCCCTGCGCAGTAATTATTCACCAGCCCCAAGGATGTTTGTTTGGTGTTAAGCAGCCACTGCTGCGACCACGTCCTCCATTGCTCTATTATTTCTCATTACAATATTTATTACTTTTCTTCCCATTTTGGATAATTTAACAGTACTAATAACGTTATTGAAGGTGGAGGTTTGTGTGTATGCAGTGCATGTGTACGTGTGTGTGCTTGTGTAATAATTCTAGATCACAAGTGCCTTGGATTTATTGGCATATACCAATTTGGCTTTAATGAGATCACACACCTCCAGGTAGGTGCTGCTTCATCCCCTGCTCGGCTCGGCATTCTCCCTCCATCTCTCCGTCTGTCTGCCCTTATTACCATTTCATACACACCCCCTCCACCGCCACCACCGCCGCCTCTCACCCCCCATCTGATGAAAAACCAGAAAGGCTTTGTGTGGTTCATTAAGTCAGCATAGGAAATGTATTAAGTAGGAGAATATGGCTGGAAGCTACTGAGTGTTGACTTAACCTTTGCAGGTTTTTTTATTTTATTTTACTTTTTCCACTCAGTGATGCTTCTAATGGAGGACGCGTGCTTTACTCACCCTCATTAGTTACAACATGCATCTGTTAAAACAAGATACAGAGCTTGGACTTGATTATTCTTAAGCAACAGGAGTGAACATACTGTGAGAGCGAATGTTTTTGTCTGTTCGTAGTTAAATGTTTTATTACATGATCAGGCCTGGGCCAAGTGGTAAATCTACAAATTGCAACAGTCAATTTGCTTCAGCCTTCAAGAAGAGGGATGGCGCAGCACATGAATGTTCCTCTTTCTTGGTCTCATCTGACATTTTCTCTACTTTTTTTCTGTATGTCCTCACCACTGTGCTCCAAAACAAATTAAGATCAAATTAACCACACTTAACTGTTACCACTGAAAATATTTTAAACCTTTGCAACTTATTGATGAATACAAACATGGTGGGTAACACCTTGATAATGTGAAAATGACAGATCTTAATAACATTGTGTATTTCTAGCAACAGCATACTATTCAGAACACACAGGCAGGAGCCACAGATGTAACCGCCTGGGATGCAGGAATTGCTAATTACCATTGTCAGGCTTTTAGCAGCAGAAACACAACCTTGTTAAATGTGATTACTTAGTAATCCATACAAAACACTGTAAAGAAACGGCTCATTGTGGCGTTGTCGTGCGTTTCATAGGGAAGGGCATCGTGGTCAGTCTGCCATTACAATTAGTGTTCATTTTGGCTTGATTCAGTTGGATCTACACTGACTGCTGGACATGCATTATGCATGAGTCTGTCCATATGCACTTGGGCCATCATGCGCGCCCTTGTAGAAATGACGACCGGCATGCAATTACATTTATCTTTATTCAACCTTCCCCGTGTGCACAACTTCCTACTTTGAAAATGAAAATGTGCAATATTTTGAATAACACGCTTGAACATAATTTGCAGTCTATCCTACACAAAATGGAAAGTTTAAATAGCCGGCTTCATGTTGACATTTGTTTTTCCCTGCACTGAACTGAGTCACAGTCCTGTTAAAAACTTCAGTGATTCCAAAAAAAAATAAAAATAAAAAAGCAGGGATTAATTATTCCTTTCATCCTTATCTATGAGAAATCAGTGTTAAAATAGTTTTGCTTGTTCAGATTTTATATGAATAACCAACATTGCAGATTGAACAGAATCAACAGGTTGGAAACAAAAGAAGTCGTCATTTATTAAAAGAAACACGCGCGTGTAATAGTTTGGTAACGCAGGGAATAACTGCCGAGGATGTGTTATCCAACGTCACTGCTGAAGCACTGGAGCCTGTCAAAAGTGGTGAACGCTTGTCAGAACCACAGACGTGCGTGTGAGAGTTGCTGTAGCCTGTGGGTGTTTAAAAATGGCACTTTCCCGAGACCGGACCGCTATGTCCACTTTATCTTTGAGGGAAATCTCTGACGGGAGATCTTCATCTGCTACGCGCGGCTCTTTAGCGCCCCTCGGAGAGAGAGTGTGTAATCGCAGACGCCTCTCTTGGGGGAGGAAACGCCATGCATGCGTTTGGAAAGGAAGGGCACCGAGAAATTTGGCACAGGGTATCAGCTGCGACAAGGGAAACCTTACACAGCCATAGATAGTCAGAAGCAGATAGATCATATGACTCAGTATGGCTGATGTTTGCCGTCACTGCCAATACAAATAGAGTGTGTATATGGGGAAACAACACACGCCCTCCCCCCTGCCCCAGCTCAGCATCACAGGACAGGGGCGCACAGCTTGTTTATGTTTATTTGACAAAGCGAGAGAAGTGGTGATGGTTGAACTGCTGATCTAATAAAGCTTAACATTTGTTTTCCTCGTCCCATTCACTGTGAGGCAGCATATTTCCTTACCCATCTTTCAAGTGAGCATCATTCAATTAAAATGCAATTCTCGTCGCCCCCATCCACTGATACTTAATTAGACTGGGGAGCAGGGATTCCACTGTCTTTTTTTTTTAAGCACAGCTCTTCGGATTTCACCTCTAAGGCATATTTTCGCTGTGTTACTCGTTGGTTAAACAAGGCCATGTATCCATTTGTTAATTGATACAATTACGCATTATGCGTAATGGTCACGTAGGTCTCCAGGCGCGCATCAATCACTGGTCTATTGACCTGCCAAACACCCCTCTAACCGCTCCTGCTGGGACTGCCCCGCTCTCTAATAGAGAAGGATAGAAACATCATCGTCATTAACTCCGGGACGGACCTCTGGCCAGACTGGAGCAAAGGTCTGAATAAATAAAGAAAAACAACGAAAACGCTCGCTTTAATGTGATAGATTGTAAGCAAACGCTTTCAAACCAAATTCTTTGTTGAAGGAAAATACTCACTAAATTTCATTCGTTTAAGTTTGATTCCTGTTCGCCCGGGAGAAAAGAGTAGGAAAGTAATTTCCTCTCCTCTTTCTGTTAGTGATAACCGACACGACCAGCAGAAATATCTTCAGTGTTTATATTCTGTATTTTACTTCACAAAGGGATTTCCACATGTTGCCATGTTACACTTCAATAAAGAAAAACAATTAGAACATTTACGAGACTTTTCCCCCCAAAATGTGTGAAATTGTTATTTTAGAAAATATAGGGAGAAGACTTTCTACTGTGCACCTTAAGAAAACCCTGTGTTGGACGTGATTGGCAAAGACATTATTCTATCCCTGGTACCGTGCCGTTCCGGGATTACAGTGACGTCACGCTGATACCCCTGCATGGATGAATGCTAAAGAACTATAGAGCCACAAATAATAGCACAAGCAGAGTCCATATCTTGCAAGTCTTACGTTATCCCTTAAGCCTCCTTCGGCTAACACAACAACAATTTTTTTTGCACTTAATGACGCTTAATTTCATTTCTTATCGGGTCCTCGGGGGGATTATTCATTCATATAAAACAATCTGCAGCCGGTGCCAGCCTAAAGTCTCCCTCCTATGAGTGAAGTCATCTATTATTGAGCGAAAGGCCGTGCGTGGAAATGTGTGTAAGACGGTGGATTTGAAGTAGAATTGGTTGCAATCGATCAAGGGTGAAGAATATTGCTGATGGTAACAAAAGAAGCAGCTATGTCTTTCTCGCAATTTGGATACCCGTACAATGCAACTTCCCAGGTAAGACACTTCGCTTTTATTTCTACAAACTTTTCCCTACGCGTACACGCATTAATTTCCTTTTTCGCCTATTTTCTTTTATGTCACTGTAGTCTGAAGCCTCTTTTCTGATAAGGATACGTTAAGGAGCGAGTGACTGATCTGCATGTATTGGGAGTTTGTGTCGCGTGGTGATTCCGCTGATGAACCAAATATCGATAAACACGCAGTCGTGTCCAATTACACTGAATTATGAATGAACTCACGTGTTTTTTCTGATGACAATAGACATGAGTGTCACCTATTGCACACACGACGCGTAGCAGGGCTGTAAGTCACGCTGTGCACATTCGCAAACTTTCTTTACAGCTATTGGGATGAGAGGACAAATTGCATTATCCTGACAGCTTTAGGAACTTATATTAAACGAGTTGCTCTTTTTGCATTTAAATACACTATTACTGCGCCTTTTGTCTAAGCGATAAAAGTTCAAGGAAAGTAAAGTTGGAGAGAGGACAGAAGTTACTTTTCTGGCAACATGTCACCTAACTTTTCATATCCATACTGTTTTCAGTGTTCAAGACAATTGTACCACGTGTAAAATGCATTTTTAATTTTAAGATAAACTGTTCGTTTTCTGTTTATGCGCAGAAGTTAAACTGGAGGAAATTACTTCTTGCGCGCACCTTTTTATCCTACTGCGCCCTGGGAAATACCCATCTGTTGTTGTTTACTTCTGTTTTTGTTATTTTTCTTCAAATAACGGTGACATCGTTCAGACTTTTGGCTCGTGCACATTGTAAACTACTCTCTTTCATTGCTGTAATTTCCTGAGAGGTGACTTACCTCAAATTAAGGCAGGTCACAGGTTAAGATAATAACAGGTGCTTCATAAACTAACTAAAAGAGACCAGTCCCCGTTACTCTCGTTTTAAGATGTCAGGACCCCGCAGACTGCGCTGCTTGTCAAGCTGGGCATCTTTTTGCAGAGCATCACCCACAGCGACTTCTCAGTTGTCTCACACATCCAGATAAGAGCTAAATCAGCCAATGACCATTTCTATCCACGGTTCTCTTCATGCAGTTTTTCGTGTCGGCAAACCCCAGTACGACTTGCTGCGATTCGATTTCCAGGTCGGTCTCTGACGGGACAGGCGGCTCCCAGACCGCCGCTGCCGCCGCCGCCGCCTCCTTCTGCTGCCCTTCCTACGAGAACCGGCTCCTGGCGAGCAGCCGGACGGAGCTGAACGCGGCGCTGGGGGTGTACAGCTCTCCCTACGCCGCTGCGGCCGCCGCCAGCCAGAACTACGCCAACTATTTCCCCTACAGCACCGACCCATCCGCTATCTACTCCACTCTGGTGGGCTCACTTTGCCTCATCTGCTGCGCAAAAGGGGGGAGGGAGCCTCAGGCTGATCGATCAGCCGGGTTTTGTTGATCAATTTATCCCACACTGCAAACACATTAGTCCGAAGAAGTCGTTTAATCCAAAGTCTTGTCCATATGCAGAACGAGCAAAATCAGCCTGACACCTACGTGAGGGAGCTAGTGTAGAAAATATGCAGAGACTTCACGGTTTGAAACCAACCTAATTGTATTGTTATACTGCAATAAAATTACGCCTTTGGCTTGTTCCAAAATATTGGCACTACGTTCTCTTGCTGAACAAGTAGTTGGAGAAAAAGTTACATGATTTTTCCACTGCCAGATTTGTGCCTCTGCTCAAGTAAAATTTCTCAATTTTATATGAAAAGTCCATTTAAATCCATTATACTGTCTCTGAAAATATAGTGAATTGTGTCTGAAAAAAATCAATACAGTTAAAAATACATGTAATACTAATAGAAGTTACAGTGAACGCATCGCTAATGCTTTAAATACATGAAATCTATGAAAAAGAAATGTGATTCCATGTAGGTTTGTTTTCTAGCTCAGCTCAAATCATTGTCGCGGTGACTTACTCTCACTTTAATCTGTAATAAAACGGTTTGTTTTATGTTTTAGCACATTTTCAAAATTAATCACATGCTGAGAATTAACCTGAGGTGAATCTGTGTTGTTTCCAGAACCCCCAGTATGACATTAAGGACAGCACGGGCACTTTACACTCTGGCATCACTCAGACTGCTGCATACTACCCTTATGACCATTCCCTGGGACAGTATCAATACGACAGGTAAGGTCTGTTCATTTCTGGCCACGCTGTGTAACATGAGCTTCAGTAAACCTGCCGAAAAGTGTTCTAGCACTTATCATCAAAAGCAGCCATTCACTTGGGGAATATGCCACATTCAGATCAAAGGTCAGCGTGTAACTCCATACTGATACCTGCACGGGGTGAAACTGTATAGTTTTCAAACAGCAGGGGGTGGAAGTATAGGATGTCTGAGTGAGTAGTCTATGGTATCCTTCACTTACTGCACTAATGGCCTGCGTCTGTGTTCCTGTGTCCGTGTGTGCGTGCGTGGATTTGTGTGCGTCGCCCTTCCAGATACGGGACAGTAGACTTCAATGGTACAGCCAGAAGAAAGAACGCAACCCGCGAGACCACCAGTACCCTGAAAACGTGGCTGTATGAGCACCGCAAGAACCCCTACCCCACCAAGGGCGAGAAGATCATGCTGGCCATCATCACCAAAATGACCCTCACCCAAGTGTCCACATGGTTCGCTAATGCCAGGAGGAGGCTAAAGAAGGAGAACAAGATGACCTGGTCACCAAAGAACAAGGCCAATGATGACAGGAAAGATGACCTTAACAAGAGTGACCAAGAGTGTGTCACCAAAGGTAATCTGCCAATCTACAAATGTCCAATATTAAATCAATCAGTGGTCAACTATAATGAGGCTAAACTGAGCCTCTACATGAACAGCTTCTCTGTAGGGATGTTTTCAAAAGTGTGAATCATCTATTTTCCAAGACTCAGGTGACTGCAAGGAGGAAAAGGATCTACATCTGAGTGATCTGGACGACATGGATGATGACGACTGCGACAAACTGGACAGTGACTGTGAAAAAGTGGTTGCGGATGAGCAGGACCTTCAGAGGGCCATGGCACTATCTGCAGCTCCTCAAAAAAGAGACTGCAGCTCTGAGCTGCACCTGAGTTTGACCAACAGCTTCCACACGTTTCCCTGCGCCCTTAAAGGTGTCACCGCCCTCCCACCTCTTCCTTCCGACTTCTTGGATCCCGTCGCGTCCAAAGCATCTTCCACGACTGGCCCGGCAGCAGGAACCGTGACCCTGTCTCACTTCGAAGCAGCGGATAAGCCGCGGATATGGTCTCTGGCTCGTACGGCGGCTTCGGGGGTCATACTGAGCCCTCAGCAGCACAGCTCTGAGCTGAGAAGCAGCAACTCAGCCGGGGACTGCCAGCTCCAGAGTACCAGGCTTACAGGGGCTCCTGCTGGACAGTGTGGGGGAATGAGAAGCCTCCATGAATCCGGCGGTATCACAAATGCTGAGAGTCCCTTCTCTGAGGGCTCATCCTTGCACTCTAAAGTTTACGGCACTGGCAGCTACAGTCACAAGGGCCTCCAACTGCACTGTCCTTCCTATGCTACCCTCCCAGACTCATGCCACTACTCCACAATTGAAGGTAGGTCTTCTTTTAGAGCATATTCCACATTATAAAGGATGTAAATCTTACATTCTTCACATTATTGGGTTTCCTACATTACATAGACAAACAGCTGTCATCATAGTTTAACATATTGAGGCACTTTTGCTTGTGGTACAGCCCAATTTCTGGGTCATGCAGTAGCAAACGACTTTCTGCCAAGTTGCACCTTAGTTATGCTTTTTATGTGGTGCACAGGATTCTCTGGTGGCAAAGCAGAGACACAGTCGTCCGACCTCAGTGAAACCTGTGGGACCATGCAGGATGACAAGGTCACTGCATTCAGACCGGTGATGAAGAGGTGAAGCAGGTGAGAGGCTGCACTTAACTGGAAGACACCAGTGAAGTCCCGACACACACACACCACGCACACAGTAACAAGGTGCACAAAAGCAGCATCACACACTCACCAGAGAGCAGGGATGCACACGTAGCCTCAACTGGATGCAAGCAGCTAAAACTATTCATAATAACAATAGAACATATGAACATTTCTAACATCGTCTCTAATTCTGTCTCTTCTAGATTTCTGAAAAGCTCACGACAATAAATGACAGGACATTAATTATGCACTAAAAGACACACTGGCGGAGTGCGTGGCCTCTGCGGACGCGTGGGAGCCACCTCGCTGCTCCAGTGAGACGGTCAAACTGTGGACGTGGCTATCATTTTGCACAGCGGTGTTTTTTGAAATGGTGTTTAAAGACTTTATGCAAAAATTCTAGATGCAAAAGTATGAGGATGGCTATATAAAAACGGCCACATCCGTGTATGGCAATCGTGTTGTGCAAAATAATTTATTTCTCTGTGTATTTATTATTTGGATATGTTGTATTTTGGTTTATTATTATTTAATGTGCTCGTTGGTTGAATTCGTATCCCCGGTTATAGTTTTGTTACATGTTGCGTTTTGCTGTGGCTTCGTGTCCTTTGCTTGCTGTAAAAGAGAAAAGCTTGTCTGACTTAGAGTTGGCTCCAAACGGACCGGACCCCCCCCCCCCCCCCCCGTGTTGCGCGTGGACCTGGAGATTTCAATGTGAGTTTCATTCTGTGTTCGGCATTCATAAAAAAAGCAACGTTTTTTTTTCTAACAATACATTTTCTTTTCCAAGAGCTTTGGTTTTCTGTGTCGTGGTTATTTATAGAGCTCGACCACTATTCGGGCCAATTAAAACATTCGCGGACGTGCATTTGATCAAAGTTGATGGTCTTGACTCGACGCATGAAGCCGCAGCGCAGATGGAAGGTCATAATTCACGGGAGGACGTGAGTGAAATCCACAAGTCGTGGAAGAAAGAGGGAACCATCTCCCTATTGTCAGCATCTAATCAGAAGTGGCATCAAACACTTTGTTACTGTTCAGAGCAAGCAGCGAGGCAGGGGCACGGGATGAATGCTGCTTTGTCCCCTGGGTAGCGAGGCGCTGCTCTAACTTAACATTGTGTTAATTAAAAGGTCATTTGTAGGATCAAACCCAGCAGAGGAATTCACATGGCCCATCAGAACCCCTTTGATTCGGCTGCTTTGCATACAGCCCGTCCCGTTAGGGTCTGACTCTCCTGCGTCTCCGACAGACAGCTGCAATGAGATGATCACTGTAGACCCTGATGCCCGCAGACAGCCGAAAAACTTTTCCATCTCCACATTTCAAAGTTTCCAAATCAAATAGTGCCGCAGTAAACGACAAAAGGGCGCCGTGTAAACTAATTGCTGCTGGGTATTGATTCTGACGCACTTCTGCTGCGCAATCTATAAAACATATTCACTCTGACAAGCCTGAAACTTTTTCTACTTCACAGAGCAGACAAACTGCAATTGTAACTTTTGGGCTGCTGCCCCGTCTAATATACCTGCGTTAAGAATAGTTATTGTTATTGTTAAATATGGGAGGTAAAGGCCGGTTTTTGTCTGGCCTGATCTCTTTCTTTGATATGTGGAATAAGTGAATTTGATTTTGAGCTACCAGTAAAAAAAATACCTGGAAATAACACAGAGTCGCAAAACGTCAGGCGAGGTTGTATTTGTGGGATTATGCCTGTAAAGGTCCGCATCAGGGTCACTCAGGCTCAGTTAGGGTCCTGTGTGCACCAGGTGTGTCCTTGGCCAATAGTGGAACTGTTAGCAATGCATGGAGATAAACCCAGGATGAGGATGAGGAAGGTCAGGAATAATAATTCTGCCCTGTTCAGATTTCTTCCCCCCAGTTTTATTCCTTCACTGTTAAGCTTAAACCTGATAAATCTCTAGCAACTGCCAGACAGAAAACAGGTATTTGGCAATAACATGACAAGACTAAACAAAGGTTTTTAACTAATGAGTGCATTTCTTTATTAACAGTACTATGGAATAATAAAATGCAGCTGCAGAGATAAATAAAGTCAGTTCCTATGAGGCAGTAGTGACAGCTTTTCATATCCGCTTCAGTCCAGATCACTCAGGAGGCTGCTAACAGGGAGTCTCTCGTCAGCGGTAATCAGCCATGACATCTGACCCGCTGCTCTTTACATTCAAATGTAGGGTAGGTGTGTATCAAATATTTACAACTAGATTTAATTAAACTGGAGGCTGCAAAGAAAAGCTGCTTTACGCTGCTGAAGGTAATGATGCATGCACAATGGGATTAGCAGCATGGCTGTACCGAGGGGAAGCCCAGATAATGGCCATGAGGGGCTCATATAGCAACGTATGGTGAAGCAGCTAACAGGTCAATTAGTCCTTCCTATACGCAGCGTTTTACATATGGCTAAAGCATCTGCACCAGGAGGGACAACATCAGGCACGTAAGACAGATGTACCGTGAAAGGAAGCAGATCTGATATCAGACCCACAAAAAATGATGTTCACGTCTATACTGTGGCACCAAGAGAAACCCAACCAACCAGTCAGTTACAGGACGTGAAATAACAAACAATAAGTGGTCGTTTTGGTGGCGACGGTGGGGGAGGGGACAAACACAAGACATTTTGTTTGTCTCACATCTTTAATCTGAGGTCAGACATAAAATCTGTGGCGAACTACAATGCTACAGAATAATGTATTTCTTAGGTAGCCTATATATGCACAGCTAAATCTCCCTAATACACGCCTTCTTCTTGGTAAATAACATTTTTCATTAGGGAGGGGGAAATGGGGCATGTCTATGAGAGCATGATGTTTGCATAATCCAAAACAGATTTTAGATAATCTGCGAATGAGGCACAAATATGCAAAAAAGAAAAGAAAAAGGAAAACAAGCGAGCACAGCAAACATGAATTCTTTGGTGGGTTTGACATGATTAATCTGTCACCGCTGCTTGAATGAAATCAGAAGGTGTCTTTATGCTCATACGCTTGTTATTACATCCATAAGTGTACATCCAGATTAACCCTCCGCCTCTTCCCCACTGTCATGGTTCACTGATCTTTTCTGGGCCAAGTTGCTGCTTGCACCTTATGCGCTTTTCAAGGCAACAGGCCAGCTGACTGCCAGAAATGACAGGAGGTGTGTTAGAGCCAGCGCGAGGAAGACACAGCTACCATACATGTAAGTAAGCAATGTGTTACGTGCACATAAATGAGTCTTTTCTTGCGCTGGACATTGTAGTAAACTGGGACAGAAGGAGAGAGAAACTCCATCCCTGACGTGGATCAGAGGTAAGTCTGTGTGTTTTAGGTGGCGTGAAGTGCACAACTGTTTGCTGTGTGTTTCTCTGAAGCGTAGTCTTTAGGAGGCTCAGAGTAGTTGAACAATGCTCGTTATTGTGGTATGTTGCATAATATGATGCTATAGGTCAATGAGGGGTTAACCTCTGACAAAGCACTGTAAGGGACATCCATCACATGAGCCCCCATCTAATGAGCATGTGCCCACAAAGTAAAAGAGTAAGAATCATTCTGACACGATAGCAATGACCCCATCATATAAATAGGAGCCATGATAACAACAACAACAACATCTCAAACAATAATTTGCCCTCTAGTCTGACAAAAGAGGCAGCATGGAGGTGCCATTTGATGTGTCCCACGCTGAGCAGCGATGGCTCATAAAACTAAGTCTTTGTACCAATGGCTCAGAGTTCACATGAGGGGGACAATATACACACTTCATTAGATTTTGTCAAAAGGCGCAATGAAATGTGTGTGGGACATTGTTTCTGTGCATGTCTCCCTCCATGGAATTTCTGATTGTCGATGTTGCTACAAGGTCTTTGCTAATGAGTTTTGTCAAAGACAATTATGGACTTGGTGCGACGGCCAGAGAAGGGATGAAGAACTGGCTTTGTGTGGTTTGGGTAGATGTTGCATTGCGACCCCTGCTTCCTTCCGTACCCTGTGTTTGACCTGTGCTGCATGTCCAAAAAAACAAAAACAAAACAGTGCTGTAGCCGCGGCAGAGTGACCCGCTCCAGCAGATCTCTTCATACATCGTGTCCCCAAAGTGATCCCAGGGAAATCAGGCAGGACTTTCCCAGGGTTGTCTGTCATCTGCAGACGTCTGTCCTCTCACTCAGAGTCTTGTTTGTATAATTAACTACGTTCCTTCAGTAATAAAGCTTTAAATCATAACAAACCCATGTTAATGCATTCAGTTACAGTATAGTATACTATATAGTATACTCTAATACTTTTCTTTAGTCAGACTCTTTTCTTAGACCAATTTGACGCAGAAAAGTGAAACAAGGTTCTACAAAACAACAAAACGTGATGACATCCATTTATTCTGAATATGAGGTGCTTTCATCCTTCATCCTCCACACTGTACCCATGCAATGCTGAACTGTGTTCACCCTTATTATCTTGTTTATTCTTTTGTGGCGGTCTGCTGGACTAGCATTTTTCTGTCGCTGACCTTAGGCGCGCATCAAAATAATCTTCTGTGTCATTTTAATGCCCTTTAATAATCCCTCCATTTCATTTTTAATCTCGCTCTCTCCTTCTGTTTTTCTTCTCCTTCTGCGGGTGTTTAGTGCCTGCTGGTGATGCTCCATCTGACTTTTAAACACAACATGTCTCAGATTCTACCCTCTAAACAAGTCGTGTAACTGATGTAAATAACAGAAACAGATTTCTTTGGGATAAATAAGATGTCGTGTGCAGTTCTGTGAACCACAATAAACGGGAGGCGACGATCATGTGACTGAAAGACGCAGCTTATTTACTCTGAATCATGTTTGTCTGATTGCACCGCACATGGTGGTGGTGTGATAAATCCTTCTCCTCTCATTGTCCACAATCTACATCTTTGCTACCAGCTTGAAATAAAAAGGCAGTCACACAATTTAAATAATTTAACACACAATCTACACAATGACTACAGAAACTAACATACTGTACCACACACCTCTCATGTATACTGTACAGTACCTCTAGGTATTAAACTTGTAATCCCCATTTTTAAATATTCCTTTACTTCAAGCAGATCTTAGATTTGATTTAGTTCAGACGATGTGATCTAGCTGCTCATAACACAATGACTGAAGTCTTGGTTAAACTGCTCCTTCAGGGCTCCAGATGTCATTATGTAGTTGAAAACACTTCCAGATGAAATCATCTGTGAGCTTTTTCAGCTAGGAGCAGTGTGATATTCCACATGTGGAAGGTGGTACAGTATAGAAAGGTTAATACTACTCATATACGTACTCTCCCCAGGAAGTTGATTGGGAAGTTGCCCTTGAACACACAAGGAAGCCACATGGACCTGGGAGTCCTGCTGCATGGTGATGCCTGTGTTGATGGGATGGTTTTCTAACTCTTAGTATCCGATCAGTGTAGCAGGTTTTACCTACAGTATTTGCAGCAATATACGATATGTGACGTAACATAACAACACAGCTCCACTTTGCGGTATTTCTAATTTGGAGAAACATTTGTAAATACATAAGTTTAGATGCTGGACCCTCCTATGAAATATGTTTGCTAACCTTTAATAGTACCTTTAGTTCAGAGGCTTTTCCAGAAATGAAACGATTATAATTATGCAGGCATTCAGAAGCCACAAAATGATTCTAAGCAGATAAGCGGAAAGGAAACATTCCACATATCTTGAAAAAATGTACAAACTCACACAACGCAAGTTTGTAACTTCACATTACACGGACACAAATCACATACAAGGTTTAACTTTTGCAGTGATTTAGGATGATTCACCGAAAAATCCAGTCACTCCGGGTTTATTTTGGTAGAGTTTTTTAAGTGACAGCTTGTGGAGCAGTACATTTGGACTGCAGACAATAACAGTGTTCAGCAACAATATTCTGCAAAGCAGCAGCAGGTCTATCAATTCTCTTCAATTTATGTCTCCAATTTCCTGAGTTCAGCCTGTGCCAACACCACTGCAGATTTGACAGATGAAGTCCAGCACATGAAGCCAGCAGCTTGTCTCTCTCGGAGACTCTACACCTTGTTTCCCCCCTTCTTCACAAATACGCGATGCAGTAGCAGTAGCACCTATAATGAACAGCCTCCTCCACCTGAACCGAGTATTTTCACTACATTAGTTTCATTGGCATCATGCAGGCAGGAGGAAAACTCACAGCGGGACTCTGTAACAGTATGGTTTTGACAGCGCTCGTCTCCACTAGGCTGTACTTGAGGGTCTGCCTCTCTGTGTGAAGCTCCTGTGTAGGATTAGACACCGGTGTGCAAGTCAAATGATTGTTAGCTCTAATGGAGTCTCCACACCTGCCTGATGTCTACACGGGTTCTGCTTACTGTTACTCATGGCTCTCATACATCAAGCAGACACACCAAGGAATGTAGAGGCATTTCCAAGAACAGTATATCCATGATTACAGAACATATCATTACTCTGACAACGCCAACCTCAGAAACCTATGCATGCAAAGTGACTAAAAATTACAGAAGTGCACCTTGAAGCAATTATGTCATGTTGAAAACTTACAGAAGGCTTTGGATAAAAAACAACAGTAATTTACGGCACTGGAGATAGCCGTATGGGCTGTAAATCAAATTACATCCTCTAAATATGTTTTATAGATGCCATGAGAAGTGAAAAATGACTTTGTTTATCACAACCATGCTGAAGGGGCTCTCATCAGGAGACATCAATGGGCCGTGAAGGGCCCCACAACAAGCGAGCGGCGCGGCTGAAAACAAGGCGATGTTGTTGTGGTGGTATGCCAGTTGTGATGCGGCTTTGATACAGCGCAGCAATAAGAGGCATCAAAGACGGGCAGCCGCAACACGCCCCACGTTCTACAGCAGCAAGGTAAACAGCTAGGGGGAGAGGGGGGAGGAGGAGGGAGGAGAGAGCAGCATAGGAGGGTGACACACAGACCACACAGTTCATTCTTAAACACACTACGCTCATAAAAGCACAGGTCCCATTATTCACGGGTGGGATTTCTCTCCCCCTCTTTTAGCACGCAGGCAAATATTCAAAACCCCCGAAGCTGTGTCAAATGATGGAGCATCATAATTACGCCCTTTTTATTGGCCATCTTATTCCAGCTATGACTGATGCAGCTCCCAACCCTAAGTGTTTCCATTTGCACTTTCATGTGGCAAACGAGCAAAGAAGCCACGGCTCGCCTGCCTTTCAAAGGTGGGCTGACAGATATTTACAGCGTGACGCAGAGTCGCTTGAGGTCAGCGAATGTGACCTGTTCCTGAGGAGGCTGGCCACTGGAAAACACTTATCTCCTGCGGTATAAACGAGCCTTCAGAAGACCCACTGTGTTTGCATTATGCGGTTGTCTAAAAATAATAACTGACACGTTTCTTTAGAATCACTCATAATCGAGAAACCCAGAGGAGGCAAAAGTAGATTCCTGCTGGAACATGGCAGAAATAAATCAATGACCTCCCTCTACTGGTCAGAGGCCAAACTACAGTAGAGCGAATTACCAGCCCTCTGTCTGCTTTTACGACCAGTGCCGAAGGAAAGGTCACAAAGCGTTTGTCAAGGTATCCTGTTGGTATATATTGTACTTTCTAATATATATATTCAATAAGCAGACATTTAGTTTTATCAAATGCTCAAAAACAGCCATGCACAGCAGGAGAAAAGAGGAAAGCGCATGTAACATATTCAAAGGACAAATTATCTGCAGCCTGCGATTGTAAATCCCCTTAAAACTTGTGGTTGCCTTGAATTACATAGCACCAGGCAAAAATAAAGACAAGTCCTGTCCTTTTTTAAAATGTGTCGTAAATCTTCTGCATAATGCCGCGGGCAGCTTGGGATGTGACTGATGGCAACAAAAGCCAGAGATTTGTTGATGAGCAACTATTAATAGAAACAACCTTAAAGTTTCAGACTTCATATCCAAACCAGTAAAGATGTTTTGTAATCATTTGCTTTGGTTTAACTTTTCCCCCATTGTCCCCATCTGTAATTCTGCACTATGTTTTATGCTGTCTAGTTTGAAATCTAGATTTATGACACCAATATGTTCTTTTCCATGCTTTAACAGCCTATAAGGCATTATGGGAGGGCTCCCTTAGTGAAAACAGATATTTTCCTCCATATTAGGAGTTATGGGGAGAGTGATCCTTAAAAATGAAAGCCATAAATCATTTCCCTCTACGATTATACCATTAACAGGAGCATGGTTTTGTCGTTTAGGTCATGCTAATAGTTTGGGCTTGAGGTTGTGGCCGTGGGGAAGAATCACAGTGCAAGACGCGTTCCCCTCTGCCAGCACGACTGAGTTTGTCTTGGTGGTCTTGTGTTAGTGTTTCAGCCTTAGTAGCCTGATCACTGTAGACATTATCCGCATCTGCTCTGGATTTTGCTTTTCTCTTCCCTCCATCTTAGTGGAGTTTCTATATTGGGCCTGATTGTGGTCTTCCAGAGAGACCCCATGACAAACTATCAGAGCATTTTGCACTCTGCACAAGGCACCGGATGCCAGCAGAGTACATATTAAATTTGTTACTAATTTTAAACTTGGCATGCTGGACCATGTCGCTGCCACTAGTTTGCTGGAAGCAGGCGGGTTCAGCCCCACTGCAACCACAACCACAATACAAACAAAGCATATGGAACAGCAGCTCGCAGTGTGCTATTGACAGTAAATGTTTAGGGAAGGAACCTTTAAAAATAACCCAGTGTAATAGAATTAGTGTCATAGAGGCGCCTGGCAACATGTTTTCTTCCCGTTTTAACTCATGTACAGTACCAGATTAAAATAATGGTTCGAGAAGCAAAACCAAAACAAAAGCAGAGTACAAGGGGGCGTTGGTGTGCTGAGATAATTGCCTAAGCTATATATGGCTGGGAAATCCTGCTTATGTTTTGTTCTTAAATCTCATTTTTTTATTTCAAAATCTTAATCCACTACAGTATATGCTTGCTCTGGTACACAACAGGGGAAAAGGAAGGTATGAAATAGCAGCAGTTAAGGCGCATTCAAAGCATGTGGACACACTTCATTTCCTACCTTGTCCAGCAGTAGACATGGGAGCTGCAGCCATGGAGCATTCCGTGTGAAATCACTGCTATTAGCACCCAACAGAATCTGTCGCCCATTTACATTTCGGGGCTTTTAGTGCAAAAGTTCTAAAAGGTCTGTTTTTTCATTTGTCTGTTTTTTCATTTTCATATTTACCTCCCTGGGGGTTTTCTCTGTTTTCCTTCAGTTCATGCTTATTGTCTAAGTGGCTGCATCAAACAGGAAACTATTGTTGGTCCCAGATGCATGTGTCACCCATGGAACTGTAGTGACCTCTAGAGACAGATGTCTCCACATACAGTGAGGAGGCAAACTGACAGGTGTTGGGCACAGTTTAAGTGAGGTGAAAATATGCGTTCATGTACGTGTGTGCGATCACAGGCTGGCTGAGACGATGATGGGCCAGAGTTCCACATTCACGCAAAACAACACACACATGCACGCACGTCATTAAAGGTGCATTCCAGAGCTCTCGCACACTTACACAGTTAAATAAACACAAACAGACGAGACCCAGGGCTACGCTGCACATCATCGACATCAGTACGAGAGCTGTGTCTTCTCTGATCTAATATGTTTAGCAAACATTCATTTATTCTCCCCAATCAATAACACAAAGCAGCATGTGTTTATGACTCTGCCTTTACTCACTCGGTTCATCTGCAGTTCATCTGAGCTGAAACACCGGCCTAGCCTCTAACCCTCTGTCTCTCTACCTCCTCCAGTCGATGACTGTGTCACACTGTCTCTAGTTTCTCCGTCTCCCCCTTCTCTTTCACACACCTGCATTCTCTCACAGTACTACTACATGCCCAGAAGCATGGATCAAGAAAAATAGGAGGGAAACACAATTTAATGTTATATTCTCAGAATGAGTATTTGTGTCTACGGCTATGAGTTAAAATCTCTGACACAACCACCGCAGTACGAGGGAGGCCAAATAGTATTTTACGGTTCCTCTAAGCAAATAGAAAATGTTTTGATAAGGAAACAGACGGACACATTTCCAGCTCATTTTGATGTGCAGAACTGCCACACCAAGAGAGAGTATAACCTTCAGTTGCACTATGAATGTAGACGTTCTCCAGCTTAAAAAAAAAAAAACGATTATACGGCATCTTCAAACATGCTGAACGATTCGCTATGGAGCCTTTACACTTCAAAATTCCCAAGGTAGAAAATTATCCTGAATAAAACGTTCCAAAACGTAGCTGTGAATCAATATCAGATGCAGGCTGAGTTTTATTTGAGGGAAACCGGTGCTTGCTTTAACTCTCCACCGAGGAACGTGGAGTGTCTAGGAAAGAATAGAGCTCTTTCATGCTCCCAGTGCAGTAAGGGTATTTTATATGGGTAGTTATTATTGTTATCATAATTATCATTCTGTGTGTACCATAAAAGTGGATGATGGAGGATATATGGATGGCTAAGGTTGTAAATAATGGTTGTGGTGGAGGGCGATAAAACTGTTCCCTCTTTTCTACGGCAAAATAAATAACATGTGTGCACATACAGTATTCAGTGCACATCCGCAGTCATCTGGAACCTGTTCTGAGAGGTCAGTACTGTGATGCCATCATATGTACAGTACAGTAGGACTGCTAATGCAGACGCAGGGACAAAGTGGGGGAATGTAGCTACACCTTGCAGGAAATGGAGCGATAATGCCGTCCTAAGCTATGTGCTACGCTAAGTATGTTCTGTATGTGCGTGTTTACAGTGCAGTATGTGCTTCCCATTAGACGTGTACAGTAGAGGGGCCGATGCACAGATGCCCTGAGTTGTGCCATACGGCCGATGGCTCATTAGAGCTCAGATGGAAGACATGAATCAAAGGAGGAGTGGAGAGGAAACAATCAATCTGCCTAATGGGAATCCCCTCTGAGGAGCGCGGGCCAGCCGTCCCAGTGCAGCTGTAGCCATTTTTATATGTGACCTCCCAGCTTCAACAGCCGACAAAAATGTCCCCAGTGCTGCCATAGCACCAGCACCGGAGAGCACAGGACACACACCAACAGACACCAAGGCCCCATAACAAGTTATTAGCGCGCAGGCCTCCCACAGAGCATGTGGGCGACGCGGTTTCTAAAGTGGAGCCTATGAGACCTGATGTTCCCATGTGTCTCTGGCAGTCCCCCGCACATGTGTCGTCCATACCGGGGAACGACACCCAGCTTAACGTAGGGGGAGCCCTGCTGAAAGTGCATGTTTACTGTCGGCGTGTGAGGTTGTGGCCAAGGTTAAATCATCTTTATTGTGACATAGAGTAACTAGCACTTCACGGGGTCAAGGTAGGGTTTTGTCCCAGAGTTCACCTGAACTTTCTCTCCTCCCACTTTAGTCTTCAGGCAGCTTTGATAAGCTTTGATCTGCTGTACTGCATACTCTCTGCCTGCAGAACACTACTTATCTATTCAGCGTGGGCTTGCCAACAGCCCTTTAAGAATCGAGTTATGCTAAACAGAGGCTGATTTAAACCAGAGGTTGACCTCTGACCTGGACTTAGAGGATAATGTCCCAAGCAAGGAGAGCAAAGTCCTGTAACCATCCATGAATCAGGCTCGCACTGACATTATTTCAAAATTGCTTAGTTGCATGGAACTCCCTTTAGTGCTGAACGGACTTTCATAAAATTGATTTTCTGAGTACACCCTTTTAGCAGCTATAAGCTTGAAATATGAACCCTTCATTGCTGAAAGCATTTCATTTTTTTGCCCCTGTGACTAATGATCCAGGGAAGAAGTGTGTTTGAAATTCTCCTCAGCAGCTATTTCCATAATTAAACACTGCTAATTATAGAGCTTTGGCTGACTTTAAACAAACAGGCACAGTTGCCGAGTTTGCTTCCACGGCTTCTATTTGGAAAATTATGCAAATTGCTTTTTCCAAGATGAAACTGACAACATTAAGACACGTTGCTCATGCTCACAAAGATCAGACAGCAACTCTAAGAGGAGAGGATGACGACCCATAGGTGGTTTGGAGGAAGTAGCCCGCACAGGTATGATACTCCGTACAGCGAGGATCAAAGCTCACACGGCAAAAGCACCCGATGATTGAATGTGTTCACATACATGAGTGTACGTGCATTTGTACAAACATGAATATGCATTCATTCATTACCAGAAGTGCCCCATGGTGGAAAAAAGCCCCTGTCTTTGCCAACCAACATTTCTGTATTGTTGATTCTAGTACTATGATACTGCTTGTCAATTTATCAGCCTCTGACAGCAAGCCACTAGAAGCCATTATACCAGACAAATGAAAATTATATATGAAGATTAACATCAAGTAATTTGTTAGGGAGAAAATAATACTGCAAGGAAATAAACAGGCCACAGGACTGAGAGCTATGCTGCCAGTAATTCACATATCAACAGTATTTAAATTATTAAAAAGATTGGAAATCATAATTGGCCATATATTTTTCCCATTCTTCTCCACACAAATGGCTTGCCTGGGGTACTTGACATTCACCAGTAGTTTGTAATGTAAATGACAGAACGTATTTTCTCCATATCTTAACAGGATGGAGTGATTGACTACTGAATATAAGCAAGCTACAGGTGGGGGTCAATTATCATTTGAATAATCGAGCATCAGTGGCTGCCGAGCTTGGCTGCAAAGTGTGACACATTTTTATCTCTATGCATTTCAATGAAGTCAGACTGGTACATAAAAGGTTATCACCTAGGAAACATATTTGCCTAGGCGCAAGTTAAACAGGCAAGTGAGATCAGCATAGATATTCAATTTAACCAGTCAACCCTGACCTATAAATATTTCAACAAAACCCAATGAGGACCCATCCCTCCGCCCCAGCCCCCTTCTCTCCTTCTTTGATCCAATTCCATTTCGGCAGCGGGAGATACGAGGGAGGAAGGACGTGGGGGACAGAGGGGAGGGTTTGAGAAAAGAAAGTCAAGCATACTGTAGCTTATCTATTAAGTGGATTGTTTAATGCATCTGCCATGTTTTCACCCAAGGGACGAGTGCAGATTGAGAAAGGAGAGAGGGGACAGACTCACACTACAGGGCACGAGTGGCTTCAAAGTTGAAGAGGAGATGTAGACTAATCTACAGTCGTGAGCTGACAAATCTGGCCTGACACTGTGCTCTGTAGCCAGTAGACTCAGGAGATGGGCATTAATCACAGCGTGCGCTCTGCTGAGAGCACTAGCACACCGGGTACATCTCAAAGTGAGCTGGAGGTGATACATTCGAGTGGATTAATCAATACATCCTTATAATAACAGGCAACCGCCAGCATTTAAAGCCCCACTGGTACCGAAGAACAGGACCTTCAGTCACACCCGGCCAACTCGTACAGACATGCACTCAAAGATCCAGAGAGGCACAATCACGCACACACACCTGTACTTTTTCCATTCAAGGCTGAAAGACATATTGTAGACACCTCAGGCGAAAGGGAGGAACAGACTCCACACAAAGATGGTCGCTTCCTGCCTCCTAACAGGAAGGGATCAGTGGAAACATAAGTAAACCTGACTGACTTGTAAGTATTCCATTAAAACTACGAGGTTCTGTGGTTGTCACCTCAGTGAAAATAATATTTAGTTTGTGAGACATTCCTTTCTAATGGGTGGAGCCACTTTCGGGCAAAGAGAGTTGAAGTTTACATTGTGGCAGTGATTAAAGATTTGACTCATGATTATTTCAAACAATTGCTGTACACGGCTGCCATCGCTGACACGCACCTCCTGTACAGCTGGGGTCAGGGTTAGTAGCGTGTGCGGAGGCGTTGGAGTGGGACCGAGGGTGATAACTGCAGCCACTAGTGTGCAAGGAGCACAAAATCTGGCTTGAGTGTTCTGTCAGTGGGCAGCGCCACTCCGCCCTCACTGTACAAGTCTGCCACCCACAGAGACCTCGATCAGCAGCCCCCTGGCCTGACAGCAGATCTGTCAGCCTCCCCCCTCGCTTTATACAGCCAGTGAGGGCTGGTTTAGTAGGAAGCAGACAGTGCAGCAGGAGGTGAAACTCTAACTATTTGTCAACGTGGTGCCCATGTCAAAATGTCAGACCCGGCGACATTCCCCATGCAGCTGGGCTGTTAGTTAAGGAGACAGGCCGTATGGTCGGAGTAGGAGCATGCTGTCACCGACCAGTCAAACTGCCGGAGAGCAGCAATCAAGAAGCTCTTCCTCTCTCTGTGTATTCCTCTTTATCTATCTATCTATCACAGCTCTCTTCCATGCGCTCAGTCTGACTCTTATCTATCTACTGCCTTTTACTATCTCAATCCCTCAGCCTATTCAATCTCACTTTGTCATCCTCAGTTTTTCCATTTTTTTTTTTATCTAAATCTTTCAGACTTCTTTTCCTCCGGTTTATAATTCATCACCTAATCAGTTAATGCAATATGTATTACTCTGATTCTATCAATCATATTCTTTTCTTTTATTTAATAAAAATTGCACAATTTCTATATATTTTCTCAGCACTATATAAATATAGAAAGAACTAGGGCAAGCAAAACAAATGCAGAATGACTCAGGTTCAGATGTACTGAGATTCAGCCAATCGCTAACACAGAGAGCTGTTATTTCAAAATATTATGCTTACACCTTGAATTCTGTTGTTTGTGACAGATTGATGGCTTGTCAAAAACAACCATTCTTATTAAAATTTCATATAGGCAAATAGTAAACATCTTAGTATTTGCTTGAAGTGCAGCGTCTGGTGGTAATTTCATTGTATATCAGCCGGGCTAAGATACACTCACTCTGGCAAATTCCTATCCTACAAGATTAAAAGCTGAAATAACAATAACAGAAAATCAAATCAAGTAACATATGAAACCAGAAAAAACAACATTAACTGTATTCATGAGCGACAAATTCATTGCTCTATCTTTTCTTAAGCTTCTTTGACTTGGCATTTACTAGGAGAGGGTGGAGGATTTACTGTGGCGAATGCAAACAGGATATTTATGGGTCAAACACAGCCTAGCTGGCTTTATGGCAGATTATGCCCCCTTTTTTCCAAGGGAGAACACAAATTCTGTTTGATAGCGCTTTGATAACATTTTACAACATTTAATTCCGAACCTTATTAGGTCCTAAACTCAAACTGCTGTAGAACAGGGGACATGTGCTGCTGGGGCATTGTTTGTGTAGTTAGTATGAGTGGTTTGTCTCTTTTTTAGACCCGTCTCTCCTCTTCTGTCGATTTGTTTTTGTTATCCTAACACCCCTCCCTGAGTCCATCTGGTACCTTTGCTCCCCCTCAGAACGTGGGCCGGTGGAATTCCCTGGACTAATTAATGAGCAGGCATTCACAGACGTCCAAAGGCTCATATGTCTGTCTCTGTGCACCGCCTTGCCTCAGGAGGCCCTTTATTGAAAAAAGAAATAAATTTGATTAACTGGACAGAATATACCATCCAACAGCATGACACGTCACACACAGTGTTTAACCAGCATGTGTTGCTAAAAGGGAATTGGACACGTTTACACTAAAGTTACTGATATCAGTGTAGCAGAATCAAAAACATAGGCCCATCACTCAGTAAATGATGAACAGAGAGCTTTGATGTCTTGCGTCTCTTCTGTCTCTTCTGTAGAATAGACATCTAGAGAAGATGTGTGCCTTGATTAACTCAGTGAATAACTTTCTTTATACATTTTTGAGACCATACGTCTAAGGAGAAACCCTGAAAGTAAAGGATCATAATTTCATTGCACTTTTCCTTCCTGAGTACTAACCTCCTTGATATCAGAAATCTCTCCTGCACTAAGTCAGGCGAAGTGCAAATGAGCAAGAAATTGTGTGTTTGAAAATGTTTGCCTTTTCTTATCTTCTTTGAGCTGTGACATTATTAGTCATATGGGACATCAATCATGCAGTGAGTTAATGACACATCCAGCCCATGAATCTTTCAGCTCCTTTCCCCAGCCCCAACAAGGCATGCTGGGTCGGTTCCTGCTCGGAATCTTCTGGAGCAAGGCTGTGCCGGGGCCTGGGCAGATCTGCCAGCGACGGTGCTTTGATCTCAGCTTGTGGAACAGATAGCTGTGAGGCTGGAGCTGGATCTGGCTGGTGTCTGGATGCTGCATCGTGCTGTTCATGCAAACGCACAGTGGCTTTTACTCTCCACTCCTCACTCCTAGGACTGTGTATACAGCCAAAAACTTTTATTTTGCAAAACACAGGGTTTACTTTATGCTGCAATTATGATTATTATGGTTATTTTTAAACATATATGCAGAAAGCTAAATGTTTTCCTTTGTTAAAATAATTAAGAAACTGCAGCAGTTGATGTTTTCACGTTTTTATAATTAACTGCACAGCCCTACTTCCAATCTTTTTCATTCCACCGGAGCCAAAATTCAGGAACAGTCTGCTCCATTCACACTCCCTGGGCAGCTCCACTGACATACTTTCCCTGCTAATGGGGCCACCTGCAGGTCTGGTGAGGGCCCCGTTCGGACAGTGTCAGAGGGGAATGCAGACAGAGCAGGCGGTGAAGTGGATGGGTGGTGGTGCTGGGCATCTGTGACTGGCACCAGCATAAGAGCTCTTTCATTTCCCCCTGTTCTGCTCAGTGCCACAGGCACACAAACAGAGCCGGGCACGGATACAGGCCAGGGCACCAACACATGTCAGGAAATACTTTCTCTGTGATCTGACTGAGTGAGGCCCAAGTTAATGCTCCCCTGACGTTCGAACTGCAGTGTGAAAGCTGCAGAGAATGCAAAAGAGAAAAGGGTCATTCAAAAAATCCCAAGAGAGGCCACTATCCCTACTGCTAACACCCCAATATGACAAAAATATGAATAACAATAAAGTACACTCTAATATTATCTCATTTAAGACAACACAATATCCTGCAAATGTAAAGTGACATTATTTATGGAACTTGCAGATGCCACTCATTTAGCTGGTCAAAATCCTACTACTCAGATTAGACATGTCGCCTTTGCACGCTTTACAATCAAACATTGCATTTAAATTGTTTGACATTTCATATTATACAGTATCTCAGTTCAGTGTATCTTATTATTTAACATATTCTTACGAATCCTGGATATTTTATTAGGGTAGAACCTTGTGTCAAAGGAGACGCTTGGGTGCAATGTTTTAATCCCTCTCATCACAGGTGCCTTACACAACAATTGTAATTTCAATTTGTGCATGTGAAGTAATAATTATTAAAACAGGACTCACAGCAGCAACCCGTTGGAAAACCGTGGAAAAAAAAGAATTGGTTAACAAACCCTGGGAGTGTGCTACCTGAGGTGTAATTTACTCTAACCACCACCTTCAGCTGTTAAGGAGGGGCATTCGGGAGAAAACATTGTGCAATCCTGACACGATGGGCCCTGCCTTGGGGCAACCGTGCAAATTAATGACTGTACCTTGCTCATTACACTCGAGGATAATCTGACTTTTAATGCAGACCTATAATTTCCTGGGTCCCTTTAGGCCACAGGTCTATTCATATCATTTACCTGTTCACACAACTGTAAAGCTCAAGCAAGCACAACCTTCTTTTTAATAAGATGTGTCTATTTGTGAATATTTAACTGTGCCTGTATTTATTCTTTATTCATTTCTGGCACAAATGACAACAAGCTCATGCTAAAATAGTGCATTATCTAAATATCTAAATTAGCCACATTTCTTGTCGACAAACTACTAAACACACAGAGAGCTATACTCGGTTGATCAAACACTACATCACTGAGAGCAGAAACCTGACCCTCCATTCAGAACAAAGTAGAAACACACAGGCCGAGTTAAGAGGGAATCAAAAGGAGAACGATTTGGAAATTCAAGGGGATCAAATGGTAGCTTTATTAGGACCTGAAGCTGCAGGGCTGGGTGGAATGAAAGCCTGTTCTGTGCTAGTCCTAACTGGCCAGGTCAGGTGAAACACTCAGTAAGAGAGAGCACTCAGGCCTGGAGGAGCCTTCACACCACCAACCAATCCCACCCTTTTGCCTCAGCATATCGCTGCACTAATGTCTTTCTCAACAGACACAGTGAGCAGGAGGGCAGCCAGGTAACCCAACGCTGATGGGATGAGTCAGCCTCTCTGCAGGCAGGGCGGTCACTTTTGTGATCATCGTGTTAGCACGGTCACTTATGAGACGGCAAGCTTTTAAGTGAATAGGCTAAATGAATAAGAAAAGCACTGCTCTAAGCGGCGAATGCAGGTGACGACAATTTAGGTCAAAGATTATCTTGTGTCTTACAGGGGTGTGTGGAACAAATCCAATTTTTGCAGCGGGGACAGAAAGTAAAGTAGGCCAAAGAGGATATCATTCATAATTACTAGGCTTAGCCAAAGCAAAATGCTCCCCCACAGAGAACTTCAACAATGGCCTTAATTACATTTTTTCCTCCAACCCCACCTCAAAGTAAAAACACGGATGACAAATTTGGCATTGGGATTCCAGCTCATGGCTATTCGCTGTGCCAATTTCACTTTTTGCTTGTTGCCAAGACAAATCATATTAACACGTTACTAAAGAATGCTAAAACCTTTTGGCTACATACCAGCCTACCGGTGCCAGTAAACTTCATTAAAGCAAAAAATGCTTTTAGGAAACCTTTCCTCAGTTGCAATTATAAATAAGTTCCTTCATAGAGCTCCCATCATGGGTGGGCTAGTAGCCCAGGGGCCATTGGCGTGCAGACAACTGATCACTAGCCTGAATAGAAAGCAAGCCCAGGGAGGCAGCTCAAGTAACTGCTTTGTTACTGAATAAATGCAGCTAGCAACAAAGTTTACAAAGGGGCCATTTGTCAACATTTTTATGCCATAACGGTTTTTGAACTATGGTGACAAGAGCCAACCGGGGAATGGAAGAAAGCCTGTTCTGACATAACACAAAATAACCTTGGTGAGTACTGGCTAATGGTACTAAAAAAGCTCAGAAGAGTCTGCGCTTGATTCACTGTGAATGTGTAAGAGTCAACTTCTATAGTACAGGAGACTATTACATATTTCCGCCAAAGGCCTCTGTCTCTAGCTGCCATCATGCTGATAAAAACTAAACCCTCCCTGAGTTGCTTTTGCTAATTAAATCTAACTCAAACACATTGAATATGCAATTCATTCAAACTGTTTTACAAATTTGGCAACGCTCACAGTTTTTCAGTCTTCTTATAAACCCTAGAGGTGCGTGCAGGCACATTATAACATATCAATTTTGTCTTAAATTGTAACATTTATTTGCTTAAGAACTCCCAACTGAGTGAAACCTGCATTTGCTTGTAGCCTTCAAATAAACAATCCAGTAAGACTGACATTCTCCAAGCTTACAATCAAACGCATAGAGTGCATTTAAAATGATCTTATTTTGCTAATGCCTTGTGTGTCAGTGTTTCCTCTCTGTCCGAATTCTTCAGCACGGCATTTCAAAACAAGATCTGTGGGTTTGGTTCTATTCAAGATGGTCTCATATCCTCATTAGATAAGGAGAGCGGTTGAGTATTGAGACCTACTGACAACATATTAGAAGCTTTTCATTTGCAGCTGGCCTCAAGAGACTTGCTAGAGACTGGGCTATGAATGGGGGAGCTGTTTGAAGAGGCCAGCCGAAGGCACAGCGCTGTCTTCCCGCCGCTCCATCACTCAGTGACCTTCTCCACAGGACACGGCAAACCAATCAGCAGAGAGGCCTTAAAAAATCACCCTACCTGTCCCAAGCAATCCCTGATCAGTTAGAGGAATCCTCGATGGAGAGAGGCCATTAATCTTTCTATCCTTCTCACTCTGACACCTGAACCAGTCCCACCCAGCAGCCAGCCACTTCACAACAGTCTCTTCTCAGAGAGCGATAAGATCTGATCAGAGACATGCACGAAGCCACCTGCAGAGAACCAGCACCACCATGCTACCTCCAAACAGATGTACGAGCACACAAACACATGCGATGCTAAAAAATACTATATATACTGACACAAACATACACCTTTTCTTAGCTCGCTAACAGGAAACCATCTGAGACTGACACTGACAGGAAGCTGATCCCTCCCCCTCAGCTCTCCCACACCCATAATCACACAAACACATCTCTGCCTGACAATTTCTCTCATTGTAGTCAGATGCCAAATGCAAGGAAGCTGAGGGGTTTTAGAGATGACTTCAGACTTAAAGATGCTCTTGAGGATGGGATTTTTGCTTAAATACACATTTGTTTGAACACACACAGGTGCACTCATACCCAGATGTTATTCGTGTGTTGCTGACACTAAAATGATGTTTCTTACTGAAACCCCTGATACTAATGCTTCCTCGTGAACTGGGTGGATGACAGTAAGTTCAGAGGATGCCGACGATGTGCAGTGATACGACAGCTTACAGCTGTGATACCTGTTTAGACAAACCCTCTGACAACAACATGTGTCACTAAGTAAGGCTTTAGCACAGCAGATTCCCTCATAACAAGATGCGGATTTGTTTGCCTTAGAAGTATGGAGACTAGTCTCCAAGCTTCTCTTATGACAGTTAGCGCTGAGCCACAATGTTTACGCAGCCTATTGGGGCTACTTCACCAAAATAGCAGTCATCTCTCAAATCTTCTTGTGATGAGAGAAAGTCTCATTGGTGAGGATAAGAGGAGAAAGGGTCAAGACAAGCTTGGGGATTAGTGGCCCTAAACTCCTGCACAGCACACTCCACCGTCTGGTACAGCACATTGAGCTGTCTTGACAGGAGGGGGTCGTATGGCATTTGAGGAGGTTAGATGGGGTCACGGAGCCTTGCTCAGCAGGGATTAGGAGGCGTGTGGCCCCCTTCGCTTTTAATCAAACCTTTCCAATCACTTCAGATTACAATGGGATAACCAGTATTGTGTGGTTAATACTCCTCTCTTGACAGGCCTGCAGGACGCCTACATTATATCAACATAATGCAAATTACATTCAGCATTGCTTTTTACAAAATACATTAGTAAGTGTGTCTGCTTGATCAGTCCCTGATCTTTTTACACTAGTGTTGGGCCCTTTAGTCGTTGATGTTTGATGACATTTGAAGTTGCTGTTTAAATGGGTTACCCATAACTAACTGGTAGTTGAAGCTCAAATACAGCGCACATCGATCTGTCAGCTAAAATTCATGCTGCGCAACTTTCGCTGGTAAAGAGAAGAAACTTGTTTAGTGTCTCACATGTGCAGCTGCCAGTTTGATTCACTTGCATGTCTTTAGATCCACGTCAGGCAGATCACAGAGGGGTTTTGTCACAACTCACTGTTCTACTAGTCGTTTCAACTTTGCAGAGCTTTTCTGAAGAGTTAGGTAAACAGTGTTAACAAGGTAGACGTTTTCATGGTCTGACTGAACAAAAGCCAGAGACAAGGAGCTACGCCTGGGCTGCCATCCAGCGTGATCAGTCTCCTTAATCTGGGAGTCAGGGTGCATAGCTTCTGATTTCTCTGTTAGAACATGGAGAGAAGAACGGCCCGTGGAACTTCAAAGGGGCAAGGAGACGCACATGGCTGCTAATTTTTCAGACTGGGCATATGTGGCGGAGAGCTTGGATTTGAGGCTCTCCTCTCACTTCAAAGCCAGGCGCCTTAAAAGGTCTGGCTGTGTTTTGACGTGGATCTGCAGAGGTGAATGAGAATCAAGCACCCGCTGCAGACCCTTCAGAAGTCAAGCTCACTCTGTTTAACACCCCCCACCCCCTATTCTCCCTCTGCACACACTCTCTCCTCCCTGCCTTGACAAAGAGAAGAAGAAAAACAAGAAAATTCAATAATGCCTTTGAGAGGCAGGATTACCTGAGGAGACGCCTGCGCTGCTATGCCGCGAGTGAAATCTCATGTGCCCTCCTCTCCTTCTGCTCTCACCACATCCCTCCCTCCTTTCCTTTCACTCTTCTCTTCCCTCTACTCCCTAGCTTGGCTAAAGACAGCCCTCAAAAGCACATCAAAACTCTCCTTTGATGCCATGGCAGGCAATTAACCCCTCGGGTCCAAATTTACAGATTGCTGGGGATGTGACACATTTTGGATGGGTGGGGTGGCAAGTGTGCATGTGCCACTTCAGGGAGGTGTGGGATTGTACTGGTTGGGTGTATTGTTTGTTTGCTGTAAAGCGGGCTACTTCTTTAATGAAGTGATGCCGTGGCAGACTTGATACAACCCATTTCTGTCAGTTTGAAAAGTAAAGTAGGGTAAACCTCTAGAGAAAGGGCTAGCCTCACCGGAGGAAGTGTTTGCACTCGATTATTTGTACTCCTGCTCACTTCTGATGAACAATGCTGCAATACAGAGGGAACAAAGGAGCCAGGCTCCTTGCGAATTTTAATTAAGTTGTGGGCGCAGCCAAATAATGATGAGGTCTATCCCAATTTCAACTGTGTTTTTGTGTCACCCGCTCCCCTTGTGTTGTTTTGCATAAGAAATAATTAGCCTGAGTTGGAGCAGGAGTGTTGGATGGAGATGGCAGATAAAGCTCCGTTTTCCCTGGGCTGATGTTGGCGATGAAGTACATTATACATCTCTGGGTATTAATCACAGGTTGAACGCTGTGTGCGGATTTGTGCTGAAAAACAATTAACAAAACGATTCTATTCTAGAGGCTTGCTGGTCACAGGACAGGTGTGTAACAACACACGCCAAGTAATGACTGTAGTGGAGGCGTGGCAACCACGACACAATGTGACAAGAATGGCTTAGTTTGGCTCATCCCAGGTTCCGTGGCTGGTGACCCCTGGCAACAGGGGCTGTCCGTCTGATAAAGTGCTTCGACCGTTGCTGTCCACACCGCTGACATTTAACACATCAAAGTACCTGACACCTTCATTGCCTGGCACTGAGCCCCAGCAGCCTGTGCACACTAGATAAAACGCAACATAGGCCAAACAACACTGTTAAGCTATAAAGAACGCCCACTGAAGATGAAACGCATACGTTTCTTTTTGGCTTCAACATTCAATTACTCATTCCAGCCCTACCACAGCTTTTTATCCTAGGGTTGTCCCACTTGCACCCAAGGGTCTTTCACCTGCTGGCTTCGAGTTTGTCATGTTGTCAGTCTCGGCAGCGTTTATCCTTAAACCTGTTTCACATGTGAGGCCTCGGCGTGTCCCTCTGTGCACTGCCAGGCACTCATCTGCACAATTAGTGCAAAAAGTTCCAGCAAACACGCAGCACTCTGATCTAGACAATTAGCACACATCACAGAAGTTGGGTACACAACATCACTGTGCAGTTCTTCTCCGCTTACGACCAACGAGTCATTTTCCTCCCTCACTGCAGACTCCCTGCCTCTTTATCCTGCTAGACACAGGCGAAGGCTTCTGATCTCCTCAAGACATTGTTTTACGAGGGGATTTTGCGCCGCCCTCCCCTGGCAGACAGTGAGATTACACAGTGATTATAAGGAACTCAATATTGTATGACAGCCTTTTCCACGTGAGGGACTTACAATCATGTTTCATTAATTCAGCTTGAATGAAGCCTCATTTCAAGCATAGGGGAGCTTAAGATTTATGTGAAATTAATAACATAACAGATGTCTTCAGAATATCGTATCCCTGGTATGAATAAAGGAATCGTTTTTTTTTTTTTCAAAAACATATTAATAAATATAAATTTAAGATTTGCATACAACCAGGCATACAGCACTTAGGAGTTTAAGGGTTCCTCTCTTACATCATGCATTGGAGGGTGTCATAGGGTTGTCAAGTGACAGATTGGTATCAAATGGCCTTATTTAACATTACCTCCTGGCTTTAATTCTAACAAGTCATAGCAAACATTGTGTTGGATATTTCAATAGGATGTAATCACCCAGGGATCTTGTTGAAACATGCTATGCATCAGAGCTTTCCTTTTTTAATTTTCATGAGTTGCCATTACTTCTCATCTATTCTTCTGTAACAAAATGCATCTGTGTTTCGAAAATGTCTCACGCACTTTGTTCAAGCTGAGGGAGCCCTACACAAGACAGCCTCAGGCCAGTACCAC
The DNA here is from genome assembly GCA_030770545.1 of Macropodus opercularis. Classification (NCBI taxonomy): domain Eukaryota; kingdom Metazoa; phylum Chordata; class Actinopteri; order Anabantiformes; family Osphronemidae; genus Macropodus; species Macropodus opercularis. The sequence continues at coordinate 4,365,561 of CM061091.1, read as the reverse complement.
TGTACTCCCTTTCCCTTTTGTATGCAGTCTGTCTGCCTAGACTAAATATGGGGACAAGCGCTTCACAGCCTAGCGTCTTGCCTGGTGCTGCCCTCCCCAGGTGCTCCACCAGCGCAGCTCAAACACAGGCCGTGGGGAGACGGTACCTCTCTGCTTCAAAGAAGGGGAAGAGATAAATCATTCAGGTTGGGATTTTTGTTCCAATATGCCACGGAGCTGCGATCACAATCCCTTTATCCACTCTCTTTGTTTTCCAAAGTAAAGCTTCTGGATGTGACAGTGACTATGACTTCCTCTCCAGGTTGTTTATGCAGCTCAATCACTGTAATTCTTCAAATTTGAAACGACACCTCTGACGCGCTTGCTTTTATAAAAACAGAGCTGTGAGATCTTATTGGAAAAAGATTGGCCACTTGACATATAAGAAGGTAGTCTATACTGCCAAACACTTGAATACAGCACATAGCTATATACTGTAGATAAACTACAAACTCTACAACAAAGGCAACAGGGTGACAGAAGAGTAAATGCAAGATCTAAAATGAACAATGAGATTTATGGTTGCTAAGTTAGCAAAATGACAGCAATCTTTGTTATTTTCTAAGCTACTTCAGCTGAGAGGGTTGGTGATTTACTCTGTAATTAATTTCATCACATTTATTATGCCCCACTCAGTCACTTGAACCACAAATTCAACTTTTTGTTATCGTTACTGAAGCAAGCCTGTATTTATTCAAGCTCTCCGTCGCTGATACGAGCCCTGTGTACGTCTTTGTCAGGCAAAGGTGCAGAACTCTTGTCTGTGCCAGCTTGCCATTCAGCTTGGTTAAGTCATTTAAAGGAATATAATGCAAACAGAAAAACAATAAAGGAAAATCTGAGTTATTAAATTGGATATTGCGGTAATGCATAATCTAACTTCATCTCAATGAATCCGATAGAAAGTCTTTGTTTAGCCAGAGAGAGCTGAGGCACTCTAATAATTGAAAAGCCAATTCAAATTTATATGAGAGCTGGGTCTATGCAAAAGTGGGTGAATGAAGGAATGAGGTGTAAGGGTGCATTAATCTTTATAACATTATTATTTTTTCTTCATATCTAGAATAACAATTGTCTGCTGTATAATAGGATCAAAGTGAGTTTGCTAATAATGTCTGAAGAAGAAGGGGCTTACAGTGTGTCAGTCAAACACTTTCTAATGGTGTCTAATTCAGGCTGAACTCAGCAACCCTTCGCACTGCTTGCTCTGCTTTACACATCAATGGGCACGGTGGCCTCCAGCTCCTACAGCGAACACAGTGGGGCAGAATGAAACACAGCATTGTACTAAACTGTCTTTAATCTATTCATTGTTAGAGCTCGGCTAATGTTCTGCGTGTCTGTTTCATAATTACATCCTGACAACAACTACTACAGCTCTTAACATGCGTTGTACATCGCACCATCACATTATGGGACTTGAAAAGAGGAGTCTCTTTAAACGAGGAAAAAAGAAATGTCTCTTTGCAATTTAGCTTTGATTGACGTCCAAATACTTCAGGACACAGAGGTCTGGATTTGGGGGTGGGACAAATGTAAATAGGAGAAGGGATGGTGACAGGAGGTCTAGGAAAGGTAAAGTGCACCTGCTTACGGCCCCTGGGGTGGTACGTACATGAAGCCCAGAAGCTCTGGCTTCTTGCCAGCACTACTGTACTTCTCTCACCCCTCCCTGCTGAGAGCACATCCATCTCCTACCCCAACCTGGCACCCCGTTTATTCCCACATTCATTTGTCATGTCCCCAATCAGCTGGATGAATAAAAATGCTGTGACCATGATGGATGGTGATTCTAATTAAGACCAAACTTAAGATGCAATTCTCCCTTTTTCACCATTTCTGTTTTCTAATAAGAGGATACCCCCCACCTTCTTTCCTGCTGGTGGTGGTCACTGTCAGTCTGCTGTAGGTCACCTGACAACGGAGAGGGAGAGAAAGAAAGAGGTGAGATGGGAAGTAGGGTGGGGCAGCTGAAGTAGCTAAGTAATTCTGGACCCAGGATGCTTTTGTTTGTTTGTTTGCTGTGTTTAAAACAAAGAGAGCATGGCATTGAGAATTCCATCTGAAGGAACTCCCCTCAGAGATTAGTTATTCAAAGGCATGCAAATGACATTGCCATGTGCTGGTTTACAAGGGGGCTGTGTTCATTTTGGATCTGCTTAATTGCTTCATTTCTAAAATAACCTCTCTGTTGTTTACCAGTTCGATACAGATAAAGGCCGTGTGTAGCCGAGCTGTTTTTTGCACTGTTTGTGCATTATTTCACCAGCTGTGTTTATCAAAAATCTATATGCTGCCTTTTCATTACATTTTTTTTACATTCAGCTATGCTAGCAAGGTCGTTTTGACAGGTCAACAGCCAAAACTAGAACATACTAAATCATTTATTCCTAACAAACAGCAGGTGTATGCCCTCACCTTTAATACCTTGATAACCTTGATAATTTTTACTTTGTCTTTCAGTTAGCATTCCCTTAAAAATGTAACAAACAAATCAATATCATATTCATCTACAAAGCCAAGATAAAAATAAATGAGAGTATCTATGTCCAGACTGTGTGTCATTATTCAGGAAATTACACGGAGAATGTTATAATGGGTAAAATCCAAGGGAGGAAGTCCAGCCGTACTTGTGTCCAAAGGAGTTAATCACCTTGGTTAGGCGCCGAAAGGCCGGATTGAATTACAAGGCAGCAGCATATCTGTGGAAGTAGGCCATGCGTGACAAGCCTGCACTCCTTTAAACATGCAATGCCAGCAGGGACCCCAGCATTTTAAAATCATTGAAAAGAATCAATTACTGTTAATGCAACAGGAGAAGTCAAGCATGAAACATCTGACATATCTGCACAGTTCAGTTTGGGGAAAGCAGTATGTGGATTTTTTAACAATTTTCTATTGGTAAACTCTATAGGACGACTAACAATATTCTAAACTAATACCCATAATTCATGACACATATCCCTGCAAAAAACTGAATACATTTGCAATAGAGCTGGTGTGAAAAACTAATATTGACAAAGGCTCAGATTTCAGATACACATATGTGAATGTTTTGTCAGTAATGAATCAAAGCAGGACAAAAAACAAAACTACAAAAAAAGTAAAAAGAAGAAAATGAGCGTTAACCTCTGTTGTCTGAAAGCCCTGTTGTATAAATTATTTGGAAAACAACTGGACGATTTTAAATATTTTCTATTTCTATTCTGCCACATTGTAGACGAGCAAAAATAACATGAAACCAGGGCTTTTTTGGATTGCTGTCTTCAACTAAACCTTTCAAAATCACTCCAATATTGCCTAAATATTCTTATTATGTACATCACATAACATGCTTAACTTTCAATCAGGCCACAAGTCTTACTTCAGCTTTATATCAGCAGTAACATGCCTAATCCCATGTTAAACGGAATAACACATAATAAAAGAGGAAGAAAAACATCATCCCACAGTCAAGACCCAAATCTGTTTTCCATGTCCATCCTGAGTGAACAAGCAATGTTATTTATTGGGAAACAAGGTGAGGACAAGGATCAGAGCTTCTCTTTGGGCACCATGTGAGGACTGAACCACTGTTTTCACATCATATCCCAGTGTCTACAAGCTGTAAACCCACATTGGTACAGTCTAGGTCCTTTGTTAACACTTGTATATTGGTCGTTTACTTGATCAGACATACTCACAAATATTGATCGCTACAAATTTCTGACATTGTCCCCACTGCCAGAACAGCAACCTTGACAAAAATACGGGGTAATGCTGAAGAGGATTGGCGTCGAGCTCTGTCTGTCTTTGTGTTACAGAATGACCCCCCCACGCACACACACACACACACACACGCGCTTCCTCAGTGCCCGTGCATGCTTATTCCGGCTGTTCTTGTTTGAGGGGCATTGCTTGATCATTCATTATTAACTCACGTCTGTCAAACCAAACAATGAAGAGACTGCTCAGAATTGATGACTATATAGAAGTGCATATGAGCAAAAAGCATTTCATTTAGTGCCGTACACTCCGTGTAGGAGGTGACACCCATGATGGATATGACACTATACACCAGATTTATCTTGGAAATGGAATAATTATGCATTTAATGCATGACTGGTGGTCTGCATTTATACCGATAGCTAACAGGGCAGGCAGGACGATAAGCAGAGGGGGTTGGACAGTAAAATCTCTGGAGCTGTAAAGCCCTGGGCTCTATCGGAAATCTTTAACTACCGGAAATATACATTTTCTTTGGTCAAGGTTAAGATACAAGTTCGCATATGCCAAGTGACATCCTGACAGTGTCACCTCCACAGGGACAGTCGGCTCATAGCAAGGTGACCTTAGAACAGCTAATGTTGACTAATACCCCCATGGAGGAGAGTTAAGGGTCATAACATGCCACGCCACTTACAGGGGAATGATACAGAGACACCAGCTAACACAGATCAATATGCTGCATTACAAATTCCTCCATCTTTCTTTGTTCCTCTGCACTAGATCCGACATGGAGACACGTAATGTAAAAATAATGTAGATTTCAATGCAATCTCCTGTGAAAGCAGGGGAGAGCAGGAGCGTAAACACCTGGCATGTAAATGCTCAGTGTTTCAAGAGAACGACTTTCCATTACAACTTTTCACTTTGCCTGTTCTGCTCGGGGAACACAACAAGCAGCTTTACATGCAGCACTGCCTTTATAATTGAATGTGCATTTCTCAGACATCAAAACGATCTCAGCGTGGCAGTGGAGGCCTTTCTCTTCATTTTACCTCAGCCTAACTTCAGACAGGGTTTCTCTTCTTATACCGTAGGGGGAGGATGGAATCCCTCAGTAGTGCAGTTGACTGTTTTTTGTAACACTAGACAAATAGTCCTTCCTTCTCATTTTACAGGTATCCGTCATCCAAGTGTCAGTCCCGCCGGCAGATTTCACATGCCACTGGCACCACCGCACCTCTGCATGCTCATTTCCTGCCTGTATAAATGCTCTCAGTGACACAGTGGACTGCATCCAATTCCACACCCTCTCAGACAATTCAGGCAAGTACATGCTGAAGACACGAGGGATAGTAAACAAAGAAAAATGAACATATATACACAGAATGTCAATTAGGGCCAGAGCATTATCTATTATATATAGCAACTGCTGTGCACTTTTCAAATGACTAATTCTGTAGCACATATCAACTAAATATTAAGGTGTGATTACACTGTTAAAGTAATTGCGGTCATTATCCTCACATTTTTAAATAATTAATTCCCATAGGCTTAGTATGATTACGCTACTGTGCTTAGGCCTTTTGAAAAGCCACAAATCCACCCTGGTGCTAAGCTATGTACAACAAATGTTACAATGCCAAATTCCAGGTACAGGATGATGAACAACAGCTGAACGGAAGAGGAGTTTAAATCCATCTGGCAGGTTTCTATTCATTTCTGTTCCAGTGGTTTTTAGAAGTGAGTGGTGGTGCACTGTTGTGCCTTTGATCAGGCCGTGGAGACAATGCAGCTCTCCTCAGCCCGATGGTGCGGGGTTTACCTGCTGCTAAGTCAGGTATCACAGCCAGGGACCAAGCACCTTAAAGAGGCTTTTACCCTCCTCTGGATCAGGATGACAAGATTCATGTGGGCTGGGTGTGGATTTGAGTCCCTGCTGTGGCACAGCGTCTTTCATGTCAGACTGTTTATGAGAATATGGAGATGGGCTTTGCGTGCTTGCGGGTGTTCCTTAAAGCAGCGATACGACCTCAGGCTGGGCTTGATCCCTGACGAGTCAGAATCTACCTCTCGATGAATCTCTTGTAGCACACTTAATACCCATAAGAACATGGCGCACAAGGCCCCTCATCTTGGTAACAGAAAGGAATTTGAGAGCAGATTAATATTATGAACAGTAATATTCCCCCAGTGGCATCTGCATGCGCCAGGGATTACAGGGCTCTGGGGTGATTACCGGCAGGGGAAGAGGGGTTACAGGTCCAAAAAACTTTTCATCTTCACCCAGAGCACAAGGCAACACACACAGAAATACATATAAACACGTAATGATACAGTAGGTTGCGTTGTCTGTGGCGCCACTTGCTTTGTTGTGATACACATTACTTTAGAAACATATTGTGTCTATTTTTTCCAGCAAAATCAAAAATAGAAGTATTTTCACATACAAATGACCTTAGTTAATTAGTTACAAATCTGTAAAATCAGTCCAGTGATCAACATGTTAACAGTTATTGTACCAGAACAGATCTGGCCTTCCTCTCCTTTTGTGTCTTAATGCTTTTTCCCAGCAGTGAAAGTTGCTGTATATAGTCACTTTTTGTCCCAGGATGAAGACTAAACCGCTGCAAGCACACAAATATTTTAATAAACATATCAGAACGCGTGCATGAGCCCACCGAGCTGTGCTGACGACGCTGACTTCGAAGGTCAGGCCTATCGTTAACCATATTTAACCACAATGGATTAAACTTAACAGCAGCTGCTTTCTTTGGCTTTTTTATCTTTGTTTTTCTCACTGAAGTGTGGGACTACTGTTAGCTTAGTGAATTAAGAAAGGAAGCATACAAGGTGAGGAATAGTAAAACTAATCTCCCATAGGACGGCATCAGAGATCCCTCAGGGCTGCTTGTCCGGTCCAATGTAGATATCAGTTTTCAGTGAGGCATGAGGACCTGCCAGGCTTAAGGCCCAGCTCACTCTAAAGCTCATTATTCCCCTCGCCACCGGGCTGACGCCAGGCCACGCGTGCAGAGCCAGCCAAGGAAATCTCCTTCAGGACTTGTCTTATGATAGAACACTCAGCAATTTCCTTGGGTCTATTTGCATGAGGATAACACACAGTTCACTTTGGCCATGTGCAACCAATAAGTGAGCTTAATGAAGGCCAGGCTGTGCTGGCAAAGGGGGGCAAAGGAGACGCTGAAACAGGCCTCTCGTGTCTGAAATTATCCAGAGGAAAGTGGTCACGCCATTCTGCTGCGAGCTAGTGTCACGAAACGAAACGAAACAACACTGTTTCCATTTAGAGTTCACTTGGAATCACAGGGCACCAGAGATCGCAAACATTTCTGACAGTAGGATATTTCCCTCCGTCGGACTTCGGTGTTGACTTTGTAGATTCCGCTCAGTCTGTGGGACCGAGCGGAGGAAGGAAGGAGCGGGGGCACTGCAGTGTGCCACCATGCGGAGTCTGAGCTTGTCAGCAGCTCGCGAGCCTCCAGTTCAAAGAGCAATCTGATAGAAAAGCTGTCTTGGCAGCGGTTTCCTCCTGTGTGTTTGCCAGTAGACTGCTTCCGTCCGACTGCACCCAGTAGTCATCAATTAGAAAAGTGAAGGGGGCCGTCCACACACAAGCAAAGCCTCTATTTGGATGAGTGCTGAAACGATTTCAGATCTGCTATCATATGGGACTAATAAACAGCTGTGTCACACAATAGCACTACTGAACGTTTTTCTTATTACAAATACAAAAATAAATCACTAGGTTGTATATAAAGCCATGTAACGAGGAACTAAAGTTTGAGCTGCAGAAATGTTAACAGGCCATTGTCGAAACGCTTACATGTCTAAAAATCTCTAAAACAGTACAGCATATTGGAGAAATGGCTACTTTACAATTACATATTTACAACATCGCTGTTGCTTTTGACAAAAGAATGTGTTTGTTGCTTTTGACAAAAGAATGTGTTTGTTTCTTTTCTCACAAAAGATGCAGATAAAATCCCTAGCCGGCAAAAGTTTTCGCAAAGTTTTTAGCCTAGCAGCTAAGCTAGGCTAACTTGGCTAACAACAACACAGGTGAAACACAATGAATGGGGGAACTTTCCCATTTCATCCATGACGTCTAATATTATGCCCCTTACCTGTAAAAACACCCAGACACAGCATTGTACGGGGTTAAGTCCTGCTGACAGCCAAGGGGTTCACACACTCCCTCTAGCGGCGAACCCCTGTAACAACGCTCTCTTAGAAACACACTGGATGTCTGTGTGCAAGAAAACGGAGCCCAACGATCAAGTAAGCATACAAATCAATCTTAGAGTTTTGTTATTTACTGTAAAGACTTTAAAGAAACACCCTAATGTATAATGGTTGAAATGTGTCAGTACTGGGATAGTGGAAGATGAATTACTTTGCAAACAGCAGGAGCGGGGAGGGTGACCTGTGACCGTCCCATATTACGTCTCTTCAGGGCTGAAGAAATTCATTTCTTCCCTCGCGCGCTGCCTTAATTACCACATCTAAATAGCGTCTGGCCATGAGATGCAATCACCTCAACGTCGAGCAGTGCAAGCGGATTTCAACATTAGCTACAAGACAGCAAAGAGCATCTGTTTTGCTCTGTGATGCTTAAATGACAATTGTGGGATTAGAGAAGTTGATGGAGTCTGTGGGTAGCAGTAAGAAGAGTAATATAAGCCCAAGAGCAGGGATGCTGTAGAAATCAATACCCCGTTGCATCTGCATCGCTTTGATCATGTACAGCAGGACCAGGAGATTAAGTAATACAGATTCTGCCTGACAGGCCGATCATTAACACTAGTTTGCAATCTGCTTGTGCATTCACTCGTCCTGTCTAACATCTTGGGAAAGACAAGTGTTCTACATAAGTGAATTTAGGAGGGCACATGTAAGACAGTGGCTATAACAGGCTGAACAACGTGCTGGGTGAATGTTGTCTGTGTAAATCATCATCTGGCTTCAATCACGCCCGGCTCAGTACAGGAACAGGTGGAGGTGAGATCAAATGCTGCAATTTCCTGGTGAAATAATCATTAGGTTTTCTGTATTTTGGCCAGAGGAGGATACGTGGGAATTGGGTCAGCGGCGGCCGTGTCAGAGGATGACCTCTGCCCTTTCTCTCCAGCCACATAGGTCTTAGCTTCCCATTAGTTCACCCACCTTCTTTAATCCAGTCAACGTTCAGTCTGCTTAAATTCTTCAGCACACAAAATCCTATTCCCTACGCCACCGATATGGAAAATGCGTGACATATGACTTCTCTGGCCACAGTCTTCGTTCTTTCAGTCTTCACGCAAACATGTGAAATGATAACACATCATGAACCAGAGCTCAAAATGTTGTGGAAATTACTGTCTCCGATACTTTACAAAGATTTAAAATATAATGTGGCGGATTACGATTTGATATCAGTTCTTACTTACTATTGTGTGTTAGGGAAAAAAAACACCTGCCCTCTATCCCAATAGGATCAGCGGATTAATCTTGGTAAGACGTAACGCACACAGATGGTCAGACAGGAAAAATTAGAAAAATATGCAATGTGAATACATTTGTCTTGTGTAATATTGGATATGATTCATCTGTCACCGAGATAATGGCTTGATGCATTGGTGTACTTAGCAAAGAGACAAAGTTAATTTCTTTATAGGCCAAATATTCCCACCCAGATCCCCTGTAATAAAAATGATTCTTCAGGGAATATTACATAAATTAAACGTAGGCCATCTATTTGGTTTGCATAGTAACAGCAACAGGGCTACGATGTGCATTGATTCATTTCTGCTCACATTTCAATTTTACAAACACAATGCACTCAGAAAGATGTGTTCCTGCCTGCCATATGTTGCTGTATATATTATTTAAAAAAACAATAAATACACTCCGATGGAAACGCTAATAGACATTACAGTATGTTGCTAATTCTCCACAGCTAATCCTTCAAGGCAGAACAGCGCATTGCATGAGAGTCACCTGCAGATGGATGCCTTCGCTGATTATTAGGATGAAGGCAGAAAGGTGATACGTTAAACTGGAGCAGCACAATCGCTGTTCCCTAGAGGCCGGTGGGGCCCAGCTTCCTGAGAAAGGGCTTGTGCAACATCCTGCAAACAGGGATGGTGGCGTGCGTGCGACCCGGTACTTAAAGCAGACGGGGGGGCCTACGTCTTAAACCAGGACCGCAGATCACAGGTAGCAGCAATAGGAAAAGGCAGAGCCTCAGAGTGCAGAACACTGGTTCATACAGCAGCAACACGTCTGCTGCACGTCACACAACAAAGCTGTTTTTATGCACCACAGTATGTGTTTACTTTAAATTACTGCTGCTGACACCACACGTGGAAATGCATAGACAGAAAGAGTCGATTTTATAGCTATAATCCTCTGACCCTTCCCGGCACCATAACGCGTCTCAAACAGTCTTTGTGCTTTGTGTCCTTGTAAACAAGCCAGATCTATGCGTAAAAACGTGTCTTTTTAAGATGCGGTTACATTTGCTGCTTTGGCTGCATAAGCCACGTTAAAAGAGGCTGACACTCATGTGAGGAGTCTGTTGGGTAGTTACTAGACAAAAAGAGCGGCTCAACTATCGCTTACTACCAATATAACTCAAGGTCAAACAGAGGAAAGAGAGAAGCTTCAGTCAAACCAGCTTAATGTGTGCGTCTGTTTGTGTACTCTGACCGTGTAGCATTTTTCTGACACAGTACTTTTAATATGAAAGGCAACTGTCACAGAAGGATGCTGCCAGCCTGGAAATCTTCACTTTTAATGAGAGAAAGATGAAAAAATGATTTCTCAAACTCTCTGATGGTCTTAAATCACTATTCTATTTTTTTTTTAATGGGTGGTTATTTATCGTTGCATTGTTTTCCCGTTTCTAATTATACTCAGGGGTGAAAACAAATACTATTAGCATAAAAAATGCTGTCGTCTGTGAACTAGTACTGAGGTGTGTTCCTCATATTATGAGCTGAAACGTGTTCAGATAAATTGTACCAAGTAGTGGACGAACACTGGGGTAAAGTTAAATTATCACAGGATTCACTAATTCATATTTGATACTAGCAGACAGACAAAAGCTTTGGAAGCTGACATGTGCAAACAACATAATAGCTAATCTGCGGCACAGGTCTCTGAACTGCCAGAGGCGTCAGACAGACAACAGCGTTTCAACTCTCCTTTCACTCACTTGCATCATGCAGCGTTTGATTTTCATCCAACTATCCAGGTAGCAGTGTACCTGACTTATTAAGGCCATCCATTTACTGTGACGGCCAAATCTGATCCCCGTTGAAAAATTCATCCCTGTGTGTCAGCCTGTGTACAACCAGAGCTGTGGCACTCCAGAAGCACCACTTTGAATATTTCACAATTACTAAAAGCAATCCAAGGTAAACATTCATATTTCATTTGTCTGCCCTCGTACCTCAAGATATATCTGAAAGTAATTTGTCTTTGATGTGAGAAAGGCATCAATATTTGAATTTCTTAAAAGATCACACAAACAGGGAGATAATGTCTCCGGCAGGAAGCATAGGATTAACTAACAGCTGGAGTTGTAATAAGAAAAACTCCTACAGTAGCTTAGAAGGAATCTGAAGTTAAATCATGTCTGATAATATCTTGCAGCACCACATGGACTTTCTCTTACACTGCCGTCTCCCAGACACAGAAAGAAGTGAGAACACAGCATATACAACACAGAAATAAAGGGAAGCAGAGATAAATTGCAAATCCTGCTGTTGAGAGCGAACAGAAACTGTGAAGCGCTGTAGCGGGGTCATCCCTCCCCTCTGTTGCTCGTTTCCACGTGCTGTTGCCAGCTTCTGCCACGGAGTGGTGCCGACGCCGCTGTCTTGGAGTGAGGCAGGGCCAGCCCCGTGTCCTATAAACACACACAAATCATTTACATGCTGTACTCATCAAAGGCAACTCTTCCTCATCTCCGTCGAGATTCGCTGCTGATCTGAGCTTCCAATATTGCATCTCGGAGCGTAGCGGCTAACCTTTGCAACTGCCAAGAATGTGATTAATTTTTTAAATACAGCTGTTGACCTATTATTGAGATGGAGAGGAGCCACGGGAGACGCTCCTCTCCTCTCCTCTGTATAATGGAATGCATTACTGCATCAGTGTTTACAAGGCATGCTAAAACAGAAACAAAATGAGGGAGAAAACATTAAATATAGCAATTCGACTAATGTCGCTTTGGGCCTTGTGTGTACACAAAATGTCAATCAAAAGTCGCAATTCTTTGATTCATTGCGGTTTGCGCTGGCAGTTGCATCTGAGAGAAGAGTGGTGACACAGTGTGGAACAATAATTACCCTGCAGTGTTAAAGTCCTCCAGTGTCTTGGTGCATTCATAAATAAAACATGCTCAAGATAATGGATTTATGTTCAATAATTCATCATCAGAATGTTTCAATCCAAGTGATATAATATGTGTCACAGTCTTCTGTAACACAGTGTTTAGCCAAATTAACTTATCTTGAAACAGATTTATTGACAGAACTGTTGCAGCATTCATTTACTCAGCAACCATTGCTTAATTACTCCTGCAAAGCACATAAAACAAACAATGCCAGTCGTCTGATTCTGAGGCCCTCGGTGTCAGTGATAACTACGCACGCAGGCCAGCTCTGCATTCAAACGGCGCAGAGCGTCACTCTTTGAGCAGCTCTGAGATGGCCTAAGAGCAGCGCAGTGGGACTGTGACATTTGTCATTCATGACCTTGATGCTAGCCAGCTATACAGACAGTTTGTTTTGATGACCCATCAGAGAATCTGTCTCAGCCCTTGCAAGAGCCTGGTGAGAGAAAAGGGTGACATCCAGAGCTGCAGTCTGTTCAGCTGGACCGGGGTCAATCAGTGGGCCTGAAGACCCGGAGCCAGCTGGAAAGCCATGATACGACTGGCCTTCATGTCCAGAATGTCCCATTCCCAGTCGCACGAGGAGGCCATGCTGGCATGCTGACGAAGCCACTCAAACCCATAATTAATTACAGGGTGGTGTAGGACCAGAGCGAACATATTGCAGCTTTGCATTAAGCTGCATTTGTGATGCATGTTGAAATCCTCAGTGAAACTAATAGGAAGTAGTTTGTAAAGACGTTTACAAGTTTGATTTACACGTCTGCGGTGTAGATGCTGAAGCACAAATCAGCCGCGCAGTTGGAATAAAGGCGCGATCGTATTCAAATCAGCCGGAGACACAAACACAAACAGAAGACGTGCACTTGCAATCAGCAGCAACAAGACGCGCATCTTTTTTTTCTCGAAAACGCCAACAGTATTTCATCAACACACGCACACGTGATAAGATGTTTCGACGGAGACGCTTAAACACGAGAGGGGGCAAAAAAAAGAAAACAATTTACATGCAAATAAAACCTTATCATCTCAATCTCCCTTTGCCACTTTCGCCTGCAAAATTGCATTCATATGCACAAAGGCTTTCAATTACTGTAGCTGTGGCTCAACTTCTCACATCTCAGCGTTTTCTATTTGGAGAGACAGGCCCATGTACATTTAATAGCCAGCCAATCCCTTCCCCAGCTCTGCAAGAGATCACTGTGACTGTGTCAGTTAGAGGAGATGGCAGCATGTATCAGTGCATGAAATAAAGCTTCTGCTCCGAAGTGACAGGCCATGGATATTGTTGGCAAATGGATGTTAAATTCACTCTGCACCCACCAACAGCAGCCCCAGCAATGAAAAATTAACTGTACTCTGGCTAAAGCGAAGGGAAATTGCTTTGCTAGATATACCACAAAATCCTGTTTGTGAGCGATCCATCTGTCAGATCTCCTTTCAAAAAAAGTCCTTCAGCTCTCTCTATTAAACTCTCATATGCTGTTCGGAGTAATCCAGTATGAGAGCGGAAACAAAGACACGTCAAAGGGAGTTAGAGTAAATCCCAAATCTATCTACAGCACGAGGCAGTAAAGGAAAGTGGCTCCAAGGGCCTCACAGCAGACAGATGTGCTGTGGCGATATCGGCCACTAGAGGGCAGTGACGCTCAACTTGCTCCGTGTAGTGCATTACTGGGCTTTAACACCGCGATGCAGCCACGATCTGCAACATGCTGTCATGCAGCGTTAAATCTGGGTTAATATCAAAACACTGAAGGATGACGGATTCATTTACAAGGCATTTCAGAATTGCCAGTCTCCAGTGCGCTGTGGTGGGGATTAGTGTATTATTGCGCACATGTTGTATCAAGACCACCTGGTTCTGAACACCAGAAAAACGAAGGAGCTGGTGATTGACTTCCGGCGGAAACCAGCACCACCACCGCCGGTGTGCATTAGGGGTTCTGGGATCGAGATGGTGGACACCTACAAATATCTGGGTGTCCACCTCAACAAAAACCTGGACTGGACCGACAACTCGGATGCCCTGTACAGGAGGGGCCAGAGTCGCCTCCACCTGCTGAGAAGACTGAGGTCCTTTGGGGTGTGCAGGGCTCTCCTACGGACTGTGTATGACACGGTGGTGGCATCGGCAGTCCTCTACGGCGTTGTGTGCTGGGCGGGCGGCAGCGCGGACAGAGACAGAAAAAGACTGAACAAACTGGTAAAGAAAGCTGGCTCTGTCCTGGGCTGCCCACTGGAGTCCATCGAGGTGGTGGCCAATAGAAGGACGCGGGCGAAACTGTCGTCCATCATGGCCAACCCCTCCCACCCCCTGCACCAAACCGTGGAGGACCAACGCAGCTCGCACAGCGCGAGACTGCTGCACCCGAAGTGCAGGACTGAGCGCTACCGGAGGTCTTTCTTACCCACGGCTATAAGACTCCACAACACACCAACATGACTGTATAGCGTGTTCATAGTGTGATGTGTGCCGTGCGGTGCCCATGTTTACATGTATGTTGTTTTTTTTTTTTTTTTTTTTTTTTTAATGTTTTTTTTCATTCGGCACTTTTGCACTTTATGTTTATGTGAGATATGTACATTTTTTGTCTTTCTTTTTGTATATAATGTATAACATATTTTTACTCTTTATTTTTTTCCAACAGTTTTTTTTCTCTTGCTGCTGCTGGGTCACCAGAATTTCCCCACTGCGGGATTAATAAAGTCTTATCTATCTATCTATCTATCTAAGAGGAGTTTCCACATTCTGCCACCAGATGTCGACATACCACCGGGAATAAGCCTCGGCCTGTCTGCCCTGTGGGCTCCATGCGGCGGCCTGACCTGTAGGGTCCATCAAACATTTCCAGCGTTGGTCTCAGCACCGTGACCTGGAGCAGGTCGCAGTGGGAAATAAAGTCCTGCCATTAAAGAAGGAGAATCCTACAAGTCAGCTGCAACTAAAGAGACGCGTCCAATCCAAAGCGCTACGCTCTCCCACAGCTGTTTAGTCGCTTCCAGCGGTGAAGACATCTGACACCTATTTGTGACACATAAACTATCAATAAGAAGACAGTTGACTGTTATCATTTATATTAAGGTATTTAATAAGGTCGGAGTCTTTGTCCAGAGAAGCTTTAAATCACAAGTAGCAAGATGCGCAATGTTACTGTTTATACCAAACGGTCAAGGGATTGTGTGGAAAAAAACACAAATCCACACATTTGAAGAGCAACTTGTTTACAGATCAGTGGAGACGCTTTTTGACTGTAGATCTGCAACACATAGAGCCAGTCAGCTGGTGCGTCTGCAGCAATGTGCTTCAAAGCTGGAACAAACAAGAAGAGCGACGCATCCGACCGTGCGAGCGAGCTTGGAATGAATCCGCTCCTCTTTCTCAACCTGGAGCCTGCGCAGAAAGCGTCGGGCAAAAGTGCGTGAGCAAGCAGAAAGTTCACAGAGAGCCGAGCTGCAGGATGTCCCGCTAGAACAACCCTCCAGAGGAGCAGAGGCAACGCAAGCTGACGGACCGAGACACAGCTCACCTGGGAAAATGGGGTTTCCGACGATATTTAGCTGTCGTCGCCTTGTTCTCAAAGTGTTTTTGATTCACTTCATCGCGTTTGACGCAACGAACGCTGCCCCTTCGCCCATTATCAGGTTTCCCGGAGACGACTCCCCCCGAACAGACAAAGAAGTTGCTCTGGTAAGTTTACTGCTCGTTTTTCCTAAAAGTAGGTCAGTCGGCTGCGATGGAGCCGTTCGTGCGCAGTCGTTATTTATTCATTGGGACTAATTTAACAAACGGAAAAGAGTGAAACCACACTTGTGCTTTATTATTATCTCTGTTTCCTCTTTAGCACTATCTGAATAAGTTTTATGGATGCCCACAAGACAGATGCAACCTTATGGTGCTGAAGGACACCCTGAAGAAGATGCAGAAGTTTTTTGCCCTGCAAGAAACCGGAGAGATTGATACCAAAACTGTGGAGACCATGAAAAAGCCCCGCTGTGGCGTCCCAGACGTGGCCAATTACAACTTCTTCCACAGAAAACCCATGTGGCAGAAGAAAGACATCACCTACAGGTCAGGCCATACACATTACCTACACATTCCTGAAGAGGAGCCGGATTATATATTATTATATTATCTATATTCACAGAATAATACAGTATCCTGACCAGCTTGTAGTAAGTCATCAGCACTTGCAGTTTAAAGTGTTTAAAGTCTACAAACGTAAAAATCGAGAGCCACCCCTTTGGTGAACCTCCAGTCCACCCTCCCCCATCACGGCCCTGGATCGCCTGCATCTTGCTAAGAGCAGCATTCCTACACAGTATGTGTCAGGTCTTTTGTTTCTGGTTCTGTTTTGAGGTTTACAACAATGTGGAGTGGGTTTGTTTATATTAGCGGGTTGTGTGTGTGCGTGTGTGTGTCTGCCTGTGTGTCTCTAAGAAAGGCTGCAAGCCAAAGACAATAACAACCACAAGATCTCAGACCACTGTTGGAGAAAATAGATGCTGTAGACAGACAGTTAACACATTTGCTGCAGATGACTCATCAGGTTGCTGCTGACTGGCTTGGACTGGATTCTTTTCCATGATCTGAAATAGAGATGTGGTGAAGGGTCTACTTCATCTTTCAAAATGCAAAGCAAAAACACTATTGTGACTGATTACTCACTCGTCTTTACTGATGCTACTTACTGCCCTCTAGAATCCTGGGATACACGCCTGATCTCGATGAGGAAGTCATAAACGATGCGTTCTTCAGAGCCTTTAAAGTATGGAGTGATGTCACACCACTGTCATTCACCCGCATCATGGACGGGGAGGCCGACATCATGATTAACTTCGGCCGCAATGGTATGACACGTAGAACAGCAGCGTGCATGCAGTAGAAACTCTGTGACGCTGTGCGTCTTTGCACCGTAATGCATAAGGTTTCGCTTTTAATGCTGTCACTGACAGAGCACGGAGACGGTTACCCCTTTGACGGCAAAGATGGCCTCTTGGCTCACGCCTTCGCTCCGGGGCCAGGAATTGGTGGAGACTCCCATTTTGATGACGATGAGCAGTGGACACTCGGAGAAGGCCAAGGTAACAGAGGAAGAACAAACGCAACTCTGTCGCTTGTGCTGCAGAATGACATTTTTATATATGTTGTTTGATATGTCACGGTGCTTGTCTTTTTAACAGTGGTGAAGGTGAAGTTTGGCAACGCCGATGGCGAGTTCTGTAAATTCCCGTTCTTGTTCATGGGCACTGAATACAACAGCTGCACGTCTCAGGGGCGTGATGACGGCTTCCTGTGGTGCTCCACCACTTACAACTTTGATGATGATGGCAAATATGGATTCTGCCCTCATGAATGTGAGTTTGTGTGGATGCTTTAGTGCTATAGTGGAAAAGTCATTCTTCATAGCAGATTATTGCTTCTTTGAAATGCGTTCTGCTGATTTTGGAATGAAGAAACTGGGTTGGACTGTTTGCCAGGAAACCGTAGTTTTCTTTTTTCTTCTTCCTCTTGTTTTCTTTGTTTGGTTGGAGCAGATTGTAGAATATTTCTTCTCCAAGTTACTGCCCCACTTTAGAAAACTGGGCTTTGTCAAACATTTTGTTTATCTCTTATGTTGCTGTCCATGGTTCTAACACGATTGCATGCCAACCTACACATGTACTTGTTGTTTTATATGACAAGAACATGAGTTAGGGCTGTTTGTAGTGGAGCCATCTGTTTCAGTACATTTCATTTTGGTGAAAAACATGTTTCCTAACTGAACACTAACCGTGTATACTGCTAATAGTTGGTTTGTATTGTTTCCATAACCTCTGTCTGTTTTTGTTGTTAACAGTGCTGTTCACGCTGGGTGGAAACGCAGAGGGGGCAGCATGTAAATTCCCCTTCACCTTTCAGGGTGAGAAGTACGACAGCTGCACCACCCAGGGCAGAGATGATGGTTACCGCTGGTGTGCCACTACTGAGGACTACGACCGCGACAAGACCTACGGGTTCTGCCCTGAAACTGGTAGGCGGTGACATACTAAGGCTCACAAGACAGTAAAAAATTCAGACCTCTCTTTTTTTTTTGGTTGGGAGGATGCTGACATCGTATACGGTACCGTGGTAGATTCACTGTCTTCAGTAAATGTGCCTGCTGTGTGCTGGTTTAAAGGAATGCCCCAGTCAAGGCTTCAGACTTGCTCGTGGTGCGTTGAATGGCTGTAAAAGTATTTACTGTGCAGTAGCAGGGGTTATTTTCCATTCTGTCAGTAGGACAGATGTTGGGGTTAGCAGTTTAGCAGACAGTCAGAGAGATCTAAGAGACAGATTGTGAGGTTGTAATTGATCAAGAATGTATCATGTGACCTTGGTGGCTCGGTAATAACGTGTTTTTTATCGGAACTGCGTAAAACTAGACTCGCCAGACTGAAGATGCTCTCTCTTTTGAACAAAACTCCATTTGGGCGGTGGTTTCTGGTGTTTTGCCCGGTGGATGAGTTAATGATGTGCGTCGTGCCAGCTGCTTTCGTGATGCTGTTTCAACATTACTTGTGCCCATTTCACAATACGATCCAAACCAAACTCTTCTGGGAAATGTCTTCATACGACGATGAGGTGAAAAAGTCCGCCACACATTTTCACTTTTGCAGTTTTATTTGTTGTTGCTCAACAGCCATGTCAACTGTGGGAGGGAATGCAGAGGGAAGCCCGTGTGTCTTTCCCTTCACCTTCCTCGGAGACACGTATGATTCCTGCACCTCGTCCGGACGCAGCGATGGCAAGATGTGGTGCGCTACCACCAAGAGCTACGACGATGACCGCAAATGGGGATTCTGTCCTGACCAAGGTGACTGAAGTACCACCTTAGTAGTGTACAGCAGTGTTTACATAATTACCAAAAGCCCAGAGTTACTCAATTACCAGAAAAAGAGTCATTCTGTCATTTAGTCAGTTCAAACAACCTTCAAATCCTGTTGTACCACACATTCACTGAACCACGTTTCCAGGCTACAGTTTGTTCCAGGTGGCAGCCCACGAGTTTGGCCACGCTCTTGGCTTGGAGCACTCTGATGACCCCGGAGCACTGATGTTCCCAGTTTACACCTTCGCTAAAGACTTTAGACTGTCCCAGGATGACATGAAAGGCATCCAGGAGCTCTATGGTGAGATGAAATGCCATGCATTTATTTAAACAGCCAGTGTTGGGATCACTGCCTCAACGATCTAAGCTCGTCTGGTCAATCTCCTGAAAACAGGTGTGCCGACTGACAAGCCTTTGCCAACGCAGGGTCCCGTCACTCCCATGGACATCTGTAAGGAGCCTGTCATCTTTGATGCTGTAGCTCAAATCAGAGGAGAGACATTCTTCTTCAAAGACAGGTAACCAACGCATAACCATTCTGGACGTCATGATGTCGTTGCACCTGAACTGCACTAACAGATAATGTTCTGAGTATCAGATGTTGAATTGTGGCAGTTGAAACGTTCTCATTGGCTCTGAGTCATGAATATGACGCGAAGTCTGTGTTCGACTGTCTTGAAGCTTCTCAGCGCTGCCAAAGTTTGGCTGGACTTGATATGTGTGATTTATGGGAAGAGAACAAGCAACGCCTAACGTCCTACTCCCGACTTCATGACTCACAAGCGAAATAAGGCAGCAAGTAGGTTTTTGTCATCATTTCCCAACAAGCAATGAGCAGTTTAACGCACGGTTCCTGGTTAATTAGTGAGTCTTCTATCTGTCTGGAGATTGTGGTTTAGATGCTTGTTTCGTAATGTCACTATTGGTAAGAAGCACAAACAAACTTCTCGTGTAGCGACAACCATAATAATCGCCAGTCGTAAACACAGTCTGCAGTCCTCTCCCCCACTGGCGCCAGGCAAGTCCAAGTCTTGTACGTTTAGTGTGTCTCCAAGTTGACCCCTTGCATGAGAGCAGTTTAATAAAGGGCTGCTGTGGTTTCCCATTCCAAGGTAGTAGCTGCAATTCGTTTCAGTCAAACGGTCACAGTTTCTCTGAGAACAATGGGACCTGAAAACACAAATACTGGTCACAATGACTTAACATCTCCCACATACCAGAGCGGTATGCGGCATTTGGGCATCTTGGAAATGGATGCAAAGCAAACAACCTAGAAGAACTCAGCAGTCTTTCAGTTAGCTGGACACTCTCTTACCCCAAGGTGTAAGAAAGGAGTAAGAAACCAGCACAGCAAGTCGTAATCCTGCTCACAAACGCCTGCCTGCTCTCATACAGAAGTTACTCTCACCTTGCTGTGGCTCGTCCGTGCATTGACAGGGCTCCACAGAGCAGTGATGCACCCGAACTGCGCTCTGTGGACCACAAACATGGTTCAGTTGTTGGATTAAAGTAAGACTGAAACTTTATTCTGTACAAGGCTTGTGTTGGTCGATGTCATGAAGTATAAGCTGTATTATACTGAAGCTGCAGTATGTCACTCTGTTGTAAACTATCATAATCCATAGCTTGATTTCCAGAGAGTGGCCAAAAACACTGGAAGAACAATCTGCTGACATAGATGAAAAATCTGAGTCAAAGCTGCGCAAATTAAAAATCACTGGACACATTTGAATATTTCCAAGAAAAGAACTTACCTAACAAAGGAAAAGAAAACCGCACATGTGAGTGAGGGAAACAAACTACAGCTGAGTGATTTACTGTTTACTGTGAGGTCAGTAAAGCGTCAGTGTGGGCTTTTTGTTCCACAGCTACTTAATGAGTTGCCTGAAGGCCAGATTTGTAGCCTGCAGACCTTCGGCGCAGACTTTTTCTAGTTTTATAGTGGTGCTTTCTGGACTACAGGGCTTATTTTCACTCAATTATCCCAACACACGAGTTGCGTCCCCTAAATTCTCCTGACTCAGCATATTTATGATGTTGGACAAATCTTGACATGATGCAGTGAGTAAAACTTCGTACTTCCCGGAGCTCAGCATAAACGTGTGTCTGTCTGCCTGTAGGCTCAAGGAATAAGCCGTCATAAAGTCTGGTTCAGCCAACCTGCTTGTTAGGTTCACTGTGTATTTAAGGCTTTTCCCAAAACAGATATTCACACAGGTGCGTCCTTGTTCCATTACTTATTAAAAATGAAAAAGGCATCTGAGGAGCAACATGCCTGAAATATGCTGTTTTGATGATCACAGTCTGTACAAGTTACATTTTCTGATTTAGTGTATAGATGATCTGTTCTTTCCTCCCGAGAAACTGTTGTTCTCGTCATCATTTTATCACTGCCACCACTGGATTTTGTAATAGGCAGATCTGATTCTCTGCTGTTTAAAAAATAGGTCAGTGGAAAAGAGTTTGGGAAGCTGGCGCTTGCGCAGCTGTGTACTGGAGATCCGAGCAAGATGGGTCTTGTTCCGCTGGCGTCGGCAGCCTTACTCGTAACGAGAACCAGATGCTCATGAATCAGGCCTTTGTGGTCGGCCCGACCAGTGAAGCACTTGTACTAAAGTCTCCCCTCTCTCACACACGAGCACACCCCACCTGAACATCACCCCTGCTCTGTCCCTTTTTCACTCCGGTTTCATCCTCGGTTCATCTGCACTAGCTAACGGTCGCTCGCCCACCTTTGCTCTCTCCGCCAGGTTCCTGTTCAGGTCAGTGAACTTCAGGAGCAAGCCCAGCGGCCCTGCTCTAGTGGCCACGTACTGGCCTGACCTGCCTAACAAGATAGATGCTGCTTATGAAAACCCAGTGGAGGAAAAAACGGTGTTCTTCTCAGGTATGCTGGAGGAAAAGCAAGTCACCGTGCAGAGTCTAGTACTGATGCCAAATTACACAAACTGGACAGTACCACATATTGTCCCTTCTGCTTTTGTGTTGAGTCTTTATGTCCATGAATAGTGAAAATGTGTTTTATCATGTGAATTCATCTTTTTCAAAAAAGGAATTTTTATGTAGTGAAATATTAGGAGAAGCTGGAATGTTGACTGAGCACTTGTGTGTGCGCTCTTGGGACATATTCCACCATAGTTATTAGTGGTTTATGATGCATATTTTGCATTTTACTGATATGACAGTCTTCCTGAATACTGATGAGATTTACATAACACTCTGCTGCAGGGTAAATCTGCACAATGCTTATGATCTTGTGGTTTAGTGTATTATATAGGTTAATAGATTTGTAGGAATGTGGAGTAATGGATCTGTTGTATTTTACTGCTTGCTCCTCCATCCCAGGAAACGAGATGTGGATCTACAAAGCAGATGAGTTGGAGAGAGGTTACCCCAGGAAGCTCACCAGTCTTGACCTCCCCACTGACCTGCAGAAAATCGATGCTGCCTTCAACTTTAGGAAGAACAGGAAGACTTACTTATTTGCTGGGGACAAATTCTGGCGGTGAGGAGAAAATGTCACGCAATCATTAGTGAGCCTAACACCCACATCTGACTCATGCTAGCTGACGTGCTGACGTCATCAGCTGTTATGGGAGGACTGGGACGTGTCTGGATGTGGTTGGTTGGTGTGATCTAAACTGCACTGGAAGGCCTTGTGCAACATGAGAATTCATATAGTTGAAAACAAAAAGGTTTATCTCCATGGAAAAGGTTTGAGTGGTCTGTGTTGTGTGTGCGCAGATATGATGAAGATAAGAAGAAGATGGACCCTGGCTTTCCCAAGCTTATTGCTGATTCCTGGAACGGCATCCCAGACGGCATAGACGCTGCCTTCACTCTTAACGGCATTGGTAATAAATATGAATGTATATTTACAATTTGTGCATTAAATGGCTTACTGTGATTTGAAGAAGGTGACCGTGACCTGTGCACCGCAGCAGCAATGAAGCGACATGTACCACACAATGCAACCTTTGTTTGACTGTATTGTCTGAGCAGCCAGTGATTTTAGACTACAGTAAACTTATCTGGTAGTTTTGTACTCTGGGGCAGAGGAACTCAAATTTCAGTTCATCCAGATGAGACATCATGAAGTGATTATAGACCCTGGCACCGATGGCTGGATACGATTCTGTGGTGATACAGTCGAAAGTTACTGGCATGTCAGCTTGGACTGTACCAAGTAGCCATGTCCAGGGCTGTGCCACTTCCATTACAACAAGCCCAGAGCTGGCGTTCTTTCTGGTAGGATCGCAGGCTCTGTCAATAAATCTCTGGAAGCCAGCAAACAGTGATGATGAAGTGTTTAGAGAAACTGACTAAACAAAAGAAAGAAGGAAGTAAAAGAGGCCAGTGGGAGTACTCCTGAAGTCATCTGTGGTTGGTGGGAGTGCAGTTCCTGATCACTCAGTGAGTTTATGCTAGAAGGGCTTTGATGGTAGAGTTGAAATCTTGACATGGCACAGAGGCTAAACTTAATCTCAGGCCGTAACTCTCAGCCACGTAGATTTTTTTTGTCTATGTCAAGCAGCCTGGGATTTTTCCGTTGCAGCCCCCTGAACATACACACGGGACTACAAGCATCCCGTCGCCCCCTCGCCACAGTGAGCAGATCCGTATAAAGCAAGCCTGTGCCCCGCCACAGAGCTGCCTCTGTATGCCTCCTGATTAGCATAATTCACAGAGAGAAACATGACTTTGGCTGCAGCAGAACCTGATTATTAGATGTTCAAGTCCTCGTCAGTTTAATCGCAGCGGATTATCTGCTAGTCTGTGTGCTTTTATTTTAATACACGGTGTTTGTTCCTGTGTTTTCAACAGACTACAGCTATTTCTTCAAAGGCAACCACTATTTCAAACTGGAGGACAGCAGCTTGAAGATCGTCAAGTTGGGCGAGATCACCAAGGACTGGCTCGGTTGTTAAGCGTTTCCACGAGGTCGTTCAGCTGGCTGATCCTGTAGTGACGCCTGGCCTCATGAGGACATTGCCATAGTATTATACACAACGTGAGGTCGCAGCAGTGCTCGTTGTTTTAGGTCTAACCCTGCGCGCTTCTGTGGGATGTGCCCCTTCCAGCCTGTATTCCCAGCCTGCAGCTCTGTAAAAAGGCACCTCTCAACAGCGTTACACAGACTAAACGTAGGCAACTGGATATTTACTATATTACTGTGTGGTAGTGTATTGTACTTGTTATGCTGAAGCAGATTTATCACGACGTGTACCCCTATTTTATGGTTTTTGTACTCAGACATAGGTCCACGCTGCACTGAACGCAGTGCTACACAGTGCGGCGAGATGATGCCGTTTCGTTGGCTAATTCGACTCTGAAAGACTATTTTACACCCTATGAGGAACTCATGTTCAAATTTCCAGTGTCCTAGGTGCAGTTTTATAAATGTGTCAGTTTTAATGAATTAATTTCCTCATTGTTGTGCACTGCATTTGTAAAAAAATGAATTTGCACGATGTGTCTGACCGAAAATGGTGCTTTAGAGGTAGCTTTTTGCATATATCTATACACATTTTATATACAGTGTAACTATTTTCATGGCTCTACTTATTATCTTCTCTATCTCAGAGAGTAGTATTTTGCAGGCACACTATGCTTCACTTGGATAGCACTTTTTTATAGGACTATGCAAAGGGAACTGTGTAATAAGGAGACCAAAGTTGTTAAGGTAACTCCATGTTGCATTTCCCTTCACTAGTGGTACAGAAAGATTAAAGGCACAGGTTGCCTCTAGAGGTTTGCTGCATGATGGAATCATGACAAGAATATCACGGTAGTATTCTTTATTCAGCTTTTGTTTTATTCCCTTTTCGTTTTTTTCTGTTTGGTTGTTATTATGTTGTGTTTCGTGTTGATTTTAATGCTTGTGCACTTTGTTACTGTCACCAATAAAGATGGTCTATATATAGTCTATATATATATCCGTTATATATCTATATCCGTTTGTTTGTCACAGTTAGAGATATTTGCAATAAAGCCTTTTAATGTAGCCAAAAAAAAAAAAAAAAAAACACTGAAGAATGTTTGTAGGTCATTTATTCTCAAGCCAAAATGCTGAGTTTACATGTTAAAAACACTTTGTTACTAATAAAGTTTAAACAGTTAATTGTGACAAACCAACATTTCTAGTAATTAATTAATACCAAACAGAAAAACAGAGGAGACGTCAGCGTTTGACAATCCTTATGAAGATGCGCCATCTTGTGGGTGTTTATGGAAGCTCGTTCACAATATTAATAACACTTGCTTTTTATGCTCGTTCACAGAATAACTCACAGACGTTTGTGTATTATTGGTTTTTGTTGGTTTGCTTTTGTTTTTCCACCAGCTGTTTAGCTACTGGCCTCAATATGCAGCTTTTTAAATATATGTCTTTCTTAGACATGTTTAAAATTATTGCTCCACTTATATTCCACAAATTCAAATCACCTGAGAGGATAAACCGGTCAAGCGAACGCAAACCGGAAAGAAATTGTAAACCCGATGCAAATAGGTGGTCGGAGGTGGAGGTGGAGGTGGAGCCAAGCGCGGTCCGGTCGCTCTGTGCTGAGGTCGCCTGACATGAGGAGAATGACGGAGAATCTCAGTGGACACGGTTGAGGAAGTGAAACCGTAACATAGCGGCTCTCAGTCTACACCAGGCGCCTGTGCTTCCTGGACTGCAATGCCGCCGCAGCGAGTGTTCGCCCTTCCGAGGCAACAGTCTCTGCTCCTGCCTGCCGTCATCAACCCATTTGTGCAGGACACTGAACTAAGCAAAGCCGCGCTCGTCAAAGTGAGTATGACGCTTGTGCTTAAGATGTAGTCTGTGCGCAGGCGTTTTGGAGACGGCAGAGTTTCACCTGCTGTGTGAGATTATAGTCTGGGAATAACCGGGCCCTGTAATCTCCTCCAGCCTGTAAAGCCTCGCTGTGAAAACAGCCATGAGAGCAGCTGTTTGCTTTCTAGAAAGTTGCTCGGCTTTTCTAGAGTCCTGCATGTTTCTGCTCTGAGCAGTGTCCAGAGCCAGTGTGCAGCTGGCAGTGACCGCATCTTCACCCCGTGGTGCAGGCCTGCTCTAACTCATGTCGTATGTATGCAGTGTGTCCTCCAGGGAATCTTCCTGGTCCCGCTCCGTGCCATCCTCATGGGTCTGGTTCTTATGGTGACGTGGCCGGTGTCTGTCATAATAACCTTCAAGCATCCTCTGAAAGGAGCCGCCGAGCCCATGACAGGCTGGAGAAGGTAGCTCAGACACAGACACCTTCCTCCTGCATCACAGCCTCCCGCGAACCAGTTCACACACTGCCAAAAGCCCACAGCATACGCAAATGTACATGTATCTGATACACACAACTAGAAACTAGATAGCACAAACCACTAGTTGCTGCAAACCACCATGACGTGTTTTATAACCTTCTTTCACACGTCAACTGCTGCACACGTTATTTTTCTCTCGAGGCAGCTGCACAGTCTACTTCATACGAGGTTAGTTTTGTGCCTTCGCACAAGAAGACAAAAAGTTGAAATCCTATAAAAGTAATGGGTTTTAACAGCAAGGTGGTCAGCGCATCGTCAGAATAAGAGCATGTGCTCGATAATTTCACTCCTGCTGAGTCATGCTTCACTTGATCATATCTGCACCACAAGCTTCAGTAGAGCTCTTACCCCCTCACTTCTCAGAAAACAGAGCAATTTTGGGGCCTTAGGCGGAACAGAAAAGTCATCCATCCATTTATATGCAAACCAATTTTTCCATTGCAATGGTTATCGTTATTGTTATCTAAAACTGCATTGATGCCACGATACCCCTTTTTTGTATTATGAGGAAGTGTGTAGGTACGATTCCTTATAAGGGTTACAGAAAAGTACAGAGTGAAGCAAGTCTTCCTGTTACTGAACACGTACCCTGTCTATTAAAAGAATTTCCTCTGGTTACACAGTAAGTTATGATTGTTAACGACCTAAGGAACATGCTGGATATTCATTATGTAAAAAACACCTATGATGTAGGCCATACCTTCGCTGAATAATCCCCTGAACCGTTGCTGTTGCTTCTAGGTGCATGTCTAGGCGGGCGTTGGCTGTGCTGGGGAGGGCCTACTACTTCTGCATGGGCTTCAGAGTGGTGGTGAAGGGCCAGCCGGTCAGCAGCAGCGAGGCCCCCATCCTGGCTGTGGCCCCGCACTCCACGTTTTTCGATGGGATTGCGTGTGTTGTTACGGGGCTGCCCTCCATCGTGTCCCGTGTGGAGAACCTGGCCACGCCCGTCTTTGGCAGTGAGACCCTTGTTTGCTTTGTTTGGCCGTGTAATGCACTCTTGTATTCTAAACGTGACGTGCGGAAAAAAGTCTCGCTGTCTCTGCAGGGATTTTGCGCTGTCTCCAGCCTGTGCTGGTGTCCAGGACGGATCCAGACTCCAGGAAGAATACGATTCAAGAGATCGAAAACAGAGCGAAGTCCGGAGGCCGCTGGCCACAGGTCTGTCGACAGACCAAAGAAAACAATAATAGCGATAATTCACGTTGTTTCAGGGTAGATTACGTCTGAGGCTGTGCAGAGAGGCACAAATCAGGATGGAAGTTTGGCCTCGCGGCTTCCCGTCTCACTTTCACTCCACAGTTGTTTAACAAAAACAGCAATGCTTCCTACTTGGCAACGCATTTTACAATAATTTACTGATATTTGTTTTGCCAGCTTCTGATATTTCCAGAGGGAACGTGTACAAATCGCTCCTGTCTCATCACTTTCAAACAAGGTAAGATATTAAATGTTTGCTAATTTAATGGAATGTAAACGAATAGTTATTTTCAACTCACTGTTCCTCACAGCACATGTAGCATTTCTGTTTATGTACTTACATTCTGTAACTATCCCGCTTTGTTGAGTGTTTCATGAGTTTAGTTGTCTGTTGTTGTTGATTGTAGGTGCCTTTATCCCTGGGGTTCCTGTGCAGCCTGTGCTTGTTAGATATCCCAACAACCTGGTAAATGATGGGCTCAGCATTAACATGTTTATCCTCACATCTTGAAAGCAAAATGCACTGATGGTAAACTGAACCTGAGCAGCATTTAGCTGCAGCTGTCACCCTCGTCGTATCAGATCACTATCCCATCCTAGTGCTATGACGAAATGCACTGTTTTGTCTTTGTGCTGCAGGACACTGTGACTTGGACTTGGCAGGGTTTCAGTGCGTAAGTACACGCACTACATTTGTCTCATGTTTCACCAACAGTATATTGTTTAGTGCTGGCACAGTATCAGTGCTACTGTACCTTTCTCCAGCACTATGTCAACAAATACTGACTTGTCTTGAAGTAAGTCTCTGACCTGTCTGTATCATGTGCAGGAGGATGCTGCTGCTCCTAACGCTGTGTCAACTATACACCACCGTGGAGATAGAGGTACTGCACGTGTGCAAGTAATAGTCAGACGTTCAAGTTCATGTTTTCTGTCCACGTGAGTTTATTGGTTTTAGATGTTTGACCATTCGTGTGACGTCTTCTTCTCTTTGATCTGTTTTACAGTTTCTTCCTCCACATATCCCCACAGAGGAGGAGAAGAAGAGCCCTGCTCTGTTTGCCAACAGCGTGCGAAAAACTATGGCGAAGTAAGTTTCAATGCATTCTAGATGTGCAGCGTGGAACTCGTCGAGGGCGTCGCAGGCATTAGTTTGACCAATCTCCCGTCTTGCAGGGCTCTGGGCGTTCCAGTAACGGACCACACGTATGAAGACTGCCGTCTGATGATCTCCGCTGGCGAGCTCACTCTGCCCATGGAGGCCGGTCTGGTCGAGTTCACCAAAATCAGCCGCAAACTCCAGTGAGCACATGTCATTAATCACACAGTTGTCACATTAAATTCAACACAAATTAGATTTGACCTTTTTTTTTTTTTTTTTTACCTGCTCACTCTAGGTTGAAGTGGGACAATGTGAGGAAGGAGCTGGATGGTTTTGCAGCCATGGCCAGTTCCTGTAAGGGAGGACGGATCACTATAGAGGAGTTTGCCAAGTTCCTGAAGATGCCTGTTAACCCAGCACTTGAAGAACTGTTTGCACTGTTTGACAGGGTGAGAAACGTTCATTTACGTTACAAACTTGTTTGAATATAACTGATGACCAATTGAATAATATAATATTCTTTTGGCAGTCACACAGCGAGAGGGTGAGATTAACCTACCAGAACAATTTACCCCAAATTATAGCACAAAACACACGGTCACGTTTCTGTTGTGAAGTGTTGGCCTTTAAAGAAATAACTTTTGCTTTTGTCTCTTATCTTGGCTTGTATCTTTTTATTCCTGCGTCTAGAACGGAGATGGCACCATCGACTTCAGGGAGTACGTTATTGGAGTGACCATCTTGTGTCGACCAGCCAACACTGAAGAAGTTCTTCGAATGGCTTTCCAGGTAAAGTACGACGCAAACAGCAAGAATGTTCAGAACTGTAGCTGAATGTAAACCAAATAAAGAGAAATATATTTGTAGTAGTCTTTGCCCGAAGCAGCCAAGGACACGTTCTATGTCCTAAGCAAACTGACTGTGTAGGTAAAGCTGACATGTCCAAGGTGCTGTGACTGTAAAGCTAAACGTTCATGTTGCAAAAAAGCAAAAAAAAAAAAAAAGAAGCTGAACAAAGTAGCAATTTGAAGATAAATCAGTCAGACCTGTCATTTAGTAGCATTAGCAGGACTGTAGGAAGAACAGAGGCAGCATTTAGAAAGGCTGGATAATGTCAACTTGACTTTGTGTGTCTGTTGTTGAGTCATTTTGCTGGGCAGGAGGTCAAATGGAGCTTTGGACAAGCGGTTTTGCTGTTGATATAATATGACTTGTTAAAGTTTTTCTGATTTAATCTGTGCTTTTGCTCACCTGCTGATTTATAATGAACTAGATGTTGGCATGAACTTTGAATGTCTGGCGTGTCTCCTGCAGCTGTTTGACACAGACGATGATGAAAAAATCACGCTAGAGGAGTTCAACGCTCTGCTGCGCTCGGCTCTGGGTGTGTCTGATCTAAACATGGCCAAGCTTTTCACCGAGATCGACGTTGACGCCTCAGGTTTCATCACCTTCAGTGAGTAGACAAAGGTCTAACGCTGAGCTATAGTTTGGCCTTGTTTTGTGTTACCACAGGACATGATGGACTTCAAACTTCAAACTTTTAGTAGATTTTCCTCTCCCTGAGCTTTTTTTTCTCTGACTTCTGGTTATTCAGGTGAATTTCAAACCTTTGCCACATCCCACCCAGAGTACGCCAAGCTTTTCACCACCTACCTGGAGCTGCAGCGATACCAAGCGATCCAGGAAGCGACGCCAGGTGACCTGGAATTGACTGGTCAGATGGGTTCAGCAGAAAAACAGGAAGACAGCAGCTCTGACAAGAAAGACGACTGAGGAAAGAAAACAGGTGAAAGCGCTGCTCGTCCACGCTGAGGCGGGACAGTGGTTGTTGCAGTGAACAGGAAAAGGCCAGTGTCCAGTAAATTTCAGCTGATTAGGTTATTTGCCGCAGCAGAGCCACATTGCAGGTCATGTACTTGCCTATTTATGGTTAGTGCTTCTATTTTAATTTATTTTTTTAGTGCCTTACAGAGATGATATTAATTATGAATTAAATTCTTTATCAGGTTTTCCCAAAGTCGCTGTAAACTCCATCAATATGTTCTTGACTGATCTGACGAGGCCTGAGCTCAGTATGGAAATAGCTTTGTTATACTTTTTCTTTGTCTGTGTGATCTTCTGCGGTTCTAACGTGAAAGTGCCAAACCAACACATTTTTAAGATCTTAGCAGGAGTCCTCTGTGCTTTCTGTGTTCCAGTATAATTATTACAATGAGCTTTACTAAGACTTATCCAGTCGTTCTCTTTCACTGTGTGTACTAAGAGCGTTGGTGCATTCCATTTTCTCCAGCGCTCAGGGACACAGACCTTGTAAAACGACGGTATAATTAACCAGAGGTTTGCTTTGCATGTGTATCTATTTACATTTCTACTGAAGGTTGTTGTTGCTGAGGCAGCAGCAGCTTTAGGTTTGCTAAAATAGGGCAATTTGTGAGCAAAAAGCCAACAGCGCTTCTTCACAACAGCATATTCCAGCAGGGTGTGTGTTCAGATTAACTAGCAGCGCTGTTATTTATTTAGCAGGGGACACAGCAATTACATCAGTTGTTTTGTTTAGTTTTTTGTTAACACTGCAAAGTTAGCTTTTTTGAATACATAAAGGAAACCAGCGTAACCTTTGCCTGACTTGTGTTTTTATTTAGCACCGAGGAAACTTTCGTGGATTTAATGAGGCATACATGAAATCTGATCAACGGGTTGTGCTGCTACTTCTCCAAACCACCACCAGGTGACAGCAGTTATCTACTGCACGTGTTTCAGATTTGCTTTTAAAGACCCATCTGGACGAACGTTTTGACCTGTTCTTTGAGGCTATGGCCAGACAACAGTAGATATTAATATAAGTAAACACTGGGGAATGCAAAGGTTTCTGACGTACTGTGGGTGCACAAGTCTGGACATCCATCCTGTGCATAGATTTCTGCTTGTTGTTATTTATTTCCGATTGTAACAAAATCACCATCAATCATTAAAAAAAACAAAAATCAAGTCGAAATTCCAACGAATAGTAGTAGTGGTTCTTTTTTGGTCGACGCTCACAAAACCTTGGTAATGTCTGATTAAGGACTGTGTGTTATGAAAACATTTGCGTAACATGTGTGCATTACAGGATTGTGTGTTTCATTTCACCCAACCCCTCTACGGCTGAAGAGTGAATAAGACCACATCATGAATAGATACAGTTCCCTTGTGACGTGCTGTTAATGCATATCTCCGTAAATGTAATTTCTCAAACTGAGACTCTATGGACGTCGTAGTTAATGAGGCCAGTACGAATCTAACACATCCTGTTAAATGCAGCTTATACGGCCGTGATCATGTGAACTCAAAATGCAGCTCCATGTGCTCAAGGAGGCTGAAATGAATGATGGAGAGCCGCCCGCTTCATTAAAAGCCCACTGTTACACGAACTGTGATTACCAGCTGTGATTTGCGCCTTCAATTTGTTTTAACCTTTTCAAATGTACAGAGGCTCATTTTATTTTAATCAGAATTGATGAGATGGCATGGAATCAATTAAGTCACTTTGTTGCCGCGATTACAACAGTGTGACTCCTTCGCTTACCCGCTCAGCTCCTGCTCTCCTCCTTGGCCCACACCCCCTCCACCCTGCTCCCACTTTCCACGGCAGGGCTGTTGTATATTGCTGTTTCCATTTCAGCCCTGCCTGGGGGGGTGATCCTGTCGCACTAGATTGTGGGAGATATGTGTTGGTAATGTGATTTGGTCTCCTTAGGACCTGAGTGAGTGAGCTTGTGCTCGTGGACCCAAGCTGGACACAGGCCTCATGTGGATGGAGGACTCACTGTGCCAGGCTGGAAGGAAAGGTCAGAGTCGACAGGCCTCACTGCTAAATTGATGCGACGGTGTGCATCGGTAACCGGGTAGCCCAGCTCCCTTAGGCAACTATTATTCACAAACTTTGAAAGTGTTTGCCAGTGGTGTAGTATTGACAGGATAAATACTGTGTTACATCAAGTACAGTAACACATTTTATGTTCAGCCTGTTCAAAATTTCACCTTCTGCACTGCAAAAACACAGCATCACTGTTAATGCAACAGGTAAACAGGCTTCAAAGAAGTGACAGGCCTTCCTTAGTGCAAGTGTATTTTAGGAGCATATAGAAACATATTGTCCTTATATTTCCTTAGTATAGACCTTCCTGCTTGTGACAACAGGATACCTGTGTGTGTGTGTGTGTGTGTGTGTGTGTGTGTGTGTACACATTCATGTGAGCCCTCCTTTGTTCTGCCAGGCCTTATCGACACACAGAGGGATGGCATAGTGTCCAATCACATTAGCCTACAGATTAGAGAACTGCACATCGGTTAGTGGCTGGAAAAGCGAGTCAAAACACTCTAAAAGCCAAAAAGGGGTTCAGAGGTTTTAAAGGCGACCGGTGCAAGGTGATCGCTCCTCCACCTCACGCACGACTGAGGTAACAACTTTGATCGTGTAAGTGATGTTTAAGCTGTGACATTTACATGGAGCAAAACATGCTAACGAGATAAGATGTCATACTTAATTATAAGTCCCAGTGGAAATAAGGATGTCATTGTGTCATTTTAAACGCACTGCTATTGAATTCAGCAGGACACTGATGGCAGGACATTTTGGACATCTAGTTGAACTTATAATTAAATTGTCTCATTTGAACAATGCTTGGCACCATATGTTTGATGGAGGAAAATGAAAGATGTACACATCACTTTGTCTACGCTCAGCGCAGACATGGCTGCCATCCAGCCGCTAAGTGCAAAGAATTCATTAAACCGAGGGGTGTTTCCTTCTATAGACACTGGCATGGTGTGATTTTTTTTTTTTTAAATTCTGTTTTGTTGTGCCACGCACTCACAAGTGCACACAAACACAACACACATCGTGCATCACCCCTGACTCATGCAGGCTTGGCCCTGGCAATCTGTCTTCTTCAGCCCTTTGGGGAGTTCCTCCAAACTGCATTGTTACGTTTCCTTATCCCACCAGATGACACCTTGTTGACTTTCTCTCTACTATTATTCTGTCAAGAAAGTGATTGTTCCTCATTTCCCGTGTGATGGTTTGAACAGTGGAGGTCCTGGCGAGGGCGGTTCGCAACTGTACGAAACATCAATGGCCCCACGGCGGCGTCTGCCCCCAGGTTTGTTTTCTTGCTCCGTGTTTAGGGTGTTTCACGTCTCTGTTTGATTCTGTTCCAGATGAGTTTTGGACGGCGGGCAGCAACTTTTCCTGTGTAATATTTGAGGATGGGTCGTTGTGACGTTGTGGAAAAGACATTTGTCTTTTACGTGTCAGGGAGTCTTGCCAAATAAGGTGTGGAAAGAGTTAAAGGTTTGAAGCAAACTGTTACTGTAGTTACTGTAACAAATATTTCTCCTGGTATTAGTTTTTTTAGACTGTGATGCAATGATCTACGTAACAGAAATTTACTAATATCCACTTAGGAATAAAAATGTAAGAAAGTGGTTTATTCTAGGGGATGTAAGTTCAGTCCAATTCTAAACTTTATTGTGAATCTCACTGGGTCTAGTCTGGGAATCACAGAGTTTTCTTTGTTCTCACACTCCTGTAGTTCAAGCAACAGTAAATTCCATTTCAATTACTTGAATTGAAAAGTACTACTCACTACTCAGACTACACATGTTCCTTATTCACCATTTGCTTAAGGATTAAAGAGACAAACAAAACTAAACTAAAGCTCTGTGATACATTGATAAAGAAGACAGTTCCTGTTTCTGTTTCATTTGCAGCAGTTGTACAGATGGTTTTGTGTGAGCGTCACGTGGCTGAAAGGTGAGATGAAATGCTGCTGATGAGTTCAGTCTACTGGACGACCCTTTTCATACTGCATTTTCCAGGTGCGCTGTGAACTGGACATATGACTCCCTCTGCTTTTTCTATTTTCTCCGACTTTACACTGGTGAGGCACTTAAATGTGCAGATAACAAGACACTTACAGTACAGTTGACCGTTCATAAAGTCTGGGGAGCATGAAACCTGAATTTCTGGGGAGCAGAACAGAAAATGCTTTCATGAGCGGAGAACTACTGTATTTACCCTTTATATTTAACCTTCTATTAAGTCTAAGGAATGATGAAAACTGGACATTCTTGCGAAGACAAAATTCTCTTCTAATTCTATGTATTGATAGTTATCTGACTCTAAGTATTACCAGGCTTACATACTGTACTGTACTGCTGCTCGTGTATTCGTAAGGTTAACTTAAAATGAAAGACAACAACTTTAGATCATTGTGGTAAAACACATTGAAAAGAAGCGGTGCATGATTGGACACTTTTACAGAAATACATAGAGAACGAGAAGAAACAGAGTCCAGATGGTCACCACGACCCCGTCAAATGCTCAGGTTAATGCTGTGGCGAGTCTGTGTCCTGTTTCATTAGCTTTTCATCTTAATGTTGACTTGGAAAAGCTAGAGGTGAAGTTCTTAGAACTATCCAGAGTCACAAGAGGGGAAGGTACAGGGTGATGGACAATATTGTCCCCATGGAGCAGTGCTGTACTGTACTGTTGGCCTCAAAGTTCACTCTGATACGCTTGTCATTGTTCATTCTCAGTTTAGAATGTGAAATATGTACATGATCTGTATAATGCGTGTACTGTAAGGGAAGGGTTTATTCTGACCACTTCTCATCATTCATTTATCATGACAATAACACAGTTCGAAACATGTTCATTATTGGCTACACAATGGCTATATATAAGTCAAAACACAGTGCAAAAATAGAACAAATTCAGGGGAAAAGCACAATAATAACACAATATTCTTCCTGTTACCTGGTTCTTTGTTTTACCATCACTGCAGTTATTCAATCTTCACAAACAAAACGCCCAAAACCAGCCATATTAGGGTTTTGTAAAAACAAGCACTGGGTAGCAAAAGGGACATTCATTGACTTTAATGGGATGAACTGATCAACCATATCTAATAGAAATCATTGCCCCTGGCAAAAGCTGCAGTAGAATTGAATTACACATGGAACACAATGCTTTTACTGCTTCTTAGAAAACCGTAATTCAATCTGTTTAGTATAGAGAAGAAACAGATAAAGTCCAAATTAAAAGATTAAAAAAAGTTTTGTTGTGTGACATTTAACTATTAATGAGAAGCCGTAGGTAAAGTAATCTCAGGTCTCCTGTAAAATGTTAAATCCAAATTGCAAACTGAAGACTGGGAAGGTAAATACGCTCTGAGTTGTCATTGCCCGGAACAAAACGTTTCTGAATCATATATTTACTGATTCAAATATTTGGTTTGGTGTTTAGAAAAGGTAAGTCGCCACAACATGCACCGCTCTTCAAAGACAAGCCTGAGAACCATTGTGTTCTACGCTCTATTCTCTGTCAGGTCAGAGGCAGATGCTCAAGTTTATGGGAACTTGAGCTCAGAAAAAAAAAAAAAACCATCCTTGCCAAACTGGAGAGAAAGTGTTCAATTATAAAACATCACGTGGAGGAGAGAGAGGAAACCGATTTAAAAGCTCGCATTTTATATGGTCTCTGCTGGAGAAGGCGAGTCTTATAGAACCTTCAGGATGGGCAGTCTTCCTTCAGATGCATCTGGACAACAGCAGCATCGGGTCAGGGAGAAGTGTCCTTAACTAACAAGTACGGAGGGAAGCCTTTCATTTGCGGTGCTTTGAACTGCTTCAGTTACGGTGACACATTGAAATGGCCATTTGTCTTTCTCTTGTCCTTATGACTACTGTTTTAGGTAATTGTTTGGCGTTGCACGATGTGCTCAGTGCGCGCTGTGACGTAGGGAGGAATTTTCTCTGAAGTGTCTTTCGCTTGACACCTGCTATTGCTGTGCGCCAGATACAGTGTTTTATCTAAACGGTGTAGTGAGTTTAACTTGACACTGACATTGTGTCCGTCTGCTATAGGAGGAATACTCTGTCTGTTCTCCCCTGGCTGTTCTAAACTCTACTTATAGTTGTGCGTAATTTTCTTGAAACTTTACGCACAGACTCCAAACCTCGCCAAACTCTTTGTCTCTCTTCCCTCCTCTCTAGCCCATGCACGATGACTCGTGGGCTGTAGTTTCGGTGGAGAGCATTGGCTTATTCGTTTTTTGTCTTTGGGATTGCCGTCCTCATCCAAGCGCACCGAACATCAGAACCCGTAGGGGACCATAAGAGGCAGCGTGGGCTTGTACGCACCGCAGAGAAGATGAATATCCAGGTTATGCCGGAAAACAAGCTCTCGTCGGTGGTCCCGCTCAATCAGTGCAATGTGGAGAAAAAGGAGGTCGAACTGATACTGGTGAAGGATCAGAATGGCGTCCAGTACACCAGTTCCTCCATCATTCCGACCCCTGACCACCGTGTAGGTCCAACCGGATCCACTTCCGAGGACGACCGAGAAACTTGGGGCAAGAAAATAGACTTTCTTCTGTCGGTCATTGGCTTCGCAGTGGACCTGGCCAATGTTTGGAGATTTCCGTACTTGTGTTACAAAAACGGAGGAGGTCAGTAAAATATCCATTTATGATCACTTTTCACGGGTACTTTGAAAGACTCAACTTGTGGCGCTGGGACTGGGTGCGCAGCAGTAGACGTTGTAATGCTCCGTCGCTATGGTTGCGTGTCTTGTTTATTTCTTGACTTAGATGGAGACGAGTTTTCTCTTTCGTATGAAAATGTTTTTTTATAATATGTCCAACAAAGTACAAACCACAGTGGCATCAGAGCAGATCGTTTTTTAGTTTATGTGTGATGTAATTTAATTTACAAGGTCAAGGAAATACTCGACCTCCTTTGATCAAGGCATGCATATAAAAAGATGCTGTGTACACTGACTAGAAAAATAGGAGTTATGGCTTTATGAAGCATGACGGTTAATTATGATGTAGAATGTACTGTGAGGTTCGATTTGTAAAATGTGGGAACATGTGTGTGAGCTCAGCGTTAGTCTGAACCCAGGTTGCCACTTTGCTGTGTTTTCAGAACAGCTGAACAGTGAAGCTGCCCTGTGGTGAGACTCACGAAGTACAGTGTGCGTGAATCAACAAAGGGTTGTTTTAAACACGGTGTTGTTTTACCTTCAGCGCTCATGACAACAGAGTGCTCGCTAGAAGGTGTGCGCAGTCCTGTTTTCCTGTGCTTCCATTCACGTGGCCAAAATCAACATGTTGTCCTCACTGGCCCTAAGGGTCAACTCCACCTCTGCCCTGTCAAAATGTATTCATTACTGTAGATAATGTGTCATTTGTGATGGACAGTGTCAGTAACAATTCAATTCTGAGAGGTCACTTTGTTGCTGGTGGATAGGACACAGCACGTAAATAGCTGTGGACCTTCCGTGTTTGATATGGTCTGTTGTTTTTCTGAGAATGTCAAACCCGTCATCATTAATTCTTGGTTTTCTTTTTTTGGTATTTCATCTTGCCTGTCGCTCAGATCCATGTTGAGCCCTGATCGCATTCTACTGAATGTTTACTGGAGCGAACTGAAATACATACAACACGTACAAACAATCTGTATATTTAAAGTGTCACACATTGTTTTTTCCAGGTGCCTTTTTGATCCCCTATCTTCTCTTCTTGGCCATTGCTGGTATGCCGCTGTTCTACATGGAACTTGCCTTGGGCCAGTACAACAGGGAAGGGGCAGCTACAGTTTGGAAAATATGCCCCCTCTTTAAAGGTGATGTGTAACACACACACACACACAGCATGTCTATTAAACTCAGCCTTTCCCTAACCTCTTAATCTGAGCTAAATGCTGCTCAGTCATGCTCTGTTTTGCTTCTTGTCGGTGTCTTGCCCTTTCATTTGATTCTTTTGTTCCTGCCCTTTCCCCTTAAAAGGTTTTTAAGTGTCACTTGTTACTAATCTCAGTCACATCACTTCTTCCTCCGTAAATCTTTCATCTCTCCACACTTGTACCTGCAACCTTGAACCCTCTCTCAGTTTCATATAAATGAAACACAAGCGAACCCCAGCCTGCTGAGGACGTTCGGCTGAGACATCTGATTGTGGCCAATTTAAGTCATGAAGTAAACAAACCAGAGATAAAACCAGAACACTCAAATCACCCAAGGTGTGTCAAATCCAAAGATGATTGATTTATTGACACAAAGTGTGAACTTTAAAAAGAAACTTGCATTGAGTTAATTATAGCTGTTGGGTCATAACAAGATAATTGTTAGATTTTTCTCCCTCTGCAATTTGAGCTGTCCTATAAAGGAAAATGCTCCAAAAACCTTCTATTATAATCTCTTCTCTCCTGATTTAGCTTGTTTGGGCCGATTAGAGCGGAAAGGAGGTCCAGCGGCATATATCTTTACTACCGTAACTGCACATGAGACATGATTTCTTACTGTGCAATCAGTTAGTCAACCGATTATTATTCGACACGGTCAGATAAGTACCTTCGTGTGTCCCATTAAATCACCAGCAAAGACTGCTTTTATTGGCGTCAGAGCTGAGGAGGGTTTGTTATTTTCCTGCTTAGAATGAGTGGGTGATAGGTTTATGGACAGTAACTGCTTTCACATAAGGACATCACATTCCAGCGGAGGCAAAACAACTCATCCCAGTTTGATTAAAAAAGCACGCATTAACACCCAGTGGATGTGTGTGTGTGCTGCTCACCTCTAGAGGGAGTGTGTTCGCAGAAGTCACACAAAAAATCAAAAGTCAACAGCTGCTGTACACAACTAACAAGCGTCATTCCTCAGGTGTGGGCTACACTGTGATCCTCATCGCCCTGTACGTTGGCTTCTACTACAACGTCATCATCGCCTGGTCCCTCCACTACCTGTTCTCCTCCATGACGAGTGAGCTGCCGTGGCTTCATTGCGGCAACAGCTGGAACAGCCCGAACTGCACGGAATACATGAACAAATCCATTCCCATCAATGGATCTTACAGCAAGCAGAAGAACACTCCAGCAGCAGAGTACTACGAGTAAGTGATTTAGAAGTTGACTGACACATGATTTAGCTCCCACTGGCACCATCACACGCCTGTAAGCTGGCTCTTAACAGAGATGACTTGGACTTTAGTTTTTATTTTAAGTTTGCGGTGTAGGACTAAAATAGTCGTTTTTTCAACGTTTGTGTAGTTTGGGCAGTTTTTACGGACACAGGTCGGCCGAGTCACTAGTGTTTACAGTCAGCTCAACTTGGTGCTGTCTTCTTTCATGAATGATGTCTGGGTAACACTAGTACATCACATTACACACGCCCCCACGGAAAGATGGGAAGTGAGTCACTGGAACGTGAGTAGAAACCTTCAAAATCAACCAGCCGTAAACGTTTGCACTATAAAAGGTGCATACATAAAAAGTTCAACCAAGCTCGTTTGAAGTGCATGAAAAAAGCTCCATCTGTTTATACTTCAAAGACAGCCAGTTCCTCCTCAGCTTCTGTGAAGTCCGACTGTGCAGCCCAGAGGAAGTCTGTGAAATGACTTGGACAATACAAGGGACACATGCTAAGCGTGACGCACAGCTTACACTGAGCATGCCTCCCGGCCAGTCATCAGGCTGAACTTCCACTCCCATTCTGCTTGGCCGCACTGTCTCAGTATCCATGGATATCTCTCAGCTTCCATCGGTCTTAAACGTGATCTGATAGAAGTAAAGCCCAACACGAGGAGGTCAGGACTCGCAGTGAACCTTCAGCCTTTGAAACCTTGGAAAACCTGACACAACGTTGCTCCAGTGTGGTCCATGAAATCAAAAGGTGGACCACACTCCTTCACTTGTGACGGAAAGAAACGGGCTGACAACAATGGGGCACTTCAAGGCAGATCTTGCATGAGGTTAGGCTCCATAGGGGTTAATAAATCCTCCTGATTTCAGCTTTGAGCACAGGAGCGATGCCAAGCCACAGCATGAGGGAGTGAGGCCAACTGAGTCAACAATTCTCCTGCTTCACCCCTTACACTCATCCACTATCCACGCACAGGACTCTTACAGTAAGTCCACTGCCTGTAGCTGTCACAAGGGTACATTGGTGTAAAAATAAATCCGTAACATAAACGGAATATTGCTTCAGTCTTAGATTACGCCTCAGCTGGTGCGCCTCACCAGTGGAGTAGAGAGGAGGCAGTGTACTGTACAGTGGCTTCGTCAGAGCTCTTTTGTTCACAACAGCTGGCTACATGTACTGTAGGAGAGGAAATCTGGTGGCCCATGCGAGAAAGCCTGCAAAGTTTGTCTTGGGGATTTCCGTCCTCATCCTCACTGTAAATGAAAGCAAAGCAGCCGCTGTTGCTGAGAAGATCCTTTATTCCTTGGACCACTGTTGTCACTTGTCACGTGATGAGTACTGCTAATTGGAGCTAACCTTCCATGAGAGGCAGTTTGAAAATGTGCTCAGTTATTGTGTTTGAATGGTGAGAGCTCTTCATGACAATGTGTTTCTCACATGGTCTTTGAGTGTGGTAGCTCAGAACAGATGCTGTTGGACAACAGCTTGTACAAACCATTTTGGCACGAGGTGCCCTTTACCTTATTTCCAGTCCTGGCTTTGATATACTGTACGTAGTGTTTTATCCGCATGACCTTCGAGGGAGGCGTCAGTGGATGTCTGCCTTAACATTGGGTGTCATCCTTCCATCCAGCATTCAGTTGGACAAATTTGCACTCAGAGTAAAGTTGCTCAGTAAATGTCATTTTAATTTGAACTCATGTCGCCCAGTGTCTATGTTTCACTGTGCAGCCACTGCCAAAACTGCCCTCCATCTGGTCCAGACCTATTTGTGTTGGATTCATCTGACCAGTCATCATCACAAACATAGTTTTCTTGGACGATGTCTGTATAGGTTGAATTCAAAGTCTGATCCATCGCCGCTGTTGTAACGTCGCGATGATCACGGCCTCTTCTTCTTCTGCTTGTACCCTTTCCAATCCCTCGGTCTCACGGTCTCTCGGTTTCATTTCTTCAAACATTTCCTTGCCACCTGTTGAGCCATGTTACACCAGAGTCAAAACAAAGAAAAGTGGGGAATTGCAAAGTTTATAACCTTTATTGGAAATAATCACATGACTTTTGTTGCTCTTAACGTAGGTTGTACTTTGGAGCCTGTATTCTTAACATAACTGGATGATGTATTAATTATAGCCTGAAGCAACCGCAATTGATTTGTCAAGGATGATTACACTCGATAAACAGCTCTTACTTCAACAGAAAGATCTAATTACACTGACGCTTGAGAAACCTGCCTTCACCTCAATCTCACACACACGTTTATGCATTTTCTGAACGAAACACGAAAACTATCCATTTAATTTATTTATTTTTCACATTTTTATAGTTACAGTAATGAACATAAGGACTGGCAGGCATGCGATAGTGTGCCAGCCTCGTGTATACAGAAACCAGCTAATGACAGAACCAGCACGGTCAGCGATGATAAGAATAGATGTGTTTAGAGTAAGGAAGCTGAAGTGATGTTATAGGAAGCATTTAGTGGCCGCGCGTTATCAGCGCTATCTGATGAACGAGGCCTCGGGGTAATACAACTCCGTGCTCAGGCCTTCGTTTTAAAGCACAACGTTTCTTTCTCCAACATAAACAGATATTTTCACACCACAATCAGCCTCCCTAGAGGCCTTACAGCCGTACAGCACTATCAGCTACAGACGAGCTGCTCAGATCCTTCTGCCCCTGTGGCCTGTCTGGATCTTTAATTTGTGAGTTTCTGAGGTTTTTCGTGTCAAACTGTTGCATAAGCTGCTTGAGTATCCGATCGCAATCCAGTTCCGTTGTTTATCAAACCTTAGCGTCACATGCTACTAAATTGAATTTTTCTTGATGAAAGCCTTAAGACAAATGTCTTAATGTCTTTAAACGTTTTCCGGCAGGCTACTGACATCAAATGAGTTACAAGCCAACTTTAGAGAGACATCATTCCTGGCTGAGTCCTCATAAATACACTACAGCTTAACAAAGTACGTTATACTTAGCGATGCAGTCACCGCAAGCACTGCTGGTCACTAAAAACTAATCAGTAATGAACTTTGTACTAATTTGAATTATTTATGGTCAAGAAATGAAACTGGCACTAATGAAATGAAACCAAAAATGACAGCTGCAACATAATAGGCAAACAATATGACCTTCTGAAGCCAGTGTATCACATAAAGTTTGCCCCTAAACTGAAGGTGTGTGCCTCCTTCTCACTACCCAGAATAGACAGTGAAAGAATGA
This sequence comes from Macropodus opercularis, assembly GCA_030770545.1. Taxonomy (NCBI): domain Eukaryota; kingdom Metazoa; phylum Chordata; class Actinopteri; order Anabantiformes; family Osphronemidae; genus Macropodus; species Macropodus opercularis. The sequence goes on along the minus strand of CM061091.1, from coordinate 4,322,758 downwards.
GCTCACAGCTGCAAACAATATTTATCTAGGAATGGATACTATTTGTCTACGCTCGTCTCTGAATGCCTTTGGATGTTCATCCTGATCTCACGAGCGTGAAACACGTTGGTGTAGGACAAATATTTGATAATGACAGAAGAATCACAGACTGATTAATGAAAACATTTTCGTTGAACTGGTTGAAAAGGCCAGGTGGTTAACTTCAAGGGCTGTTTTATTCAGAAGATTTATCCCAACTCTAGTTGAACGTGAACTCTTGGAACGTACAGTATCTCCTAACAGAAACCCCGTCTTATCACTCCTTACTCACTTCACACATGTTCCGCGTAGGCTGCTTTGTTTAGACTCCTCCATCTGCTGTAAAACCTGGGTGTGATGACTTGACACAAGCACGCATTACAGCTAAGATGTAGACAAAGCTGTAATAAGCTGTAAAAATACATGACATGATGGCTGCTGAGTAGTATTTGACGTTGTTTGGCTTGTTGATACTTATCGACATTGATGCACAATGTTGTGTTAATACAATAACAAAATCTCTATATATCTTTCCCTCTAGAACTTACTATAAATACTGATGTGAGTGAAATGAATTTAATATGTCTACATACCAGGATCGTGTTCTTTCTGTCTCTACGTAGGCGGGGAGTACTGCATCTCCACGAGAGTAAAGGAATCCACGACCTTGGTCTACCTCGCTGGGATTTGACCTTATGTCTGGTTGCGGTGGTCTTCATCCTCTACTTCAGTCTGTGGAAAGGTGTCAAGTCCTCAGGGAAGGTACAGCACTTTCTGTGATTCTGCTACAGAGACATTTTATTGTAGAGCAGGACATAATCTTTAAAGTGGAACAGAAAGTTATTCCCGTCTTTCAGTATTAACCGTTGATCAGGTTCTGCACAGGATATTGATGAAGTGGTTTAAATAAAACTGATGTTTGGCTTCTTTCTGTCTTCAGGTGGTTTACATCACAGCCACTATGCCCTATGTGGTCCTCTTTGTGTTGCTGATCAGAGGGATAACTCTACCAGGGTCTGAGGATGGTATAAGGGCCTACCTCCACATTGACTTTAAACGACTCAAAAATCTGGAGGTCCGACCCGTCTTATATTATAAGATCTTATAAAACACAGAACACTGTTTACTGTCAGTGTGGCATCAGTGTGGAATATTGTGTATGTAAGAATTTTAAAAGAGTTTCTGTTGTTGCCGTAGGTGTGGATTGACGCTGCCACCCAGATTTTCTACTCGCTAGGAGCGGGATTCGGTGTCCTCATTGCCTTTTCCAGTTATAACAAATTTGAAAACAACTGCTACAGGTAAGACCTTGCACCGTGTGTGTGACTAGCAAACCCTCCTCGAGCAACACAGCATCTCGCTGCTGTTACGCTCAGATTTTTCCAGTTGCGTCAGAAAACAGCAGAGGTGATTGTGATCTGTCTTCATCTTTCCCGTTCTCTCGCGTTGCATGAAGCCGAACCCCAATCAGGCCTCTCGCCTCATGTCCTGTATGGAGATGCGTATGGAATGTTACTGTAGCAGATGGGATTTGCATTATGCCCCTAGTTGCAAATCAACACCTCCCAACTACAGTGGGTAAAGGGCAGCAGCCCGGAAGAGCTGGTGATGCTAGAAAAACAAACAGCGAACACACTTTATCTTGAATTCCAACACAAATAGAGGAAATGTGCAAAAGTTGTGCAATGGACGTCCTGACACGAGCATGTTCTCCTTTAAGCCGGACCTGCAAGCGACATACCAGGAAAAGCCTGCAAACCTAAGAAATCTGATTAAAATACGTTAGCAGAAGAAATAAAAACATCACGAGATATATTTAACATGAAATAGTATTTAAAGATTATTAGATTGTTCCAGTTGTACACGTCACATAGGACATAGTAGAATTATCTCTCATAGTTTAAATAAACCTGAAATGTGTGTATTGCTGTATAACCTGCAGTTTAAGTACTGCACTGTACCTAATAAAGTGGCCAGTGCATGTATATATAGTAAGGTTGTGGTGCGACACTGACACATCTGAATACTTGTATTGTATGTTTTTATAGATTACACTTCAATATGCCTTCATTTTGCCATTGTGGGTTTATTGATGGTGATGTTGGTGATTTTGATTACGCAGCAGCTTTTCTTTCTTTCTGTCTTTCTAGAGATGCTATCTTGACCAGCATAGTGAACTGCATCACCAGTTTTTTCTCAGGGTTTGCCATCTTCTCTGTGCTTGGGTACATGGCCAAGAAGCAAGGTGTGAACATAGAAGATGTGGCAAAACAGGGTAAATGTCTCTTTTGCTGTCTGGTCATCCACACGACCTGCGGATTGTATGAAGTTCACACTGTTGGCGTGTGTCTGTACGTGTAGGGGCAGGGCTGGTGTTTGTAATCTATCCTGAGGCCATTTCCACACTGCCTGGCTCAACTTTTTGGGCCATTGTGTTCTTCATCATGCTGCTGACCCTGGGCATAGACAGCTCGGTGAGTTCCTACAGCCCAAAGCTTCATAAGCACAAGTGGGTTGTATGCACTGATCTTAGCGGATGCTCTAAAGGAATTCAAAGTTTCTCTCTCTCTCGGTTTGTATCCACCAGATGGGTGGCATGGAGGCAGTCATCACAGGCCTGACAGATGACTTCAAGATTCTCAAGAGAAACAGGAAGATTTTCACCTTTGTCACGGCCTTTGGAACCTTCTTGGTGGCCTTGCTCTGCGTCACTAATGTCAGTATAAGAGTCACTGCTGCCTTCATCGTACTCTCTGTGCTGGAATAAAGTATGTGTCTACGTAACAGCTCATAGTTTAGCTGTACATGCACAACTACGCTAAGAACAACTAGTAAAACCTCACTGGGCTGCTGTCTACTGGTTCTGACATTTGGAGGAAATTATTAAACGAGCAACTGTATCTAATTACAAATGAAAATTTAATCAAAGCTGTGTCTGGGGTAAAAAATTATTTTCTCTGAAGACATTTTATTCGTCCACATGACATCACTGTGAATAAATACTGTAAAGACAAAGACGTTATTCACAGGAGGTTTCTCTTAAATCAATAAAGTTATTGATTAAGTGAAAGGCGCAGCCCAGGATACAAATTACTCACTTATTGTATGGAACCTTCGGTCCGGTCACCACTTCGTCCACGTGAGCCAACTGAAAGTGCAAAACAAACATCTGCAGGACTTTATCTTGATCTGTAGAGACGGTCGCCGATCGTCTGCACACAAGCCTCTACTTTGCAGCATTGTTGACCACACACCCATTGACTGTCTCTCCCTCTCTGCAGGGTGGAATCTACGTGCTGACGTTGCTAGATACGTATGCGGCTGGGACTTCTATACTGTTTGGTGTGCTCATTGAGGCCATTGGAGTTTCATGGTTTTACGGTAAGAAAATCAGAATTTTGGTTTTTAAACCGACGTTTGTTTAATTACATCAACAACGATCAAAACCAATCACAGACAAACTGCAACCAGAGCAAAATAGCAACCATGCAACCAAGAGAGATAACAGCTGAGCATCATGGCAGCCCTAATAGCTTAATGAAGCAGATAAGTGAAGGAAGTCAGCTGCGAGCAGACTGGGAGGGAAAACGCCTCTGGCTTATGAGTTGTAGCCGGTCATGTGTTGTGTTCCCTCCTGCTGTGTAGTGAGACTCGGTATAGCTTCCTCTGACTGAACGCAGTGCGGTAACCCTGTGGTGTAACGTCTCATGCTCTCTACAGGTGTGGACCGCTTCAGTGAAGACATTGAGCGAATGCTGGGTTTTAAGCCAGGACTCTACTGGAGGCTGTGCTGGAAATTTGTCAGCCCAGCTTTTCTGCTGGTGAGATGAATAAAACATGTAATGCTGGTTTATTTGGTACCAGGGGAAAGATAAAAAAGGCCTATACATTTTTATTTGAACTAGTTAAACAATAAACTGATGTACTATGCAATAAATGTCAGTCACAAATACTAAATAACATGTTTAAAGCCTTTTCGCTCAGTTGTGAGGTTTAACCGACGTGCGGTATGGCTGTCTACCCCCTCCCCTGGACAACAGAGGAAGTTTTTAGTATTTGCCATGACCACTGTAACAAATGCAAAATTAATCTATTTGAGCCTTTTTCTTTTCCTTTTGAATCATTGTGTATACAATGGATTACAGTTACAGTATGAACTGGGAGCGTTAGACTGGTGGTTGTATATTTCTTCACTTCTTCATCAAGTAGACACCAAGAAGTATTAAGAAACACTTACTGTAACTGTTTAGTTTTGCAAAGCTTGCAAACAAAACAGGGACAGATTAAATCTGCGATAATCGCAATTTCCCAAAGTACCTGAAGAGTGTGGATTTAACCCGGTGTAACCAAACGTAGCGACTGACAGTTTACGTGTCAAAGTCATGGCCAGTACAGGACACAGCTCAGGCACAGTGATGACATAAGACACTAAATAAATAAAGGAATAAATATGGTGAATGAGAAACTGCTGATAGGGAGGAAACATAATGTGGAGGAAACATCTTGTTTTTCCATCTGGTCAGAGTCAACTCATGATACCTTTACAGAATCCTGCTTAAACGCCAGCGTTTAGATTAAATGAACTACAACTGTATTATTTTCAATATCTGTACATAGGGCTGATATTTAGTATTATAGCATAGAGTAAATTTGCAGATCAGCTACTTATTATAATTTCTGTCTTTGAGGACATACTGGTACTTACTGTAATGTTATTTATCAAACCTGTTGTTCGGGGGAAAGAACCTTCTCTTCACCACCTCATGAAGAATTCCTCCACATAATACTGTATATTATTCACACGTTTTCTTTTCTCTTTTTTCATAGTTCGTTGTTATAGCCAGTACTGTGAAACCATCAGCACTGGAATATGGCGACTACACCTTCCCGGACTGGTCCAATCGAGTTGGCTGGGGTGTGGCCATGTCTTCCATGCTGTTCGTGCCCACATATGCCATGTATAAGTTTTTAAGTTTGCCGGGAACGTTCAAACAGGTGAGTATCCATACATGTAATCACAATCTACTTTCTATGAGCCATTTTGTATCTACATGTATAGTCGCTCCCTTAAATTACTTTATTATGATACAGAATTTTAACAACTACAAGCCCTTGAGAGTGTGCGTGCTTGCGCTGGCTCATAGTAAAATCAGATGTGTCGTACTGTACAAAACAGTGTCTAAACACTGAGAGATTATAACTGTAATTACCAAAGCACTCGCAGCTTCCCACAACTCATTTCTTCTTGTTGGTACTAAGGGCTGGAGATTCCTCTCAGCTACCGGACACGTGCTTTATCAGGTATTAGTGTGATAATGTGAAAACAACCCTGGCATTTCTAATTAGAGGCTATAGAAATGTTGTTGTGCCACATGTGAAAAGGCATTTAGGAAGCCAAACATTAAATAAGACGAAACAAGTCAGGCTCATGGAGGATGGACTCTACTAGAACCCGCTGGTCCGATGCTGTGCGGCCCCATATACAACAAACTGCGATGTACAGTGTCGTACTGTACACATGAGGCCCCTGACCCTGTTCTTCCTTGGACAACTTGTGATAGATACTGACCACTACAGACAGGGAACGGCCCACAAAGAGCTGCAGTTATGGAGCTGCCTAATAAATCCCACCCAATGAAGACATGTCACTGTTAAACACTTCTGTAAGTAGTGCTGTGAACGATGGATTGTAATCACTCTCCCTTGCAGAGGTTAGCCTATGGGATCACTCCAGAACATGAACATCATATGGTGGCTGAAGGAAATGTACGGCAATTCAAAGTAAGATGAGCTTTCACTACTATGAACACTGTTGTAAATAATTAATCGATATCAGTGACGCAAAAAGAGTTATGTTCTTTGTTTTCCAGCTCAGACATTGGTTGGCCATCTGATGAATAATACCCAGAATCCCCTAACCCATCCTAACATCTACTGTTTGGACTCCCTGCGTGCCACAGTGGTCGGGCAGACACGGAGAACAGGCTCCACCCTCTCCCAGCGGCTCCTTTGCCTGTGCATTTTCCACCCAAGGCCTTTGTTGTCAACAGTCGCTTCAAGCACTTTGATTTCAGAGCCTTGCATATGAATATTCTGAAACCATTGCATACATGAGGGGCATGCCACAGGGCAAATGTATTGGTATATGCTCATAATAACTTTATTCGATTATGACAACTTTTTTCTATCATATGGGATGAGACTGTTATCTCCTGAAAGGGAAAACAAGCTGAAATAAAAGCCGAAACAAACCCACGTCCCTATGTATCACAACGCATGGGATCAAATTTCTGCATAGGCCTGTGATTATTTTCAGTTTTCTCACTGCCACTCGCTTTGGTTGAGTGGCAAATCTGTGTCAGTGCCTTATCAAGCAAGACACTCACATGTTTGTTATACTTTGAACAGGAAGATATAAAATAAACTGTGTTGACTCAGGAACCCACTAAATATAACCACAGTTTGTGGATGGCAATCTCTTTTGAACCAGTTCTTTGATATGCAAGTCAAAGAACTTGAGGTCAACAGTGTGTCAGAGTTAAGCTTCAGGCCTATTAGAAAGGGTTTGTATCACAGAAAAGGGAATAATGTAGGATCTCTCCAAAGATAAAACAAAAAAAGATGAAGCTCCTACGCTTTGAAAGACCAGACTTCATAACCAGGCTTTAATTTCAAAGCAAGACTAAGGCTGAACCTGGTCAGTCCCGGGCTGCTCCCTTACTGTATAGTGAGAGGCTACACAAATGACATACGTACAGTAGGTGTTACAGTTGTGTATTATGGTTGTGTGACTTACTTTCCAACTTTTAGTCTGTTCAGTGCTTCTAAGGAACATATGTGGCTTTTCCTTCAAACGGACGCAGAAGGAGAGTGTGTGAGTGTGTGTTGCGCTTGTGTTGCTGAATTTTGTTCGGGTACAGGAGCAGTGACTCTCTCACTGCGCTGGATTTTAACCTTTACGTTAGATGAATCGTGACAGCTCATATTTTCATATCTTGTGATGCCATTTGCTCATCACTGCAGAGGTGCCAAAGTGTTTCTCAAGAAATGTTTGGGTCATCATCTGTTTTTCTTTTTTATTTATTGGAATGGTGTTAAAGTTTTAACCTTGAATCATCGCAAAACACATAGCAAAAAGGAATGAAGCCAAGAGGAAAAAAAATCAAACATATGTGTAATATATAAGATTAAAAATACATATAAGAATATATTCTTTTGTTATATCTAATCTTGTATTTATGAAATTGTTTATATCAAAACGTGAATGTAAATTATTTTAAACGTAACTGTCCACAGTCATAACATGATGTTTGATGTATAGTTAAGATAAACTATTTCAAAAAAGAAGTATTCATTGTAGCCGTGGGTTACTTTGTCACATAATGGATAAACACACCCTGGCTTTCCTGGACTATGTTTACATAAATAAACATTCCTGTTGAACGTCAGTGACAAATACAGTACCTATGAAGAAGTCCCAGTATTCACACTATGATAATAAAGAATTTCTTCTACACACAAACCTAAAGGTCACGTGCTGTTATTTACATCTGCTTCTTTGGTTTACAAAATAATCTAAGAGGTTTTAATTCATTTGTGGATTTGATGATAACACTGCTTGAATGTTTATAGTTGGTGCTCAACACAAGTATGACATTTTTTTCCTCCTGCAAAATATAAGGAATCCGTATTTTCATTCTATATATGAAACAGAAATAAAATAAAATTACAGGGTTGTACAGTGTGTGAGAGCTTAAACTAAAATCTGATTTAATACATACCCACAAAATGATATTTAATTGTGTGTAGCACAGTAAAATATGAATTTATATTAGTGCTTTCTAATTGTTTAGATTAACTTAGGTTTATGTTCTTTTCATATAGAGTATACACATCATCATGTGTGCATTTCGTAGGAGTAAGACATGCATGTCTCCATGAGTCTCATCTCTTCTCTTTGTGTTTCTTTTTTCTTTTGTCTTTCAGCTGTCTTCACTGTCACAGTGGAGCATTTTCTCATTCAGCCCATTTTCTGCTGGTAACCATGCAGCTTTTGTTTTCCCTCTTCTTCTTCTGCTCTTCACACCCTCTTCTTTTCTGCGCTGCATTCCACAGGATTTTCCATCCTCTGCCCTCCCCCCTAATACTAATACAAAAGCCACCAGATGGTGTTAATGTTGAATTGGAAGCCCATCTGACCCGTCCATCTGATTCACCTGTGCTCATCTCCCTGGTTATTCAGCTTCTCTTAAGGTCCAATCGCCAGATAGTTTGACAACTCTTCAGGGCGCTTCATCTCTTGAACCTTATCAGACTGCTTGAATCCAGATCTGTTTTGGATCTAGACCTGCTGCGTTGTCTAAACCCTTGTAGCGACGTGCAGCATGAGTTTTCTCCGTTTATACAGACCCCTCAGCTCCTGTCTTGCTGAACGCTGTCGCCTTTGCTCTGTATTTTCTACGTTACTTAGTGGAGAAACCTTGACCTTGGCCCTTCCCTCCTGCTGTGTGACCCTCTCGGCTGGATTGATCTCAGCTTTTCAGTGTCACATCTTGTTTTGTGGATTTGTTATTATTGTGGGTCTGCTTGTTCACCTTGTGAACAGTTTCTATTGGATTCATTCATTGTGAGAGCACGCAAAGCCGTTTTGGAGGTGCAGTAGTTAGCACTTCTTTTTTAGAGCAACAGGGCTCTGAGATGAACCCAGGAACTCTCTCAACAGGAGTAATGGTTGTAGTAGGTAGCCCTATATTCATGTCTGTTGAGCTGATAATGTGGAACACTACATGTAATGAGTTCTGACTAGTAAAATATCGTGGGAGATGAATTACTATTCTTGGACTTAGAGAAGAATAGTTGCAGAGGTCTGGAAATATTCAAGCTGGTCAGACTGTAAATACCACTTGTCAAGACGCATTGTCAGATGCAGCCTCTGAAATTTAGTTGATGAAACCTTTTATCTTTTACAGCCGCTTGCCACGTCTTGTTAGCTGGTGTTACCTTCAAGGCAAGATCACAGGGCAGGTTAAGAAACGAAAAAGACGCCGGCGCTGGCTAAGATTTCAGAACCCTTAAGACTTTAATTGGAGAGACCAATGGCCAAGTTCACATGAAGGAAGACAGATAGTGAGAGACTTACAGCTGAGTGCAAGAGCACAATAAAGAACAAACACGGATGAAAAAGAATTTCACTTTGTGGCACTGTTTAGGGTGAAAGCAGGATTCCCCTACTGGCTCAGGTCAGATGTCTGGTGATGGTGCCTTGGCTTACATGCATTTTTCCTCTGTCACTAACGTCACGTGTCTGACATTAGGTTTGTCAAAGACAGAGGCAAGTTGCATGAAATGAGTTCCTGTATTGAACGTTCAGTAACGATCTCCTGGAATAATGGAATAAAGTAAGTTGGGGTAATTTAGATGAAAATGATAAAACTATTAAAACAAATAAACTTAAACAATCACAGCATAATGTGTCCAGCATGTAGTGGGTATACGACCGTTAGAATAAATTAAGGGGCAACAACATAATTTCATTGGGTTAGAAATAATTTCCTCTGAGTTGACAGTGTAACACTTTCACGGTTGATAACTTCTCTTACCCTCTGATCTTACCCTTTGAAAAAGGCCTTGTCTGTCAGTTTGCCTCTAGCGCCTCATCTTTTATTTCTTCATTGCTTCTCAGTGCCTCCAGTTCTGCCTCAATGCAAAAAACACACTTACATCAAATCTCTTTAGCCAATAAAGGTCAAGATGGACCACGATAGACTGCCTCTTAATTGGCAACTCTGCATGGCAGTAATGTGATTGGGACAAAGGTAAGCCATTTTTAATGTGCCTTTCTAAACTGAGGGCTTGTTTTATACTCATAATCCAATTCCCCAGAAACAATCCACGTGACAGTGAGTGGTGAAGTCCATTTGTTGGCAACACCACATGGAAAGAAACCACTGAACGCTGAGCAGTGAAGCAATGGAAACGTTATAAAATGTGGAAAATGTTGCAGACGTTTTGCTTTATGCAACCACATTTAAAATATGCTCAGAATGTACTGCATGTAGTACTGTACACGTGACAGATACTCCACAGTAGTTAAGCTGGCTGAGTAATGTCTGATTGTGATATTAACCTTGTAGATGTGGCCCATGGGAGCAGTCTATGCTCTAAAGTTCCATTAGACGTTTTCCAATAAAACAAAGCAGTCCCAGTAGGTGAGGGACTTTGCTTCATTACACCGTGAGATCAGTTCGGTACAACTGGGAATTCAGCAGTTACAGCGCGGCCACAGGCGGCAGCGAAGTACAAAACTGCTCTCACACATTTTCTACATGATGCACGTTGCCTGTAAGTTCTCTGTGAGTTGCACGAACAAACTGGACTGAGGCCAAGCAACAGGTAGACCCCACCACGCTGTAAAGCTTGTGCCACCCTTTTCATCCACAATGTGGCAGCTATTTCCATTTCTTGACTCTCTGGAGGAAGCAGCCATGAATCTAATGGAAGCCAAGTTCTGACTTTTACATATGATATGGCTCCATGAGGCCACTGCTTTTCTTCCACAGTCATATGCTCAGTTTTTCCCTCCCCCTCTCTGCATCTTCTTCCCCTGATATTGATAATCTTGTTTGAGCTACTTCCTAGTCTACAATGTATCACAAAGGGAGTCTGGTCCTGATGTTATCGTGTGTGGGGTGTGTATGTGTGTGTGTGTGCATGAGCAAAAGAGAAAACCAGCTGATAAATGCAGCGCAGTAAGACCTGACGATGTACCAGCAAAGAGGTAGCAGTTACATCCAAGGTCAGTGGACGTCAGAACTGATTTTAGCGATGATGTTCTCAGCTTTCAGGTCATGGTGGAAAACTTTGTTTTGACACTCAACGTTGCTAGACATGAAACAATGACTTATCTATGCCAGAGAGCTTTCGACACATCCAGTGAACTGGCGCTGGCTACTGCCACCTTCAAAATGACTTCAGCTGTGCAGCTTGTTATCAGGGCCTAAAATGCAGTCAACAATGCTGCATATTGTTCCTATATTTTTTAATCTTCTGGATTCAAAACTAACTTAAAGTTTCCGCAGGCCCTGTCCATGGTGCTGAGAGTCTACACGTAGACAATATGCACATCAAAACAAAAATTATAAACAGAATTCCTCTTTGTGTGATACAGTGAAAGAGGCTATAATTATCTTTTTTGTTCAGCAGGATCAAAATCTTCTCCACGTTAAAGGTTTTCATAGTAGTTCAGAGTACAACAGGATGTGCTGTTGAGGCTGTTGAGTTGTAGACAGAGCTTCAGAGATGGTGTCTTATGATAACCGAACTGTGTGGCAGTCGTGGTTCCCAGATGCAGATCTTCAGCGTTGGAGACAAAGTGAAAGGGGCCCTGTGGTCACGTCAACCTAATGATGGCAGCCAAAGGTAACTAATTGGATTGGCTTAAGTCCCTTGAGGCACAGTATTAGAAAATCCTAATCAGTGTCACTGGTAGAAAGACAAGGGGTGCTTAGCTTTCACAACCAATTAGATTTAGCCATGCAGCGAAAATACCACTCATTCAAACTGGATAGAAATCCCCTCGTGAAATTTGGGAAAGTAGAATCACTGTGGGGAGGACGGTTGTAATAAAATCTATTAAATAAAACGATTAACAATTTTTTTTCCAGAATCCACAACAAAGCCATACAGAGATTCACAATGAATGTGTGATTTGTGTTACGCAAATCCTCCTCCAGCAATAGTAGATAAAAGGTTAACTGAAGTCAGGCTACATCTGAATTCAAGATCAGCTTGAGTTTTTTAATTGTTTATCCACTGAAACGGTTTCACGGGGAGAAATGTATTGTGGCTTATAGCAATTTAACCCAGAGATGAATAAGACAAAATACCTTCGCAGCATGTCTGAAGTATGCATAGGCTGCCATCTAGTGGACGTAGGCAGAGAAGCGTGGTTCAACAGGTCTGTAGCTAAGATATGATAAGATAAGCTAAGCTAAGATAAGATAAGATAAGATAAGATAAGATAAGATAAGATAAGCTAAGATAAGATAAGATAAGATAAGATAAGATAAGATAAGATAAGATAAGATAAGATAAGATAAGATAAGATAAGATAAGATAAGATAAGATAAGATAATCCTTTATTGATTCCACGTTGGGGAAATTCAATTATTACAGCAGCTACAGATAATATTCAGTGCAAAAGATTTGACTATATTTACAAATTGAGTGCAACTACTGTAAGAAAGCACAAATGAGATCATCATCATCATCATTAGGAGGCAGAGTATGTGACCAGGAGTAGCAGTAAATATTAAATACATTTACTCCACTACATTTATTTTTAAGTCTTAGTTACATGTTGCGTATTTAGATTAAAAACAAATCATATATGAATACATGCGAATGAACAAAAATAAAATCTTCCTCACTGTTACTTATTTTTTAGGATTGCTCTACCTTTCATTTATTTTCTACAGCATCAAATGCAGAAGCATTTATAGCCTCTGCCTTTCCCGACCCGCGGACCCGCGAATGAGGTGACCCTCGTGGGCCTCCTGTTTCCTGGGACTCCCCCCTCCTGCTTACGTGTCTTTCCATAAGACTGAGTAATTGTGTTGGAGGAAAACATTGTGTCAAGCCCTGACTGCTGCTCACTGACCCCCGCTTGAACACAGCGCAGCATGGAAATGACCTTACATGGTTGCTGGCATCTCATGTGTATTTCCTTGCCAAACCAGCAAGTCAGTCAGAAAAAGGATTGATGTGTATTGTGTTAAAACAGCAGTTTGTTTAGAGAGTGGAGAGTTGTGAGTCTGTTTCATTTCTTTTAGTTAGTTTCATATGCTACTGACCAGATGGTTTTCTTCACAACTAAGCAACACAACCCAAACGGAGCAACCGCTTTAAACAGGACCTCTACAAACAGCTTTTCCAGGGGAGTTTTTCATGGGTTGAGTTGCTCCTATTCTTAGAAAGAGGAGGGTAAAGTTTAGCCTCTATCCGTGATGCTACTGTAATTCAACACTTTGTCTTTACTCATACAAACAGCTGCAGAAAATGCTAAAAAAAAAAGAAATAAAAGTAAAGTAAAAGAATGAGTCAACGTTTCCTGTATTCGAACTTGTATTTTCACTCTCTGTGTCTCACTCTGTTCCTGCCTGTGCTTCCTCTTCATTAATGTAGTGGGACTATTTTCCAAACTGCCACGTTGCTGAGTGTGTGTTTGGGAAAAGCCCACGCACACAGTAGCCTGTGTGTCTGAACCTTGGACAGACAAGGTTCACTCTGTTGTATGTCAGCGTGAGCAGAGGGGGGTCACCCTACGCGCTCTACCTGCACTCACTCACTCTCACTCGCTCATCGTGAGTCAGGGATGACAACCTTCGCTCCTCACTCGCTTCTTTTCATTGTCGCGTGTGAGGCCTGCATACCCTCTCTGTTCACACACAAAAAAACCCAGGAGGGGCTGGGCTGTGGGCGGGGAGTATGATAATACACTCCAGAGGAAGTGAGCGCAGTGTAGTGGAATGTAGTTGCCATTAGTGGGAGTTGAGCTGACACTGGCTAACGGTTAGCCTGCTATGTTTGGTCTGACCTGGAGACGCAGAGAAGAGTGATGAAAACATGCCTCACTTCACAGTGGTACCGGTGAAGGACCAAGCTCAGTCCAGCTATGACAGCCTGGAAGGCATTAACTGGGTGGATTACAGGGACACTGGGCAGGACTACCCAGACCATCAAGACACTGTCAGCTCTGATGGTAGGTCAAACTTTTCATTCACGTCATTTATGGAGTTTGTGGGATGTGAAGCGCAAAAGGTCTTCTAAAAGTGCTACTCCATGAGTTAGAGCCACTCCAGCATGAGCAGCGTCTGCTTTGTCCCGAGCAGCTGAACAGCTGGTTGTGTGGTTACCATGGCAATTCTCCAGGGCCAGAAAGCGCTTTTATTGTGTTTTTAATATCTCATTTTAAGGAAAGTTGCCAAAAGACTTAATTTTTAAAATAATTTTTAGGTGTTTTCTCTTACCCAGCCTTATTAAACCAACTCAGGGACAAATAAGTAACAAAGGGACCATAATGAAAGGGGTTGAGGACTGTGGGGGGAAAATACAACGGGGGCAGGGCTGTGTGAGGGAGGCCGGCACTGCTGCGACAAGAAAAGGCCTCCAGAGCTTCCCCACACAAAAGATGGAGCTTTCTTTGTGCCAGGGGAGGATTTCCCCTGCTCAACAACACAGGAGCAGAGTTCTCCTTCCTTGCTCGTCTGCCTCCTCTCCGCTGTATCAGCATAGGAGGAAGCGGGCGTCCACTGCTGGAGAGCGGAGAAAGAGCCGACAGAGGGAAGTGCAGCGTGGAGTTTGTAGCTGCTGGGCAGGATTATGTGAGAGCAGCACTGATTTGTGAGGGCTGAGGGAGACATCTAACTTGGAAAGCTCTTTGAATAGAAGACATGGGTGTGGCCTTCAGATGAAGCACCAGGGCTCACCCAGGGACCCAGAAAGCTTAGGCTGGGCACAGTCCTACTCGCTGACTGGTCATCCATTTATAGAACTGTCTAGCAGTGAATGTCACACTGTCACCATTGTGGAATAATAATATAAGGGATTAGCAGATCTTAAAAGTTAATGAGAGCCGAGCGAGGAAGCTGCCTAGTGACTCTGCCTGGTGAACTGTGTGTCAGCGTGTCAGCTCATAATGTGAATCATCCAATTTGCATGAAAACTGTACCATGCAGATAACTGGTCTTCGCTTACTGCAGGTGACCCACACACAAGTGTAACGATATGTAAAGCAGAACAGGCCCAGTCTCTGCACGTGTTGACCTACAGTTGCTGCCGGCTTGGATGTGTGCGAGTGCAGGGCGGATGGCCTTCGGAGCTGTGCGGCGTTCCCAGATAGTTCAAAGGACAAAAAAGCTGTGTGGGTGTAGGGACTGTGATGGTAAAACACTTCGAATGTGGTGGCGCGCTCTGGAGTGATTTCATCAGGGGAGTGGTGGGCGTAGGTATGACTGTGGCGTCTGCAGCATGGAAGAAGTGCAGGTCCGTTCGTCACGGCACAGAAGCAGCTTTAACACCGTGGTCATTGTAACAGTGAAGTAAAAATAAATTAAATAAGCAGCATTTTTTGTGGGTAAAGATATAAGAAGAGCACAAAGCATGTGCGTGTGTTGAGAGCACAGCTTCACCCTTTACGCTACCGATTTTGCGATTCTTCATTGTCTCGTACATAAAAGTTTGAGCCCTCACACATCAGTCAAGGAGACTGTTCACTAGCGAGTTGTCTCTGGCTTTTTTCTCAGACACTGAACCAAAGTAGCTATGGGACAATAAACAAGGAGGAGCTGACAGATGTTGGTCTCCAGGGGAATCGCATGTTGTGTTCTATGCATCACAACTTTCTGTTACAGCTCAGTTTGGTCCAGTGTTCTTACAGACATATTAAGCTCTGTTTCGTGGAAAACAGAGCAGGTGTGACAACTGAAGACACACACACTCATCCTGGATGAAACAAATATAGTACTGGTGGCATTTTTCCTTTTTTTAATACAGGTGAATCAAAATGAACAAGAAGCCACAGGTTGCTGCTTCAAGAAAGTTTGATGTTCAGATGTAGAGTAGGAGCCAATTCCCTGATTATTTGAGGACATGCTGTTATTTTTCATAACAGCACTAAATGCTCAACAGTCTGCTTTATTCATAGCATGTTTTATAGTTTAGGATCTAGTGACCTCTGAGTCCTCTATCTATGCTGGACCCACCTTTACCCCCTGAGCTAATCCGACTGCGCTGACATCCCGCCTCATCATTAGCACACATCAAGGCTAATATGTTTTGCCGTACAGCTCAGCAGGACGGCGCGCCTCCGCTCTGTTCAGATGCCGCTCCACAGGCAACGCAGCCATTACAGCTAACATCAGCCCATTACTGTAACAGAATGGAGTTGTTCCTTGCCACAGGCTAGGGAGGAGCGAAACGGTTAAATGGAGCATAACTTTATTAAAATCCTAAATACTTTTTTTTTTTTTTGCATTTAGAAACACGCTTGTCTGATTGTTGGCTTGTCAAGAACAAAATGTTACAGGTTTATTTCCATAGGGTGAAGCTCTGTCCCTGAATTAAACCTTATAGAAGCGATAGTGGGAACACATGTACATGTCAAGACAGAAATTCTCTCTGCCTGGACAGTGATCCACCATGCACATCCCAGATACATCAGATTTGATTTACACAGCAATGATGTTTTACAAGCATGACTTTATATATTTAGACCTTGACATATCTGAACTGCAGCTGCTGTGGTTTTAAGCTGTAATGCATTTAAAAAGCAAACCACCTCTGAATTATAATCAGTTCTTGACAACTAGCTGTTCAAAGTAAAATGGGCTAAGCCATGAGCTTTAAATGTTTATTAAAGAGAAAGTTTAGCAAAGAGGCTTTTCCAAACCCTAAGTAGCTAATGGTCAGCGATATTGTTTTCCATGACTAATCAGCTTTTACAAGTGCAGACGCCCACACACACACACACACACACACACACACACACACACACACACACACACACACAGTCCTGTAATGTTTCTTTGCCACCTTGCATTAGGGCCTTTTATACGTTTTATCCACATAAACTATCCCATCTAAAGCATGTGAGCCAGTAGCCTATAAACTTCCTATGTGTTCCGTTGTTTTTGTTGAGTTTTGTGTTACAGGTTTGCTCTGCGAGGTTTGTTCTGTTTAGATGTTTTGGGATTTTGCACTTAGAACCGGACAACCTAACATTTTCAGTGGGAATCGATCTGGATGTGGCTGCAGATTAAATTATACCCTGACAAACGTTTGTGGTTGTGTTTGTCTGGTGTCGATGTAATGGTGGTGGTCAAACCTAAGATATTTATTTGTTGTGTTGTCAACGTCAAGACAGACAGCTAGTAAAAATATTTAATCAATCCACAGATAGATTTATTAGTAATGGCTGAATCAAACAGCCTCCATCAAATAATTATTCACCTAAAGCTATGTTGACATTATGACGGGTTGGAATAGGCAGTAACAGTAACTTCTGTCTTCTAGTCGTCCAGTCCACCTCAACTGAGAGACAATCTTCACTGACATAGGCGGTAACTTACACGTTTGTCACTTTTTTCAATGCCCTGTGTGACAGCGTGCTCAGCTTTCTGTCGAGGCACGAAGCTTTGGTTTGAGATTCAGAGAGACTCGGGTGACATGTCGGTACATGCTGCTGTTCTGTGCTCACAGCACGACCCTTGTGGGCCTTCATAACAGGCTAGTTAATCTTGAATCTTTTCAATTAGGCGTTTAATGTGAGGTTTCCAACAAGAGACTCCTGCTGCCACTTCAGCCTGTTGTTAGATTGAGTTTTAAATGACCTGACAGCACATGGAAAGTTTGGGAGGAGGAAACTATTTTAAGGTGGTTGTGTACAGTAGGGCTTAACATTCAGCAGCGCCACTCCTTGGATCTCTGTCAGGAAACTTTATGCAAAATGAGTTATGCTGTCAATTTCTCCAAAACCAAACAGCTGGTTCTTTTGGTTACATGACTCAGTTTTGTTGTGTTGTCTGCAGCAGTTTTGTGCTTTCAGCGAGTTGGCACTAGAGGACAGTGTTGACGTTCTTTTGAATCTTATCGCTTGTCAGACTTGCTGTAGGATATTTTTGATTTTAGACAAGACTAGTGAAAATGTGGCCTCTACACACTGGGAGAGTGCGAGCGTATACATGAGTGCATTAGCTCCCCATTCTCCACCCCCAACCCCCCCCACCTCCCACTCAGCGTGCACCATGTGTTAAATCAGGCCCCCGAATGAGTTTTCACACTGGGTGACCGGGTGTCCTGGATAGTAATCGACAATTCCCTGAGCTGGAGCACAGAGTTCTCTGTTGCAGCCTGCACAGCACATAGCTATGCTCACCCACAGCGACAGTAGCAGCAGTGGGACACAGAACACAGGTGAGTGAGGACCAGCCCTGAAGCTCACTTTCAACCACGCTTATGACTTTTAACCAAAATGAGATGGTTTACTATTTCGTTGCCACTCTGTGTGACATTTTGACAGACCTTTAGTTGGAGGATGAATTTGTGTTTCACGATGGTGCTGTTGAAGTTTACATGCTCTAATAAGCCGAGGTTGGGTCATTTTGAGGTAATGAGGTGTGTTCATGCGTGTGAGTGTGACTATGTGTGCCGTACAGTTCGCAGAGCTGCTTGGTGCGTAAGAACGGCTGCAGCCCTCATCCGTGCTTGATTCTTGTCTTTAAAAGTAGAGAGTTAACTGTAATTAAATGCCTGATTAGCTGGATTTGCTTTTTGCAGCAACTACACTGTAGGAATTTTGTTTCCAAGGTTTAACAATCACAGGTGAATGACAGGTCAAGGTGGTATTGACGAAGCAAGTACAAAAAAGTATGAAATCTTTTGAATCCTGTGAAATTGTTCTTTTCCACTTGTTTTAATTATTGCAATATTTTTCATCTTTTAAAAATGCTGTTTTGATGTTTACAGCTAAATGTTTTTATTATTCCTAATTCTAACCTGAAGGTGTTTGTTTTTGCTTTATTCCAACAGGACATGCAAATCACAAAGAAGACAGCCCGTTTCTCAGCAGTCCTGACTCTCCCAGTAGGAAGAATGACTTCTATGACAGGAACCTGGCTTTGTTTGAGGTTTGTTACTTTTACTTTCCCATATTTTTGTCACATTAAGACAAAGCCAAACCCTTGAACTGTCTCCTTCCCTTTCTCTTCCTGCAGGAAGAGCTTGACATCCGGCCGAAGGTTTCCTCCCTGCTCAGTCGCTTGGTCAGTTACACCAGCATCAGCCAGGGAGCCAAGGAGCATGAGGAGGAGGAGAGTGCTGAGGCTTCACGAAGAAAGACTCCTAAGGTCAGGAGTCAGTGCACGGTAGCGGAACACTGTGCTTCACTGTTTTTAATATGTGTGCAGTGACGGCTGGGTAACATTAGCCCCAGTCTGTTGCTCTCTGCCTGATGCACCGTCCAAAATCTAGTTTTCTATTAAGACTTGCTGACTGATTGCTTATGGCTTCGTGCACTTTGTAGTCACGCTGTGCCCGAGGAAGAACCGGATACATGCAAAGCGCAAATACCATGATTGAATGACCTTTAAAAAAGCACATCAGTCAATACTGATGATCAATACGGTACACTTGTTCCCTGAAATGCCATGCTCAGTACTCTCCCGTCTCTTTGCCCTCTCCTATTAGACTCCCAACATGGGCACTCTGATGGGAGTCTACTTGCCCTGTCTGCAGAACATCTTTGGTGTCATTCTTTTCCTCCGGCTGACGTGGATTGTTGGGATGGCTGGCATCGTGCAGTCTCTTCTGATTGTTCTCATGTGCTGCTCATGTGTTAGTATGATCAGATGATCAGATAATAACATATCACCCGAAGCTTTCTTTGTCATAGTCTATTCTTCCTTTTGCTTTGCAGACAATGCTCACTGCCATATCGATGAGTGCCATTGCTACTAATGGTGTCGTCCCAGGTAATACTGCTTCAGTGTCACACATTAGCACAGGCAATAAAATAAAGATGGAGCACTTTATGCCAGTTTAAAAAAAAAATCAAGGACTGAATGGGTATTATTGCTACACAGATATGTTTCACCTTGATTTCTCCCACTGCCCTGAATAGGTATAAATAACGCCGTTCCATCATGTGTTGATCCACAGGAGGGCAGCAGAGCTCTGCATCAGCTCCTTGCAGTAAAATCTGTGACAGTAACCTACTGTTTTGTCTTCCGTAGCTGGGGGGGCGTACTTCATGATCTCACGCTCTCTCGGCCCTGAGTTTGGAGGAGCTGTGGGGCTGTGCTTCTACTTGGGCACCACCTTTGCATCTGCCATGTATATACTTGGTGCCATTGAAATCTTCTTGGTCAGTGTGTTAAAATATTAAAAAGCAGCTTCCAGTTGAATAAAAGACTGTGTTATTATATAATATATATATAACATACATGGTGTTTTGTTTCTGTTTTTTCCCACTTCAGAAATATCTGGTCCCCCAGGCAGCCATATTTCATGCCACAGACCACTCAGGAGCCGACAGTGCCATGCTCAACAATATGAGGGTCTATGGCTCTATCTGCCTCAGCCTAATGGCTGTTGTGGTTTTCGTAGGAGTCAAATATGTCAACAAGCTGGCCTCCCTTTTTCTGGCCTGTGTCATTATCTCAATTGTCTCCATTTATGCGGGGGCATTCAAATCCCTGACTCATCCACCAGAATTCACGTAAGTCTGCCCATAAGGTTTGCTGCAAGACATTAAAGTTTTCACTCCATTACTATTATTTTGCTTTTAAATCATTTTTATGTTGTAACGTTTATGTTCATGCTTGGAAATAATGTAATGATTAACGCAATAATCGTTTCAACGATCGCATTGTTTTTGTAGAGTTTGCATGTTGGGCAACAGGACGCTGGT
The DNA here is from genome assembly GCA_030770545.1 of Macropodus opercularis. Taxonomy (NCBI): domain Eukaryota; kingdom Metazoa; phylum Chordata; class Actinopteri; order Anabantiformes; family Osphronemidae; genus Macropodus; species Macropodus opercularis. The sequence goes on along the minus strand of CM061091.1, from coordinate 4,302,276 downwards.
GAGAGATCACTTTGACGTATGCGCTAAGACTGTAATAAAGGACAATATCACAGTTCCCAGTCAGCTGAGGGAGAAGTTCTGCCTGCCTGGAAACATGAGCAGCTCACAGTGTGACGACTACTTTCTACAAAACAATGTGACAGAGATACTGGGCATCCCTGGACTGGGCAGCGGGATTATCAGAGGTAAATTCATTGTTGAGTGATTAAAGACGCTCACGGTGTTGAATTCTGTTAGAAGCAACAATCCCAACTGTGTTCTAACGTTAACCAGTTGGTTCTATGTGTTTCCCTTTCCCCTGTTAGAGAATATGTGGGGCAGCTACCAGCAGAAAGGAGAGATCTTAGAGAAAGCAGGCCTGCACTCAGTTGATGCGCCGCACGGTGCCATAGAGAACTTTGGGATGTATGTGTCCGCAGATATAGCTACATCCTTCACGCTCCTGGTGGGGATCTTCTTCCCATCGGCCACAGGTACGACAAAACTCTGAACCAGACAAAGCTGATGTACAGTACCAGCAAGTTTAATGACAGTGTGTGAGGCAGGTGACCTACTTTAAGATGCTGGGATTTATGTGACACTGAAAGTTGCTGGATGCTGGTTGCTGGTTGCTTATTTCAGAAAGACCCAGCCTTCTCTAGGGTTTACAGAGATCGGTGAACCTACGTCTTTCTTTTTTGTAGGCATCATGGCGGGCTCCAACAGATCGGGCGATCTCCGGGATGCCCAGAAGTCCATCCCTGTGGGAACCATTTTAGCTATTACCACTACTTCACTTGTCTGTATCCTTATGTTGGTGACTACACTCACAGTGTGACTTAAAGTCTTTCTACTTAAAGATATAATACAGCAGGTACAGCTTTCATTTTTTCCTTGACCTCTTGTATCCAGATTTAAGTTCTGTTGTCCTGTTTGGGTCATGTATTGAGGGAGTTGTCCTAAGGGACAAGTAAGTTTATTTGTCTGCTCCAAGTTATTTCTAGATTCAAACAATGTCCTGTTAATAATAAAATGTGAAAGGAGACGCGAAACAAACCAGAAACCACAATAAATCATAATGAGGTTCATTTAATGGCTACTTGCAGGTTTGGGGATGCCGTCAGAAAAACCTTGGTGGTGGGAACTCTCTCCTGGCCGTCTCCATGGGTTATTGTCATTGGCTCCTTCTTCTCTACAGTCGGGGCAGGCCTGCAGTCGCTCACTGGGGCTCCTCGACTTCTGCAGGCTATTGCCAAGGACAACATCATTCCTTTCCTCAGGGTTGGAAAGTTCATACACTTTGTCATACATTGTGTGACAATGTCATATTAAAAAAGTATTTACAGTGATAGTTACCACATAGTTTATTATTTTACTTTCTGAACATACTGTAGAGGTAAATGCAGTTCGCTTTACTGTAAAACTTTGCATGTGGTAATATTCGAAATGCATGTTTATTTGAATATGTTACAGGAAGTCATTTGCATTGCTGCGAAGGTGTTGAGGTTTTTTTTATGTCTAGGTGTTTGGTCACGGAAAAGCCAATGGAGAACCTACATGGGCGCTGCTACTGACCGGTCTGATCGCCGAGCTGGGGATTCTTATTGCCTCACTGGACATGGTGGCACCAATCCTGTCCATGTGAGCTCAGATACACTTACACAACACAGCCCCACGTGCATTTCCCTCAGCTTATATTACAATGCCTTCTTAAAACGTGTAGAAAATGGTATCTTTCTTCATTCATCAGGTTCTTCTTGATGTGCTATCTCTTTGTGAACTTAGCCTGTGCAGTTCAGACTCTTTTACGGACACCAAACTGGAGGCCGAGGTTTAGATATTACCACTGGTGAGTACACGTGTATCGCTTAAGGGAGCAGTACACTTTCAGATACCCAATATTTGACTTACAAAACTAAGATGTATGTTGATTTCATGTTGTATGTGTCACCTCCACAGGGCCTTGTCCTTCCTTGGCATGAGCATGTGCTTGGCTCTGATGTTCATCTCTTCCTGGTACTATGCAATAGTTGCAATGGGCATTGCTGGCATGATCTACAAATACATTGAGTACCAGGGGTATGTGTGGAGTGTAATCAGCATTTGAATACATTGTAATGTCACGGTGACACAGAAAGGTTTGCTCAGAGTTAATTTTCTGTGAAACACAACAGAGCGGAGAAGGAGTGGGGGGACGGTATAAGAGGCCTCTCCCTTAGTGCAGCTCGCTACGCCCTGCTGAGACTGGAGGTGGGACCTCCACACACCAAGAACTGGAGGTACAGCTATAAGTGCATCGGCATCACGTTGTATGGAATACTTTCCATTTCCGTCTGTGTTGACAAGAGAGCTATCCTGAAAATATGCAAGGTCAAAAGGTCTGGGAAGTGGAAGTCCCCCCCCCTATTTGTTATTTGGTAGTACATTTCCTGGCCACTCCTAGTAATTTCGCTTGTCAGCTTTAGCTTGAATTTAAATCCACTGTCCACTGGAAATCCACTGCATTTCCTGTAAAGCAACCAGAAAACAGAAGAACAAACGAAAGGAAGGCAACAGAGCAATAATGTGTAAACAGTACAGCTCAGTAGAGAATGATTTATGAATGTTTAGCCCATATAAGACACTAATAATGTCAACATTTACTTATTATCAATTTCACATTCTGTTGGTGTAGCCACGATGTCTAACCTACTTACATGTTTGTCGTCTTTTGACTTGCAAATCAGACAACAAATTATTGATACTATTTGTCCAGTTAGCGTCTCCCACAGTCTCTCATAACAAGGGACCTACAATGTATATTTATCTACACAAGCATGCGATTGTATTTAATCTTTCTATGCAAAGGCCTTGAAATGAACGTTACTTTCTAAAGATGTTTAGCGGAGCATTTGCTTTATTTGTGTCTGGCTTGCTGCTGCAGACCTCAGCTGTTGGTGCTGTTAAAGCTGGATGAGGACCTCCATGTCAAATATCCCAGGCTGCTGACCTTTGCCTCACAGCTGAAGGCAGGGAAGGGTTTGACCATTGTGGGCTCTGTTATCCAGGGCAACTTCCTGGACAGCTACGGGGAAATGCAGGCAGCTGAACAGGTAAATATCAGACAGGGATGTCCTATTGGATATATAATATCAATATATGTAATTAATATTAATTATATATGAAATCATGTGTTGCTCTTTATTATGATTTATTTACCTATTATTTTAACTGTGCTTAATTTATCAGTAATCTGCCTTTTTTCTTCCAGGCTATTAAGAATATGATGGAGATTGAGCGGGTCAAGGGTTTCTGCCAGGTTGTGGTGGCATCTAAGGTGCGTGAAGGCATTGTCCATCTGATTCAGTCCTGTGGCCTCGGAGGCATGAAACACAACACGGTGGTGATGGGCTGGCCGTACGGCTGGAGACAGAGTGAGGACCCTCGAGCCTGGAAGACTTTTATCAGTAAGTCTGACGGAAATGCTGTTAACAGAAGGCCCCCGTCAGCATTTTGAGGATGATTATATGCAAACTTCTTTACGCAGACACAGTCCGCTGCACCACAGCAGCTCACTTGGCCTTAATGGTGCCCAAAAATGTGTCTTTCTACCCGAGCAACCACGAACGCTTCACAGATGGTAACATCGACGTGTGGTGGATCGTCCATGATGGCGGGATGTTGATGCTGCTGCCTTTCCTGCTCAAACAGCATAAAGTGAGATAAAGAAGTTTTCACTATTTCATACATGTATAGTTTATAGTTGAACAGGTTTCATTTATATTCTATATTCATAATTTTTACTTTAAAACAGAAATGTTTACCATCTTCACCAGAAGGATGAACATAGAGAATATTTTGCTTAATGGTTAACGTGGGAATAAACACACAAAACCAACTTCACCACTTTGATCAAGTGACCTTAAAAGAAATGCAACAGACTTTGAAATTAAATCATCATAAACCTTCACAGTCTTCATTTCTGAAGAATGTCATCAAAAGCACATGTATAATAATGACTTTCATGTTGGTGGCTTTACTGCATCCGTGGGAATAGCAGGTTTGATTTGTCTTTAAAGGTTTGGAGGAAATGCAAGATGCGGATCTTTACTGTAGCCCAGATGGACGATAACAGCATCCAGATGAAGAAAGATCTGGCTACTTTCCTTTACCAGCTGAGGATAGAGGCAGAGGTGGAGGTGGTGGAGATGGTGAGATTCCCTTTCACTTAAGAGTCTGTAAACGTCTGACTCAGTCAAACACAAAGGACAAACTGTACAGAAACAAACAAGCTTGGTGTTTACAGCAATGTTCAACAAAAGTGCTCATCATAAAATGGTTAAATTGTTTGGAGAAGGTTCTTGCTTAGTTCCATCTGTCAAACAGATGAATATCACACTGTAAAATGATGTAACTTTAATTGGGTTTCAGCATGACAGTGACATCTCAGCGTACACGTACGAGCGGACATTAATGATGGAGCAGAGGTCTCAGATGTTGAGGCAAATGCGTCTGTCCACTGCAGAAAGACAAAGAGAGGTTTGTTTTGTCTGTGTCCAGTTGAAACAGCAACATATATCAAATCCTTACACTGGGTTTCTAATACAGATGTTGTTTGGGAAGTTAAACATTACATTGGCTCCACGTAGTTAACAGAGCTGCAGTGTAACGTGAATACCAACATCCATGTCAACATGTCTTGTAATGTTCCCCTGGCCTCTACAGGCCCAGCTGGTCAAGGACAGACACTCTCTGGTGCGTATGGGGAGTCTATACTCAGACGAGGAGGAGGAGGTGGTTGAAGCTCCTCCAGAAAAGGTTCAGATGACATGGACCAGAGAGAAGTGTGAAGCAGAGAGGAGAAACAGGAGTAACGCTCCAGAGAACTTCAGAGAACTCATGAGCCTTAAACCGTAAGTCAATTTTTTGTTTGTCTTGAAACTAAAGCTAAAAACAAGTTTTTCATTTGCGCAAATTGATTCTGTCTCTGCTTTGTTGCTCTCCAGAGACCAGTCCAATGTGCGGCGAATGCATACAGCTGTGAAGCTGAATGAGGTAATAGTTAACAGATCCCACGATGCTCGACTAGTGCTGCTCAACATGCCAGGACCACCACGGAACTTAGACGGCGATGAGAACTGTATCCTTTGCCAGAATGAAACAACTAAAGTGGGTCATTAGACGAGTCATTAGAAGGGTTTGGACTATACAGTACACGTGTTTGGGTTGCTGGTGCACTTCCTTAACGGTCGCTGCAGATATGGAGTTTCTGGAGGTGTTGACTGAAGGTTTGGAAAGAGTGCTACTGGTGAGAGGCGGAGGTCGGGAAGTCATAACTATCTACTCTTGACCAGTTAGGAGCTGCTACACAAATCGGCTACATTCCACATCCAGGAAACAAAGCAACATCCGCTTTGCTACAACACACAGATCCAGACTTCAAAGAGGTTTATTTTATTTTTATATAATACAGGATCAGATACATATCTATTCTGTATTATTTATTCCCTCAGAAAATCAATACTTACAGTATGTGTTACCTATCTTTAGGTGAGTATTTTTTTATTTGTAGATAACAAAACTATATTTGACAGAACTACCCCGAGTAGTACACGTGCCAGATTTTTCTTTTTAACATCTATTTCATTGTTTTGTAAGCAAATCTTTATTTATTTATTTATTTTTAACATTTCCCCGCTGAAGGAAAGGCAGTGTTACTGGAGTTAGGGTTGCAGGAATGGTTTAAAAAAACATGTCACTCAGTCATAATTTAGGACAATGGATATGTATCGTTATCGTCTATAACCTGAAATCTCTGTGCCAAGAATATTTAAGTTATAATTCTTAAGAGTTCCATTAAATGCATTTGTCATTAGCATCTTAAGCAGCTCTAAGTAAACGATTTCATCATTAATGCTGTACCTGGAATTCAGCTTCTTTGGCTGCTCTGTATATAGACACTATTCTGTGTTATATTTGACATAGCTGCACTGTCTCGAGTCTCGTCTGTTACATAACTGATGACAGAACAACAAAAGACTGAAAGGATTATGTCTTTAGGAACCTGTGCTCGCACAGATTGACACATGACACACAGATGTTTCTTTTTGTTAGAATACATGTCTTTATTATTTAAGCAACAACAAGATGTCCAGTTATTAAAAACTGATTCTGATCCTTACTTCATTTGAAAGTGTTTCAGTGTTTTACATATCATAGGTTAAATGTCAGCAATCTAAATATGTGGTTTTGCTTAATAAACTTTTTGGCATTGTACACTCTCGAAATACGCACTTTATCTTTCAAGCAATGAGGCTGTTACATCACCTGGGTGGGGGTATCTGAAGATGAGCAGATCTTAACATGGAGGGTGTGGCTTTAGGGAACTGCTCTGTGATTTGGACAGACGTTCACACTAAAATGAACACTACGTTCTGTAAGCGTGTATTGCTATAAAACCAAAACAAACATCTGTTTATAAACTGTTTAGCTTTCTTTTATTTATTTTTATACTTTTATTCTTAAAAAAAGTTATCTACTAAAATGATTAGTGTGATATAAATGTAAAAAAAATATTATACAAATCTGTACTTTTAACTCAAACAACCTCGCCTCCTTTGGTTACAGTAGTTGCTCTTTCCTTTATAATTTCACTACAGGTGCAAAAAATTAAGAGCTAATAAATAAATATATTCTGAAATCAATAGGGGATTGAACATGGATGCTGTTATGAATATTTAATTTTTGGCATTGCTACCGGTCTTAGCAGAGCTGCCTTGCTCTACAAATTTACATCCGTGTCTCTCAACCAATCATAATTGGGCTGGAAAGCAGCAGAACTATGGCCGGGATTACCAAACCTTGTAGTCTATGTTGAGCTGAGGAGGAGGAAACCTTCAAAGCCGGTACCGGGTTCAGGTCAGGAGGTCTGAGAACGAGCCTGCAGGGGTTCTCCACCTCCTCTAAAGGAATGTGGACCTCACTGGGCTCCTGTGTACTCAAGTCATCCCGAACCTGGGGAAATTCAGAGAAACAGCACAGGCAATAACCTAAAAGCTTCAACTTCAACTCCTTAACTCGTCTGTGCCGTTTGCAATATTTTTCAAAAGGCATTTTTAATATCTATGTTAGTCAATCAATCAGTTTGAGGAGCCCAAAGACGATTCCATTGAATGCGAAATGTTATTTCTCACCCTTTCCACCTCTTCAAACACGCGCATGAAGTTTCTTCGAAGGACATCGGCCAACTCCTGCTCAGTCCAGTTCCTCTGTAAGAGTTCTTGGATCAGGGCTGGGTACTTTGACACATCCTCTAACCCCCGAGGAAAACTATTGAGAAATATTTTACATTTTAGTCATGGATATGTGCTTAGAAATTTAAATCATGATGAGGGCAAATAATTCCGTAAGATTGCTCAATACATTCATGCTTCTGTTTGGTTTTTCACTTCAAACTGCTGATGTCAGGACAGGATAACAAACTGATTTGACTCATCAACAATCTCTGAAATGAATAATGTCTGAGAAAACTGTTAATGCTAATGAAGATGGTGAGATAAACCTAAATGTCACTAGCTGGTATGGGGTACTGAGCAGTACCGAGGCAACCGCATTTCTGAAGACATCCTGTTTGATAAGACTTGTTTATATAGTAATTTGTTCTTGTTTCGGTGCCTCGAATCATCCTCGTTGTGTATTTCTTACCTCGAAGCACCTTCATAGTCTCCCCCAATTCCTATTGACTCCGCTCCTATCACCTTCTTAATGTGATCGAAGTGGTCTACAAAACCCAGGTGGAACCACAGATTAGCAGAAATACACGAAACTCAGAGTTTCTACTGTACAAAGTCAAGTGAGCGTTATAGCGACTCACCAGCCACATCAGAGATGCTGGCCTCGACGCTGCAGGAGATGAATTTGCTGTAGAAATTCACCATGATCAACCCATGGTTCTTTTTCTAAAACACAAAACACAGGTATCAGGTAAAAACGAAATGAAACTACAACCCTGTTTACAAAATTTGGGATGCTGCATAAAAAATTTGTCTAAAAACAACATTCAAAAATATGCAAAACAAAAAAACATACCTAAAGAAATCTACATAAACAAGGTCTAGAAATGTTTCCGCTTTCTCTGACTGAGCCCTTTGACGCTTATAAACATTAAACATCTGACATGTCATACATAGTTTAATCCATGAACCCACGGTGACACAGGTGTCACACAATACGACAAATTAGTTCAGAGATGAGATGCACATGGTTCATTTTGTTTGGTTCACATCCTACAAAAATCTTCCTTTAAGCTGAAATGGGTCTGTTAAAAATTTAACTAGAACTTTGAAATCCTGAGCAACTAAAACAGTATATGAGGTACAGATGGGAAGGAACCCCTTTTAAAACTAAAACATGTGGTTCCATCAGTTTACGACCACTTACAGAGTGTTGTAATACAGAGATGAGCCGGCTATTTAATAAGGTGTTAAAAAATCCAAACCATTTCTGTTACAAGGTTTCGTACGTCATGGCAGAAAGTGTTTCTTCTTTTTACACTGCTTACTGGAAGCAGGGTTGTATGTACTGTACTGTCTAAGTGACATTTCTCATTTCATAGGTTTGGTGGATGGTGTTTAGACTGCAACTGTATCGGTTTTGTGGTGCTCAATGCACTGTGCATATTTCTGCAGCTTATTATGAATTTATTGCTACGTGTTGGTCCACGAAGCTAATTTAGCCAACATCAACAAGCAAAGACTTGTTTCGAGTGTTTTTCTGGGTAGTATTTTTTGTCAGATAATGGAAACCAGACCAACAATCTGGCCAGGAGTCAGAAAAACTCATTAACTCCTTGTGCACATTTTGTGGATTCTACTTTTAGTCTAAAATAATGAACAGTAAACTGCACCTGGTTGTTTTTGTTCCATAGAAAATACTAAAGGCAACGAGACACTCTAGACGAGGGTTGATAATATTTACCCAAGTAACCGAAGCTAAGCCAAACGTAGCATATTATATTACTGGTTCAAAGGACAACAGAGACGACTTCATCAAGTCATCCTACCCACAGTACACTGTCCTCAGCTTCAAGAATTGCTTGGGTTTGAGTTTCGCTTATTTCTATGCTAAAGTCCAAACATTCATCATTAGGTGCTTCTGCTAATTGGCATGGTTCTTATTTTGAGTTGAAAGCCCTCATCACACAAAAACTGACTAACTGTGCAGTTAATCTACAATGGATATGAAATATTTTCCATTATGTTAATATGACACACTTGTTGTACTGTAGGTTTTTGAAGTTTATGCTTTAAATAAATGAAATAAAATTATAAAAGGAGTCATTTAATCAATTCAGAATCAATTCGAAGCAATTATTTTGTTTCTTTGTTTTTCTCACCAGCTCATGCAGCAGCCAGTCAGGCACATTGCGACTGTGGTTACAGATGGTGTAAGAGGATGAATGGCTAAAAATAACGGGAGCCCTGGAATGGTGGAGAACAGCCTGAGCTGTGTCCCAGGAAGTGTGGGAAAGGTCCACTATCATTCCCAGTCGGTTCATCTCCTCCACCACCGCCTCAGAAACACATACAAGAACCATTGAAGCAGACATATACAGAGCCGGGAAGGACGTAAATTCATGTGGCAGCACAAAGTGGTTCCACACACACATGTAAACGCACTTGCACAGATAACCGTCAGTAAAGTTCCACACGCTGCTTCTGAACGCACCAGCTGAAGAGAAAACACTTGTAAAGGGTGCATTTCAAAATAAGCCGTTTCCATTGCACCACGGCTTTTTTAGCTATAGCTCCAAGTAGGTCTAGAACAATTACTCCTAGACCCCCTTATCCAGACACGGCCTGTATATTATTTACAAACTTCAGTGACACGCGCCACCGTTTAAGCTATAACCTAAAGTTGAACTTACCTTTCCAAAAGACGTCAGACTGCTGTCCTGTCTTCGATATATGTCATAAATTTGTGAGGATGATTCAGCCCTGCATGAAAGGAAACTACTGTCACACCTTAAATCATAATTGTGTGTATATTTGTTAACATATAAACAACGTCTAGGGAATGTGGGCTGCTTTATTTTACATTTAACTGGGGCACATGAATCCAGAGTTGCTGCAAGAACATGCCTCAGGAAACAGTACAGGATATAAACAGAGGCTAATTTGCATTGAAGGAAAAATGTAAACATTTTTGACCTTTCAGTCAAACATCTATTTAATGTGTTGAATTCAATATATTGCAGTTGAAATGTAATAATTATCTTAATTACCAAGGTGTATTGCAGGTGTGTGTCAGAGCCATGGAGCGAACCCCAAGCTGGTAAAACATCCGCAGGGCTGGCAAGCTGCTGTCAATGGAGTGTCCCCCCTCAATACTTATCAGGCAGGCTATCTTGTGCCTTATCTTAGCATTTGTCAGTGCTGCGGGGACATATACAGTAAGAAACGTAGTACAACACATGCACATACTACTGGTTTTAATGGGTTTTAAGAGGTGTACTCTACCCTGGGCAGATGTGACCAGCTCAAATTCCGGCTCCTTTGTGCACATGCGTCTGACCACATCTATTTGTTCCAGTGTCAGCCTCACAGCGTCCTTGTTCTGGGCCCCACACATTACATAGACTGAAAACATCTGACATGGGGACAGGGTGGTCAGACAGAGAATAGAAAACACAATTGAGTGACTGAGGTCAGGTTTGACGTTTATCACAGCACAGGCTGAGTAGATGCTGACCCTTCAGATTCAAAATGTAAGCGTCAAAGGCGACATAAAACCAGCAGTGTGTTTTCGTCTCTTTTGTCTTCTCGTCTGAAATAAAACTGATAAATCACAATACCTGGGCCTGCACGTGGCCTGTCTGGAGACGTGTGATGTCCGTCGCCACTTTGCTGAGATTGCGAAGGTAAATGTGGTTTAGGTCATTATTGTGAAGTATCCTCAGCTTGAGTGGAAGGTCATTATGGCTGAGAGAAGGCAAAAAGAGGGAGGTGAGGAAAACGGGCAAGTCAGCATGGAGACGATTTTTAATCTGATTATTATTTCCATGTCTCATGTGCAGGCATGTGTTTACCCATCAATGAGAGGATATCTGGACATCAAGTCTTGTAAACTTTGTTTCACAGAGTATCCAGATATAAGATGACACAGGGAGCAGAGTATCACCAGGTTCCTAAGGGACTGCATCCTGAAGGCGTTTAAAGCAGGCTGTGCAAGAGAGAAAACACACCATGCAACACTGAAACAAATAAGTAAGTGGTTATTGAAATATGATAAGCAATATTTTAGAAATAAACATGACGTAGAAATGAAAGAAAGCGGGGATCGCTTTAGATTCCCTGTCGAATCCATCATGCACAGGGCGTTTTATGACCTATCTGGGACACGTTACACTACGACTCTGATAAGAAGATATAACAGCGTTTTATATTATCACTGATTGTCATGGTAAGATCACAGATGAGACTATTAAACCACAGTGACCCTTCATTGCCTCTAAGCAGAACACTAAGCAGAACACTGCGGACTTACCGGATCGGCCGGTGTGGAGGTGCTCGTCCCACACCTTGCAACCAAACAGCGAACACGCAGAACTTTCCCACTGACCGGAGAACTGAGAGCAGTCCATAGCGTCATACGGGCATGCTGCGTTCACGGCGGTCAGAAAAGCACATCACTTTGATGCGTGCAGCTTCATATTTATGTGTCGCCAAAAGTCAGATATGACATATTATATTATGCAAGAACCACGTAATGACGCAATTTATATTCTCGAAATCGATGAAATAATGTAAGAATTACAATTTACGAGCATCACGTGATTCCGTGATGCCAGGACCATCTGCTGGCATATTGTTGTCATTACAGAACCTTAGACCACAGTCAGACGAACACGCGGCTATGTTGAGGTTTATTGCCATAAATCAGATGCAGAGACAACTTGTTTGCGTGTTTTAGATGTAAATATATAAACACTGGATTCGTGTACACCGCTTTTAACGGCTACATTATACTGCGGCGAAGGTGGAAAGACACAACTATTGCAGGCGGAGGTGACAGTTTAATTAAATAATTGGAAAGATTCAGAAGTAAGTCAAAGTAAATTATGATTAACTTTTATTGTAATACAAAACGAGACAAAGGCTGCAGTAAAATAATGAAACATAACACACAAACACTAAACATTTAAATGTGTTAACAAGCCAAACTAGCTGTGAGTTAACAAGCTAAGCTAGCTGTGAGGGCGCTTCCTGCTGCTAGTCTTGCTAACTACCGTCCGTCTTTGGAAACAACCCTATTTGTTTTTGTACAAAGAACTCATTTAATATTAATACTTATATCAAAACAATACACCTGCAACATGTAAAAAGTAAGAATTGTGCTTCCAGGGAGCGGACTACGACTGTGTGTGAGAGACGTTTGCATATGAGGAAAACCAAACAGGGCAAGGTAAGACTGCATTTATCCTTTTATCATTCTTTTTAGGTATTGATTCGTTTAAGGCAGAGGAATAATTTGTTATTGTGTGAGATGATCATGACTTGTTTAACCGGACGGTGAAGAGCAGCTACAGATGTTCACAGAAACGGGCTTAGTTTGTGAAACGTGCGTGTGGTTGCATGGTGCTACAGGAAGAGTTAGAGGAGCTCACGTGTGTGTGACACTGCATTTTTGTAAGTGCATGTTTCATCTTTTACTGCTTGGTTATTTATGTCATAAAGAGATGTTGAGGCTTTATATTTCTTAATGTTGGCTTCCAGGACATGTGGTGAGAAAACACGGTCCCGTTGTGCATTGTTCCGCTATGTTGACGTACAGTCAGGTAAGACTGTTAGACAACCACCAGTCCAAATACACGAGGGGCGTCCACTGTGTCAGATACATGCACCAACCTCGAAACCTCTACATGTCTGTTCAAAAGGAGTGGAGAACTGTAGACGCATTCAGGAACCACTCAACTGGAGCGTTACGTTGACCAGATAGCGTTTCCTTAACAAGAAACACTCCTGGAAAGACATTGTGACCTGCAATCCATTCAGACTTCAAAACGCAACCTCTGCCGTTATGTCCTTTCATACATTCAATGTGCCTGTGCTGAACATACTCATGGTGGTTTGTGCAAATGTGAATGAGTCTGGTGTTGATGGCAAGCATCAGGGCGCCTTGAATGAATTTCAATTAATTTCAGAGGGAAGATGTGAAGCCTGATTCTATGGTCCACCCACTGTGATTTGGCCTTGTAGTCTGTAATGAGGAGAGTGATTGGGCCCTGATTGGAGCACCCTACTGCTTCAATGGAGTAATCACAACTGTGATCTCAACTGTGTTGATATTACTCCACCAGTCTTCCCACTGTGCAGAGTGGACCCCCAGCTGACACTGTTTGAATTCAAATTAACCAAATCATTTCTTTTATTATATTGTCGACCTTGGTGTGGAATGTGACTGGCAATACAACAGATGAAAATTGGCATTCCCAGTCCACAGTTTGATGAGGGGGCTTGAAGCTAATTCTTATTAGTGTAGCTGGCTTCTGCGTTGGTCTTAAATAATGTAGTGTTAAGTATGGGTGCAGGTTTGAGATCAGCCGAACGAACCACTTTTTAAAGACCACTAATATCACATTATATAGACAACCACTTGTACTTTGAATACTTTAAGCTAACTAAGTTTGAGGTTCTATCATAATTGTGAGCAGGTGAAAATGATAGAATGTAGTCTTCGCTTCCTAAATTAGACGGTACCTAAAACTCTGAACTTTGAATTCGTGAATTCTTTTTGTAAAACATAAGACGATCATCAAATTACAGGATTTGCACTGTGCTTGTAAAATTTGAAGAAAAAAAAAGTAACCTTGAGCTAATACAGTAGATGCCTTTTTTCTACAGCTGACTTTGAAGAGATTTGGCCACCAGAGGGCAGCAACAGCCAGCGCAAGCGTTTGTTGGTTTTCTTCACCTTGTAAGCCCATCTCTCGTGACAAAAATACACCTATATAATAGGCAACAAAATGCATAAATTAATGCAGACATAATTTAAAGAGCTTGAGAAAATGTTTTTAAGTTGTGCTTGAGCTGTCTTTAAATTGTAAAAGCACAACACAGCTCTCACAAGCTGTAATATTTCCATTCTACCATCCACTGTGATTTATTTATTTATTTATTTTTGAAAACTAATCTTTGTTTAATGCGCAGTTTCTGTCAGGCCTTTTTCAAGTATGCAGAAGACATTTGTGTCTTCAAACTTCTTGTTTCTTTTGCCCTGGATTCTGGCAACCCAATAGTCAGTGTTCATTATCTGCTCTTACAGCTTTGACTTTAGCGCAGCAATTACATCCTCAGCTGCACTGATTAATCCAACATGGAGGCATTTCACAAAATGGTTTTGAAAAGGCATTTCCAGACACTTACCACGGAGTAGCTGTGGCACGACTTGTTTATGCAGATAGACCACAGCCAGTGAAATTGCAATAAGATGTTTTCCATGGCTGCTTAAGTGTTCTCTTAACCTCCAGTGTACACTGAGCGGGAAACAATAGACTGTTTGGAAGGTGATTAATTTAATCTATTTTACTCCTGACATAAAATGGAAGTCTGCCTGATGTGATGTTTGTGTAACGTACGTTTCTCTATTGTTGAACACGTTCTGTCTGTAGCCATTCGTTAATATGTTTCCACTGTTGTCTGCTTAACCTTCCATTCTCTTCTGGCAATCACATCATCAATCACTGTCCCGTTACTTGACGAGGGAGACAAAGAGAGTGTATGAGTGAGAAAAACCTTTTGGCCTGTCTCGACAAGCAAGAGGAATGTCGACTTCAGAGGGCTAACACAGGCAGAAAACATAGGCCTAGTAAATATTCAATTTAAAGGATTCACAGATAAGACGAGTTGAAAAATTGAGGCAGCACCCATTCTTCTAGATAAGAGAAGACGGAGCCATCTGGAGGCTGGGAGATAGCGAACTCCCACGCCATCCCAGAGACCTCACTCTCATCTAGTGCAGCGGCAGAGAAGGAAAAAATAGAGTGCCAACGCTTTCATTATGTTAACTTCAAACCGAATTTATTCATGTAGTTAATCGCTTTGGTAAACAGAAGGTTACTGTTGTGTCCACATCAATAGAGACCTGTGATTGGTCGATCTTGTTTATTAACTAATACAACAAATGTCTTACGTATGAAATATCCTTACATGTTTACTAAGACATATAAGTAAAAAAAAATATGGAGTATGAATTTTATATTAACTATGTAATGTAAAATAAATAAACATTATCAAAAGCTAAATAAACAAGTAGGTGAAAAACACAACAAAGCAACAAAACAAAAACAAACAAAAAACAGAACAGTTTGCAAAGCAGCATATATTCTTACTCTGCAGTGCATATTTTCTTATTATTAGTAGCATTCATGTAAACATTCTAGAGTTTTAAGGATGAGCACCACCATGTAATTCATGCCACAGTTAGATACAGCTTTAAATCTGCTAAATGTACATAAGGGAAAATAAAATAATTTTCATTGACGTTCCAACTAATGTCTTGCCGGGAAAACAGTTGCACATTAATAAGTTTTGTTTCTGACCACAGTTGTTTTTTATAGCCACCATTCTGTATTTATTTCAACATTGAAAGTATGAATGATTTTATTAATATTGAGAAGAGCTTTATCTGTTTTCTTGCAGGCTTTATAAAAAATGCAACACCAGTATTTGTAGTTTGTCTAATAATAGTGTATGCATAGAGTACAGTGTTCTCAAACCCATCTAGCACATTTAAGGTCTAGACCTGTATCTTCTCCAAATCCACCTTGACTAAATCTTTGAAAACAAACAATCGTGGCAAAATGGACTCTCAGCTTGTGAATAACCTTGTCCGCATTTGTATAATGCACTTTGTTGACTCCTCCACCATGCTATTTCATGCCAGCCACATTGGATTTAGCTCCGGAATAATGCCTTTGTCAGTATGTTTTATCTGTTCTCTCACTCAGGTACGCTATGCTGTTATCCCTAATTACCCCCACTGCATTTTACACTTGGCCCAGAATTCTTAATGCTAGATAGCAGATGCAGGTCGATTTGAAATTTACTTATAGTGGCATTATCTTTATGACCTGCATCACACACACTGACTGTCCCATAGGCTCTTGGGTGAGAGCTGTTAACTCTGTGATAACAACGACCTGAAGTGATAACCTTCCAACAGTTTCTGGGACACACGGTTTGCTACATATGTGCTGTATTGCAGTCACAGCATTTCTCATTCAACCTTGGTTGCTCTGCTGTGCTCTGATTCATTTAATGGGATCGAGAGCGGGGTTAATCACTATGTCTGCCATAGAGTGTTGAAATGCTGGCTGACCACTATATGAAATATTACAATATGTATTCCTTTGAAAGAGAAATTTGAACGCAAATGCCAGAGGCGTGAACTCTCCTTTACTCTATTTTAAGATGTAATACAATTGTCTCCCCTCTTAGGAGTCACTTTGATTCATTTACTTTAGGGAACCGATATCTGTGTTTGCAGATTTTCATTAAGATCAACAGTAAAAGCTTCACACATGGTTCCACTTGTCTAATTTATTATCCCCACAAGACATATGCAATTAAATGGAAGAAGTTCTGAACTATTTGGATGAAATAATTCTTAGGAAGGTTGCAACTTTTCGTTAAGTACATAAGGACATCTTTCAAAAACACAGAGTTAAATTTTGATTGTTGTAATTATAATTGTATTTAAAGTTGTAAAAAAATAAAAGAAACTGTAGGTAAAAAGTGTCCAAGAGAAGGTTTGCAACCATTTCATTTATTATATGGGTTATGGGAAAGTGTATAGTGTTTTCCAACATGTTACTGAACATAATATTTTATTTTGGAAATGTTAGACTATAGTACATGGGCTTGACTTTCCTATTGTACACAGTAGTTATGCTGGGTGCATAGGTCTAGGCTGCAAAGGTACAAAGTAGTGTGTGTTGCTTTGGATTCATATTTTGCAGTAACATTGTAGTGTGAAGCTCTGTCAAGCCTGGTTTTAATCCTTTTTTCTAGTGTGTTGTGTGATGTTATGCCGTTATCTTAATGATAATCTCTGCCTGTATTTCTGCCCTAGGCATTTCTGTCAGGCTGGGTTAGTTTAGGAGCTGAGCCTTATCAACAGCTTTGTCATTAAATCAACTTTTTCCACAGACAAATTTCACTGCTGTTATTCTTATCACAAGATCAACGCGCTGTGATTTTCCTTTCAATCAGAGCTTTGCAAAGTCAATAGTCAGTGTTTGAATAAGTACAAAAATACAAAACAAAACTTCCACTGGGAAAAAAAATGTTTATTACTTTTTTTGTTTTCATGAGAGTTAATAACCAGACAAATAAAATTGGTGTGATTTGCATTTGTCATATCATTAATGGCTTCAAGCTGTTCAAATTCTATGTTCTTGAATCTACCTTGTGTATTTTAAAGGCTACATGTAAGAGCATGGAGGAACAGTGATTTTGACATAATGCCAATAAATTAAATTGTACACAGGCTGCATATAGTTTTTTACAAGAATCAAGAATCTAAAACCTGTGAGACTTCATGGCTTTTTCTTGAAATGGCATTTTATTTATAACACGCATCATAGTTTTGTGAGAGACCATTTTGGAATGCCAAGAAACACATCCCCTAAATATTGTATGTACTGTATGTACAGAGCCAAGCTTTTAGGTCTCCGTCAAACTGAACTGTGGAGGCTGGAATTGCTACTCGGTTCTTCTGAGAAAGCACTGTTCTGTCTGAGTGAGTGTTCTGATTGTCTCAGCATTGTGCTTCGGTGGAGGGCAGCACCAGATGAACTCGTCTGATTCAATCCTCTCCACTGTTTGACACTGGTTCCGCCAGTCATTGAGGAGGGGGGACTGAAACTCCTTCGCCCAAGCACACTTTCTTACTTTGAGTGTCACCGCTGTATGGCAAAGGTCCAAGAGGTCTCTTGCATGCTGTCTGCGAGGCAGATTCAACACCCTCCTTCTCCTCCCACAATGCACTTAGAGTCTCCGGAGGTTGATATCCCGGTTCCCGGGGATCCAGGGGGTCTTTGGAAAGAAGGATACTGATGGAAGGCACAGTCCTGTGCACCGTCATTTCAGATGTCCCCCCTTCAGTACTCTCCCACACTTCTTTCACCACCTTGTACCGCAGTTTGGTCAGCTGGTGCAGAGAGCCCACTTTTCGTTTCATGATCTCAGCACAGGTGATAGTCTTTGTGACTGCACGACCTGACCCCGTGAAGACCACCTGCCTGAGCCCACCACCGCTCCCAGCTGCTGCATTTACACCCTCCACCCCCTGCATCCGTGCCATGGCAAATCCCATTAAGTTACGTATCTTACTTCCTTCCTTCACGCGCATCTCCAGAACGCCAGAAGCCAGTCCAGGAAAGGGACAGGGGCTGTCCTCCTCAGTTCGGCAAACTTTCTTGAAACCTTCCTGCCCGAGTGTGAGTGCGCGGGGAGGGACTGGTGCCGGCGGAGGATCCAGTGGGATGGAAACATTAACCACTGCTGGCTGAACAGAAGGGCTGTACATTTGCCCATGGTAGACAGGACAGGTACCTACTATAACCCCATTCTCCACAGGGTTCGATCTAGTCACCTCAAGACCGGTGAGAGGCCTGACAGCGTCCTTGGATAGGTATTGGGTTTGGCCAGCGACCACTCCACAACCAGTGAACATTTTTGCTGCGCTCAATACTCCACCTCAATGCTAGTCCAGACACACATTTCTCCCACATAGAAAACAGTGTAACATAATTCTCTTAAATGTTGGCCACTGTCCTTTTCTTCCAGTGAACAGCTACAAAGTCTTCAAAAAAGAAATCACCCGTTACCCAAGAGCACTATCAATGAAGTCTTTAATGGTCCCTCTTAGAATGTGCTGGAGAAATAAGATAAACGCCTGGCTGGTGAATTAAGAGCCCTGTTGGGACCATTCATGATGTTCTTTAAAGAGCATCTCAATTTCTTACCATAATTTGCGAAATGCTCTGGAGATGGATGCAAATATAAAAAAAAAACTAAGCATTTTTTAATTTGCTTTGTACTTTTTTCATCTGGTACTTTTTTTCTTTAATAGCTGCAAATCAACTACTTTGTAGATTCTTCTTTAGGAAAACTTTTCTACAGAGAAACTAAGAGCTCAAATTAAGACTCCACCTTTTTCTTAGCAATCCCGTCCAGCGTTGTAGATTTTGATCTGCTGATCATGTCGCGTTCAACTCAAAGCTGACTTCTTGGCTGGTCCAGCTGTTAAGTTCCACCTCCTCTTTTGGACCTCTGAATGTTTTACTCCAGCTTGAGTAGGTCTGCGTGTCTTCTCCCTGTGCATATCTTTGCATCCAGTATAGTTGAGGCCAGGCTTGCGTGGGGGTCTGCACCTAAGGTGTTCTCCCTAGAGCTCTGTCTTGTTTCCAGTGATGCTCTGGGAAGTCTGTTCTGTTCCCCCACAAAGAGACATAAGGGACAGGAGCTGCCTCACAAATGCTCACAGGAGGAGTGTCTGCGTGGTTGAGGGGGAGCATGAGGCAAAGAGGAGACAGCCCTCTTAAAGGCGCAGGCTTTTCATCTTTTAGATGAATGCCCCCCCTCTCCACAAGTCAAGCCTGCCATCTGAGGAGAAGGCTAGCGTAGGGAAAGGCTACTGTGTCCCTTTAAACGCAGATCCTCTGCAACTTTGTCAATCTCTTTAGAGGACGTTCCAGTGTTCAATGTACATGACTGATTAAACCTGAGTTCTGAAATAGAGACTCAGTCAACCTTTAAAAATGCATTTTCAGCTACGAAACAATGAATTAAATTAGCTCTGTTATAATTGAAAACATCCTTCAAAGAACCACTGAAAGTCAGCAGCATTAAATTGCACTGTACTTAGCCTTTATCCTATTAGATGTTTGTGACCATTACAATTTACATAATGCAGCATTAATAGCTTCATTATTGAAGCAATCAAGTGGCACATTAAAAATGCCTTTCTTTTAACGCTTGGATTATTGTATTTTTACAAGGGTAGAGAGCCCTAGTGATCAAGGACAGAAGAACCACAAAGAGCACAGAGGCATGACATACATGTTCAGAGTGCTGTATTAATAGTCAGTGTCTTCGTTTGTCTGGTGCACTTATGCACGTGGCTGGCAGGTGGGGTAAAAAGCATCTTTATGGGCTTCTCATCACCAGTGGAGGGCGCTGGGTTGCTCCCTTCTGTGCCTAGTCAGGCCCAGACAGCTGTAGCATCGCCCCGTTCAGCCCAGTCTCCTGGTCGACAGGTGGATTTGTTTTTGTGTGTGACTGACAGATGGGAGAATAGGTAAAGACAGCCCACTGAGGCTGAACCTATGAGGCCAGAAGAGAGAGGCAGACAAGTCCTAACTACTCTCTGCTTAGTATATACCACATTGCACAGTAGTACACTGTATACGCTCACTGTGGCTCAGCCACATTCTTACTATGAAGCTAATTCACAGTGGCATGTGTATTATATTGGATCTCTATGGTAATCAAGGAAAAAAAAGTAAGGAAACCCTGTCTGCCCCAAAGTCTAACTGAAAAAGTAGAACCTGACTTTCAATATCTTTGAGATTTGAAAGATCAATATATTGACCACATCCATGCAATGATGAACCTTTTCTTTAATTCCTGAGGAGTCATTTATGTGTAAAATCATTCCAGACACTGCAGGATACATACTACATAGTAACATATGTTTTTGTTTTTCAAGCTAAAAGGAAGTCAGGAGAGGGAAGACACAAGAGCGAGGGTCTGTAGCGCTCACTACCAAAGTGATCATTCTGTTGTTTGGGAGAAATTACCCTCATCAGTCATACAGAGATGCACAGCTGCCTAAGGGGATGTGGTAATGTTACTGCATAATAAACTGTGTTTTTGTGTACATGTGTGTGTGTGTGTGTGTGTGTGTGTGTGTGTGTGTGTGTGTGTGTGTGTTCAGAGCAACTGAGAGGAGGCAAGACAGAAATGCAAGAGGGCAGGGGGTAAAAGAAGTCTGATTTAACCACAGAGAGGTTAGAATGGATGATAATAGCAGTTCTGTAATCATCCCGCCTCACTACATCATGTTGGCACACTGTTTATTGCTTCTCAGTTTAACTTCAGGAAACCTGTTTGCTGGCAGTAATGTGACAGATTAAGCACTCTGAGTAAAAATGCAGGGTTTTGAACAAAGTGTCTACAAATACGTGTAATATTTTGTGTCTCCATCAACTGTCCTGCAGATGGCAAAATGAAACGACCAGGGCTCTGCAGAAGTGCTGTGCATTGACCTTTTTTGAGTGGAATTCTTTCTTTTGAGTGGTTATATTTGACGACGGGGTAGAGGGGGCAGAGCTCCCGCTT
The DNA here is from genome assembly GCA_030770545.1 of Macropodus opercularis. Taxonomy (NCBI): domain Eukaryota; kingdom Metazoa; phylum Chordata; class Actinopteri; order Anabantiformes; family Osphronemidae; genus Macropodus; species Macropodus opercularis. The sequence continues at coordinate 4,280,914 of CM061091.1, read as the reverse complement.
GGTCACTCACATGTTTGTACCTCTTCTACACAGCTGACCTCTGCTTTTGTAGCTTTCTAAGCAGTTGCACCTTGATTTGTTTGACCTTGGCTGGCACCAATGATAGTTGAGGTGTTCTCTCCTGCATGCTCACTTCACTGTTTGTTCAAGAACCACCCTCGTCTTTCAGTCCTGCGCACCAGAATTTAAGTAAAAAAAAAATTTGTTCTCAACGGCTGTGACAAATAGTAGTGTACAAGGGATGTTGTGTTTTGCTCTTCCCTCCTTTTACTATGTACTTCAGATGTCTGAAGTGGCTGCTGTGGTGAATTGTAGGGTTGTCCTTTTGTTGTTTGTTGCAGCTCTGCAAAGTCGAGTTTCAGAGGCGGCTTGTTGTGCTGTTGTCAGGGCTGCACATAACCGTGGTTCCTCACTGTGACAGGCGGTCGCTCACTTTACGTTAACCGCAAGTGTTTTCACGGTCATCAACCAATGGTGGCCTGGAGGCTGTCATTTCACTCCATGTGGAGCTCGCCTTCGGCTTGGTTCTGCCCCACAAACTCACAGCCGGCCCTGGTGGGGGGACAGAGCAGCGCACACATGCGTATGCACACCGCACGAAAAAACTATATGCTCAGCATAAGGCAGTCTGTTTGAGCAATTACAGAAACATGGCAGAACACGATGAAGCAGGCCACACTATCAGAAGGGAAATAGAGAGAGCAGAGAAAAAATGATGACGCCATTAATAACACAGAGGCTTGGAGGGAGGTGGGGGTGGATGACCCTCTGTGATTTCCCTGTGACAGCACTTTGAGGTGCAAATGGTTATGTTTGTGTTTGGATTTTTTGACGTTTAAATGGCTATGTTTTTGTGTCAAAAGCAAAAAATAAATAAATATAAAAACTCTTTAATATACCAAATGATGCTTGAAGTGATGTTTTCCTATCGCTCACACATCCATTATTTTGGTAAATGACAGGTCAGCCCTGTTCTCACTCTGTTTGCATCTCTATCTCAGGCTATTCACACACTTTCACTTCTCATTCAGCCGTTGCTTTCCCCTCAGCACTGCAATGCAGATGTGTCTCGCACTGTAGCAGGAAACTTTCATTGAAGACGCTTACAAAAGAGGAACATGAGAGAAGGGAGGGTAGGTAAATGAAAGCGATGAAGGCCAAAGGATGAAATTAGTGGGGATATTTGCAGACTAGAAGTAATGTAAAAACGACTTCACTTTCTGAAAACAGGCATTAGGTTGGTAAAGAAGTGAAAGCATATGGCAAAACAACAAACAGACGTGACAGTTCCTGATGAATGAGGCGTGCGTTTGAAAGGGATGTGTTGTTAGCTAAACAGATTCATAACAGTGTCGCTCCCCCTGCAATAAATGTTTTGTTGTTATGAAGTGCCATCATGATCCGAAAGGGTGACAGTTTGGTTCAGTATTAATTTGGACTGGGCGGATTAAACCTTGTTGACCTATGCTTTTAGGTGTATTATTGGGCACAGTTTGATTAAAGGCACTGTCTCCATTTTAAATTGGCAGCAGCAGTTGGTAATAGCATTTATGTTTGCTGCTTCTGTTTTTTTCTGCCCTCAGGATAAAAGTTAATGGACTTTATATACAAAAAGATCAATTATATCAAGAATTAATTGACCATGTTGAAATAAATGCAAAAAACAAATTAATGCCTCAGAGAATTCTGTTGCTTTCAATTTGGGAATCGACTGGTGCTGTACTGTATTTGTATACAAAAGAGCTGGTTGGTGTCACAACAAGCAGCATTAGGAGAGCGATGTTTAGTGATGCCTGTCGATGGTGATGCTGCTGTATATGGTGGATGTTTATTTGCAGTTAACAACCTGCTTTAGTTTCACACCAGCTCTTAAGGTTTTGTATCAGTATACATTTTAAAATTGTCCCTTTTTGAGTCAGATGCGAAGCAGCATAAAATAATAGTTCTGGCTGGTTGTGTACAACATTGTTTATTGCTGCATTGCTTGGTTGCTTTGATTCGTATAAATTGCTTGTAATGTATATACTTACTGTGAAACCCTAATGGAAATGAACTAAACTAAATGTAATGTTGCTGACTGACCTTTTCCAATAGACAGCATTTGATATTGGATAACAGCTGTTTAAATCAGCCTTCATGTTGGGAGTTATTTGAGTTTTACTTTCATTGTTCCCACCCTCAGTAGTGGACAGAGGAAAATACATTATATCAAACAGACAGACATTTTTGATTTCTTTCTGCTGAGCCTACATGAAAACTACATTGTCCGGTATATTTCTGCTCGTAGTGAGTCTGAGCAGAGCCACTGCCCCTTTACGCTGCTGACAGAGCAACAGCACCAGACCGTTGTTCTGATGACGGATGCTGAAGGCAGGTTGGAGGGATGTGGATTCAATGGGATATTGCTTTAGTAGCACGTCTCACTTGCAACGTGAACAATTATAGACTCGTTTGAAACACTCCTCATAGATGACAGTTTTTCAGCAAAAGCCATTCGATGTGCATTTAGTAATTATCTCTTTATATAGCAGTTTTAATTCTTTCTGGCAGATTCAGCTTTTCCTTTTTGGTATTCAAATTGCCTGAACAGGCTCATGGGAGTAAAAGTAACCAGCACATGCACCTTTTCATTTGGTGTGTAAACCACCCTACCTACATTTTGTACGCTGTACACAGCACAGCAGACCAATTGGAACATGTTGACAGACACAGGAGAAGTCTTGCTATCCCGTCTATATAGACTTTTTAAGGTGAACCCTGTCCACAAACGCCCCAATATTGGCCAACTCATGACATTAAACATCACATTTCCGGGATAACTACTTTAAATTGTGGGTGCCACTGCATACTGGGAGAGTAAATGGATGTCTGCAACATGTTTGCATGTTGGGGGAGGCAGGGGGGGCATCTAGAAGTCTGGGACATTGTGTCTCTGCTTTCTGTTTTGTTTTCACAACTGTGTGTTATGATTTTGGGCCATAGACTGAAGCATCCCTGTTCACTTATCAATCCAGCCTACAACAGGCTACCGATTATTTAAAAAAAAAAAAAAAAAAAAATTCTAATGGGGGTGTGTTCAATTGTTCAGCTGGTGATGTTGTGAAGCAGCTGCAGAAAAATGCACCCGTCACTGAGGTAAGACGTTCTGCACACGACAATGCATTTTACATTACAGCAATACAAAGTTGTTTGTGATGGGTTTTATTGGAATAGTAATAGTGCAAGAGTCAGCACAGTAAAGTATGACTTCAGTACCTCCAATATGTCAAGTTAAGCAGTTTGTTCTTTTTTTTTTTTTTTTTTACAGGTTCAAATGGGTCCTATCTAGTACTAAATCTTAAATGGAGTGTTGAAAGTAATGTGTTCATTTAACAGTTCAAGACTACCATAAACTGCAGTGTCAAAAAACACTTTATTATAATTTGGACTGCCTTTTTTTTGGCTAAATCGATCTGTCAGAGTGCTGACTATTGAGTGATAAATCATATTTTTGCTGTCATTGCAACATGCGTGTTAAGAAAAAAAAGTTATTTTAGTTTTTCTTTATATTGCTAGATTAGCGTGTCGGTACAACTCTACTGTAATATTCTTCTATTCAGTCTTGACAGCATAATTTATGTAGAGCTTATGAAACGTTACTTTTTCTTAAACCAGTTTATCGACAATTGTACTGCTTCACCTTTTGAATCCCAAACCAGCCTTTTAACAACACTGCACTGGATCAGTGACTTCTGTGCAACAAAAATGAGACAAAGTAGGTTGTGGCTCTTTGTTCCCCAGTCTCCCATAAACACCTTGCTGTCACTGAGTTTCCAGATGGCCACGCTCGTCTGTATCCCACAGTTCATAGCTTTAAACTTCCTAGTGCACACATTTGCATCGGGTCACTGCTCACTCCGACACGCCAGAGGAAGAGGAGCAGTAATCCTTCCCAGCATGCCTCTCTGGAAATGTTTTCTATGCAAATGGTTGTTTTTTGGGATCCACAGTGAGAGTGGCTTGATTACAAGCATGTGCATCCGTGGGGGAGCTCTAACAGACGTGAGGTTATGGCTCAGTAGGTGTGGCTCATTTGGTAAGTGACCTCCTTAACAGACTGAGTTTCAGGTTTCCTGTCTGTTAGGAAACACAGCAGAGAACTTTAAAAGATCTGTTCACAGGTCTATGCCAGAATTATCCTGTATTTAATTGCATAGGAGAGCAATCACTCTCTGCCCTACAAATCCTTAGTAAAGCTGCGTTTTACAATAGAGCCATAATTGCAGGAGTTTAATTGCCTGCCAATGCTGTGCTTCCACTGCCTGCTTGCATTGAAGAGCCCAATAATTAGAAACAGGGAGAAATTAGGTGGCAATTTTGTCTTGGCAATTATCATAATGCAAAAGAAGTACCATTAGTATTGTTAGCCCCACAGTACATAATCCTTTGACACTGTCAAGTCCCTCTCTTAGCTGCTGGGTACAACAACTCTTGATTTCCCTGTAGCCTTTGCACTCCCTCAGTCACTACTTTAGTCATCAGTTATCCAGGCCAGCCAGCACACTCCAAGTCAAACTAACAGACTGAACACATGCATGCCCGAAGTGCTGGGAGGATTAGAAGCTACAGCATTAGCAGTCTGTGTTTCCTTTAAAGGTATATAAATTGGGTGCTAATCCTCTTCCACCATGTCAACCATGAAATTGTGTTTGATATAACAGAAGTGTTAATGCAGACGGCAGATATTGTATTTGTACCCCGCAATTTTGTCTCACTACCTTTTTACTTTTTCAAAATTGTATGTTTTGCATATTTTTGTTAAAAAAAAATACAATACTAAATATATGTTCTTACTTTGTGGTATTTTTTTAAATTTAATTTTGTTATATTAAAGTATATTTGGGCGGCTTAATATTTTCCCCAAACCTAAAGCAAGTATTTGCTGCTCTCTATCAAAACTAAATAACAGAACTAAATAACAAAAATAAAAATTGACAGACCTTAAGGATGAATTGGTATTTATGGTTATTCAGTAAATTGAAATGCTGTAATATATTGTCACTTGTTATATACATTTATTTGTCTTTTTGTGTCTCTGTGAAACAATGATATACAGAGAGCCTATATACTGCTATACTTGCTAATTCAGAAAACAAAAAAAAGAAAAGAATTTGACTTAACCTCCATTCAATAATTCTCTCTCCATGTGTGTCCATGAGTTTATGTATCAGGCTTTTGGACAACGTTACCATGGCTCAGCTGTTTCAATTAGTTTGTGAAGTCTGATGCTTGTGAGAAAAATTAAAATTCTCTTACTTATTCAACCATTAAAATGACTCGCTCAATCACAGATATTTTGACACAAACCCACAAAAACAAACTTACCTTTAACCAAACTATAATCAAGAAACGCAACACTTAAAAAGTAAAGGGAAAGAAAGTAACTGGGAAATTGTTTAAGCAAAGTAAGAAATGTATGGGGTTTTAACCCAAAGCTTGACACCCTATTAATGCTTGACTATGAAGGTAGTTTATATTATTTTCAGAAACTATGCCTGGTTAGTTTATGAGGCCCAGTCCATTAGAGTCCCTGCACCAGTTTATTAGCCATATTGGCTGAAAAGTGTTCCAGAAAGACATGGGTGTAGCTAACAAAGAGGACGGGGATGAGCTAAGGCAGAACACCAGAGATGTATAGTAGTAGAAGTATTATCATTGTAATAGTATTGTAACATTTGTTGTCCATTTGTGTGGTTAACTTTATGATCAAAGATAGTATGATGAACTTTACATTTTTATAATAAAGATAGAGAAAGGGCAAATAAAAAACATAAAACAAAACACATGATCCAAACTATTTGTATCAGCTGCTATCAACAATAGCCTAGAATTTCACAATTGGTGCATCTCTAATCTTCATTACGACAATAAAAAGGATGTGGTGAGACCTATTAAATTACGTTACAGTGCACTTGGGGGCATAATGGCTCATCCTGGATTTGAACCCATATATGAGGACACAGTGGGGCAAACAAGGACATATGTCCTACCTTGTTGTTCATTGAGGTCACTGGATTGTATGAGACCATTTAGCAGTGGAGCGTTATCTGTATGTGGAAAACAAGAGGTGCTAAGACACGCCTGAATAATGAAAAGAAAATGACTTTGGGAATCAGCAAGTCCTTCACCATTAATGTTGAACAACTCTCAGTGGCTCTCAAGCAATCAAGCAATGAGATTTACAAAAGATTTTAATTTGGATGCATTATCCAAACTCCTCAAAGACCGAAAGGCAGGCAAATGCTTTGACAAAAGATATGCACTGATAAGTTTGAAGGTCAACAAGCTGCAGCAGTAGAGATAATCAGCAGCTGTTCTGTACCACACGCACTCAGTGGCAGTAAAATACAGACACACTTATTGTATACATACTCATTAGAGAGTGACCAGGTGGCATAAACACTATCAAACACTAAAACCGAGTGTACAATTAGCCTTTTTCACTCCTCATCAAAGTTTACGATCAGTAAAATGCTTCTGTTTCATCACACATTTGAAAGTCACATGGAGCACAGCTTACGATTTCCAAATGCCATAAAGGAGAACTAGCTAATGAGGCCCTGTGTAGAGAATAAAAGGGGGATTAATGAACAGCGCTGTTTGAAGAGGCTAGGCAGCCTTCGCCCAAACCCTTTACTGTGTATGCATATACTAGGTGAGAATTTTCTGAGGCTTTCACACTTTGCCACAGTATTGAATGGCCTGTGCCGCGCTTGGAGGAGCATTCTGCTGATGGAATCAAAATCCCTTTCACAGATTCAAATGAGGTGCACTCAGCTGTGATTGGTATTGGAAAAGCATTTGTCGGAACAGAGGCTTACAGAAGGCTTCTTAAATACAAGGCAATCAGAGTGTCTAACGCAGAGACGAGGCAAGAGGTGTGCCTGGACTGCAGAGTGGAAAACAGGACAAAGGATTATGATGGTAATAAGCAGTAAACCAAAACAAAGTCATCCCCTGATCCCTCATTCTCTCTCTCTCCTTCTGTCTCTGTATTTCCATACCTCTCTCACCCCTAAGCCCCCTAACATGCATGCTCACTCACCCCCCTTCTCTCTCTGCATCACATACACCACATATTGACAGGACCCATTTTTTCACTTTGCCTGAGCTACAATTTAAAACTCATTTCTCATTATTTGCGGTGAATACTTACACACAATTTCTAATCTGTCGGGTCCATGATGGCTGCTGGCAGAAGCAGACTCTTTATGCAGATGCCCGGCTGTACACCTATATGCAATGTCAACTCTTGCACACCCCACTGGCCTTATTTTATTACAGGCGTCAGCAAATCTGCATGCTGTCAACTGTGAACCTTTTGTGCTAATGTCTTTTTTTTCTCTCCCTTTAGCTTAGCTTGTGGTGTACAGACTGAAGGCATTTTTACATCCCAGTGAAAATGTGCAAGTGCAGATCAAAAACATTTTCTGGCTTACATGCTTCAAGAGACACTCCTTCAACAGATAGAAGATACAGAATCTGCAGACTGGAGCAACAAATCGTGCGTTGTGGAGGTGGATGGGCTTGGGTGGCGGGCGAGTGGGGGGGTTTTACAAACCTCTAATTTAGCCTTTTAATGAAAGGTTGTCAGGGCTTTACTGTGTCCCAAATTGGCTTCCCTGCTACTTTTACCCACATGTCTGACAGACACTGTGTATGTAGGGTTGTTTTTTTTTGTGCATGTGTGAGTGAAAGAAATGGGGAGAGAGCGAGAGAGAGCAGGGCAGGGGACAGAAAGCCAGAAAAAGAAGAAAAGAGGCGAGAAGATTGTTTCTGGAATTGTCCAAGTGTGGCACACGTGGTCTTCAGTCAGTTTATCAGTGCCACAGCAGCATTTTTTCCACCTATCTATCTGCCCAGTGACTATTCTTCCCCCTCTCAGAGTAGAAAAAAACCACACACTCTCTCATCATGGATGGCTCAACACAATCACTAAGCTCCCCCCCCCACCTATCCTGCTCTCACTATCTCTTCACTCAACAACACTCTGTCTAAACGCTGTTCTTACTTTTCTATTCATTGCTCAATTCCATCATATTTGTAAAAGTGCACAGTACTGACAAATTACCACACTTCATCTTCACTGCACATGCCGTGCCTATCTGTTGTGTTAACACAATGCATGGCGGTGTAAATACCACAGTGTTTTAAAGGTTTTTGAGTTGGTACACGCACGGCCGAATTTATGTGGAGCATGTCAAGTGTTAGAGGGTCAAACGTTTGACCAAGGACGTTCATTCTATTAATTATAGTGTATCTTCTTTTCAAAGACGATGATATTTCCTACATACTGAACATCAATGACACAACAATGCTATTTTCATGATGTCTGACATGTTTGGCAGTCTGTATAATATATAGAATAGAATAGATTTTGTGTGATGCAGTATATGCATCACACAAAACCGTAAAGGGACAATAGCTCACTTTCCATTCTCTGTGGGTATTCTTACGGCTTGGATTTGGGCACGTTATGGAAAACATTATGGAATTTCAGTCAATAGAAGCCCAGATAGTGTGGAAAACAGTTCAGAAACACCTGTTGTATCACCAGAGATAAATAGATAAACATACACAATGCAGCACATACAGTATATTTCCTAAGTTGTGCACCAAAGTATGGTAATGTCTAGGCTTTATCGACTGGTTTTCATAACAAACAATATAATGGTAGAAGGAAGAACATGTTACTATTTCACTAAATGGATGGTATGATAGTGGGGCATGTCAACTCAACACTGTGTGACAGTAGTTTACTGTATCTTTGCGAGCTTAATAAATGCTGCCATGCTTCTGTGTCATCAGTATTTTGTCAGTATTCCGACATGACAAATCCTTGGCCGGACGAAGTCAACAGATGTATATGGATTATACCAGACACTTTATCTAACGCTAGGGCAGCAATTAATGTTTTATTACTCGTCTCAGCCATAAGTCATTTAGTTATTTAACTCTATTAAACATAGTGTACACACTGTCCAGTAACACTTCTTTAAAGCCTTAAGAGAATGTCATCCAATTGCTCTTCTAGCCCTTGTATAATGTCTAAAGTACTCGAAAGGTACTAGGATTTGTTGAATGTTATCATACTGTATTTTTATTATATGGCTAATTATTTTATAATAATAATGTATTACTATATTTCTGCTTTAGAGAAGAAGTGTCTAACAGGCTTAAGTTTATACTGTTTATTATGAGTTATGGCAGGAAAATAGTTATCTTTAATTTTCTTAAAGAAACGCATCATGAAAGTGCAGTTAGTCTACAGATGTCCACAGTGCAAGCAGTTTGCCATTTTTGTCTACAGAAGCACAGAAGAACAAGCTAAGTGAAAATATACTGAGCTTGAGTGGATAATTAATCAGTTGAAAGTCACTGATGGATTTGTGCAGTGTTTATGCCTGTGAATCTTTTGTGCTGCGGGTAATCTATTGGAATCATAGAGGTATGTAATACATTGAAATGGGCACAGAACAGTGTTAATAATCTGTTTACACATCAGCCCACTTTCTATTGATTTTCATTCTCAGCATGCAGCACCAGACAAGCACCACCTTCACTAAGGACAATAGTTGTTATAGAAGGACTGTAGACAGGTGAAACGCTGAAACACAACATTTTCTAGTATGTTCAGAAATCATTCTGTATTCACACCAGTGCGTTTATCACCGTTATGATGGAATCGATGTTTATTATAGTTGTTATTGATGATGCATCAACTCTTGATTATTGGCTGGGCTGTGTATTGGATTTTGTTTGCTCATTTGTGCCTGTACCCACACTACATTGCCTGTGTCTGTGTGGGTCCATGTGAAGATGTGTAGATTTGTTCAGTTTTGTACTGTTTTGACAAAACAGTCTTGTGTTTTACTTCCTGTCTGGTAGATCTGATGCATTATCTTTTTTTTTGGACTGTCTATTTTTATTCACTTTACTCTTCCATGGTTGCTGTGGGTGCTGTAGTGTATGTGTATTGTGTACTTTCTACATTTATGTTTGTGTTTGTATCTGAGGTCACTGCACCCTCTTCCTTTCACCTGTGCTCTCTTCCATCCGTGTACATGTTTGTGTGTGCGCTGGTGTGTCTTACTGCAGCTCTGTCTGTCTGCCTTTAAAGAGGCTGTGAATGATCTTATTTAGTGTGTGCTGATTGCTGCTTTAACCTGGCGGCCACGCTGGCTGCTGCTGCATTAATAATCTCAGAGAGGCAGGAGAGCTGGCGAGGCTCGCACCTTGTTCACCGCTCGCTTGCTCGCTATCTCCACAGCACCAAGGAAAGAGCCAGCAAACAGCAGGGGAAGTGTGGCGGAAAATTACAGTCTTCACATGCCAGCCAGGAAGGCTGCTGCTCGGTGGGGGCCAGTGCTGTGTGAAGAAGACAGAGGAATTGGGAGGACGTTTTAGTGTATAATGCCTGTGTGGAGGGAGAAGAGTTGTGTGTGTCTTTGTGTGTGTGCTGTCTTCTACTTGTGTCCATGTTTGAACCAGTTGAACCACAGCTGAAGATTTTACTTTTTTTGGCATCTCTTCTGAAATAATTATTTTGTTTCGCATGCATTCAGCTCAGCTATGAATTATTTTGACATTAGTCTCTGCGGTATCAATAGAATTAAATTATAAAAACGGTATATTAGGTTAGTATGTGTGTACAATGTGATCTTCATATTGGTGTTTTATTTAAACTGATTTATATAAAATAATAATCTGCTGTGGTTTCCTTTTGCAGTTTGAACGCATACAAGTTAGAGAATTTGTTTTTGGTATGAATGTCAGTGTGGAGGTCTGCGTGTTAACATTAATAAAGACAGACCGATGAACCTGTCTTTCATCGTGTGCGAGTGTATGTTCATAGATGTAGCACGATTTTCTGTATGCCTCAATAATTGGGCACAAAAACGTTTCCGTTGTACCACAGTATGAGATGTGTTGCACTGTAATGACTGTAGGTGGTGCTCAGCTTACACTCACATCACAAGCTATACATAGAATGATGCATGCACGTTGACAAACGGATTTACAGTAGGCTACTGTCAATGGATTATTACTGTGTGTCACTATCACTTGACTGGAGCAGTGGTTGACCCTTAGGACTCCTGTTGCTTCTTTTGCCTTTGGTGCATGAAGCACTGAAACAGGTGACCTTGTCTAGCACCCTGCATATGCTTTCCCAGGACGGCTACTCAGTGTTATTTCCCTATATATATATATATATATATATATATGTCTCGCTATACAGCTATATATTTATATATATATATATATATATAAATATAAATAAATAAAATGACGCACCTCTTTTCTTCCCCTTCTTGTGTGCTTTAAGCTGATAGGCACCGACGTTGTGGCCCTTTCCTTTTGCTAAACAGTTTGGATCATTGACATAAACAGGCTACAGAATACTGATTACATACGTTTCATCTAAAGGGGAAACCCAGATTCTGTTATCAGTTTAGGACATTGGAGAACTCGAGAACTAGAATTCACATGAAATAATTCACAATAGTGGCTGCGACTGCCTGCAGGATCTGCTGGAAGAAAGGGGAGATCATAACCGCTAAATAGTGTCTGACTAAAACTGAAACTAAGACTATGACTATGTCCCATAGACGTTTAAATCGGCCACTGTGTTCCTTAAATTCAGACTAACCCTAACCCTGTGAGAAGGAATAGTGTTTCTGTCAGTGTGTCTCTCTGTCAGCTCACCTCTCCACCCCGCCACACACAAACAAACAGAACAAAACAAAACAAAACACACAAGAAGATGGCGTCTCATGTCTCGCTATACAGCTAAAATCTGTGAACCACACTGAAACGGGTAACACTAACCTGGTAACGCTTGGAGTTAGACTTTCTTTATGGAAACCAACATTCTGCTCTTTCGCTTGCTGAAAGACGTTTTTGTTTACATGTCTTCTGTTTCTTTTAATTGCATTCAAATGTTTTAGGAAGAAGTCTACATAGACACAGAGGCCTGATCATAATGTGATGGATTTATTTTACAAGCTGGCTTCACTTTGGTACACATGCATTCATAAAGGATACAGTGTGCTGCTGTACACTAGCTTGGTGATGTTGCAGCGACTTTACGATGTCTAGTGGCGGAAGTGAAAACTGCAGGCTTTCTTTTTTTTTTCAGCCTCATACATAAATATACTGCATTGCTGACTTAATTGCCATGTCAGATTATACCATGCTGAAAAACTGCATGTTTAACATGTAAAAGGAAGAGATGGAGGGGAAGCACAGACAAGATGAATATGGCAACCAAATAGTTCCTGGTGGACTTCCTTTGTGTCAATATTATTTAGATGGGTTGAAACCCTTGCCCTTTGAGCATGGCCAACAATTCTCTCTTTCCGTTCGGTCCAGACGACATTTTGATTGGTTGTGTGAAGATTAAAGCTTCACACTCTCTTCCAGGGAGAAAAGTGTAATTGATATTTCAGCTCTGGGCGAACTTGCTCTCGCAGGCCAGTGGCTGTTTCAGCAGAAAATTAATGTTAGCACAGCTTGGCAGCAGAACGGCTGGCATGTTTCAGGAAATACACAGTGAGTTGGGTCTTACTGGTCCATTGGCTTCTGCTGCATCTCTCTCTATGTGAACAGAACATCTTTCCTAAAGAAAATGCACGTACTCCTGCTTTGTGGGACTTTAAACAGCAGTGTGACGTTGATAAAGCTTAGGGGGGTTGGTGCCACACCAGCTCTAATATGCTTGTATTTTTTCTGATGCCCACATTTACAAACTGATCTTCAGATGTCAAATGTTACAGTGCATTTTAGAAGTCAAGGGCACTTCAAGAAGAAATGCCACCAGAGTCGGAGTAGAATTAGATCAGTCCCAGTGGTCCTCAGTAATATCAAACTGCTCAACAATGAGTAGCATCTCGTGTCTACTTCATTAACACATGTATCATCCAGCTAGTCTGAAGAACATAAAAATTGACCTAGCGTGAAACAATGCCAGAGACCTCTTTCCTATAGCACCCTCATGCTGCACTTGCCCTGAATGGGCCATTTAAGTGGACACAGGGGATTAGGCAGATGATGGCAGTCGAGGTCCTCATATTGGTGCAATGTGACTCGGACCACATTAACAGGACATTAGTCTCATTTCCATTCCAACGGCGTACTTCCATGCAACACTGGAGAGCACGACCAAAATCATTGTGACCCTCATGCTCCAGTCTTTCATTTCCTGTCGCCATTCAAACCTTCCTTATCTCTCACTCTGTTTTCCCATTTTCCTTCTTGCCCTTTCTCATCTGTCTTTCTTTTTATCTGCCCTTCTCGGCACCGTTCTCTTCTCCTTCGTTTATTCCTTCTTGTTCCACATCAGCAGCTGGGTGAAGCCTCTCCCCGTCACGCTTGGCCGCACGCTCCTTAATTACCATGTATTCTTCTTCAGCTAATAAAAAATGCTGATGAAAACGATTACATGGCAGCGAGGCTTTGTATGGAGTTGGATTTAGGCACGAATAGAGAGTGAGAGAAGAATAGAAAGAGAGAGGGGCACTAAAAAAAGGAGAGAGAAAGCTGGAGACAAAGGGGTTGAGAGAGATAGGATGACAGAAAGAGAGACAGAGGCAGAAAGAAATGGAAATTATGGTTTAGAATTAGGGCTGGTGGGGGTGGTTTGGGCAGTAACCCGTTTGTTGTCTTTGTTGTTGTTTGGGTCAGAGATGCTTTAGGCCCTGAGGGAACTTCCTCATCTTATCACATCGAGCAGACGGCTGGCACATCTTTCTCATTACGAGCCTCTCAGTTATAGATTACTCCTGCCTTACTCCTCTCCCTAGCTGCAGGCAGACTCTGTTACAGTCTACAGAATCACGCTTGCACCAAACACAGTTTGAACTACTGAATATAGACTTTGCCTTTTTCTTTCCCTTTCATGAACATTAAGTCACTCTGGCTGTCCATGTAATTGTGGTTTCAACTTCAACCAACTGTGGCTTGGAGAGAAAATGAATTAGGGCTGCTTGCTTGATTGAAAAGCCTTCTGAGAGGAGCTGGTAACTGGTTCATGATACACTTTTTCTCTTTGAATTATATTGTGTTGCTGCTCAGCTGGATGGAGTTGTGCTTGTTTTGTTTCACACTGGATACATTAGCACCTGTGTGTAATATTTTTAGTTTCAACAAACCAGTAAAAACAACAGAGAAAACTTACCATCACAGCAGTTTGTGTGTATACTCACACATCCATTTACATACAATCAACAAGTTGGACCATAGACTAACGCCTCTGTACCCACGGTTTTTAATAATTTTTTTATGCATAGCTACGATTAGCAGCAAAATAGCACTTTGCAAGTGTTGATAAACAAATGCTTTGCCATTACCGGTTTGTTGTCCCATTCAATGACCCTTTTTCAATGAAAACAGAAGCCCTGTGAGGCATCCTCCACATTTACATGTTAATGTTTGCAATTTGTAAACATAAATTGAAAATGTCAGAAGCTCAATAGCTAAATGGAGATAAGTAAACACATTATTGAAATACTCTGGCCACTTAAGGTTGGACACCCATTACATACAAAAGCTAAAAATTATTAGGAGGAGGAGGAGGAAGAAGACAAAGAGGCATAAGAAAGCGAAAAAGAGGGCAGGGGCACTTTAATTCGCACAGCACGTACTAGCCGAGGGGGTGAGACGATTAGGTTTGTGATGAGAGGCAGCACTGTGACGGAGAGGGCATGGGGGGTGTCAGGATGAGCGAGGATGAGGGAGATGAGAAAGAGAGAAGTATTATCTAGCCATGGCTTCACAACCCCACGCATACTCCAGCACTCTGTATATACTGTATGTGTGTGTGTGTGTGTATATATATGTGTGGTAGTAGTTCAGTTCAAAAGTGTTACATATACAAATGATGTTTGCACTTTTTCTCTCTGTCTTTCAAACACAGACACCTTCAGTCTGTGGCGAAGAGGAGTCGGTGCAGTTGGCACCTGGTTCCCCTCACTGCACACACACATTCATCACTTTGTCGTGAGCCTGACAGAACCCTCTGGCCCACGGGCCACAGGACCACACACAGACACAACCATACACACACGGTACTTTTACACACACAGAAAGAAGTGATAAAGAACAAGCAGACATCAGCAATACTGTCAAGTAATAAAACTGCCCACAGGACAGGAACCCACACATAAACACACTGTGTCGTCATTCAGTCCCCGTATGTTCACTTAACTCGAAATAAGATCATTAGAATAACAAAGAATTGACATGACATTAAAATTCATGTGCATTTAACTCGTAGAAAGAAGATATGTTTTGGATACCCTTTAGATTTAATAAGTGCATAATAAATCACTAAGGCAAAAAGTTTTGCAAAAACAAACACATGAAAAAGTATAATTGATCTTCTCATTTAGCTTGTTTTCGCCTCTCCTTACCTTACTCACACACACACACACACACACAGAAAAGGAAAATGGAAAAGTTAACTTTTAATTGATCTTGTCATTTGTTGGGCCTCTGGGGCACTTCTGCAATTTGAATGAAAAGCTGCAGATGGAGAACAGAAAATCCTGTAGTTGATAATTAATACAACCACTGCCTGTATTTTACAAGGTGCCCAGTGGCTGTAACTGGTTCACCAGCAAGCACAGGTGTCTACAATATAGGTCTTGTGAGGCGTTCTATCAGATACATCTCAGTTCTGAGCCATACGTTTCTCTCGTTTCGAGGGCTAGGATGACATGTTGGTGCAACCAGTTATGTTGATTACTTAAATATCATTCATTGTGTACATTGATGCATCACTGCTTACAGTGGATTCATCCTTCAGTCATAGTATTTATCTAATCGATGCATTAGATTTTCTGAAAATGTATCAATTTGAACAAAATGATGAATGAATTATGAAAAAATAAACAGTAGTTTAAAAACAAAGAACATTTAGTTGGTACGTACTGTACAGGTCGGTTTCATTTCGCTAACATTTAACAGCCCCAAAGTGTAGTGACCCACAAGTACCAGTTGAATGTGTTCATTATTCTGTGTCAGAGAAAGGTTTATGTGTGAAAATGGCTGCAGGCAAATGTCATCTCACAGCAGAGAAAAGACAAACGCTTTTTACTCTGAGTGATGAAAAACTGTCTTACAGAGGGAAAAAGCTTTTTAAAGTTATCTGAAAGCATCCAGACAATACTGAAAAGAATCAGATTATCTGCATGTTTAAGCCTTGTATTCGAGTTCCATACATTTAAAGATAAATCCGTACATTTTTAAGTGTTAAGATGTGATGTGTTTTACTGTGTTGTGTATTTTTTGCTTATTGCTATAACTCATTGCTATATATCAAATGAAATTAAAGAATTGACAGAATCTCTGTTCTACTATCTGCTTAGCCTGACCCTTGACCATAACGTGACGTGACACATACAGCACAGTAAAGCGGAGGGTCATCATAAAGACCATAACTGTATTTATAGATCACTCACTGCACTTTTTAAGTGTCAATAAAAGGCATCCTAGTGAGTCATGTGAGCTGATGAAAGTGAAGTCATTTTTCACATTCATAGGCTGTGATTTAGATTTGTGAAATGAACGCAGCAGACAGACTGCTGATCCTGTAGTTTGATGAATGTATTCAGGTTGGACACATCACAGAGTAGCAGACAGTGGCGGACGGCTTTTGTGAGCTAGTGTGGGTTTCACAGTACCATGCCCAGCTCTGTCATGCATAGGCAGCTGACTCATGTTTGTCTATTCATGTGCAAAATTATGGATGGCGTATTCTCAGTCCTTGTCCTTGTTTGTTTCTTAGCTTGTTCGATTTTGAATAGAAATGCAATCAAATTATATGTAATAATACAAAACTACAGAAGAGTCCAAGTCAGGAAGACAAAGGAGAGATCATTTGCCTGTGGCGTCATTAAACCATCTTTCGGGAGGGGTTCTTGCTTTGCCTCTTTATTGCACCGGTTATTGCTTTTATTTGCATCAGTACAGGTGAAGCTGGAAGCTAGGTTTGCCACATCTTCGGTCCATGATTTTTATTCATGGGATGTTTTTATAGTTTAGTCTGCTATGAACTTTACACAAGACACTCACCCAAGCTGCAGTATGCTAAGCAGTGCCAATGGTAAATGAGGAAATATCATGTTAAACAACCTATGCAGCTCCTATGAATTCATGTGAGCACTAATATCAGGAGTATTTATTCACGGCGTTGCAGCCTTGTATGGAACCAGCTTGTCCAGATGTTTTCATAATGTCCAAAGGGTCCAGACATGTCATTTGGTGTTTTTTAAATTTGATATTTATTTCATAACAATATATATGTGTTTGATACCGTTGTAGTAAATGTTTTCATTTCCTTGATTGGTCATGTAACCATGTAAATGCTCCCATTCTACGTAAATGACTGTTAATGAGCTCTGCTTGTATTTTGTCCATAAGATGCTGCAGTGTGCCTAAAATAGTCTAAATGAAATGTTATTTTCGGGCATGATGAAGATAATTAACATTAGCTGAGCTTGGAAAAGTAATGAGGTGATCAGGACACTCCTAGAGGCGCTTTAGTAAATACAGTAATGCATTTCTTTGATTATTTGAGTCTCCCATTATGATTCTGCCACACAGATGCTAGAAAGAAAACACCGCACTGATGTTCTAATTACATTCTCTAACCAATGAAGCAACTAATGTTGATCATCTCATATCAGCGATACATGTCAAGGTTGAAGAATATCAGTGTACACGAACACAGTTCTTGTAGTCAACATGTTGGGTGCAGGAGAATGAGGACGGTGCAAAGACTAGAGACTTTAAGAAACCATGAACTGGTAACAGGGTCAGATCTGGTTAGTTCCACCTCACAACACAGTAAGGGATGTAAATTATCTGCCGTCTTAGGTTCTATGCCTCAGTGGGGTGTAGCTGTTGCAGCGTGCAAAGTACTAGCAGCATTAGCTGGGGATGGTCATGAGGTTCTGTTCTAATGCATACTACGCTACACTAATATGACTCTATACCATTTTGACACCCAGAGACTAATGCTCGTTTATTTTCTTACAGTCCCTCACCACTTACAGTATATCGTGGGAGCTCAGAGGTTTTTCATCCCGATTTCGGAAGCCTATTTACACAGAGAAATCCTCAAATGCCTGCAATTGGATTAATGAGCTGTCTGGCTGCATATTTAATACGGATGCACATCTGATGAACTGTGTGTGGGTGTGTTTTTTTATGTACTTGTGTCTGTGTTTGCTTACAGACAAATTGCTAAACAAAGTTGCCAGCGCTTGCTACTTCAGTGTCCATTCGCACAACAGAAACCATGGCAGTCTGGGGCTAATTTGACCCTCTTGCCTCTCTGCATTTGAAAGGCCCACCATTGGTATTCAAAACACGGGTCGTCCTCAACAATGGTTCTAGGATAAAATCAGTGTCATTGCCAGCGAATGGCTCGTGTTTTACTGGCCACAGCAGTGACTTTGAGAGGGTGTGTGTGGCTGTCCTACATGAAGGTTTGACAGATCTTCAACAGCTGTGTTGGTGGAGGGCCATGTGCGGGTGGGAATGAGGATGTTGACAAGGCTGTCCATTAAATCTGCGAGTGACACATGAGCGGCAGTAAAGCTAGTCTGTCCCATTGCCATCATCACTGTCACCAGTTTGCTACTGTGGAGGGTTCAGCCCTGCATTAATGGATTCCTATTTGATGGATTCCACTTGATCACATCTCAGTTGAATCTCCATTAAGATGTCAACGCAGTGGTTAATGTATTTGAGATTTTCCCCCTCGTCCTGCTAAACCATTATTTATGACACTTATTAGGAAGCGTAACCCGGCCATCAATTAATGTCCTGCAGGCATGCTAAGCAATTGGGCCCATTGGCGTCAGACCAAATGTACTGGAACGTCCATTAATACTGCAATCCACACACAAGTGCACACATTCAAAGGGGCACATTCTGAGACACACAGACGGACGTCTTTAGGGAAAGCTTAACTTTCACTTATAGTAGAAATCTGGCAAATTCTGTGTGCCTGCACTTCATCAGAAGGACAGCGAACACTTCTTAGTTGGTATTATAAACCGTACTGATAGAAAATGTTCGTTAATTTCTGAGATGCTTGAACTAAGTTGTTTAGTCATTAGACCTTAGCCCTTAGTGTGTGTTAAGTGCATGTACATGTGCTGTAAGTAAGGGCGTTGCAGTACAGTGACACTGGCACAACAAGTAGTGCTACTGTATCTGTTTTGATACCTTTATTAGTAGTGGCTAAAGCTGAACGTAGTAAAAAAGATGATGTCATGTTATCACCTCTTTGTGTGTATAGTACACCCATACTATAGCTTGCATGTCATGAATTCACCATCAAATTCTCTGATAACCTGATAACAAACTTCATATTTCTTGCTTGTGTTTACTCACTGCGTTACAATATCTCATCTGTGCCAGGTGACACAACAGATAATCAATTTTATTCACGTCACCTGTCGGTGGTTTAAAAATCCGTATTACCATCAGTACATCAAACAATTTAATTTAATAACTTTTATTTCAGAATTGGATTTTAAAATGTGTGCTCAGCCTGCCATTAGTTTGCTGTTAGTGCTTTGACTGAAAACAACCACTGAGTAGTAGAGCAGACGCTGTGCCTGGCTCGGCTCTTCCGGCCCAGTGGTGGATGTAGTCTATCATTAGCCTACATACTATCTTGACAGGTTCTTTTGTTAAAGGAATTCCCTCAAGTTTATCAACTAGGTTTTCTGAAGTTTCTATTATAAATGTGCCACTGTTTAGAAGTGCTGCATGACAGCCACTGTATGTGTGTGTGTGTCCCTTACAGTGCGCGTGCGGCCACGTGTGTCTGTATGTGTGCATGGAAACGTCTGCTGGGGTTTGTGGGGTTGACAGTTCTGCTCTAGGCAAGTAGGTAATTAGCATGCATTATTCAAATGAAAGACAGAGGGAATGAGGGTGGGGACCTGTCCACCTGGTTGTCAGCACCGGAGCCCGTCTCGTTTAGCACCACTTACTTCACACATTTAGAACATCAGAGTGCGTCACTTGTCAACATACTACCCTCTTCTCAGGCGAGGGATAATGCCCATTGTGAGGAGAGATTGGATCCAAGTAAGCCAAAGTCGTGTGTTTCATCTTTGTATTTAAGCCAGATCAAATAGCATTTATCTGCATAACATAAAGGTCTGACAAAGTACTTCACGTTGCAACAAAGGGTAGACAGGCCTTCACAGTAAAACACAGCACATCCTGAGACAGAGAGACACCAAGGTCCCATTTAAGTGTCAGTGTTCTTAAAAACGCAGCGGCAGCCAAAGGTATAAACAGTACAAACACTGTTTTGTCGTTCATCTTTACTGTTACTGTGAAACAAACAACCAATGATGGACATCATCTTACTCTGTATTTAACAGTTTTACCTCATCAGTCTTGTTGATTTCATTTTTAAGGCAGTTACTTTCTAAAGTCTCTTTCAGTGAGAGCACAGAAGGTTAATACTGGGTCTTCCATCAGACCTGTAATAGGCTAATGATTGAGATATCAGAGTGAAGGCAGGGTTTACAGTTATTGCCAAGCTTTGTAGTCACTGGGCTTGTTTGGTTTTCTATATACAGTACAGTAGGTTATTGGTGTATTGTTCTGTCGGGTCTTAAACTTTACATTGTAAAGTGCTTTGAGATGACTTTGGTGATATTTAATGCTTTATAAATCAACTGAAGCGAATGCGTGATAAAAGCTGTAGAGTAATGAGTAAAACTGCACGTCCTCCACGCTGCAGTGACATGACCACTGAGAGGCAGAGAAGGCAACGCTGCTGATGGACAAACTAGTAAACGCTGGGAGTGGAGTCATAGCTAATCCATGTGCTCTCATTTAATGATTATGCATCTTTAGAAACCACAGACGCACATGTATCCATATTTGTCTTTGCCTTGAATCTAAACAAACCTATACGTCTGGTTTTGTCTGAAATCGAAGTAGGCGAACTGAACAAAGACAACGCTGCAATAGTGGAAAAGCTGTGTAACTGGATCTGATCCAGCTAAATGGTTCTGCCGTCAATATTTATACCCTGAATATCATGTTTTCATTTGTGCAGCAGTACAGTAGATGAAGCTGTCATTTGTGGTGGTGTCACACTGTAAGGTGCTGTTCTTATTGTGTCTACTCGTGCGTACAGTAAATCCTTAACCAGGCTTTATATTGCTACTTTATTTAAAACTCTATTGCAACAGACATGCAGGAAGCAAAGCTGTACACGGCAGCCAGAGTAAATGGTGATATTTTAGACCAATTACTGACTACCACTGCACTGAGACTGGTTGTGTGAAAACTCCTCTACTTCAGCCAGCAACCCTCAGCAAATGCTGAAGCATTTGTATCTCCACAAACAGGTCCCTTTGTTAGTGTGGATAAAATGAATTACATTTCTGCAGCAAGTGAACTGGCAGCTACACAAGCAGAAATATTACATTATGCATTTGACTGGAAGTATAGAGGATGAATACGGGGCTATAAATATTAAGTGACACCATCTCGCACCTAAAACATTTTATTATAAATTTGTGTAGCTTGGCAATATTCTCATACAATATAAAGACACATCTATTACCTCATGATACTGACTTATGTAATGATCTCCAACAGATGACCACCTCTCCTGTCTGCTGGATTAACATCATTAGCACATCGCCTTATCTCCCACCCATTCGTCAGTCCCACCACGGCTCTTCTCCAGGAGCAGCCTCTGTTTACTTAATTGATCAATTAGCTGCTTGAAAAGACTCCCTCTCCTCCACACATCCCATTTAGCCAACATTTACATGTGTCAGTTTAATTGTGTCCCTATCTCCTCTCCCAAATTATTTACCTACTCACTCACCCACACTTCAAAGCTCCCATTGTCCCCAGGTGACTGATAGGCTGACTGGAATGGCAAATGTGTGTAGATGGATTATTATTATTTTTCTGCAAAATTGTGTTGAATCTAACACCAACACTGATCACTGCAGTTTTAATCTGCAGAAGTTTTCTCTATTCAGTTTGCAGCTGACTTATAGCAGATTCTTCTTACCTGCCAACCGTTTGTTGTCATACTGTAATTGAAAAGTCATTGTTTCATTGGGTTTCAAATAAGTGCTGCTATAGAATAAGGGCCTTCTAAAGGTACTTACGCACGGAGCCAGGGCCGTAGGTTTTACAGAACTAAAAACTGCAGTAACGAAACATTTGCAGAAAACGATGGTTTTGTATCAGTGACTGACTTTTTATAATGCCCTTTGTCTTCATAACTATTCAGCCATGGGTCTGCAGGCCTGAGGTCCGTTTCCAGTGGGTGGACTTGGCATGAAATCAGACTGGCATAACCTCCTCTTCCATAGTGGATTTACACAATTTACATACAACAGTCTTTTGATTGTGCTGGACCACCAACTAATCCTTTGTTCCCAGGAGGGCTCCATCTTTATTTTGTCCACCCTTTGTCTGTTGCAGGGCTCCTACTGCCCTCATGTGGTGCTAGGGCATATTGCATCTTGGTAGAGGATAAATAAAATAAAATACAGGTTGTATATGTTGGAATATATCTAGTGTGAATACACAATTATACTACAAACCCCCACTAAAAAAACTCATTACATTGTCAAGCACATAAATGAAAAATGTTCCCCTTGTAAACTAAGCAAATTAAATATTGTGCTTTAGAATTTAAGCCGGTCTTTTATGAACTATGCTTATATACAACGTGTATGTTAACTGGGCACATCCTTACGTTCACCAGACATTTTGTTTGGTTAATCTCTACTGGACGTGTTTGTTTTAGTTAGTGTTATGCTTTTAGTTACTTTTTATATAAATGTGTGACCTTCATCAACCACAAGGTGGTAGTAAGTAACTAAGGCTTCTAGACTCAGATCTGGGACTTTTGAAATGTAGGAGACAATTGTGTTGTTTTTTATTTGTTTATTCATCCTTTTACTTAACAGAAAAAAATGTCTTATTTTTTTCTTAATCTGCATGTGATATATTCAGTTGAATCAGAATTAAATTGTGCTCTAATGTGCGACACTTCTCTTCCAGTTCGATAGACTGGAGCACAACATTTTGCACTCACACTTTCTTTTGCTTCTGAAATGAAACAATAGGAGCACAGTAAAACATCATGCTTTTGGACAAACCATTTGTCCAAGCCAGCTACCAACCAGTCATGAGATCATGAGAGCTTTGTGGGTTGGCTCGTAGCAGAGACGCTCTTCCCCAGTTCAGGTTTGCTTTGTATGACATAAAAATAATGGTGCTAATATATTTAAACTACAGAACTACTACGTACCGGCTTAAGAAGCGTATCCTATTATGTTGGAAAAGCAGCATTGATTTATCAGTAGCCCATTGGAGTTTAGCAGACAAAAAGCAAGTACTGATATAAATAATTATTGGTACAGCACAGTGTTTATGTAAAGATATTAGCATTGCAAAACTGTTAGTTGCATGTTGACCTTCTTGTGTTCTAGTATAGATTCTGTGGTAATGTACAGGAGAGTGTAGTAGTCTGTAAAATATCCTGCTCTTCTAGCAGGATATTCAAGCAATCATTCAATATTTTATACAACAATATATATAAACAATTCATCTATAAAGCATGTTGCCATACGTCATGAATCACAGTAGCTGTGTATTTGTGTGTGTGTGTGTGTGTGTACTTCAGGACTTCACTGAACATTGTTGCTAATGGTTCAGTCCTCTGTCACAAACATCCAGTCGTCAGGGTTCAAACAAGGATCTGCCCATTAACAGCGAGGCCGTAGGATGCAGACTGTCCACACCAGGAGAGAGCGACTTTGACACAGAGCAAGTCGCTCTCCCACAGCATGCTCAGCAGCCTGCACTTTCCAAGGACATTACGGCTCCATTCCACCAACTCTCCGGTGGCAGGCTATCATTAGTGCGCTTGTGAGAGCCCAGAGAGGTGATAGCAGGGGAATTGTGGGCTTTCATATCCACAAGCTGGTCCACAGGATGCCAGGCAGAGTGTGGTAATTTAGCTCAGAGGTGATGGAAAATAGTGGGTTAGTTTAATGATAAGTTTGTGTGGCCATGTAAAAGCACTCATCAGAGAGTGGGCGATAGAGAGAATGGGTGAGAAGCAGCAAAATGAAGAAAGAGAAGGGACCGTGTCGTGTGTGTGTGTGTCTGTGTGTCCGTCCTCTTTTCCAAACAAACCTATATCTTTCTCTTTCTAATACAAACAGTTAGAACTGAAGTGTGTGTGTGTGTTTAAATGACATCGCACCAATAACAACATAGGAATGAAATATTAATCTTTTATCAGCCCTTTTTTGATTCTAACAATGCAGCAAATAAACCAAATAAACAACAACTTTAGCTACATAATGTCTACATAATGTAAAATATTAAAAACTATATATATATATATCATAAAAAGGTTCCACAGTAAAAAATTATATTACTAAAACCTCTGGTTTAATCATTGCTAAACTGTATTGAGAGAAACGAACAGTCACCGTTTATAAATGTTAGTGTGTCCTGTCTTTTTCAATGTTTATTCATGCCGCTAATTCGCTTTGAATTTCATCCCTAAAAAAAATCAATCCTCCATCTCTGTCTCCCTTGGCAACAGGTTATAATCCATAGTTACGAAGAGTGGTTGCTAGGTGCGTTGCCGAGATACAGGCCCTTCTCTCCACTGGTGCTACGTAGGAGGCCACCGGGTCCTTGATGATGGCAGAGAGATGAGGGTGGGGTGAAAGCATGACAAGAGACAGGACAATAAGGACAGGAAATAGGCACACACACAGGATGAACGAGCGCAGGTGCAAATAGAGGGCACAGAAGGAGGACCGAAAATAAGAGCAAAGAATTGAAAGTAAACACAAAAGGAAAACGTACCAGTCTAAGTGGGCAATCTGCACAGCTCCATTTGGTGCTGCTATATTTTAGTTTGCCTGTGCGTGTTTGTGTGTATATGTCTCAGACGTGTGAGTCTATGTGTGTATTTGTGCTGCATTTGAAAGACAGTGGTAGTAGAAAAGAGAGGAAAATGGGGACTCTACTTTGACTCCTTGAAAAGCCTGCAATCATGCTAAAAACGACTGTTCTGATGACTTCAATGACTAAATCCAGTTTTTTCCTGAGGGAAATAGTGAACAAAATTATAATAAGAAGGAAACTCAGTATGTGGCTACAGTCACCAAGTTACTGTAGCTGACACAAACAAGGCATAGCTGCACCGTATTTGGTATAAACATCTAATTTCTAGGCATTTTAGTTTTGTATGTAGTCTCCATACAGTGACTCTCTGTTTATTAGCGCTCATGGCCATATAACCACCTGAGTTACTCAAGCTGTCATTTTTTTCTGAGGCTGATCCGATTAGCGCGGTGATGATAGAAACCCTTGGGAGTACTTACTCCTCACGAGTTTCCTTGTTGGTAGACAGGAAGTCGTCTTTGCTGCAGGAGCCATCTGCCGCTCCCAGCTCCAATTATTCCTAACCTCTCCCCCAGGGGGCAGTAGCACCGTGCACACAGATCTCTTTGTATGCTGAACTCTCACATCAAAGACGCAGTGGTTGTGAAAAGCCCAAACATCTGCCACCACCCTTCTGTGTACCTCTGGACAAGTTTTCAGCAGTAAAAAAAAAAAAAAAAGATATGAACATGATGCTGTATTAAGAGAAACACACTCTCAGCTCCCTTTGAATCTCTGCCATGCCCATCACCCCTGACAGTGTCATTAGGACGTTAATGCTCATAAGTGTAACACCGTTGCAAGCTTTCCTCTCAGGCTGGGTTACTGTTCTGTACCTCACTGACATTGTGTTGTAGAAGCAAGTATGGACTTAATAAGAGACCAAGCTTTTCACCTTGTTTTAGTCTACAACTGAAAAAGTTCATAAACGATCGATCACAATGAAAGCATCACCACCGTCAGTGCTGGACAGATTGAAGCCTAAAATGTGGGCTCACATAGTGTTCGCAAACCAAATCTAATTTAGTCAAAACTGGATACATTTGTTATCTGCACCCTCGTTTTTCTGTTTTGCCGAAATTTCTTTGAGGACTTAAGTAATTCAATACACATAACAAACAGCTTGTAAGAAGTAGTTAAAATGTTCTACAATTTGTTATTAATAAAAGCTAATGAATTTTAAATCTAAATTGCTGGCTGCCTTCTGTGATTGCTTTAATGTCCTAATGCACCCAAACAAAATCCAAACAAAAGGAAAAACATAAAAAAGGGAAATTAATTAAGAGCCTATTAGTTTATGATTTGTCCTTTCTCATGGAAAAATAAGCATGGTTAAACTAAAGTGTGGCAGGAGACAGGTTTATTCCTCTCTGTTAGTGCGTAAAATGCAAATGGAGAGTAATGCAAATAGCTTTGAATTAAACAATAGATGGACCTCTGGTTCCGTATCTGTCCTTCAGCTCGGCAGCCTCTTCGTACTGTAGGCTTTGCTTTGAGGAGAGATCCCCGTTGGTTGATTGGAATGACTTCCTTAATTGGATTCAATTCCTAATTGAAACGTAATAAAAATGCATCAGTAGACGTGGCGCCAACAATTACCTCATGCAAATCTCTTGATGAATTGACGTGAGGGGCGTAATTGCAGCTGTTAAAAAAATGCATTGATTTCTCCTGGAATAACATCAATTCAAATCAGTTCACACTCACACTCCAGCCTGCGTGTGCAGAGCATTTGTCACCGCTCAGTGTCCCTGTTTGGAGGTACGGAAACATCTGCACCCTTTCACATGGGTACATCAGATTGATTGGGCTTGTGAGACTTTGTATCAAATGTGCTATGACTACGCGTATGCAATAAAGTATTCCTGACACGAGCAGGAACGTCTTTGTTCTTTTCCCCCTCTTTTCGTTGAGATGGTGAACAGGTTAGGACTTTTTTGGTTTGTCGAGCAAGCGTATTCTGCTGTGGATGTGCCACTGAAATACACACACGCAGAGACACACAATTGGTTGAAAAGAAAAGTCACTAAATCAGATACAGGCTTTGAATCCTCGTTCCAACAACATTACATTATCCGTCTGTCTGTTGATCGGGGGTGGCAGTCTAGAGAGAAAGGGTTAAAGCATCTTCTGAGTTATTGCCTACCGCCGTAGTCATAGAAACAGGTTAATAAGTAGCTTCTCTGATCTTCCTCTGTTGCTGCACAGGTTGCTAAGATACAAATAGCATTCTGGACCCAGTGGACTGAACTGCAAACATCTTTTGATAAACAGGAACTTTAAACATTTAAAAGAAATCTGTGCACTAAGGCTTGTAAAGTGGAAAAACACCTTCATTGCACCTACAGACAGTGTTATTGCATCTACCACGTTTGACCTACCCAGGCCGAGGAGAACCACAGAAAAACAAAACTGAGCACTTGCTAAATCCAGCTACCTCATACCTCGGAGGATAGTGGTTGGCCCATGTCTAAAGGTAAACGGGCCAATCAGCTTTGGAACGGCGTGGCTGTTCCTAGATGCGTGTGCGAAACCAAGGGCAAATTAAAGCATTGCCTCCGAGTTGCATCATTCTCCCCTCACAGCTCTATTAGTAGGCTAGCCACAATGTCTCTTTACGAGAGCTACTCTGAGAGCAGAATTAGGCACACTTCCCTGCAGTGATATGTCTTTTATCAACCACCCTGGCATCGTGTGCGCTAGTTCCTACAGGAACAAACCACAGATGAATTAGTGGGAGAGATGCACATGTGGATACGCCTCTTCTCTTTGGAAAGTGACGGAATTGCAAAGCAGGAGTTTGAATCTGACTTGATGAATTAGACAAAAATAAATAGATACTGAGGGTCAGAGAAAATATTATCGATTTGAAAAGATAAGAAAAGTCAGTGCTGTTTCCTCACCTTTCTCTTAGCAGCTAAACTTTTTTGTACTTTTGTACTCATCACGTTTGCCTTCCAGTAATAGCAGCTGAAAAGTGCATCGATTCTAAAAGACGGCGCGTCCACACTGACACAACAAACAAACGAGCAGCTTGACTGGAGGAAGCTGCGAGGCCGCAGTAGGGAGCACTGGAGTCGTTTTTGATGATCCCTCTGTTCTGTCTGTCACTGGGCCTTCGTGCTTTTCACTTCAGCTCGGCTCAGCTGTCAGTCGGCTCAAATGGTCATGTACATGTGCGAGCACGGGCACCCTCACACATTCTCCATGGCTCATGAGCAGCAATAATTGTGTATTTGTGTGATTAAGACAGTAATCAGAAAATAATGACACTTCAGTGTGATTTATGAGAATGGATGAAATCTCCCAGCTGAAAGGTGGCAGGTTAAACATTGCTGACCCGCCAAGTACCAGGAGAGATTTAAACAAAGGCCAAAGCTAATACATCACAGAAACAAGGGGGTGGAGAACAGGATGTGTGTGCTGCACAGCTCTGGACAGCACGAGGCTGCTGGGGATTAAATAAACCATTTTAAGACGAGCTTAAACTCGTCGGAGCTTAAACACCTCTGACAGGTGACAAACAAGCCCCCACATCAGCTCTTGATTTATTAAAATGATGCAGAGTTATGCCCTAAAAGTGATTTATTGCAATCACCAGATCTGTTTTGTGCGTATTTTCCCCCACAATAGTATAACTGAAAGCCAGACTCTCTTCAATACTAATTAAAGTCTCTTTGCTCCCACCGGGCTCCAGTCTGGTTTGGGTTCATTCAGTTTCTACCTTGATTACTCGATTGGAGTCATTGATTGAAGGGGAACTTTAATGACTTATTATCGCTGGTGTTAATCAGGTGTTGACAGACAGCGCTCTGTGGTGCTGGGCAGGGCTAACGGCCAGAATGGACAGAACTTTTCTGGACTCCTGTCGCTGGCGAGTCATGGGTTGAGCAGCTCGCAGACTGCAGACGCGTCCTCCTACAAGTATATCTCTGGAGCACAGTCTGTGCACAGCAGTGACATCATCTACGCTTTGCCCAGGTCGGCATGACTCAGATGTTGTGGTCTTTTTTTTTTTTTTTTTTAACACACTCATTCTCACCCACTTTATCTTCCCTTGGTACAGTTTTACCACCTCGAAATGAGAGAGAAAGCGATCAGGATGAGGCCTGTGCATGCTCCCGACATGTTCTCATTTCATTTTGTATTAATGGAATAAATGCAGCTGGTAAAGTTACGTACATTCAGAGCAACCGTGTTAACCTTGTGAAATATTACTTACTGGAAAGGCCAGGGTTTTTAATAGGAATAAGGTCTGCAGCATTAAATTGAGTTATTACAGACTAGTTTGAAATGAAATTACTTTTCAAATGTACATAATGCACTTACATGTTCTTGGTCAATCATACCCACCATTTTCTAATATTTCATTTAATTGTGAGGCATATTGGGGATAAGGAACTTGTCTATGTTTTGTTTAGCTAAGCTTAAGGTCTGTCACCTTGTCTTTTTTGTTTCCCGTGAGCAATATTTTTGGAACTTGGAATTATGTCAGGTGTGAAAACCTTTTCCTGTCTGGTTTTTAAGTCATACAAATGCACCTTCACTTACATGTGTGTCTTATGTTTCTACATGAACACAACTCTTGCTCAGACTTTGAGATGACAGCAGGTGGAAATCTTAGCAGATTTCTACTCTCCAGTATAGACACAGAGCTACACCTGTCTGCATCACCTCCTCTATCTCCGGCCCAAATCTCTTTTGTTCCTTCCTCCCACACGTCTCTCACTGCATCCCTCTCTTTAATTATCTCCCTTTTCAATCCCAGCGTCTTCAAGTCTCATCAATGCTTCTTAATTTTCATCAATACCACTGCAGCCTAAGCTCTCCACACCTGTCCAGTCACCATGGCAACCTCACCTCTGACAACAAAGAGCTCTGTAAGACATGGCATGCTGTATTCTCCTTGATTAGATATTGATTAAGCTTTTGTAATGCATAATAGGATCAAAGGGATTGTGCAGCTTTGCTTACCCAGGCCTTTTTCACACTTTCATTTAGTTATAATCTTTTGTTATTTAGGAATCTGCATGTCAAGAGGGATGGAATCGAAATTTGCCACCCTTTGTCATAGCCATTCAAAGCCTCCTTTGGGGACTTGTAGATGCACAAAGACATTTCTAACGTAAATGCAGGAAAGGAAGCACCAACACGCATCTGCTACTTAAACAGTTGACAGCGCGGTGCATCCTATGTGTAGTATTGCAACGTGTTTTCCATTAAAGAACATGCTAATAGGCTCGTTGGACTGTGCAGTGGCTCCCAAATGCTTTCATGTCTCTAATGGATGCACTGATAGATTAATGGATGATAAAAGTCAAATACGTAATGCATGGTAAGTGACAAGTGATAAGTCAATATGGTAAATATTTGTGTAAGACATAGTTAAGAAGTTGAAAGGCCATTATTCACATCACCTACAGACAAGCCATCCCTTGGTATAATGAGGCACACGACATGAATTTAAAAGCTTAGGTAAGTAATGGTCTGGAGCATATTTCTGTCAATTATATATTCATGTCAGCTGCAAAAGAATCTGGAAGACATGATAAAAATGTCTTAGTTTATCATAAGCACATTAAATTATTGTTTTTAATCACCATTCACGAGAGAAATTTGAAGACGCTGCACACTTTTTGCAAACACTGCTTTTTACACAAGGTTTGTTGATGTGAATGATGTACTACTAAAATCCTGAAGACATTTGAGGCTGATTTTAAAAAGATGGAGGCTTCTCATCTTTTTTTATTGCATGCGTGTCTGCGTTGTCACCTATAATATTTAAGCTTTATAGGGTCACCTCATCCCAATCAGCATCGCCGTTAAGCTAAATACCTATACAAATCCCTTCAGTTTTGACAGGAGGAGGGTGTGTTTTGCCAATTTACACTGAAGATTTATATGGAGACAGAGAGGTGAAAACATCTTTTTTTTTTCTTCTCACCAACACTGTGAGTAGGGGAGTCAGAATTGAGGATAAACCCAAGAACTGCAAAGAACCATGTTTGGAACAATCTGACCTTTTTTCTACAACTCAAACAAGGATAAAGACAACAAAATGTAATAACTTTCCCCTATCCAATCCATACTTCATGATTATCCCTCACTCCAAAACATTGGAAAAAATGGAACTGTCAAAAGAGTCTTGTTGTTCCATTTTCTTTCCCTTGGCCCCCCTCCTG
Source organism: Macropodus opercularis (assembly GCA_030770545.1). Classification (NCBI taxonomy): domain Eukaryota; kingdom Metazoa; phylum Chordata; class Actinopteri; order Anabantiformes; family Osphronemidae; genus Macropodus; species Macropodus opercularis. The sequence continues at coordinate 4,249,709 of CM061091.1, read as the reverse complement.
GAGACAAACAAACAAACCCCTGTTAGCACATTTCATCAGCTTTAGGGGTTACTGAACAGATTGAGTATCGACAATAGTGGCTGTCGAGGCTTATGGCTCAAAGGCAACAGTAGAGAAAAGTCTCAGGGGTAGGAGATGCAATCGAAAGGACCAAAATAATTCAGCAGGACTCACTCGAGGAACAATCCAGTTTGTCATGTGGAATCATGGAGTGTCTGCCGCACAATGAGAGAAGGTCTCCAGAGACTGTGCAGAGGAGGCAACGTGTGAATGGCCGAGAGTTAGTGCCCCAACCTGCCACTCTTTTCCTTTTTATCACCTGCAAATTTAGCAGCCATAAATCTGTTTCCACGCTGATGCTTCGGCACAGATGCAGCAGAGAGGCCCATAAACAAGAAGTGATGCTAGGTGTCTTGGGATGGTTTGACCATTGATGCTCCCTGGGGTGTCATTCTCTGTTTGGGGGACAATTACTGTCAGGGAGTTTTGATGTTTTCCTTCTGTTGTGACGGACAGCAGTGGCATCTGGGAATTGTTGAACCTTGTTGATTTGTGCAAAAAAAAAAGAAAAGATCACTCCCACTGTGCTCAGGGGGTTAGTGGTGGAGCACTGTTCTGTGTGGTTATTCCCTCCCACTGCAATGGGCCATAAAAAGGACACTGGCCAAAGGCTTCAATGTGACCTGCCCTCCTTATTAATATCGTCAGTGAATTCCAGCATGAGGAAAACCTCTGATTAATCGATACTACTCCTGCTTCTTATTCGCAAACAATAACAAACGGTGCTCGTTGCACCTGATTTTGTTTGCACTGTAACAGCTTCACAAGACCTGAGCTGAATATCCATTTCCCTTTAATCAATTCACAATTTATTCTCCCCCCGCTTCCAATCTTCCGTGCATTTATTATGCATTATTCGCCCTTTTTAAACGATTTCCTACTAACCGTCTCATCTAATTTGGTATTCGGATGTGGTTAGCACTGTTAGCTCAATTAATACAATGACATGTCCTAAATGCATTCTTTCCACAGTTCAAGTGACAAGAGGACACTGAATAGTTCACACATTCACAAATCTGGGGTCATGCATCGCAAGATCTAAACCTTTAAAAATGATTTCATTTCAACACTACAAGAATAGGTAAAAAGGACAAAGCAGACTCACTCTTCTACAGGACTGTGCTTTATTTTAGTCTAAGCAGAATATAATGAACTAGAGAACTACAGAGTTCAGGAGCACTATGGGAGATATCACCCCGAATCAGAAAAACAGACCCGAGCCAACACTAATTCAAATTACATCTCTGTTTCAAATAAAAAGAAAACAGTAACTCAGATTTGTTCATGTCAAATAATAAAAGAAATGATTATTCCAGTCAGTGTGGAGATAAATACCTAAATATATTATGTTAAAGTAATTTTGTATGAAAACAAATGAAGAGAATGAAATTAGATAGTGAAGCTGGGAATGTAATGATTCATGAGACAAAGATCCATGTTACAAAATTTCCTATAACTAAATGCGGATTCTTTGAAGGCCCTCATTGAATGCTTGATTGGGGCAAACTGCTCAGTTAGCTGAGTTGGTTCACCTTTTGGTCCTTATAACCCATGGAAATGGAAGTGGATGAGCACATCCCTATTTGTGTCGGAATGGACTGGAGGCGAAAGTGTCTGTCTTTGCAGATTTTTGACCATTTGGCATCCCCCACGGTACAGTGTGTCTGACCACTATTCACAGGTAGTACTGTCAGAGAGAACAGGCTGGGTTTAAGGCAGGATTCTCTCCTCACATTAACAAATCAACCTGACTAGAGCTAATCTGTGTGGCTCTATCTAGTGTTGGTACAATGTCTTGAGTGAATGAAGTCACATTAAATAATAAAATACTGTGGACATTTCCTGTGAGTAGAAATGGAAACACTGAAATTTAGAGAGATTACATCAAGTTTTCAAAAGATAAATAAACAAAGATACAATTATGTAAAGAACATGTTACAGGAATCCACCTATGTCTTAAAGTGTCAAAATCAATCTGGCTGCAAAGTTTGATATTTTTTGTCATTTTTTTCTTTTGTTCAAAATAACAAATGACCTCAGATGACATTCTTCCTAAACATGCAATGCTGATTGATTTAAACTCAGTTGTGCAATTGGAGATTTCAAAATCCACAAAATCCAGTACCATCAATCATTCGTTTACAGTGCAGTTTGTTAATTCCTGTATGGATTTAAGAGCTTTCAGTCACAAAAACTTTTTTGAACTTGCCCGTCCACGAGGGACCTCACACAGGGATTGTGCAGCCAGAGAAATAAGAAAATAAGTAAATAAAACTAAAGGAAACAAGAAAAATGATCAAAGCATATCTGAATAAACTTCACAAACAAAGGGTCTATCCCAGCTTCAGTTACAATAACAAGAGGAAAATGAGGAAAATAAAGAACCATTTACCCACATGAGTATAAAATCCCATTTTTGAACATCAGTGCTTCACTATACAAGAAATAAAATCATTTTATCTTCTGTTTTGATAAATTATTTCATAGGTTCCTTCTTAGTTTCACTGAAATATATTAACTATTCTTTCATTTTTTTTTTTGTTAAATGTTTGAACATGATCTATTGTACGGCCTATAAAGAAGGTTGAACAGAATTGAAAAATAAGCTATATTGTATGTACAGGAGTAACGCAGCTGTGGTGTCAGGAGAGCAGTGGCAGATTGGGTCAAGCAGGCAGGGGCTTCTGCTGGGTTTTACTGTAATTGCTGTGTGGTTTGTACCTTTCCTCCCGTCTTGGCCTAACCATGTATGCGGCTTCAACACACAGGACTGAATGTGTGATTCAACAAACTGCAACCCAGTGTTTCACTTTGGAAAACTTGTTTAAATGTTGCAAAGCCCAAACTTTCCCCTCCATCGAGTCTGAAACAGTGTGGTGGTGGCTCGTGCCCCCCCCTGTCAAATGTTAAGCATGCAGATGGATGAACTCTACTGTCACTGTCATATCTGTTCATCAGCCCCAATTGGACTAATCCAATTACTGCACAGGCGATCTTTCTTCTGTCAGAAAAATCATGACATGTAGGTGTACACAGAATCTTAATTAACGGATCACTTCGGGGCTGTGGCTTAGGTTTGACACTAAGTCAAATACTTTAAGCCTTGGTCCGGCGCTGAGGGTTGTCGGATGCATGTTCACAGCCCAAACATAAGGGGCTTAAAAAGGACTAAACTCTGCTAGATCCCTGCACTGCTGTGGATACATTTTATAGTGACATCATTGTCCCACAGAGTTGGGTTTCTCAACACAAACTGCTGTACAACGTTCTTCAGTTTTGCTATTTTTATATAGGCTATTTACATAACAGATGTTTAAAAAAAAATCGTTGTTTTCACCAACCGTTAAACATTATTCACTGCGTATTATTAGGTGAACTTTCTTTTTTTTCTAGACACTGTAAATCTAAAACATGATTTAGGTGGTTCATCAGCCTTTCTGCTGACTCAGCACACTCCCTGCGTTGGGGTATGATCTCGCAGCTGCCACTAACCTTGTATTCGTGATTCTGCTCGACCTCCCTCAGGATTAGGGGTAAGGCAAGGCTCTGAACCTCTCCACTAATCATGACATCATAGCGCCTGATGCCCTGAGTATCGGGAGTGATTTTGTGGAGTTTCAGTTTAGCACACAGCACCCCCACCACCCAGTGCCTATTTCCACCTCCACCTCTTTCCATACCAAATCCTATTTCCACAGCAAAACCCTTTCTGCACTAGAGTGAGATGACGGAAAAGCGCTCTCCCAAAGCAGCTATTAAATGAGAGGCATTAATTTCTTCCCTCCTGTCCGACAAGTTCCTTTAATTATCTCTCTACTTTCAGTCAATTACATTTCACTTCCTTTCCTTGACAATCACTGCTATTTTAGGGTGAGTGTTATGCACCCAGGGGGCTGGAGATTCGTAGACATGCTCTAACAGTTCTCTGCTCGGCCCCGCCACTTGCCGGGCCTCTCTCAGGATATATCCCCCTCTCGAGGGCTGACCTTGTGAGCACTGGTGTAGCGGCAACTGAGAAAATGGGTTCGCTATGTATATACACCCACGCACACATTTCTCCTTTAACGATAAAAGGCCAAAATTAGTATATACATCAGTAGCGGTGATGCAAGTTGTCTAAAAGCCTATTAAAAAAAAGACCTTGCTACACTTGTGTGTATTACACCGCAGAGTGTGTGTTTTGAGGGAGCTGAATGTTGCAAACAAGTTGATACCTGCTAATTGTTTTCACGTACACGTTGCAAATAATAGTTTGGCCACAGCTCGATGAGCGTCGTTGCTCTTAAACACAGACTGGACTAGAAACCAGTCAACACGGTGGAGCAGGGCAAAAAGGGACGAGTGAAGGGATACAATAACACGTTTCCACCAAAGTAGCATTCTCTAAGGGTGTAAAAGTAATAAGAGCACCCCTGTTAAAAATGTTGGAAGTGCTGATTTCACATCGCCTAATTTAGCCTTGGCATGGCAGAGATGCTACATGAACACTGGTAGCCAAGCAGACAGCAGGATACTAGGCTAGGCTGGGTTTTGGCTCACTGGGGACTCCACCTGCCATTAGCAGTGGGAACCAGTACAGCGTTTGGTGTAATACAGGGAAGATCAATGGAGCAGACATGCAATGTTCATGTTCGGCCTGACAGTGGCTCACTTGCAGAACGCACACAAAACGGAGGCCAAGATAAGCGCTGGAACTTTCTTTGCATGTGGGATGTTAGATTTCCCATTGCTTAGTTCAGCTTTGCATGAATCGTGAATACAGACAGTTTGCACAACCTGGCTTTGTTTTGACCTGCTTCACATTAATTCGTGAAGCGTCCTGCATCTCCTCTGAACACCTGATTGAGGGCAGAGAGGGCTTTACTTCATATCTGAAGGGGACTTTTACTGTGAAAATCAGTTACTTTGATGGGCATCATTTTTTAATCTGAACAACTGTGCTTCACAAATGTGTTTTTTTATTTTTTTTATTCCACTGTTGAACAATGCTGCGCTTAGCAGGTGTCCCAGCAGGGAGTCGAGCAAGAAAAGAAAGTGTGAAGCAAGTTGCATTGTGAAAAAAATCGTGGCTTCTGTTGAGATTCAATTACGTGCTGCAAGGAGCACAGTAACACAACAGCAGCTGTTTCTACACCAACCCAATTCTATTGCTTCAGCACTGTAAGTAAAGGAAAAAGAAAAAGGAAACGGGTCTTCATGTATTTTACCATCCTCTTTTTGTTGCTATTGATTCTCTTGCAACGTGATAATGTGGACAGTTTTTTCCCCACATCCGCCCATTGCCTCTTTGGGTAAATTTGGGAGTATTAGTGGTGCCAGGTCAGCTGTCAGCAGCCTTGCCAGGGAGAAGGCACAAACATAATTCTCCCTAATCTTCCTTCTGTCATCTATGTGCATGCAGGGGACCATCTCCCCCTCATTTGGTCCAAGTGATTATCCTGGTGATTTTTCACTTGGTTGCTGCTAATGTATAGAGGCTGGTGATTACAGTGTGATTAGAAGGAAAGGTGAAATACCATGTCTAATACGGCGCAGTGGATAATTGGAGGGTAGTGAGCTCAGACATTAGCCAGGTTTGCAAATGCTGTTTCAAGGGAAGAGTTGTTGAATGGCTGGACTAAGGTTTGGATAGGCATGGCTGTTCTTAGGACAGGATGAAGAGGGAGCACATGTCTCACAGGGAGACCCTCTGCTCATTTAAAAGACAAACACTGACAGCACATTTAAGAGTCTGGAATCTGCTCTCGTGTTTTAGTCCCTCCTCCTGCGATTTGGAATAGGCCTGATCTGCTGTCCTGTCTAATTTAAGCCTTAATTCTGTTCCTTCGAAGCAAATTGCACAGATAATGTTTGTCGCCACACGCTTGATAAGTTTCTAATTTGATCGATACAATGATTGGAGATGGTCCAGGTTAAAGGATCTTGGTGTGATGTTTGGTTGTTGACTTCCCCTACTCGCCTCCCTCCCTCTTGCCTTCTAACTTAGCCTGGCCTCTCGCTGCCAGCTGTCAGTGCTCCAAAGGGCTAGTGTACGGATGTGAGCTGGTGCTCGACACAGAAAATTGGGAAGTGTTCAGAGTGACAGCAACAGCATCGCTCCTCCCTCCAGACTCATTCCAAACGTATTGATCCACGTTTGAAGAAAAGCAAGATCTAGAGCTCTAAAACAGTCAAAACGAGTGATACAGGACACAATCAAATCATATCTAAATCAAGATAGGGCGCTAGTGCAGTGCTTCATTCTGTCCCGCGTGCTGTTGGGGCCAGACAGGCTGTGTCAAGGCAAAGACTGACTGTTAAAATACAGGTGAGAGATAGTGTGTTTAAAATCAATTTTTTTCCCATAGGCTCCATGTGTAACACAGTATATGAAGAATGCAAGTCAGCAAACATGTTAACAGTGGAATTTACATTATGTTTGACAGAGTTAAATGAGCCCTAAGAGTTTGCACTTCTTTCCATCAATACTCTAAATTGGGTTTGTTTTCAGAGTAACGTTTTTTTGTATCTGCCAAGAGACGAGACGCGATCTTTCACAATCTGGAGTTTTGCAGCAGCTCCAGAGTAGACGTGAATCCTTGGCACACGGTAAGTGTACTGGGCTAATTCATGTATGAGTTCCTTCTGCTGGCAGTTTCAGTAGCTGTCACCTTACTCCTCCTCCCATACTGGATCCATCAGAACCATCTATTTGTCCATCTCACATCTGGAAACAAACGTCTTTTAACTTTTTGTTGCTTCATAATTCACATGTCACGTCATGATACGAAAGGTTGAGAAAAGCAAAAGAAAGAAAACGTAATTAAAAAAAAACAAACAAAACACCCCATGTCCATTTTGCTTGGTCTTTACAGTGGATTGTCGCTTGAACACACAGGCTAGTGAGAAGCCTCAAACGTTTGCACCCTGTCCAGCACAGACGTCAATGAGTTCCGTTTCTTTTTTTTTTCTCCCGTCGTTCTTTTTTTAAATTCCTTCTGCAGCAGTCTGTTCGTAGCTGTCAGAGAGAGCGGTGACTTGTACATCGTGGTGAGCGAGATATCCAGTGGCTGATACCTTAACATCCAAGAGAAAGCGACTTACAGGGACGTACAGGGGCAGATGAATGTTTCCTCCCCCCACTTTTGCTCCCTTTTCATTACGACTTCAAGTAGTTTTTTAAACAACAGCAAAAATTAGTAAATCTACATTTTTTTTTCTAGTCTACTTCACTATTCTACAACCTGGTGCTAAATCAGCATCCAGAGCAAAAGATCAGCCCCTACACTACAAGTCCAGTCTTTTTTTAATACATTATTTCCATTTTCTTTTATTCGTACTTACAGTAGGCCACTGGATATTGATTTAATGATTATTTTTTTTACTACGAGTAAATTGTAATACTTGCAGCTACAAGGTATGAGTTTTTAAATATATATTTATATATTTATATATTTATATTCTTTTAAAAAGCGTTTAGTCCTTTGGTCCCTATTTCCTAAGGAATGATGCATGTAAATTATCCTGGATTCTCCTCTTCACTCCTTCTTGTTTTCTTCTTCAATCCAGAGCTTGCCCTGTCACAGAGCACAACACCTGTGTAGGCACGAAAACCAAAATGGCAGCAGGCTGGTGTGTGTGGTGTGTGTGTGTTTGCTGCAGTACTTGAGTTGGCATTTGCACGTATTTATACATGTACAAAGTCATTTTTTTCATAGTTTTTTTTAAGGTATAGCTTCTTTAAATGTGTATGTTTGGTTTGTTGTCTGTGTTTATGTGTGTTTATCTATATCCCGTGTCAGTATGCATGCTTTGAGCATAATGAGTCTATAAAGGTTTTTTTTTCCCCCATCATGTTTAAAAAACAGCAGCAAAAACTTGGTCTCTGCAAAAAACCTTCTTCCACAGACGCCAAAGCAAAACAGGGAAAAAAGAGGCATTTGCGAAGAAAGAAAAAACTAAAAAAAAACAACGACTCTGGGATCCTTCTCTCAGTCACCCAATCTTTCAGCGGGTTTCCAGCAGGATCAAGGGACCACCCTTCCTTCATGATATGTAGCAGAGCAAGAAGTCTTTGTACTTTTACTGCACTTGTGGAAATAAGGTGTTGTGGCCCTTCATCCTGTGACAGAGAGAGAGAGAGAGAGAGAGAGAGAGAGAGGGAGGGAGGGGAGAATAAGGAGAGTGGATTCAGTGAGGCTGCGGCAAACATGCTCAGGGTTGCTGGCTCCTGGTTATCACACAGACTGACAGGCACAGCCAACAGCATGAGAAACAGACGGGGAGGAGGGGGGAGAGGAGTATGTCAATCAAAACCAGAAATAAGTGGGTTAGAGGTGGGGTGAGAGATTGTGTTTTAACCATATGGAACAGACATCTACACGGTGACAGCACTAATCCAAGGAAGGCCTAATTTAAAGTGACTACGTCTCCCTGCATGGAAAAAAACCCAAAACAAAACGGCTGAACGTTGCCTGAGATGTTGCTGCCATTCATCTTATTGTTAATTCATTACAAACAACATACCAAAACAAGGAGGAACCAAAGAGAATAAGACAAGTTTGTGCGCGAGTGTTAATACTGCGTAATGATAATAATGATATCAATTTGACAGTTGTCAAAAGAAAACATGTTCATATTTAATGAAATAGCCTCTAATTAGGATCCCATGAAAACCTAAGCTATCGTCTCCCCTGCCTTTGTGTTGACTTGTTATGCTTGTTATGTTACTAAATGTGTCCGTGCTGTCGAGCTTCGGATATAAAAGATCTATTCTACAGCCTATCATCCCTAATATGTTGTGAGCTATGATGTGGGTGAAGAAAGGCTACGAAATCACAGCAAATCACTCTCTGGGAGTGAACATGAAAGGGTCTGACTTTGTGACGGGGAACACGCGCCCAGACGCTCTTTGTTCTACCTTTCCATTCCTGTAAATGAGCTTGTTACCATTTCATAATAGATCTGCTTTTTAGATGTGTGAGCGGGGAGTCTAACTTATTTCCAGTCTGTGCCAAAGCGAGCTCAACCATTAGCAGCATAAGGCACTAACAGCCCCGATTACGGCCGCCCTCTTTTATTAGTCACTAGTGGTTCTCTGTGTACACCTACCACAGCGCAGGAGAAACACACAGCGGCTTCAAAATAGATCCTTTTCTCCCAAGTAAACAACTTATTTGAAAACATCACAACTACTTCAGCCTCCAACTCAGACAGATAATAAACAATTTCTGTTCCTAATTTTCTTTTTGTCCCTCCCCTCCATGCCACCACCTACTTAGATGGCTCTATAAAAGACACCTGGCAGTTAGGAAGCACATTTGATGCCAGAAAGTCCTTGTCCCTCCTGGCTTGCCAACTTAGACATTCCTCTGAGTTCAGTGGAGAGACTACGGGGGGAAGAGTCGCCTACAGGGCTTGTGAAAGAATATGGCAGAACACGCGCAATGAAAATGACTACCTCTTATCAGGGTTTGGCCTGGAGGGATAGAAATAAACCCGCTTGCAACAAAAGGACCTTTTTCGCTGTAAATATCTGTGCTGCTTTTTTATTTTACAGAGGGAAAACAATAATTTCAAATATAAGCTAATACATAAGTGCTAACTTATCTAGTGGCATAATACTAAAAAATATACAGCGGTAGCAGATAATCCTCCCAAGTATTCGTATGTTGTTCTGTTCATGCACTGTGTTTGTGCCAGTGTGCAGTTTGGCAGTGTGGTGGACACATTTTGGCCACGTGGGCCTGCAGCACTGCCTGCAGCTCTGCTATGTGCAGTGTAATTGTTTGCACCCTCATAAATAAATAAATGGGATGTGATTTTCATGTTAGGCAAACAAAACAATCTTGCAAAAGCACTCCCTGTGCAGATGGATTCCACATAGAAGTGGAGTGTCAACATTCGCCTGTGCTCTCACCATAAACGGTGGAGATTTAATTGGCTGCACAAACACAGGGTCATCTCGGCCATCTCACGACTACACAGCTGTCGATCGGGGGGGGAGAAAAAGGTCCTTTTTGCAAGGAGCGAGACTTTCAAAAAAAGAAGATATAAACAGTTTGCCGGTGAAACACTGTAGATGTGAAAGTGAAGAAATAGAGAAATAGAAGATACAGTACATCCAAACACATGAACCCCACAAGAAAAAGTAAAACAGCACAAGGGCACACGGTACAATAGCACAAAGGGTTAAAGGCCACCTACAGTTATAGTCAACCAACCAGTCAGCACGTCAGTTACAGTATGTACAACAGGTACCAGCCAAAAAAGGCATTGGTTTACTGCAATCCACAAACTGCCAAGTTACAATATACACTGTATATATAAATATACATATGAAAGGAGGGCAAAATATAAAGAGAGAGAGTTCAGAGAAATCAATCAACGCCACGTCATGCAACGCAGTCACAGTCCCACCACATGACGTCATCCAAAATAAAATGACACCATGGCTTCAACTTACAGCTGTGGGAACTTGGCCCCGTGACAGGTGTAGGGGGAGGGTGTGGCTATAGCGGAGAAAGGCCACCTCACACTGTGATTGGCCGTGTCAGGTTGCCAGGTTGGTGGGGGTGCAAAAGAAGGAAAGAAACAGTGGGATTTTCTTTTCCTTAAGTCAGAATTCAAAGCACCCTTTTTCCATTTGTTCTCTCACTCTCACTCATTCTGCCTGGCAAATCAAAGGTTACTATGGTTATTACCAAAAAGTGAAAAAGAAAGAAATGACAAGTTAAACAGGAATAACAGAACAAATAATCTTTAACACAGCACAAAAAAAAAAAAGACTTTTGTTGTGCCTCAGTGTGGTGGTGAATTATTCGTAGGCTGACAACATTTGCAGGTTAAAAGTTGAATTGATGTTTTTTATATTCACAAAGATAACCCTTAAGGCAGAAATGCATATTTGAGAAACTTGTCCTGTCTACCGTAATTGGATTTGCCTTGCATTGTTTGCTGTGAGGGTGGCTGTACAGTGAGTGCTTCAGCTTTTTCTTTCTCCCTTTTTTTTGCATTAAGTTTATCTTTAAGACACAGAACGCAATTTCGGAGTAGCAAGGCTCCTGAGACGAGCAGAAGAGAAAACTGTCAGATCAAGTTTTTAATTCAACTTGGAAGTAGAGTCATCAGAATTAGAGGGGAAGAGGGAGTCCTCTTCATACTGAAGTCTAAACTTTAGAAACACAAACATTCAAGTTTCAAAGTGTGTTTTGCTAATATAACCCACCTGAAATAAGTTCTTATAGTTAGGCTGTGGTTACTAAAGGACTCACTGTACCGTCAAACACTAAATAAAAAATAAATAAATAAATTAAGTTAAGAAATCTTGAAAATGAATTGGCCACATGTTTGAAATAGAACTTCCGTTAAGATCCTTTGTGGTTTTAAAGAATCTGTAAATCTGCCGCTTTGCTAAAGAGCCATTGAATCATAGTTTAATGTTTTCATGGGATTGCTGTTGGTTTTTTATCAACGAAAAGACACGAAGATGGATTGAACCAAACCAGAAACAAATGAGGACGTAAAAAATACATAGTGCAAACACACATGCACATACACACACCTCTCTGACAGAATGTGGTCGTGGGGCATGTCTGTATTTGGAGACGTTTCAAGTACATCCCAATGACTGTCTTGTCATTCAGTGTAGTTGGAGGATATTTTCCATTTGTCCCTCAGTGATGTGCTAAATCACAATCACCCCCCACCTCTCTCTTCTCAGGGAGCCTGCTTTGAAAGCCTGTCTTCAATTAGCAGGACGCATCTCTATTCAAATGCTATCGGGCAGGGCGTAAAGGCAGCATCTATCATTTGTCTTGCATAGCACCTTCCATTAATGCCATCCTGTGGCTTTTAAAGAGTCAAAGCTAAAACAAACAAATGGGATTACGGACCCTTTATTTATGAACGAGTGTAATCCAGTCAGTTATGATATTGTAATGAAAAGTTTTCCAGCCAATTGGGTGAAGAGAACATGCATCTGTATTATTTTAGCCCTGGCAGCTGCACTTTGTAACAAATGGACAATGATGCTATGAAATTGGTCCTCACTGCCGGGTGGTGTCAGGTCCACTGTCCTTTATGTGTGTGTGCAGTTGTGTATGCATTTATTGTTTAAATGCTTTGGATTAGACCCATTTTCAGATGAATACCAGCATCAGCGGTGGTGAAAAATCAATGCCGTCCCCAGTTGACAGGTGTCAGAAAACTCACTGTATCCAGCTTTTTGAATACGGAGCCTACCACCACAATATAAGCTTCAATTATTTTAAATTCAATTTAAACGTTATTAATTAATGTAAATTGTCCAGTATTGCTGTAAAATCATTTCACTGCAAACTCCAACAGGACTGAGCATTTTACAATATAATTGAAACTTTATTATCATCATCTTATTATTATTACCATTATGTTTTATAAATATAATTTCCATTAACACTGTCTATGTGCATTGTGTATATTTATATATCATCAGAAGGTCTTGGTGCTGCTTAGCTGAAAGGTTGCAGTTAATTAAAACGAGATGTGAGTACAGGCCCTCTTTGCATAATACAAGAGAGCAAATGAATGTGAAACATGTGTCGTTAAACCCAATAACAAAGCTACAGTTACCACACTAGCATGTTCTTGTGTTTTGTTTTGGCTATTTAAGAACATTTGCAAGCAAAGAAAATCAATGATGACTGTTTTAGTGTAGACTATATTGGTGAGGCATCGCTTGAACTAACCAAATGGTGCTCAGTGATGTTGCTGATGTTCTCCGTCATTATACAAGGCGCATGCAGTTGATGGTGTAAGTGCTTTTCCATTAAGCATCTCTTTTGTTTGTTTATTTTTGTGAGCATAAACTTTCTTTTAGACATCCTGTATCTCCTCATCAGTAGTCTCATAAAACGTTGTTCCAATATAAATCTATTCCGTATAACACGTCTCTCCTCAGTGATTTTTCTATAATTAAAGACTCCACTGAAATGGCTCCTGGATTTTGCTAAGCAGCTGACAGAAATCTAATGCTGAGCTATTTTAGGCCAGAAACAATTGCTTTCTGGTTTTATGAATTTCTAGCTTAACAACTTGCATCGATTCTCGACGCCATCCTCAGTAGACAGGTAATTATGCACAGCTGGGTATTGATGATGTCATCAGTTTGCACTGGAGCATCGTGCAGGTACAAATTGGATTTTAAACCCCAGAAGAAACAAAAACAAATCAGTGGAGCTGGGAAGCCTGACAAATTCTCAAGGTTGATTATTTGAACAGGGGCTATGCAATGTACAACCCAATGCTCTGACACCTTCACAGCCAATATAAGTATTTAAAAAAACAACAACAAGCGTTTTGACCTGACAACATACATCAGATAATGATTACAGGGCTGTATTTTTTTCCGTCTCTAACTGACCTATTTTAGAAAAAGGTTTTGTGGTACGGGGTAAGTGAGATACGGGGTAATGCACGTTTACCATCACATTTACCTGTAGCAGCAGTGGCAGTGCACAATGAGGAGGTTGTTATAAACGGATTTCAAATGCGTATGCCATGACGAGGAAACATGTTGCCACGTAGTTGTTACTGTACCTGGATATGGACAGCAGACGAGTCAATAAGGTCGGTTGGCATCCTTTGGCCGCTTTAGCTGCACCTTCAGCCTCTTCATTCCTATCTGAAAGCCGTTCATGGCCTGGATAGCAGCTTGAGCACTGGATGGGTTATCAAAACTCACAAAGCCTGAGACAAGATCACAGAACAGGACGGAGATGAGGACAGAGAAAAAAAGGAGGGGGACAAAACATGAGGGACAAAGAATGGCGCGAGATGAGAGAGAAACAGGAAGAAGAGAAAGGGAGAAGGAAAGCGACGAGGACAAACGACAGGCAAGATGAAAGAAAGAAGAGGGAAGAAGAAAACGCTTCTTAGCGCTCGACAATGACACAACAATAGCTCTTTGTTTTCTCTTTTCACCAGATTAATTGAAAATCTCTGAATTAAAAAGATTACATAAAATACCACAAAGGCTAATAACACAGATATTAAAAATCAAACAAAAGGAGAGCTATTAGAAACTAGGGGGGTTTCTCCAACAGAGAGAAAAACATGAAAAGGTGTTCAAAGATTAGACATGAAAAGGAGGCCTCGCGTTTTGTAGAGCAAAGCAGTGTCTCTAAATGCTACCTGAGTGGTGGAGGTAGAAATGACACAAATATCCCTTTGTGTGTGTGTGAGAAGGTGTATTTACATGCACGTGTGTGACTGAGCATGTTCTGTATCTCAGTAAAGAGTAAAGGGCATGGGGTGGGGGCATTGGGGAGCGTTCTGGCGAGATGCTAGCAGCAAGGTGTGCCGGACGGAGGTGCCTGCTGCTCTGAGTTATCACCTGGGTGTCGAGGCGGAATGAGCCCACAGCTTTCCACACTGGGACTCCTTGCCTTCTCTTATCAGGCACCTCTGTGATTGACGGCCCGAATTTTCCGCCAGCCAGCTGATTTGATCACACCGCTATGGGTCCAATTTAATTTGGGGGGAGAGGGCAGGCTTTTGTCAGTGCGGGTGAGATAAGGCTGCTGCTTTTACAAACCCTTTAAACAAACTGAGCAGGGAAGAGCCTGTCAGTTGGCAGTGATCCCCCTCCCAAATCTACGCACACATACACGCCGTGCCTGACTTTAATGAATCGCCATACCTCACATTTACATCCACATGCCAAAAAGGTGATGGGATGCTGTGGGTCAAAGTACAGAGGGAGAGGACAGACAGAGCCCCGCAGACTTTAAACGCCTCAACCCATGTACAATAAAGTACGCGCTTAAAAAGTTTTAATGCGTTTCCAGGTTCAGCCATTTTCTGGCTGATGTTTCACACCTCTAGTACAGGATTGACTGCGTGGAGCTGTGCTGCTAGTTTTTGAGGTATGGCTCTCGCTGCTGCTTCAGTGACAGTGGGCGTAATGCAAGTCAAGAGTTCGACAGAGCAGCAGAGAATGCTGAGTCTCACGTTGCCCTAAAAAAGGGGGTTTATATGTAATGATGATGTGTGCTAATGCTGTTTGGTGCTATGAACAGCTTCTCCCCCACTAATGCAGGGTAGACTGTAGTCTGATGACGACGCCTTGGTTCAAATATCCTCTTAGGCTGACAAAACCTGTGTCTGCTTCCCTGCTGTAATTACTGTACCACTCAACTCCCTTTGAACAAGTTAGTCACCTCCAGGTGATCCACTGGAGCTGCTTAGCAGTCAGGAGTTGTCATGGGAGGCTCACGTGCTGCACACTCGTGTGTTGATTATATATCTACAGCTCGGGTAGAAAACGTAATAAAGAAAATAATAAATAAGTAACCCTTTAGCTACTGTGAATCTCATGTTTATATTTTTTTCATCCTGTCACCTATCGTAGCGGTAAGTGTCAGTCCATTCTCCAAAAGACCTTTTGAAATTCATTTCAGGCTAAATCCAGCTAATTCCACTTAACAAGGTAAGCTTTGATCACTTTTAAAAGTCAATATTGAGTGACTGAACGTAGAGGATTAAGGGTAATGTCGTTTCCATATATTCCCAGGTTGAATTAAACACTACCATAAATCTCCTCAGCAGTGAATGAGCAGGGTGTCCACCATAGCCTAATGGATGCTCTTTCGATTTTTCATTAAAGCATAACAGTCTATTAAAGTATGTATTTCACGTTAATATGAGCACTACCATGAGCTGCTGCTGTTTTATCTTGGGTTTCTCTAACCTATTATCTTATTTATTAATGTCTTCAAACTGAAACATCTGAAAAATCCCCAGATCTTTCATCATCACGCCTGCACACGTGTCTATGTCAAACTAAACAGACGTCTGTCTGAACTGACAGTGATCCATCCTTTTGGAGTCTGCTCCAAATCCTACGCCAGAAACACATGCTTTATTGGAATATACTTCGAGTGCTCCTCCAGTGACCTTTTCCTCATATTAATATTTTCAAGCTTCTCTGTAAACACTCCATGAAGAGTGATGTCTGATTATCTCCTCTCTGAATGTCCCAAAATCTAGTTCACCTGTGCTGTGGTGAAATCAGGCCGAGCAGTTTTATTCCCGTTCAGCTGTGCCCACCATTTTGCTAAATCTTTTTCAACTCATTTTGTTATTGAGTTAAATATGTTACATACACACGATGACCTGCTCTGTACCAAGGACAGTAGGAATATATAGATTGTGAGTAAATACTGGAATACATATTGGAATGTTGCTTTAAATGTTGTCTTCAGTTCCTAGTGAGATCATTCGTCCTTTGTTTGTAATCCTCCAGGGCTTGTTCATGACACCAGTGTGGGAGAGGTCATTTCTTCTACAGTTTGCTTCATAATCAGCAGTTCACTAGTTTACTTGTGTATGTGCTATTTCCCTTACTTCTACAACTGCGTGCAAGTGCAAGGCTACGCGTCTGTGAGTCTGCGGTGCCTATTAGGCACACGATCGTAGCTAAATTCACACATTGTAAGACGAAGCGTTCAAGTTCTTGGAGGCCTAATAAGTTATCCTCTTTAACGCACCACATCTTCTGCCTAATTTGTTAATTTCTTACAAAAGAGCCCAGGGGCAGCTGCTATAAAAGGAGAGAGAGAAATGAGTGAATAAAACTCCACAAAAGAATCATGGGTTAAATTGTGCTTTTCAGCCAAGATCTTAATTACTAGCTGTGGAAAATAAGCCACTGAGACTGATGAGGTCACCGCCCCTTTGTCCTTCCCCCTTGTTGACTGACGGATAGTGATAGTGAGTGGCATATGTTTAGAGTAGAGCACACGGGAGAGAGAGCGAGCTGAGGGAAAGAGAGGGAGGCAGCCTCATAGACATGCCATGTTGAAGAGAAACTGAAAGAAAGCCAATGCTGGGAGTCTCTCTCTCCCTCTCCCTGCCTGTCTCCTGGGTGCTGCTGTCCAACTGAATCAACAGAAAGGTCCACACCAGTCTATTATTATCTCTTTAAGCCCGTGGATTCCACCTGCACCGCCTCCACCCTGATGAACTGGTTTGCTACGTGGGAGGTGAGAGGTGGGGAGGGGTAGCGGGACACTACTCAAAGATTTTGGAAGCTCGGGGTCTGGGAAATGTTTTTTTTTTTCCTGAAGTAAAGGAGGCTGAGTGACAGAGCAGGGTAAATGAATCCTGATTGTATTGGACATGGCGGAATAGAGATGGTGACACACACTTATCTAAATAGATGTGTGAAGCAAACAACAATCCCAGAAGGATCTTTGGGTCCGGAGCTGGATGAGCATTTCATGGTGGGTTTGGTCTGTGTGATTTTAGATGATTATTAGAGTGTTTGGTGTTTCAGTTCTTACCCCATATCCCATATGCATGTGTGAGTTGCCCCACATCCTCACTACTGACTCACCTGTCTCACATAACGCATGACACATAATACAACCTAAATTAAAATGTCAATTGCAGCTTGGAATAAAAGAAAATAACAACTAGTTGCTGAAAATGATATTTTACTTACCAAAACATTTGCTCTGATTGGTCGCTCTGTCCACAAAGACTTTGGCAGAGATGACGTTGCCAAAAGGCAGGAACATTTGCATGAGCTCTGCATCTCCGAACTCCTGGGGCAGGTGATAAATAAACAGGTTGCAACCTTCTGGCCCTGATGATGAGAAAGACAACAGGGGGGGTTATATGGGATCACAAACAGGAGATTCCCAGCAAGCGAGCGGCCGCAGAAACATGACTGGAAAAAGACTTAATAAAGCAATCAAGTCAAAAAGCCAAGGATCACAAGAGTTACATGTGGCACAAATATTGCTTAAGGTACCTGGTTGTTGTTGTTCAAATAGACTATAATCCAATTTTTGCACTGTTGAAACCGTCTGTTCAGTCAGCCTCCATTTCACAAAATAACTGGATAGACGGGTGGGGGATGACAATTGATGTCATACGGCTATATTTTCACTATTCTGCCCTATAATGTGCTGGCAAAAACAACATAAATGTAAACAACCCCAGAGAAGCAGAAATAGGGCAACTAAAAAAGAAAAACAGCCAGTGATAAAAAAAAAAAAAATTTAAATAAATACGACGACAGGAAGAAGAAAAAAGACAGAGGATGATTGAAAGAAAACATGGAGATGGTTAAATTGAGAAACTGAGATACAGAGCAGCAGAGAGAAGGAGGAGGAGGCGGAGCATTAAGACATAAGCCAAGTTTTTGCCCCAATTACTGTGTGACAGTAGGACTGTCTTCCAATCTCTCTCCATCCCTCCACACTCATCCACCCAGCTGCCACACAGTGTACAGGCCAATCTGGATAAAGGGAGAAATGAACTGAAGAGAGAGAGAGATGTGATGGACCAAGGGACAGTACGCTTGCAGCTGGCTGCCTGGCTAGCAGGCATTCACTCCTGTCTCATTGCTCAGGGTGATAGCATGACTAGATGAGACTAGGGCTGGTGAGAGCGCTGATAAGAGGGCTGCGGTGGTGGCTGGCTGTAGTGCTGTTTGGCAAGATAGAGGACACACACACACACACACGGAGGTTGACTGCAGAGATTTTTTTTTCTCGGTTCAAGAATGAATTTTAGTTCTGTCTGTTTAGGTTTAGTTTTTTATAGAGAGCTTATGCTTTCAAAATGAGCTTTTTTGAGGGAATGAAGTGTAAGCAACAGGTGTGTAAGGACAGTTCATTTGTCTTTTTGTACTGCAAATAACACAACACGACACATGAGTACAACGAAGCGAAATTCAAGTCAAAAAATATGCATCAAACCACCGTCCCGCCGCTGGAAGTGTTCACGTCTGTTTGACTTGCATGAATTATGAAGGAGCAGTGTTGCATTCTTCGGTCTAGCACCTGAAAAATTCTAAGGCCAACTGACATATTGACTGGCAGCTTTGTTATTTTTTTTAATTGGAATCAAACTAAAATATTTCTGCTGTGTATTACTGTTTTTATCGGCAATGTGCTCACTGGATATGCGCATGACGTTGCAGCGCAGACTTCACTGCAGTTACAAAAATCAAGTATATTTTGCAAATATTGTGCAAAGGATGTGTAACATGTCAACTTTTAAGGTAACGCTGTTGTAGTGCAAACAATGCTTAGAAACGTCCTTACATGTACAAACATACAGTAAAGTTTTCCGTAGTTAGAATGATATTTGGGGATTTTCTCTCACGGTGAGTGACAGAAGGTGTTGTTATTGCGAGCCGACAGCGGGAGGCTGCGGCTGTGCGTTCAGGTTTAGGCGTCTCTTGTTAAATGGCAGGGCAGCAGACTATGGCAGTGGACTGAGACAGACTGGGAGAGCAGCCAGAACCCAGGCAGGCCACAGGCTCAACTAAGAATAGCAGCATCTGCGTGTTTGCCTTCGTGTGTGTGCTTTTGTCTTTTGCATGTACCTTAGCATGACTTTATCTGGAACTCCTGCTAATGATGTCAGAGTTCCAAGATAACAATAAGACACGGGATGCATGTACTGTAACAGCTGCTTGTGTGTGGGAGAGAGAGGGTCTGCGTCTTCATTTGTTGTTCAGCAGAATGACCCCAGTTTAGCTAAATAAACTAAACCATTTTCAGGGGATGTTGGAAACACTCAAGTTAAGACTTCCTATATTGAATATTAATGCCACTCTGAGCTGTCTCGTACAGTAAAATCATATAGATTAATAATTGAGACTGACGAATGGTCAAAAAAAGCGATTTACCTTCACCGTATATCCCAGGCTTTATTACATCTGATGCAGTGGCATAAGAATGAACACTACACTAGGAATGGTAATAAATTATTATGCATGCAGCTAATTAATCTGATGAATATTTATAACCACTTAAACACATTGTAATGGACTGATTAAGCAGTCCAACACTGTGAGTTTGAATTAGTGCAGTTTTTGAATAATGACAGAGTAACTTTCCATCTCACTGCTAATGTTCTTCGCTTTAAATGGGGAGCCTTTTTCTCACATTTTCCCCAGCCAGCTTTTTCCCTCCCTCGCTAATTCAAAGCAGCGTAGCTACATCAGAATGGAACATGGCAATTATCACCTTTTATCTTGGGTGGGCGCGCTTGCTCGCTCTTACCTTCCCTCTGTTGCTGGGGAATGATGGTTGGTTGCTGGGGGAACGCTTGGCTGATTGGCGCATAGGCGGCAGGGTAGGCTGCTGTTGCAAAGGGAGAACCAGAGTGGAATTTTTCACATCTCCATTTTCATATTTGACATAACAAAACTCAAATCATTATTCCATTGTTCATTTGCATCCTCTAGACATTGAATAAATAAATTGCATTATGTGCGAGACCCTGGGCTGGTGGTTCACCACACAAAGAGCATAGCAAAGGAGCAGAGAGCGGATCAACTAGAGCTCAAAGCTCAACTAGACACGTAGCAGTGTTGGTAAGAGCTGGTGTCAGGTTAGAGAGGTCTGGGTCATCTCTTATGTTGGCGGCTAAGGCAGGTTCACATCCTCCGCTCGCATTGTTTGTTTGTTTTTCCTGTATAATCAAGTCAACTGAAAATCCTTTTGCAATCCTAAAGCAAAGTAGCCTAATCTGCGTGGAAATTCTCTGGTCGTCTGGCTATCACTACCTGTCATAGTGTCTGCTGGTGTGACAAAC
Organism: Macropodus opercularis; assembly: GCA_030770545.1. NCBI lineage: Eukaryota > Metazoa > Chordata > Actinopteri > Anabantiformes > Osphronemidae > Macropodus > Macropodus opercularis. Next base: position 4,229,072 of record CM061091.1, on the reverse strand, counting down.
AGAGAGGCAGAGGAGGGAAGGGAAAGAGACAGATGGAGAAAGTGAGAGAGTCGAGGAGATAGGAGAGACAGATCACCTGCGTAGTGCTGGACGCCAGCATAAGCCTGTTGGAGAGGGTCGGTCACTGTTGGACTCTGTGCTGCAGAGATACAGATAGAGAGACAGAGAAAGGAGGTGACAAGGAGGATTAGGAATGAAAAGCCACAACGGGAAGATGGTCATGACAGATACAAAGATGAAGCAAGATATAGAGAGTATGTTAAAGACAGAAATTGGCTTAGGTGTGCAAAAGATCACATACAGTACAAGTGGAAGAAATTTAGGTTGTCATGCCTCTCAGTTCTTCAAAATGCCTGTGCACCCCAGATGTTTGCATCAAATATTTACGCCATGCCAAACAAACCACTTTGTAGTTCATTACAGTTGCAGCTGCCTTTGCATAATGCAAAAACGGGGAGTGTGTGTCTGTCAGTTCTTCAGGAATCAGTCCCAGACAGCATTAAGAAGCTGAGGATGGGCTGAGACACATCAAATTAACCATAATGGACTGATGGATGAACTGATGGATTCATCATGATACCAAGGCCTGCTGCTCAGAAATGTGCCACAGACTCTGCTGATTGACCCTCAAGCCTTAAACGCTTCAGGTCTGATCAGGAAAAGATGTCAGAGCGTGAAGTAAAAAGGACTCTTGTCATCCTTTAAACAGTCCTACAGTATGTGATATAATTCAGTTTGTCACGACTGACATGTTGAAGTTGATTTGTGACAGTTGTATGATGTTCACGTTCAGATCAAGTGCAGCACTGGAGAATAATCTAACACAGATCACCATAGGTACAAGCAGCAATGCATAGCAAGTGCCGGGGTCAGAGCAGCTGTCTCGTTGCGGTATGTTACAAATAGATCTCATGTTTCTTTGATGTACACTTTGATTGGCTCACCTGGGTAGGGATGAATACCGTTGGTGTAGATGGGCTCAGAAGTGGGCTGTCCGTTGCTCTGAGGCGGGAGGGCGCTGAATCCATTGACCCCGATTGGGGTGGCTATGCTGGGCACGGCTGTGGCAGAGATGCCCGGAGGTGTGCTGGTGCCTACAAATAGACACAGAGTCATCACAGGAACCACAGGGTGCACTGACTCCAGAGTACTATGAAGTGTATTTGTAGCAAACTGTAACATTTTTCACTCTGTCCTCAGGAGCTCAAATGTGTCGTTTGACCTGCAATTACGGTACAATTTTGTTTGCAACAAATTGGCACCACTTCAGCCTGAACTATGCAAGAGTACAGCTCATGTAGTGCACATGGGAAGGCACTCATTAACCATCCCAGTACAAAATAACAAAGGTAGCACTCAGACAATCAGAAAATGACCCTTCCCTCACACCCATGTTTAAAAGCATTCTCTCACTTAAAGCACATAACTGTAGTCTTGAAGACACAACGATCACCAAGAAAAGGTACTTTAACGTACATTATGTTAAAATGCTAAAGCCCTGTGTGTCTTCTCCGAACTCTTTGTGCTGAACTTCTCTGTCTGTCACCTTGTCAGTACCCTTTTGCATCAATAGATTTTTATTATTTTTCTAATCCAAGTGAAGGGCATTTAAGTCATGTAGGATTATGTGGGATAGGCATTACCTGGTATGTGTAGGCCTGTGGATTACAAATGCCAGGTGCAGCGTCAAGCCACTTTATTTAATACATTTGCAATGACCCTGCCTTCAGGCGGCCTGCCTACTTAGTGTCGAGCCATCAAAGCTCCTCCTGACAAGGGCCAAAAAGATAGTTCAGACCAGGGTCTGGGATTATCTCGCACAAATCTTTGCTCTTATATTGTATAAGCCAAGGACTCTGCATCCAATGTCATCGGATTGGCTGTGTTCCCAGAAAACACACACTGTCACAGAGACACAGAGGGAGAGAATAAGCGACAGACAGAGCGTGAGAGATAATGAGAGAGAGGAGGAAAGAGAGGCTATAATGTGGCTGCCAATGACTGTCAAGAAACACTGTACATCTTCTCCCATCATGCCTTACTCCCTACAAGGCTTCACTTTCTTTTATGCAACACTGGCAAGGTCTGCTTCAGCCCAGAAAACGGAGCCTAGAACATCTTAAAAATGTAACAAGGGCAAAAGCAGAGGGAGCTAGAATGAATATATTAGTACTGCCTCGATAATTCTTGCTAATGATGAAAATGTTCCTGGACTGAATTGAGAAATGGAAGCCCTGCGTGTGTGTGCGCTTGCATGTTATGTGCATTAGTTGGTTTCTGTGTGTGGGTCTGTTAGTTTATACCTGAGGATGGTGTCATGGGAGTAGCCACCAGACCGTTGACATTGAAAGCTGCCATTTGCTGCATTTGAGCGGCAGCGATGGCTGCCATGGGGTTCAGGTAGGACCCTTGCGTCGCTGCCATCAGGGCGGCTTGCTGTTGCATCATCTGCTGTAGGATTAAATAGCAGTGGGGAGAGAAGGATGGAAGGAAGGACAGAAAAGGAAAGGAGGGTGAAATAGCCGCAGGACCAGAGCATGTTTACTCTCACATCTCTGTTTGTTTGGCCCATGCCTTGTTCTTGAACAGAGTGGCCTTTGTTGCCCTGCAGCGTTGCTTCCCAGTTACCGCTAACACCAGACTGGCCTTGTGCTCGTTACACTGACACGACATGAAGGCTTGGTACTGAATATTACCAGACTATGCGTATCTATATGTGTTGTGCATGTATATATGCGTGACAGAAAAAAGGGGTGTGCATTGGCACAGTTAATGGAGAGATTGTGTGTGAGTAGGCGATTCTCACCTGTCGCGGTGAGTTGTTAGCTACTGTGTGAGTGCAAAATCTCACAGACTCTGGCTGTGACTTCCATGTGTGAATATGAAGTGGGGGTGGGGTGGCATAGAAGGGGTGGGGGGGTAAGTCTGCGATGGCGTCTGCCTGACTTGTGTGTAAAGGAATATGTGTAAGTAGAGGAAATGCTTGGTTTGGCAGTAAACATCACAGACAAACTCATTAAAAGAAAGCCAGCGTTGAACATACATTATACACATCATCTGTAGACGAACGGAGGAATAGAACAGGGCACAAAATGAAAAGCTGTGCAGCATCAAACAGCAGTTTAACAGTGTGAATCACTTAAGGAGTTCGCTGGGAGTGTCACATGCCTGGTGGGAGAGATAGTGAGTTCAAACCTCAAACCATAACAGTTTTGTTTTCTTTTTTTAAAGCTCACCGTCTCCTCCCCCGCCGGGCTGAGACTTACAGCATGAGAGTAGGCGCCATAGGCCCCAAACTGGATGGTCATGGGACTGAAGATGCCGAGCTGGCCGGCCATCTGGTGCATCCTGCGCAGGGTCCTCTCCTTATCGGTGTCTGCAAACTTGACCACCAGACTCGACGAGGCACCCTACAAGTACAGGCATGTTTGCAAGGTTAGTACATGGTTACAGCATTAGGAAAAAGGTATGCTGCCTAACGTTAATACAACGTAGTGATGAGTAGAAAGTAGTAGAAACCAAATGTATAAAGAAGGCTTTGCGATGCCTTATTATGGTTTAATGTCTAAAATAAATATATATGTAATTAAAACTGATGAACTACCTTTTTGCAACTACCATGGCAACTCAATCAGTAGTTTTTGCACATTGCATCACTGAAGCTAATGTTAAATGAAAAAGCTCTATTGCTCAATGTGATGTGTTATGTGTAACTGGACGTTTGCTGATATATGACACTAACCCAAATACAGGCCATTTAGAAACAAGGTTACTAGGTGCATGCATTAGATTCCCGTGTTTTATTGTGTGGTTAAAAATAACATTCGCGTGTGTGTTTCCCTTGGGAATTGACCTACAACAAAACGTTGTACATAATGCGTAGTAGAACGGTTCTGTGTCAGCCCTCTGTTAAAACCTAAGTGCATCGCCACAAAGGAGAAACAGGTAAACACGCTATGTTATCTGATGTCCAGTGAACGCAACACTGTAACCTTCAAATCCTAATAATTCCAAGTCACGGGAGTCAGTGGAGCTGAATATGCAGGCAGCTATGACTGCAGTCATTTAGCTGTCAGCAATAAATGGAGGAGAATAGTGAGTGATATTTGCTTTTGTGAACTTTCCAACTCCACTGTATACACTGGGAATGAACTGTGATCCTAACCAGATCCCACAGGAGCCCCAGTCCCCCACTGGTGAAGCTCCACTGAATACGGTACTGGGTAATTAGGTCTGACAAAAGCCTTCGGCATGTGGAGGGCGAAGTATTGACTAATGGCTCTGCCTTATGGCAGATATAGTTCCGTATTGATGTCCATGCTCCTGAGTTTGCATCCAATTAAATCATTTGAGAGACAGAGGCCAGAGTCAGTTTCTCGTGTGACATCCAGGCAAGGAGAGAGAGGCAGTGAAAGTGTGTGAGTGAGCGACAGAGGGACAAATGTAGAGAAAGAGAACGAGGGTGAGGGGGCTGTCAGGCAGAGAAAGCAGCCGCAGACACTGTCAAGAGGACCAGGCTCCTATTTAATTACAGGCAGTGCATGCTGGGAAAGAGCATGGAACACCACCAGGACAGAAGGACACAGGCAGCCAGGGGCCAGTCAGGATATGATTAGTAAGATCATAAAAGCAAAGACATGGGGAGAAAAGGACTCCATAATCACAACCTGGATTCATCTTTCACAAAATGTCTCATCCTGACAGGGTCAGTACAAATTCAGGCTTTGATTTAGATTTCCATATTATGTTTGGCTGTAGAAATGTAAAATGTGACTGAACTGCAGAGGCCGCAGTGACAGAGACAGATGAGTGTGACCAGTGTGACTGATGCTGCATGAACACATTTTTGTGCATGAATGTAAGAGCTTCTGTATATAAGAAACTGGAAGTGACATAAGCTGCTCTCCAGGTCTACTCGGCTCCTTGTTTTACTAAAGCAGAGCTCTCCAAACAGAAAATCACACAAACAAACAGTCTTGTTCTCTGTAAAGCGAGGATGCATATAAAGCTACAGAACAAACAGCCTTGGCCTTGCTCTAGTGCAGCCTTACTTCATGCTACCTCATAGTAATTCATACAGAAATGTGTCCTGTTTTTGTAAGCGTTTCATGAAAATTTAAACAGGAAAAGCTAAGCGTGCCATTGAGAGGGCAGTTTGCAAGGGTGGTCTTGTGCTTTGGGGTTTGGTTAGTCATGGCTGCTGCAGCAAACCTTACATAATTCCTGGTTATATATTTATCCTGCCCTTTTTTCAAAGTACTCCACAGTCAGTCACCGTTTTGAGCCTTTATCCTCCTCCACAGCAACAGGTACTTTCCACGTATACAATTTCCCGATATTCATAAATAAAATATACTGCACATAAGTTCTTGCCGAAAGTTTTTTGAGAGTGTGTTAGCTGCAGATAACTGTGAGAAGTGTCTGGGGAATGAGGGAAGGCGTCAGCATGGACCCCAGGGACAGTGCATCTCAGATGGGATCCTATCAGAGCCAGCCAGCACCCTACCTCAGGCCAGAGGAGACCCATCTGCTGCTTCTCCCTCAATGCCATTTCAATTAGTTAAACCAATACCTATAGCAATTTTTTCCTTCCTAATTTCATTTCTTTCTATCTCGTGACCTTTTTCAGTTCTCAGCTCTGTGGGCTGGTTGTAAGACTGGTCTGATGGATTTAATGAGGCTGCCACTTCATCATCCTCTAGTGTCAACATATTCCTTCACCATTGTTGCTCAGGTCTGTATGCAGCAAGGGGGCCTGGCATTTAGCTCACATTCATTTTCCGCTTTGTGTATCCACATATTCTTTTATTTCTCTAATACCCAATGAAGAGTACGTTGTAAGCATTAGGGCTGTGAAAGCCTGAGGCTGCCTGTGCTCGCTGAGCCATTGCTTCAGATGAGGCAAGTCTGGCCTGGTCTGGCTTCTCCCAGCAGAGTCCTCTGCTTTACATGACATCACAGGAGGAGACCCAGTCTGCAGTGTCTACACCGAAAAGTCTTGGCAGCAGCGCTAAAGCACTGCAACAGCCTCTGCAAATGTTGTCAGCACTGACACCCAGAGCCTAGGTTTTCTGACTTTCATGGCATAAAAGACAAAATATTCCTTCCAATGGAAAAATAAATAAAAAATTCTCTCTCTCTCTCTCTCTCATGCTCACCCTCACCCCTGAATTTCATATCCTCACATCTGAAGCGGATGTATTTCTCTCTAGATTCAGAGTCTAATCAGAAAAGGCATATTTCAGAGTGTGATCCCCCTCACGGATCAAGAGTCGCTATCCACAAAGACAGAATAATACGTGGCCAGGTAATGAAGGAACAGGTGGCATCAGACAACAGGCACTGGATGCAAAACAGCCACTACTCACTGGTAGTAGAAAATCACAAGCTGACAAACAAACAGAATAATAACCTCCAACCGCATGACTCCTATACCTGGAGAGAAAATGAATTTGCTGAATTTGATAAGGGCCAACAGGGAGCCTTCACTTTTGACAGGTACAACTAAGGAATTTGTCATGGGTTCAAAAACTCATCTAATTTCTTGAGCAACACACTTGACTCCTGAAAATCTCCTATATTGGATTTTGTGTAGCCCACAAAATGTGTGGATGGAAAAATACACAACGGTAATTGAGGGATTACAAGTCAACTAAACCAGTGAAATGGCATTATGCGTTGATGTGTGCATTACTGTGATACAAAGACGGTGGTTGTGTACCAACAGGTAAACAGACACTCATCTAGACTCTCAGCTTCTACGGAGGCTTACGGCGATATAATATAACAGATACCCCGTGAAGGGAAATCGGTCACTTTGAAAGGCACTTAATGATCATAATACTGTATACTGAAAGCTTCCGTTTCCCTCTATCAGCAGCCTTTTACATAGCTTGACAGACTAAACTAAAGTTATTAATTGGGAATTTCTTAGAAATTAATAGAAAACACTGTAACAAGTTTGTTTGGTAATTGGAGGAACCCCCTGCGGATTCGTGTTCGGCTCTCTGAACCTTGCTACAGCTCTGCTAGCCTCATGGGAGGACTGTCTCTCATTAGCCGTGGATGATGCTGTCTTGGTCTGGCCTCGCTGTCCGCCACATACTGCTGCAGCTGCCGCGCACCCTGCATTGAGCCAAGCGACATCTAACAAAAATTATGCCATTAATAATAGTGTTTTCACGCGTCACTACTGTAATGCTACGTTGTGTCCATAAATAACGGTTTTGCTGTAATGAGATAAAAAACACAACTCCATGCAGTTTGTTAGCTGCAAGCCTGCCGAGGTTCTACAATAGTTTCATGTGGCGTTTGATGCATTCTGTGTTACAGTGACAATGTTCTCTGGCTTGGACTTATCTCTCATTAATCCAGAACTATAGTATCACACACATGCACACTTTCGTTGCTGCCAGCACCGGCAAGCTCCACAGGCCCTGTCAGCAACGCTGTGACATCGAACATGACAATGTCTGCAATTTGCTGGGTGCTGTCTGCCTGCCCCTGGCTTTGCCATTTGAAGTTTTGCCACCTGTGCCTCTGCAGCCTTACTTACTTCAACAGCTGAACCAGTGAGAGCGCCTGTTCTGTGCCCAATCACCTTTTAAGTTAATTTTAGAAGCACCTGCAATCTGCAATAAACATCAATTAAATCTATGACCCGATCTATCAGCTCATGCCCTTTGGTAACATCCCTTGCCCTTAAGCTTCATTAAAGCCTTTCATTCTGGGCCAGCGTATTTTGGTGCAGGCATTATTTATGGCACGTGTGTGTGTGTGTGCCAGGTAACACAGATGCTGTAGCGAGAGCATTATGAGGGGGAGAGAGAGAGGGAGATACAACTCTTTGTTCAAGGTTCATCCAGACTTCACAGCTGGCAGCCCACTCTCTGAATCCTGCCTCCTGTTAGCCTGTTGTTGACGACATGTGGCAGTGATATTATCCAAATTAACTGCATCCCCCATTGGTACCAAAGCCATAGTTGGATACTAATAGCCACCTTGCTTATTAATCTGAGAGGAACTTGGATTTGGGGAGAATATGATAACAGGTGCAGAGATAGAAGAAGAGCGACATGGATAATATAGATTATTAATGAACTTCTCTGTGGCTCTTGATCTGCCCCGGGTCTCTTTGGGGCTCCATATGTTGTATTGGACAGTTCATTTAGATTAAACTTTATGTGGCTCAGAAACTCCACCTAAGGCAACGTTACCATGAGTGCAACGGACAAAAGTAGTCGGCATGAGTTTTAGATTTGTACAGGAATAAAAATAGCCTCTCCGAGCCCGAATATGTAAATCTCCTGGATGTAAACATATTCTATTCATCGCGTCAACGAGACAGTTTAGGTAGAAAGTAAATATCTTGATTATAATCAGATTTCAGTAAGTGGCCTGTCATAATTGTGCATGATCAGTATGCAACGTGATTACTGTTTGGCTCACGGCCCACTGCTTATTAAATACTGACCCTTTTGGCTTACATGCCAAAAAAGAGTGGTCTCTGATGTGCACAGCAAACACACACAGAGCCGAAGCGACTCTACCACTTATTTTCCTCCCTTACTACTTCAATGTAATGCAAAATGAGGCTGCATCAAAAAGATGTGTAAATTACATCTGGCTTCCAGGACGGAATCTGGCTGCCAGGAAGCGTCCGTAAATATTTATTGCGGAACATCAGTGAAGTGTGTGAAGGTGCGGATGTGTGCCAGGAGAAATGTGTGCTCACGTGTGTGTCCAGCTGTGCAGTACTCAACGCATATACTGTAGTAACTGGCTGCTTCGTAATTCATCATTTCTTTTACTAAGGCTGTGGCGACCTTGTTTGAGCTTGACAGAAACATTTTCAGTTGTTAATGAACTGCAGTCTGACAAGAGTTACTCATCCTGCCTCCAAACAAAAGCTGTTTAATGCAGCTCGTAATTACTTTACTGTGTATCAAGCTGGACCAGCACACTCTTATACAGCTCCTACAGTTTCTTGTAAAGTTACAGCTACTGTATATTCTGCACCACTGTAAACAAGTTCACGTCTACTCCACTGTCCACATAGTCAATATGTGTCTGCAGCAGAGCTATGGGAACAAACATGTATTTGTGTCCACTATTACAAATATGGAATCGATTCCTACGCGCAACAGTTTGACTGAGCAAGATTACAAGTGATGCTTCCCACAAAGCGTTATCATGTCAGAACTAGTATCCCAGTCCTGAGGAAGCTTTGAGGAATACAGGAGACTGATAAGATGAAAGACTTAATGCTGACAAATCAGGAAGCAGGAAGCTTAAGGAAGCGGAAAACCGGACCCCGTTTTACAAATCTCCTTTAACTCTAGCATGCTTTTAATATTATTAACATGCAGTGTACTCGTTAGCTTCCTTCTCTTCTCATCTCTTGATGCTTCGTCACAGTGTTTTAAATCCTTAGTATTTTTAACAAAACGTCATCCCCTGCCTGGATCAGACCGTCACTGTTGATGATTTGGCTGGAACTCGCTGTTATTTCCTATTTTGTTGCATGAAGCTACAAAACATAATACAAAATATGCAGTCAGCGCCTGTTACAGTATTTTAGTTAATCTATCTATTGCATTGGATTTATTGTCATTCACAGTATCCATGCATACATTCAGGTAGACGTACAGTGCAGTATTTATGTGTTATATACAGGACATGCGTTGTATTGTGACGTGAAGCTACACCATCTGCACAGCATATCAAACTCTACTATCTGCGTAGCCATTCTAATGTTGCTCAAGCAGCATATACAGTGTCAAAAGTTAAACTGTTTCTGAAATAACATTTCTTGGGCCAGTAACTCAATTAGATCGCTTCAGCAAGACGATGACACACTGTCACCCAGTGTAAAAGCCGATACTTTAAAGTAGGGATGGATTTAAAAAGCTGCTCAGCTGTTAGGGATAGAGAGAAAACTGTTTTCCTGTTCAAATGGACACATTAATCAATAAATAATCTCATCTGCTCATCACTGCTTTAGAAGATAATGACATTAAAATATTCTGACTTGCACGTCTTTTTTCCTCTAGAGTATCGCGTTTAAAACTTTTTCATACTATATGATCAAAGCTGCATCCAGGTGTTGGACCAGTTTGCTACTGGCTTGTTTGCAGTCATCAAAAATTCAATTTGCAAGACAGATTACACATTTATCTTCACATTTACTTTTATTTCCCTTTTGACACACACACTGGATGTACATTCAGTACATAGAGGTCTCCTATACGTCTATAGGTCCTATTTCTAGCTTGTTACAGTAGCTACAATAAAAGTACCAAGTGAGTCATTCTCCCTCCTAAGTAACACTATGATAATCAAATGGAAATGATAACCTAAAATTAATAATTGCATTTAAAGAATAAATATTAATGAGTTTTCCAAATCCAGATTTGACTGATTTTGTTTATTCATTGCAATCTGAGAACAACTTATTTAATGGTTCCATAATAATTGTCAATAGTGATTAATCTAAGGTGCCCAAAATATCATCTTGCACAGTGATTGCAAAATGTTCTGCATATGCACATTTCTTTCGTTTTTGAGTTTTATCATACACTGTGTGTTTCTGTTTCAGCTTTAATATGTAAATAAGTCTAACACGTTTTAAGGCATGTGCAGCTATGTGCTGTAACGTGGCGGATGTTGACGATGGGAATTCTTTGTGTGTTATAAACACACTACGATGTAGATGCATGTTATGGACATAGATAGAAAATGGCTATTTTGTTGTTTTGGATTCTTTTTCCTCACATTTCCTTGTCACATACTGTAAATTTTGAGATAGTTTCTGAAAGCATACATTAATAAAAAACAAACACATTTAGTATTGAATTTCTAAAAGAGGGCAGGGCACAGTCTAAAAGTCTGCCGATACTTGCTGTAAACTTTAACCCAGTGTACCTCAACTAATTTCTAAAACTGCTACCACAGGGAAAACAGCTGTCATAAATAGCCCAGCAAAGTGGCATCACATCACACATGGTTTCATAGGGTGTTACTTACAGGCATAGTCTGTCCGCCGTGCAAGCTGTTGATGGCGGCCTGCGCTTCTGCGTGGCTGGAGAACTTGACAAAGGCACAGCCTGTATAGACGGGAAAAGAGAGAAGCAGAAAGGAGGCAGCAACATCAGTGAGATGGCCTTGAATGCGGGCAAAAACACAATTCATTACCATTGTTTTCATGTTATCTGGTTTGTAAATATATTCTGCCATGTGTGTGTTCAGCGCATAACTCTGAATAAATCAGTCTAATTGTAGTGAAGGCATTAACTGTGTGGAACATCCTGTCCCTCGCCCATTTCTAATTCCACCCCCTCCACTTTGGAGCATGGAGCCAAGGCATTTACTATCCTGACTTGTTTGTGATTATTAATCTGTTTAATATTTACACATTGTGATTTGTGTGCAGTCACTCATAAAAGAGATTATGATGACAAAGGCATAGTATTATAATCTGCCTATCTAACCGAATCTTTGCACGCATGTAATTTCAGATGGGGGGGGGGGGGGTCTTTGCTCAAGGGGCATTCAAATCATCTTAAATCTGTTGTGTTGTTAATGCACTAAAGGGAAAGTCAACAGAGAAAGTTGGCCGTAAGACAGGCGAACAGTTGTTGGCAGCCGTGTTTTGGAGCCTCGCTGCATTAACATTTCAAACGATATTAACCACGATTCAAGTAGATAATAATAATTCGCAATGCGTGTTTTGGAAGCGTACTGTACATACACTAATCACATGATTAAGCAGTGCGTCATTGTGCAGGCAAGGACACGCGATAAACTACGGCAACATGAAGACAACGCTACCGGACTAAAATACAGAGGACCTGAAATGTGGTAATTTTCCAGAGGCCATTAAATTAAACAGGAGCTATTTCTCTAAGCTTTATGGTCGTCATACACTGCAGGAGGTATTCTGTTATGTCCTATTCTTATCCTTGCCTTCAGGTAGCTCATGTGTTAAGTCAAGAGATACCTAATTAACAAACTCGTGGATTAATTCTTCCTCCTTTTCATTAATTGAGTATCACCAGTGTCTAAGGATCAGACAGGCTTTTCTTAGGTTCAGTGCCTGGTTTCTTCAGAACTGCTGATACCCGCAGTATTTAACGCTTACATGTGTTCATATACATTTATTCACTCTGCATTCCCAGAGGAGTCATGATGATTCATTTAAATTACAAACACTGATAAGTAGGCTCAGGAGAAGTTCTGGGTCTGGCAGCAGCCCATGCAGTTCTACTGTACATCCTAGCCTTGCCCTCCCGACAAACAAATTAATTATTACCTGGCAATCTCAGAAAGGCTTGACCTGGGGGGCCATGCATTATGTGCACAGTCAATTTACATGTACCGGAGGCTTTCCATTGACATTTGAACCACATAATAAATTGCAAACAGTGGAAATTATGTGTGGATGTGTGGTGAGTAGTACATTAAAGAGCATGTGTTTTCTGTACTGTCAAATGTCCTTTGAGCTTTATAGATGTGCAGAGGGAAACAGATAAGTCAAAGAATCCTTTGATTCTGTCACAGCACTCTCGCACCCTTTTTACTTCACTTGAACGCCCCTCCGGGTAGAGGCTGGAAAGGTCTTTATTTGTCCGAGTGAAAAGCTTCAGCACCGTGTGCCATTTGACTGCAACTCTGTCTTTGAAGGAACAGATGCATTTAACCTTTGTAGTTGAAATAGTAAGAGAGGGTTTGTTCTTGCAAAAAAATCATTTGGTTTTGTAAAGCGAGATATCTTGCTGGTGGTTCACTAACAAGGTTATCAGATATTATGCCAGGGTCCCAGTAAGCCCAGCAGATCAGCCCAGAAAGAGAGATACTGAACACGCCAGGCTTGGCATATACCATCACTGACTTAGCCATAGAACATGCAGTACAATGCTCTGAAAAAGAAGCGATGTGGCCGCGCTTTTCTTGACCCAAAAAAAAAAAAAAACAACATTAAACGACAAAGAGCACAACATGTCAGAAAACTGGAAGTGCCGGAGCTTCATAAATTATAGTGAACATTTGAGTTCTTGAATTTGATAGCTCTGAATAAGTTGGGGAAAAGGAAAACGAGAGATTGTATTGCTTTCAAGAGCGCGGATCTGCACTGCCTTTTGAATTCCCGGGGTAATAATATGTATGCATGAATTCCATTCCGCTGGATGGGTGACATTTATAACACAACTTAATTATAGACCTAAAAGCCATCTCTCTATTATTCCTGACAATTCGGGGATCTATTCAACTCTGGCAGCAAGTGTTGCACTTTGAAAGTACTTTGAGGAGCAGCACCATAGAGAGATGGATGTTAAACTTCTCGGCCTTTTTATTGGGTGAAGAGGGGTGCTGAAAAGCCTCTGAGTAGCATACATTTACATCAACAGGGGACAAAGCCTCCATCATGGAACAGATAGCACTGTCAATTTCAAGGTCTGTCTCATTCAAATTAGGGGAACCTCATCCCGAGCGAGGCGGCTGGCACAATAATTTGCCGTAACATCCCGTAATGATTGCGTGGGACTGTTGCGCAGTGAGTGATAGGGCCAGATACCTATATATGAGACCTTTGTCTGGTGGTAGCATTCATGGTTAACATTATTCCACAGTTTTCCATTTCATAGCAGGGAAGAAAAAGGGATGATCACTGGCGTGATAACGGAGACAAATGCCAGCACCAGAAATATATGGCATGTGAGGAGAAGAGAACGAAAAAGAGTTGATATGTGGAGTACAGGTGGGTGAAAAGGAGTGAAAGCGTGAATGAGGGAGAAAACTAGTTCCTGTCTGACAGCAGCATTGGCCTTATTTCATTTTATGGGCTGTCAATCAGCTTGAGGCATCTGAGCAGACAGGAAGAGAGAGGGAGTAGAGGAGGGAGCGAGGGAGAGTGAAATAGGAAACAAGCTTGGGAGAAAGAAAGGTAGTGGGTTGGGGGGCGGCAGAGCAATAGATCCAGGATTAACAGCGAGAGGAACAGATAGAGACTCAGATAGGCGCGCGGTTCAGTTTAACCAGCCTCTCTGTTTGATATATCAAACGCATTATCAGCCGCCTTTCTCTTGCCCTCCACGCATCACACATTCACATGCTTCATATAGGAGATGAAATCACAGTCGACAGACGCAGTGAAAGGTAGAGCTTCATCATTGGCGTTATCGCTTTAAATATGGAGGAGATGGTTGCATCAAAGGACGATGGGGAAGCCTTTTGCACTGTCAGAACAATTTTCTCTGCAATACACATTTCATAGCCACCGTTAATTTGCCTGTTTTCTACCCATTAAGTTGCACAGACTTTATTTTATTATTTTTAGGAATTATAGGCTGTTCCTGAGGTTAGACTGAAAACCTGCTGAGTGACAGCAGAGACATTCAGAGCCTGGCTGCTTTATTTACAGTAGGACATTGTCGTCCAATTGTGTCTCTGGGGAGGGATGATGGGAATGTGGGAAACAAACATGATTACATCCCTCCACTTTGCAGATAACAGGAAGAGGAGGAGGATGACTGAGTGAACAGAAAGACAAGGTGTTGTATGATGTATTTGTTGAGTACGAGCACAGGGTGAGAGGAAGTTGGGGAGAGAAGGAAAAAAAGAGTGAGAACACGAAAAGGGTAGAGAAATAGACAAAGTAGCGAGAAAAGGAAAATGGGAGGAAGGAGGTGTCGGAGCACAGTGACAATGAGGTATGAAAGAAATGCTAGCGAGACACATAAGAGGTGGTGAAAAAGTGAATAGCTGTAGGGGAGGATGAGTTATTCAGGAGAGCAGGGTGGATGGCAGACAACGTCAATGAGTGCACAGCGAGTGAAGCACGGCTCAGAACATGTAAAGACCGCGAAAACAAAGAGAGGCAGCACACGTACAGTACAGTCCAGACAGACGGATTAGGGGGGACAAACGGGGGAAAACAAAAGAGTGGGAGGGTGTTTGGGCTCTGACCCTTACTGGCCCCATCAGGCCCTCGCAGGACGGTGCACTCCTCAATCTGGCCGAAGGTCTCGAACAGCCGTCGGACGTCGTCCTCGCTCTGCTGCTTGCCAAGCATTCCCACAAACAGCTTCCTGTCTTCTGGATAGGAAGAGAGGAAGGGGGAGGAGAACGGGGGGGAGAAGGGGTGGAAGAGAAGAGAGAACAGACAAATGCTACAGCTGATGACACCGTTCTGCTGAGCTGAGAGGAACTTGTCCAACTCAACCCCCCGCGCTCCCCACACAACATCCCCTCACCCCCCTGTTTTATCGCTGCGCTGAGCCTGAGCTGCTGCCGCCGCCGCCGCCGCTGCTGTTGTTGTTATTGTTGTTGTGTAGTGTGCCGCCTCATGCTGGGATGGGGGAGAGATGAATTCCTGTTTCCAGTGAGCTATTCAGGTTCGCAACAGTGATGTTTGATACAGGTGATGTTTTGACTGTTGTGACTTTTGGGTCAAAGTGGAAAGAAAACAGGAACGTTTTGCTCACGAACCGTCAGATTAGTCATTCAGTAGGACAGGAACACAGCTTTACATTTAAAGTCTCTAATAATCTGCTCCAGTTTAAAGCGTTAACATTTCTTCACTGAATGATCACGGCAAATGTGAGGACACCAAAGGACTTGAAACAATTCTGGAAAAATGTGAAAGCTGTTGTTGATGTATTATAATTAGCAGATTTAGATTCGCCATCCCGTTGATGGCGAATGGTGTTGGCAAAAAGTATTGCAAAACTTTTTAACAATGAAAGCTACAAGGTTTAGTTCTCATGCCCTGAAACTAAAGAATGACAAAGTATTACAGTTGGTATTGTATATATTATAAAATATGAGCCCCTGACTTACGTACTTCTGTAAAGTCTGTGATGGCATAATTAGCCTCCTTTGAAATCAGTGCTTTATATGAAGCATGGAAATAACAATTCTACATGATTATGTACATCAATACTATTTTAAAGCTTTCTGAGCAGGAAAACGCTGCTGGTGAGTGGCTTAAAGTTGGTTAATTGATTTCAGAATCCGGGCTTTCATTGACCACTAACCTTTTCCAGTTTCCTCACAAGTATTCATCCAGAGAAGC
This sequence comes from Macropodus opercularis, assembly GCA_030770545.1. NCBI lineage: Eukaryota > Metazoa > Chordata > Actinopteri > Anabantiformes > Osphronemidae > Macropodus > Macropodus opercularis. Next base: position 4,213,000 of record CM061091.1, on the reverse strand, counting down.
ATTTACTATGTTGCTGTTTCGTAGGTTTAAAGGGCAAATGCACTTACACTTATATCTTTAAATTCATGAACATTAAGGCATAGATATCCTGAGCTCAAGAGGAAGGCACTCTAGCTCAGAAGTATAGACGCTATACCACAAGTTTTGGCCATTCAGGAAGCTGGATTTTTCTAATTAATCTTCCTAGTGCCCTGGCATTAGACAGGATATTCATCTTCTTTACATCTTTTACATTATGCATCCCCTATTTCACTGTGTTGTGGAATGAAATGGCTACTAGCAAGAACCAATCGCCAGAACTGATGGAAAGTGGCAGGAAGGGGAAGAAGAGTTTATTGGAAATGACACTGTTGATCTTCAGTGTGAGTCATTTGACTGGTGAGGAGTGGGGAGGAGCGGAGGGCAGCAGCATCACCTGGGCCTCGACAGATGTGACGCCTCCTGTACCTGCCAGGCCCCATTAGACACAGCTGTTCTAAAAATAAAGCACCGGGGCTTCCTTTTTGCAGTGGGGGAATCGGATCCTGTTCCATCGCTGTAAAGTTCAAATGAGACACGTGCCTGCTGCCCGCTTGGCCACACAAATGAGCACCTGCATAATCAATAAGGCCACGCTGCCTGCTCCCTACTGCTGCAGTTGTAGCTAAGGTGTCACGTCCATGTTTCTGTAGTCACGCCTCACACAGCAGGATATCTCACAGTCACCAGCTGAGCTTAATGCTACTGCTCGTTGCTGTTCTTCCACCCTCGGAGCTCCAGGGTTGCACATGAACGAGACCTCGGAGGCCATCACTGCAACGATGGCCACTTACATGACCGTTAAGTGGGATTTGGCGGAGACAAGGGTGGATGGACACCTCGCCGGATGCCAGCCATCGGCGGAGGAGTTGCGTAGCTGTAAAGTCAACACTGAACGGGTTTCAAGTTTCAAAAATGATCCTGAACCTTGTCTGTAGCAACACAGGTGAAAAATACAGTGATGTAACAGCGAGTCCAGAGCACATGTGACGTTGTCCCCTCCATCTTTCAGATTTTCACTGAGGTGTCACTGTTACAACTTAAATGGGCAGAGAGCTTTTTTACAGGCCTCCTGCGGTGTGTTAATGTTTTGGGACAAAAGTCTCATCTCGGTCCTGGCCCGAGGAGATCTAATGGCGGCTTTACAAGGCTAATTAACAAGCCATGAGCGAGGTAATGAACTTTCCAAATGTGCTGGCAAACGCAAAAATAAATTACACCCCAGTGAAGGCATTAAAGGAAGTGTGAGTGTACTTCTGAGCCTTCCTTTGGGAGAGCCACAGCGAGAAAATGAATTTGGAGCTGCTATCTTTTCATTGCCTGACCTGAGAGCGTCTCAGTCGGCCCACTGCGTGCCCTGGCCAGAGTATAGATTGCTATTAATTAGTCCACTTTGCACCTGTCTCCAAAGCAGCTCTTATTGGATTTCGCAAGATCCTCCTCATCTCCTATTGCTATTCGCAGACTTTAAATTGGCATTGTGTGAATATAAATAAATACACTCACACCCCTGCACAAGGAGGTGACTCCATGACTCTACATATTAATCCATTAAAAGTGGGGAGTGGAGAGAAAAAGAATATCCTTCTCTAGTACAAGCATGTATTTGCATTAAGAGGGGTGAGGACCTTCCTATGGAACCGTCTGGGGATATAGAAGAATGACAAAACTCACTGAGCCGACTGTTTGACCTCATTGTACTTATCTTTCCTTGAGAGAGGCTCATCTTATCCCTCCAACAGAGCTCAGCCACATAGCTGGAGAACACCTCTGAAGGGACCTTTGTAATCTGCCCTTTTAAACCTTGCCGCTGTTTTAAAATAATAATGTGATCACGTGTGTGTAGTAGTGTTTAGTTAGGTACCTAATTTAAAATGTCTTGTGCCGTTGTATCCCCACACTGCATTAATTAATCCATGTCTCTCTGTAACATTTTATAATTTAAAATGCAATTAGTAGAGTTAAGGACACACATGCTGTTAAAACAGATTTTAGGTGTATGCGTGCAGACACACTTACAGCACTTCCTGTCACATCCACAGCAATGCACACATCTGTTTTGTTTTCCCCCAATGTCTCATCTCCGGACTGAGGGTGGGAGCAATTGTGTGGAAAATGGTTCTGTGTCAGTCTCAAGCTATGTCCAAACTGAGGTGGCATGTGGACAGGTCCGTTTTATGAATGCAAATAAAAGTGGAGATCAAAAAAGTTATCAAAACAGTACTGACATCTGACAATTGCTTGTCTCAGGAAGCCTTTTCATTTCAGCGCCCGGTATATTAAAAATTAATGGATTTTGCACAGACGCCATATGCTGTCAAGATTGATGCTTCTCTCCCTGGAATAAAGTGCTACTTGTGTTGTGGGCTGCTGTATATGCATATAGATTGTGCTTTTCCTTTGCTCTCTTCTCCTTTTGTCTCTCTATTGCTTCATCTGTACCTCTCCCTTTACCCTTTATTGTCATCCCGCACCCTGCTCCTCTCTGCTGGCAAAGAGTCAGCTGCTGTGTCTACTTTTGTGAAGTTGCTGCTATTGTTTGCCAGTAATGGGAATATTATTTATAAAGTAATACTGTCCTGTTTTGTGGTAAATATTTCTTTTTTCCCTTATTTTTCATGATTCTATCACCTGCCCGCTGGCAGTAGCCAGAGAAGCTTGGTAGTAGTAAGTGTTCAGTAAGCATGGACAGCTGCATCCGACGATAAAAGATGCCTGCTAGGCGGCTGGGTGCATTTCAAATGCAGAGTAATGTTCCAGGCAGCACAACAGAGAAGTTGTGCTTCTTATGGACTCATTAGAAAGGCCTGATGCTGATGCGCTGCTGCCTTTGAGGCCCGCCACCAGACACGCTCACACATGTAGGCGTACGGGCCAAACAAAATGTTGGGAACAGCAGCTTCATATTGAGCTCGACGTTGGTATTTTTTTTTTTTTTTTTTTTTATGTACCGCTATGTTTTACTTTCACTTGTGGACTCCACAGCGATCTGTTTGGAATAAGAAAGTTGCTGTTACTTTCAGCTTTGATAGTGAAAATAGTATAGATTAAACCATTTTGGCAAATATGAACAAAGTAATACCAAACTGTCTGCCACCCTAAATGGCTTTATTTCACTTCATTAAATGATTCACCTTCTCCAGATGTCAGTCCTGCTCAAATAATGTGACTTCTATTCATTTACAGTTAGTCGCAAATAAGAGACATTATTAATTGATTCTTGTGTTTAGCTCACAGAGCAGGACAAAGTAACATTAGTAATTAATATTATGTTTAATTGTTATGCTCTTATTATAGTGGCAGCTTTGAAATTTAACAAAATCCTCTGTGACCAGTCCAGTTATTCCCACCACTCACCTTAGCTTCCATACCTGAGCTCATTTGTCCATACTCACCATAAGCCTTAATCATAGCTTACCTGTATCCCTTTGCACCTGCTTCCTGTTTGACTGATTTATGTCACATTGTAGAACCATTAAAAAATATCCCTACAACCTTTTCTTAGCATGGGAATTGAGTATAGATGTAGACAGTGTAATGTGATGGATTACCAGTGTAATGCATGGTTATACAGACCGTATAGCTGTATTGCCTACACCCACAAGTTTGCCCTTTGCCTGTACCCAACATCTTAAGCATCATTCTATTTATAACTTATATATCCTGAGTTCCTACTCAGCCAGCGGGGGTAAGCAGACTCAGCCACACACTAAACCTTTCTGCTGCTGGTCCCAATCTGATGTATGCAAGTGGATTATCCAGTATAGTGAAGTGGTAAATGGAATAATCAGAGAAGAACAAACATTCAAATTGCCAGTGTATCAGGCATGATGAGAGGATACAGGCTTTGTGTTTGTAAATGCATTACTCATGCACTAGAGCTGCCACATCCATTTACCCAACGAGAGTGAGGGGAGCTTTGCACCTTCTGGTAAGCGTGATCAAAACCAACACTGAAGATTTCAGAAAACCTGAGCGAACTTGCCAGTTGCATCATCGGAATAAAAATTTGGTCTCTTTTCTTCTGAATGTTAAAAATCATCTCTAATAGCAAGATGCACAGTTCATTAAAAGCTCCCAGCAACACCCTGCAGTGGTCAGTTGGCAGAACCTGCGTCCGTTTATCTACCCACGTGTCTTGTCTCTGCGTGTCCCAGTGTGTTTCTCAGCACACACGTATCAACTGCCACTGGGCTTCTTCTTGACTTTTCAGAGTTTTGCATGATAGTGTCCAGAGGCACAGAGGGATCTTTTGGCTTCATTTGCATGTAAAGTGGAGCACCCTCCTCTGTGGGCATGAGGCGCCTCCAGACAGCCCCTCCCCTGTGGCCTGCCAGAGTGAGCCAGCCAGCAGCCCTCAGTCTTCCCTACCTGCTGGGGTGGGGCATGACTGCACAGTGCGCAACATCTTAAGGTCCCGTCAATCACTCCACTGCCGAACTCGGGTCAACCTTTTAAAGAGCAGCGGGTTGGCAAGGACAAACGCGACCCGTTCACTCCCCCGCTCAGCCAGACAGACAAAAGCACGGGCAAGATATTAAAAAGGCTCACACGGAGCGGCTAGAGTCAAATGCAGGGATTGTGATGCTCCTGGCACTGTTTGAGCATTCAATAAAACAAAAGTATAACGAGCTAATGCACAAGGACTGCGAGAAGCCAGTGTGGACAAATGCACAGCGAGTGGCACATTGTGAAAAAGTCAGTCTTGATGGAGGTTGCCGGGCATTTCAGCAGAGTGTTGAAACCATCTTATCAGAATTAATAAAAGGAGAGGGTGTTGCTGGCTGACCCGTCATTTCTCTTCTCATCAGTGTGGTCTCCAGTCTCTCAGCAGTGGCCAGTGGAGAGGGACCTGGCTCCAAGATTGTGTTTAGATAATGGCCATCTCCAATCATAGATAATCTGGCCCCATCTTTTCTTCACAGACACAGCGGCAGACAAGGTCAGGGGGAAAAAGATTCCTGGCGAGGCGAGGAGGAGATAGGGATGGGGCGGCTCTGAGATGATTTACTGCTGAGATTCACTCAGCTGCCTCCATCACCCTCCGTTAACTTTCTCATCCTGTCGTCTCTCCCCCCTCTCGCTCTTTTTTGTCTCCCATCTCTAACGCTCTCGCATTCCTCTTTGGGCCTTGTACTGAATCCCCACCTCTGTCTATCATTTGCTTCATCTCCTCTATACTGCAGGAGCAGTAAGATGAAAGGAAGGAGACAAGGTAGAGAGAACGCAACAGACAAAGAGAGAGGACAAGATGTCTACTTCTCCACATTTTGCCCCTTTGTGGACAAGGTGCTTCATCTATCGCTGCACTGACCACAGAAGAATTAAGTAAAGGACTCATAGCTCAATTTTGTCTCAGGATCTCAGTGTTAAAATCACGCTTTGATATAATTGTGCAGGCAAAAGAGTGTTAAGCACATGAAATAAATGTGGACTTCATGGTGAAGGGGTGTGCTGACTCAAAGAACAGAAATAGATTTAAAGGCTGTGAAGCTCCCCTTCTATGCTCCATTTTTTTTCTTGATAATCCAAAGGAAAAAAATAAAATAAGACATGAGTTATTATAATAGACAGTTAGAGAACCAGCACTGTGATCCACATTGGCAGCTGAGCAGCGGGATTGTATAGCGCCAGCCCTCCGTAGCAATTTTCTGAGCTCTGGTTTCACTTCTCCTGACACTCCCATATCCCCAGAGAGATGATGTCTCTCAGGAACACAGTGAACAAAAGAAGGACTACTCCAAATGGAGTAATGGGCCCTAATGCCTGCACAGGCACGTAATCGAGACCCCTGCACAAGTTCTCATGACAGATAATTGCTGATGTCGTCGTAGTGATAAATGTGACTCAATTCCAAAGGTGCAAATGTCCCGCTTCAACCCTGGGTTTGACAGTGTGGAGGCCCCACTGGGACTGGTGTACCTGACTGGTCCTCAGACTTCCACAGATGAAATCCTTGCTACGTTGCAGCCTTGGCTGTGTTGTCTATTTTCCTTTAACCGCAGGCGTTCATAATAAATCTCATTTCATTGTCAGCTGCGACTGTGGTTTACTTCCATGGCCTGTCTGCTGACTTCCTGTCGCGACGCTCAATATCTTTGTTGGTGTCTGTCTGCTTGGTCTTATTTCATTCTGTGGGCTGTGTCCTATCCTGTCCTCCCATATAGAAAGTTCCTCTGACAGACTAGCAGAGGCTGTGCCAGCCTAAGAGCCGTCTGTATTTCATTCAGACTGCCTGTTCATCTCCCTTCTCTTTCTGCTGAAAAAAGGGTCGTAATTGATATTGGGACCCATCCATCCTCCCCTGTTAAGCCCAGAGATCCAATTTATCTTGGTGAGAATGCCGACTGGCTCTCACCCAGGCCTTGTCGGTCAGACTTTGCCTGTTTTAGTTGGCCGTTAATTAAAGTGCCACCATGACAAAAAATAAGATCTACGTGTGTGTGTGTGTGTGTGGCAACAGACATGGGCCATCTGATTCATACTTGACCACAGAAATTAGCAGAGTGGCTCCGTCTAATCTGACCTAGTCTGTCTAAATCACTACTCTGAAATGCAAGCACAGGGCAGACACAGACCAGTCCAATTAGATGCAATTCTACCCATGTAAATCTTTAACTGGCTTAATCTGCATTACCCTCTGTGATGTTAGTCACAAATGGCTTCAGAGTGATATAGTCAATCACTATGTCAGCCAGGCTGAAAGTGGAAGGAAGTGCAGAAGAAACGGTACGGAATGAGAATCTAGACAGGCCAGCAATCCAGAAGTCCAGTGTAACCCAGACATGACATTAGGAGAACTGTTAATAAAGTACAGGCAGCCAGGAAAGTATATGCAAGGTCTAATAAAGAACCACCCTCCAAATCAAACACAATTCAAGGCTGTTAAAAGCAACTGGCAGATGGCGGATAACAATTTTGGCCTTGTCATTTTTGTTTGAATTCATCCATAAGGCATGAAGCAAACAGCTAAACTTAGTGAGCAATTAAACTATAACTATCACTTTTATTTTACTTTTCATGGAAAGGATTTGTTTCAGAGGTGGGGCTTATAATTAGAAGGTGGGGCTTATAAGTGGCCAGTTAAGTCGAGTCGATGCACTGGAAGTCCAGTAGGTTGACTGCTAGTGTACCTAGTCAGGCATTGGTTTTATTGTGTATAGCAATTAATATGTCCTCAACCCTTCGTTCACAAACGACAATAACTTCGGTCAAAGTGATGTTTCCTGTTACGGTACTACAGTACCGCTGAGCTGGTTCTTTGTGCAGTGTGTTTTTGTTTATCTCTGTGGGTGAGAGTTTGCTTGGAGAATCTTCCTCAGCTTTGTATCTTTGAGCAAGCTGGAATATCACGCTGTGGAGATCCCCCACTCCACTCCACTCCACTCCACGTTCTTGCTCTCGTTTCTTCTTCTCCGTGTCTCTCTCCCTTGTCTTTGAACTGCTACTAGTGACTGTGAACCTTAGACAGCCCCTCTGCTGGCACAGATGGGAAGTCAATAGAAGCAAGTGACCTATATTACAGGCTACTCTACTAACTCCCAGTGTGTCTCAAGTGAGAGCAGAATATTAAGGATTGTGTGTGCACTGTTTCTGTGTATTTGTGTTACTCTGTGCCTGTGTGTGTGTGTGTTTTTTTAAGGGAAGTGTGCAATGGAGACCAAAAGAAGGTTAATTACCTCCTCGTCCTTCGCTGTCGGCTGGCTTCACCTGGATGGGACGGTTCATCTGGAGAGAGAAAGAGAGAGGGAAGGAGGAGAAGGGTAATCCCAGGTTAGCACGAAACGACAGGAGCAATCCCCAGGATATACAGTATTAAGTGAGGAGAGAACAAGTGAGATGCTGCACTGCTAATGTTTTGAGTTTGTCCTGCTCTGTGAGCTAAACACAAGAATCAAACAGTGATGATGCTGTAGAACAGATAAATCTGTGCAGTGCTGCATGCCAGCGTGTTTAATTAATCCAGGGCACTGCCTCTAGAGATGCCTGAATTCCCCTCACAGTTCAGCAGAATTAGCACTTTTCAATGACGGAGCCACACTGGGTGTCAGATGGCACTCGGAGATTAATGCCATTACATCAGCCCCTCCCAGACCTACAGGGAGAGGTCCTTTCTGGCTGGCCCTTGCTCTTCCTGTCCCCTCCTGGCTCCAGACTCGTAGTCACCAGCTATATCCTGCTCATCTCTGACCCTCAGCAATTCGTCTTCCTCTGCCTCCATCCTCTTAGCTCCTCTTCTTCCTCCCAACCCAGGAGCCCTTTGGAAACTCATGACCGATATGTCTCTGGTCTGGTCAGCCAACCGCACCCTGCCCCAGTCTCTGCCTCCTGAAATCTATCGAGAGCCACCAAACAGCGTAGCTGTGAAACAACTTGTGAAAGGTTAACAGTAGGGAATCGATAAACAACCTTTGGAGATCCATTTCGTAGTGAGCTGAAAGCAAAACGTCGCCAAGCTAATGTAAAAAAAAAATAATAACACTGCCTGCCATGAATAAAAAAAATCCTATTTCTTTTTCTTCTCTGATTTTTTTTTCTCACCCTCTAGAGTTTGAACGTGGAAACAAAAAAACACAGGATCTCGTGCTTTCTCTGAAACAGAAATAATATCCCCTCTCTCCGGTGTGAAAAGGGTGGGTGTTAAGAGCCACGCTCGAAGACCCTTGCTTATTGTAGCTACCCACGCATGTCATATTTGGCATTGTGTTTTATATTTGGCATCGTGTTGTTCTGGCTTCAGTCGGCAGCGCGCCTTTCTTTCTAACTAGGCCATGCGGACAGGTCCAACATGCGAGTGCCAGTGAACAGCACATGGTACTGCCCACTCAGATCAGTCAGCTAGGACAGCACAGTGGGTGTCGGGGGCCCTCAGGCAACACACTTGACAGCAGTTGACATAATCCCAGACCACAGCCAAATATAGATGTGAGACTGGCAGAAGTGTATAGACAAGCATATACATGGTGACACCCAGGGGACCTAATGTACTCACCTAGTATTATGTTGTGACATTGGAACAAAAGCTTAGAGAGATGATGGCTGCATCACAAAGACAAGCACATGAAGCTGTAAATGCACACAGACGGGGGCTACAGCACCCAGCTGACTGAAGGCTGACTGTTCTTTACCGATGTGCAGAAACTGTGGCAAAGGTAAATACAGCATTAATATTTTGTCCATGTGGATGATCTGCTGTGAGTCATTCTTCCTTGTTGTAATGTTCTGTGTTGCCTTAGAATGACCACACTTCATATGGGTGGAAGTAAAGGTCACATGCTGAGCTTCTGCAGCTGCCTGTCAGCGTCTGGTGAGTGGAAGCGTCAGTGAGAACACTGACCTGTTGACTCACTGCAAGTCAGGCTGCGTTAACATCACCCAAATGCCCACAGCGGTATTTTAACACATTTTACATGTCCTTTAACATGTTCTAGATTGTTACAAAGTGGGGGGTGGGTGTGACGTATACGTAAGTCTGGAGAAAAAGAGTGATGGAGGACATTTCCTCTGTTTGTCGTCAAAGACCACTTTGAGTGCAGAAGATGAGATGACAGCCAGCCTGTCAGGGACTGGTTTGCTAAGGCTCTGGGACTATGGAGTCCAAATGAAGTCCTGGTTTGTGTTCACAGTCTGTGGATGTTGCTAAATCAGTTTTTGCTCTCTCATTTCAGGTTGGATAACTGCCAGTGTATTAGTATCAGTGATGTTTGTGAGTGTGCAGTGGACAGTCAGTCAGTCAGCTGGAGCACTCAGTGACAGTGTGCTGCATATTCTAAGTGAGGGTGCTGTGTGTCTTGACAGCGGACCAGGTCGGGGGCAGACTTTGTCTCACGTAAGAGGTTTAGAGTAGCCTTAAGTCCCAAGATCCCTGTCCAGTGATCGGTCAGCTTCCAGGTCTTAAACGGCAGCGTTTGGTCAGGACGCTTCATTAACAGCCCCTGAGCCCCTGCTCAGTCATTAGACATCCCAAAAGTACAGTTGGGCGTTGCCAGGCAACCAAGAAAAGGTGGCCCACAGGTGGGATGCGCAAGCTGGCCATCGGTGTGCAGGCGTTTAGCCAGCCAATTGGCACTCCTTTCTTTTTTCTTGACTAGGTCCAAGGGGGTCACAGTGAGAAGGGAGGAAAAGGATTTCTCAGCTCCCACCTTCCAGCATGTCCCACTTTCATGTCCGTTTTTAGTGACTGTGACAATGAGTTTTCAGAGCGAGTCTGCAGCAAGTTGTGCTCCAGCTTCACGCCAAATTATGGAGTTCAGCATGATGCCAAACTGTGTGTAGCACTCACATCCTTGGTGGTACTTAAGATGTTTGCTTCCTTGAGCCACTCCGCTGTGTCCTCTGCATATAGTTACTGTAGGAAATGTTGCAGTGCCCAGTTTGCTGGATACTGCATCTTGAAGTTCGCTTTACTTTCAGCTTCGCTCACACACTGTCACACATATACAGATACATAGGCACACGCACACAGGCGCACCAAAAGTCTTGGGGCTCAATAACAGCAGGTGGCTTAGGTGACATTTTAATCCCTTATTACCGAGTGCCGGATTAGCCAACAGATCAAGGCAGAGTTAATTATATGAATTCATCAGAGGCTGGGCGAAGAGGCAGCCTTCGTTTCCCTTAGGCCAGGACCTGCCCCCACCCCAGCACCCACCCACCCACGCACGTACGTATACGCACGCCGAGGACGAGGACAAGTGACATTCTGTCTGTTTGAGAAGCTAGCCACTTCATTATTAGCATCGCGGCAGCAGAAAGCTGAGATAACGCATACAGTGGTGCCTCCAGAGATGCTTGAAGACAAATGACATCTACTAGCTTCCCATTGGGCCCTGCAAAATGAACTGCATAGACACTGGAGAGGAGGACTAGGGGCTTTTTCATCCTGCAGACGTGTGGCTGCCGAGCCTGAAAGGAGTTCAACACCTCGGCCGTCTTGCTTTATCTTTGTCTCTCTCTGCCCCTTTGGCCTCCAAAACCAATATGCTTCCCACCACAGCCCCTTAATGGGTTGATCAATGCTGACAAATAGGCAGCTCATGCTGTCTTGCCTGGGAACTCGCAGCCCTGTGCCTGTGTGTTGCTGCACTTAGAGAGGCCATCTCTCTTTCTCCTCTACTCTCTACTTTTTCTGCCTTTCTCTTCCTTTCACTCACTTTTTTCTCTCCGTATTTCCCCTTCTTCATGCTCTATTTCCTTTATGTCTATACGTTCATTTTTTTCTTTGTCCTAATCTCCAGGATCAAATCTATATTTTTCATTCTGTTATGATGAATAAAAGTCAGCTGAAGTCACGGAGGGGTGGAGAACCAACAGTGTGGAAGAGAGGAACTTGCTTACATTTTCCAGTGAAGGGCTGTTTGCAGGTTTCAGGGTGTGCAGTTGTGTGTGTGTGTGTGTGTGTGTGTGTGTGTGTGTGTGTGTGTGCACGCACGCACGCATTCAGTCTTCTCTGTCTTTTGCTTCTCTGCCTATCTGACTGATAACAGCGCAGTGAAGAGGAAGAGAAACAAGGACATTGCTGACCTTTGACCGTGTTTGGCCATGTCCTGTGAATACCACTGCTCTCAAAGCAGATCCTCTAAATGCATTAAAACCATTGCACAAGTGTGAGCAACGCTTGTACGCTTGCTTTGCACAAAGTTTTCGTGATCCGAAGTTGATTTAAACTGAATAAATTAGAGTAAGAACTCTAGATCGTTCTTGTCCTTTAATTGAAAACGTTTATCTCAGTTGTTAAGTCTACCATCTGTAGACAGTTTCATCTGCTGAACAAGTCTGGAAATGTATGCATGTGATTAACTAGCCAACTTCAGCATTATTAGTTTGCACGTCTCATTTTTAAGGACATGATCATCAATTTCTTCAAGTTTTTCTGGTGCAATACTGTAAATGTCAAGTCACTCAAAAATAGATACGAAAATAAAAATACTGCATTTCAGATGATGGGTGATTGGCCATAGCAGCTGTCGATTAATTGAGGTGTTGCATCAGGCAGCTGGGTGCACCTGCAATTTTTGTTCTTCAGTGAGCAGCTTTTATGTGTTTAAGTGTGTTATTAACGTGGTGCAGGGATGAATCTTTACCTTCACAGCCAGGCATGTTACTCATCTCATACGTTTCAAACCGCTTTGTCAACCAACGTGGTCTAGGCCACTTTGACTGAATACAAATGGACATATGGAAAAGTTCCCAGTTTGCACTTATATAATACTATATGTATATATACTGAATGCCCCATTGCCAGTTTATTCCATCTTTAATATTTTATGACTTCATCGTGAAAGAGACAGTGACTTCAGGTGAGGTTTCGTGCCTTGGTTTATAAACTTTGTACTTTTGACTGTCTTGCTTCTTTTATGAATTCTACTTAATACAGTTCGACTCGTTTAGTTTTGGCTGGATCAAAAGACAACAAACCACTACTGCCAAAGCCGTGATTGAGCATTGCTCTATTTGAGCCCTGCACAAACTGACAGCTTCCCCAAATAATCCTGTTTGCGTGACTTCCCCCGGAGAATTGTGGCAACGTTTTGTGGAAACAAATAACTTGTTTCATGAATCGCCATGTGCAAATTGAACTGAAACAATTATGCCCACGTTCAAGCTGCACCGTCTCGTGCTGTTTTGTTTACAATTAAATATGAAATGAAGGTAATGGTATATGTTGCTGTGGCACCACTGTAATTGTGATGTTTAAGGAGGATATGGAAATGAATAGAGCATTCGTGGGATTGTGGTAATGGAGGATCTTTGTATTGTGATCTAAATATTGAACATTTTATTATAGCTCTGTGTGCTGTCTGAGCGGTTACTGGCCAGTTTAGTGAAATGTTACAAACTAAATGAAGGTGAAGAAGATAACACAAGTATTTGTTTCCTTTGTTGTGTCTTAATCCTGATCTCATTGATTTGCTGCCACACATCAGACACAGCGATGCCTTCAAGTCATCAGGTACCAGTGTCTTTATACATCACTCGTTGTGTGATGCCGCTAATTATCATTCTGTGGTTCTGCTGTCAGTGCATTCACTGAAGTTGTTGATGCCTTTTAGGCTCAATTAAAGATGTTTAATGCAGACTGACATTTCTTAGAGAACCAACACAGAGCAAGTGGTTGTACCTGTGATAGAAATGTACATATAGGAAACCACCATAGGTCCCCAGACATATGCCGTTTTTGTCATCACTACAGATTCAGATTGATTTTTTTAAATTTACAGTGAACTGACATTTCTGTAATTACATTGTGACTCATGGTATATATACATGTTTACCATTTTTTTTTAATTAACAATTATCTTTATTAAGCTTATGCATGTGTATATTATACTGTACATATTACTAGGAAGAGTAACTGAATGCCTTCACATATTTTCCTCAAATAAAAAGTCAGCATTTTACAATATAGTTATCTCGCTGCATTCCTTTCTAACTGCCATGCAAGCTCCCAGATCCTGCACAGCCTGTACTGTACCAGCCAGAATTACTACTTCCATCACCCATCGCTCTCACGTCAGGACATCCTGCCCCTCATTTCTGCGTGGAAGAGAAACAGGGCCAGCGCAGCGGGAATGAGTCTTTCCCTCAAATTGGTCTGCAAGTTCACATCAGCCTCCCTGTGAGGCCAGCGAGTCAGGAGAGGTTGGGCCTGTCGTGTGCATTGGAGGAGATGGGTTAGAGGGGGATTGATCACACGCTGCCTGTCTCCCTTCGAAAACACATGAAGGAGGGCTGTGTCTGTCTCACTGTGAAGAAGAGGGAGACGGGGCGCTGACAGCTCAGTAGAGGGTGGCTGGCGGTGAAATGCAGCCTATTTTTAGCTCTGAGCCTGAGATCCTATTTAAAGACTAGGTACTGGGGGTTTGTTTGGGAAGGGGAGGGGGCAGCAAGAGCAAAAAATTCATTTGAACCCAGTGAATTCCACTGCGTGATGCTGTGATGTACCGACATACAGTAGGGAAACATCTCTGTGTTTAGTCTCCGTAATTCCTGTCCCATTCTCAGTAATTACCTGAGGATTGATCCCCCCCTGAAGCAGACTTTTGGCTTTTCGTTCACCTCTATGAATCTGGTATTGGCTCCTTCAAAAGTCCCAACTAAACATCGGAACCACTCTATACTCCTCCACCCTACTTGGCCGGATCTGACCCAATGCGGTGTTGGGGACTGTATCGACGCCCTGTTCTCCCTTCATAGCTTTAATTTTACTCCACCAGTTTCCAGCAGGCCTCCTTCTGGGGTGGGACACAGAGGCTGACAGAGACTGAAAGTGGATGAGAAATCGAACCATCATGTTATCTTCTGCTCCATAAAGCCCCTGTTCTTCCTCTAACCGTAGATGGATTGCCACGTAGCTCAGTGCAACCAATGGGCAGCACACTATATTACATTTATTGCCCCCTTTTTTCTCCCTATTTCCCTCCCTTCTTTTCCTGTGGATATGGGGGAGATGGAAAGAAGGACGGGGGGAGTCGGGGCAGAGGGGGGGGGGGGGTGCTGGAGGAGGGGGTGACGATTCGACACAGTGAGACAAGACTAACAAATTAGTCAAAGTGACAGGGAGTTTTATGAGGTCTGCTCTTGTGAGGCGAATGGTGCTCTCTCCTCTCTCCCCCCATGTCTGGCTCACTCTCTCTCTGGGCCACAGGGACACCACACCGGGGCAGTGTGTGTGTGTGTGTGTGGTACATACTGTAGTTGTGCATTTGAAAGAGAACAAAATAGTGAAAGAAGTGCTGGAATAAGGAAGGAGAAAGGAGCGACAGAGAAGTGTAAGGAAAAGAAAGAGAGCAGCTCAGGAATTAGAAAACAAGAAGGCAGAGTTTGGTGGAATTTGGTTGACTGATGTTTTAACGTTCAAGGGGAATGAGAAGCATTTACACAGAAATGAATTCACTTTGTAACAGACAGAGACTGTAACCTACAAATTCTACTTTACTGCTAAAAATCATACGTGTTTCATTGGAATTGGAAGTAGGCTTTTAGGAAGTAATACTAAAACAGTGTCTCAATACAAAAACTAACTTCTAATCTTCTTCCAATGCACACAACCAGCCACAGAAGGTTAAAAGCATAGATTTGAGTCCTGCACACGGTAAAAAGCAGAGCAGGTATAGCAACAAGAGCCTGGTACCTCCCCAGGAACATCTATCACTCCGCAAGGCCACAGTACAAATGTTTCTGAGCTGGACCAAGTGAGCTGCTAAAGTGGCTCACAGTATAAAAGGGAGTGAGAAAATAATCATAAGTGGAGGGTAATGCCACACCTTGCATCTGTCAGATTTATGAGAGCATGAGCCGCTTTAAAATGTGTTCTGATCTTCATCGAAGTGGAAGAATAGAAAACACACGTCTGCTTAAACTAATACTGCGCGAACATTATATTTTTCCGTAACGTAACGTAAACCACCGGACCCGCGCTCCTCCCCGTACGCACAACAATGCTGATGAGAGGTGTCAGCGGTGAGCAATCACAGAGCACAGCTCAAAGGGGAGAGTGGAGCCGGACTCACTCTGCTGTGGGCAATGACAACATCCAACAATCGAACAGTGAAAGGCCAAGAGCACTCACACACTTACACACACGTCATAGAAAAGCGTGCCACATACACGGTAGGCAGCCAGGAGCATGTCCAGAATATTATGAACACAGGGCTCAGAATGGGGCACAAGATCAGTAAGTAGGGCGTGTTCATATGGGGACACATGGTTTGGTAACTGAACTAACTACCTCTAACCCCAAAGATCCAACGGAACTGAATGTTCCAGGTTAGTTTTAGTTGATGTGATGAGCTCACTATTCCGTACACATACACAGTATCTGAGAAAGGATGTCACCATGCTAACAGCTCCTTTTTTCTACATGTACTGTATGTTAAGGATAAGGGATCATTCCTTTTACATGGTAGAAGCAGGTGGTGCTGCACAAAAACAGGTGTCATGAGGTGTCATGAGTTAAATAAAGAAGTGAGGTATACAGTATTTCACACGTAAACACACATACCGTACTGTAGGTGCAGTGGTTTTGAAAACCCGGCCACTGACTGGCTGCTTACAGCAACCAGAGCCATGAAAATGAAGCTGCTCGCACACAGCAGAGATAAAACCATAATAATAGCAATGAAACAGAAGATGTATTGTCGCTATGAGCAGTAGATTGCTGTTATTACACACAGATGCATGCATGTGGCTGACAGGCACGTTAAGATATTCATACTTAAGAACAAATCATAGAATCATGCACACTCTTGTGCAGAAATGCCTTTAGATGCATTGTAGCACACGCAAACACACAACCAGGACACCCCTCTAGTGTGTTCCAAGACGCGGTTAGCACAAAAGACTGTTTGCGAAAATGATCACATCAATCGAAGTGATAGATAAAAGACTGGGAGCAATTGATCAAGTGCCACAATTATTCGGAAGATGAATGGCTGAATTTGCTTTTGAAATTGGACTGGATCTCAGAGCAATGGAACAGAACTCATCATCATCAATGAGCCTGCCGTTAGATTGCTTTCTGTCACAGCCCAGTATGAGTGTGGACAATAGGATCCATCTGCCAAATGGGATCAAATGGACCTACTCACGAAAATATCAGCGGTGATGTATAGTGACCACGTGTAAAACGTATCACCTTGCAAATGCCCAATAAATCATTGTGTATGTTGTTGTTTGTGTCTGTGTATAATGTCTACCATCACAGCGTCTGAGTACGCTCAATAGAAATGATTTGAGACACACTCAAGGAACACGAGTAGGACATGGAGAGCACTGGTAGCAGTAGCAATACAAAGAGGGAAAAAACGAAACAAGCTGAAGTTCCACAAATGAACCCATCAATTCATATAACGTGCACGAGGTGATTGTAAAGACAAGGTATAGTGTGAACAGTCTGAGATAGATGTGCAGTTATGGGTGGGCTTTAACAAGAGGAATCATTTTACATCCTCCAACAACAGCCCCGTTTCAGGATATTTGTCTTTTATTGTTATTATTTAAAAGAATATTTGCAAAGTTGCAACTCATAAAACTTGCACTATCGCATCACATAATTTATTTAAGCCAATAAATCCTTTGGCTTTTGCAGTTATACGCCTCATAATGATGCATTGGTTAAAATGGTCTGAATATTTGAGCCACATAAAAATGGTAATAGATTAAACCGGGAGTGTGTGTGAGAGAGAGGCCGTGTGCCAGTGTGAGCGCAGCTATCAGTAAAGACGTATTACTGCAGCTTACACACGCCTTAGCATACAGAAGGGAGCATCAGAATGCACTGTGTCATCCTTGCATACACACACACTAAGCTACAGAAGAGGGACAAACACAGCAGGGGGTTTGGAGGGAACCACGCTAAGTAATGCATTGTGCTAGGAGGGAGGTGACGGAGGTCTGACGATACATAGAGGGAAACGTGGAAATGGGCCACTGTTAAGGCAGAGGAAGGCTGAATGATTGTTCATGCCCATAGATCTGCCCAGAGAAAACATCTTTGGACCCAAAATGGGTTATTTACCATTTTTGTCTCCAGCGTCTTGGGTATGTGTGGCATCCGATACTATCTATCTAACTTACATGCTCTATAAATCACATGCAACCTAGAGTAAATTACTTTATTTCGAAGAGCGTGCTCGTGCGTTTGCGTACATGGTGCAGCTCTGTGTCCTGTTGAACAGCGGCCTGTTGTCAGGGAGGTAAAGAGTAACTATCTTTTGCCTGTCTGAAGCAGTGTCAGGTGAAAGTTAAGTGAAATGTAATTAAACTTTTGAAAACAACCTACGCTTTACCCTTTTCTACCCACATTTGCAATGAAATGAGCTTCTTTACGCTTGTCTGCGAGTTAGTATGTGTACACCGCATCCTGACGTAGCCCTTCTCCGTCTTTTCTTCCCCATAGTCGCTGTCTCTGTCAAGCACACAAAAATGGCCTCACGTACTGTACTGTGCAGACGTATATGTGCACACACACACACACACACATTGCTCCTGTGTGGTCATTGTCTGGGGAAGCTCTGAGGGGACCTGTGCTGTCAGAGAGCAGACCACACAGTGTCCCAGCTCCCTGCTCCACCTGCTGTGACAGCTAATTAGGCCTGGCCACAAAGGCTGGCCTGTCTGGGTGCTGGAGCGGGTGTCATGGCATGGCATAGTGGGGCATGGCATGGGGATAGCATGGCCAGCTGATAAGGTGCCCTGCCATGTTGTCTAGGGACGCACTTAACCCGGGAACACCCACGACCACAGCAGTGTGTTCTCATCTTTGTTAGGCTTCCCTTCAGTCATTAATTACGCTCACGCACTTCTATTAGTCCTCCATTTAGTCTAATCAACAAGCAGGACCCTCCACTGACATCATTAGCTCGCATAACAAGCAGCGGCATTTGGGGAGGGGACCCTCAGAGCCGTGCATGAGCGTTAACCCTTTCTTGACAGTAATGAGCCCTCCTCATCTTGTGGCACATCTCAAGGTCTTCTGTCCTGCTCCTGTTGTCCGACACCGCCCTTAACTCGTTCTCCTTGCACTGCTGTCATTAGGAAACAGCAGCATCTAGCAGCAAAGCTGTGGTCGCTCCAGGCAGACAAGGAAGCTTAAATAGCATGGCAGGAAGTTAACACTGCAAGGAGGGCAATGTATTTTTGGGAGGGTTGGGGATCAAAGGCGCTGAGGAAATGGGATGAGACAGGGCAGCCTAAGCCCTTGGGTATGTGTCTTTCTTTGAGTGTGTGTGACTCATTTTAGATATCAGGATGGGATGGAAACACAGGTTGGAGATGGTGACAGGGAGCTCAGACGTTTGCCTTGAACAGCAGGGGGCATGAGAAGGGAGAACGCCTCCCTGAACGACTGCACAGCCTCCTGTGGTTTGAGCTGCTGTTTGGACGCAGTAATAAAGCCAACAACACACATGTAAATACACAGACTGAGCTCAAATTTGCCAGTTGCCCTTAAGGAATAAACAGGCCTGAGTTCAAAGCCTATTTTATCACGTTGTGATTGTCACTGCGACACCCACACGTTTGCGCACACATCCAAACAATCACACAACTTCAGTTCTTGACTCGTGCCTAAGTTCACAGTCTTTCACCCTTTGTGAAAATAACACAGGCTTGTCATTCAAATCAGCGCAGAAATTGCGTTCATAGAGTGGTAACACGAGCAAATGGACAAATTTAAACTTTCAACATTTTCTCCAACCCAGTGTGAGGACATTCGGCAGGACTTGACCGATGTGTGTAGCGATTTCTCGTGGGTAATTTATGGTTTTCAAATAACACAAATGACAGCCTACACTCTCACCACTGCATGTACTGTGCTGTACGTTGAGCTCTGGGCACTTCCGAAGCGCTGGTGACCGAGTTTCTCAACGTGAACGCCTCCAGTGTAGACACACACAGAGCGCTGCTGCGGCTGAGGCTGCCCAGCCAACGTGCTGCTCGCGCTGCACCATCTGTGTAGACACAGCGTTAGTTTTGTCAAGCAGCAGTCAAACAACGGCGCGACTGCTGCTACTGCTCACCCTACACTGTAGCGCCACTTATCACGCAGATTCACACCTAAACACACAACTACCTCTTTGTGCGTTCGGCGTATCAATGGCAGCCAGCTTTGCAGACCAAAGGATGCATTTAGTAATTACTGTAAGTAGACGAGAATCCTGAACCATGTTAAAAATAAGCTGAAAGGGTGGAAAACGTCAGACCAACCGTCATTAGGCTCTCATGCGATGCTTCACGTTGGTTCGTAAGGCAGTGTTAGCCCATTAATGCATCTCCAGTCTTGCGCTCAGGGCAGCAGATAGTTCTTTATTTTTTAATCCGTGCCAGGTTTGTTGCTTGGTGTTCTGACTGACAGCTCGACGTGAAACATTCATGTCATCTCATACTGTTCCTTGGCCTCCTTCACCTCGTGTAGCTATTGCTGACCAGTAACTGAATTTGGAGGCGCCATTGCTTTCTGTGGCCTTGTGAGGCTAATATTAACCTATATTAAAATGATACATACAAGATGTCATAAGTAATGTAACCGTTGGTCAATGCAGTGTCCAGTTTGGAGAGGTAGTCATTTTAAAGATGCTGTACAGCAATATTCATCAAAACAATCTGTAGTGCTCATCGTACAATACTGAAATATGTTGGAGCATCTCTATTTGTTTGTTTTCTCTCTCATTTGTGGGTTTAATTTTCTCATTTGCAAACCCACATCAAACAAGCATATGCACGCATTCGATCATGCATGCATACATGCAATTTGTGTCAAGAGAGTGTTGGCATGAAAAGGGTTAATACACTATTTTCTAACTCTTATTGGTGCTTGTAAAAGGATAAGGAGAGGAAAAGTGAAAGCTAGAGCGAGGGGGGAACGAGAAAATGCCATTTGGGGGGAGAGCCAAGTGGGTCTGCTAAACGAGTGGATTCTTATGCAAATACATGCTAATTTATGCGCACAAGGCAGTGGCAGTGCCCGAGGCTGCTTTGATTGGCAGTTGCAGGTCTGTGTGTGCTGAGGAGGGATGCTTGGCTCAGGGTGCTTCTGTAAAGTTGGGCACGGCTGCCTCTCCATGTTCTACATGCTCTGGATCTACCGACTGCACACTGTCTGTAGCCTAGCCTCTCCACCGGGCTAGTCCCAGCAACCAGCAGGGCGCCCGTCCACAAAACTCTCCACACACCAAGAGCTCAGCTCAGCCAGCTCCAATTCCTCCTTGTCTGGAAGCAGCCAGGGCATCATTATAAAATCAATGCCTCAGCTTCATGTAGCCTGGCTATGTGTGTGCGAGCAGCAGGGGCAGCGTTCTGTGCTTGTTTGTGTTGATTCTAGGAGGTGTTTGTGAGTGGCAGAATAGCAGAGGCGCCGATGCAATGCTCTCCACGCTCACTAATGGGCTGACACAGGGCCTCTAGGTCAGGGCCTCCCATTACTTCAGGAGGGAAACTGGCTAAATGAATAGGAACCTGTACCCAGCTACTACCCAGAGGAAATGTAAATGCCATTTGTTTCTGTGGCAAGGTGTTGTCATGCAGAGCAGTGGTACATCTTGATAATGTAAACATAAATTCCTGAATACGGTGATGCCAGAGTAATTGGGTGGCTGCTATTTATCATTTTTTGGCAGGCTTTTTTTTTGTGTATTTGCAAGGCGGGAGAAAGAAAAACAAATTTAGCCAGGCAAGGATGAAGCCATTACTCTGTCTATTACTCATTCACACAGGCCCCCAGGCCAATAGAAAAACACTTGGAAATCACCAACATAAAATAGAATATGTTCCCTAAAAATATAGTGCATTTTACGCTACCTCATAAATATACTCTGTAGTGATGAGGTTTCTTAGAATGAAACAATGGAGACATTTTTCTCCTGTTCCTCTACAGTAATATATATGTATGGTAGTACTCATGCATATGTGCGACTACTATCTCATTGTAATGTGCATCTTGGCCTACACACACACAGAGCACATTCATGTATCCACACGACAGTCAATTCCCGCCCCCCTCCAGCTTTTTACACATGCCAAAGCCGAATGGGTATTTTTTAGGTCTGCAATTATACCCTCTGCAGAGTGTAGGCAGTGAAATTACTCGGTTGGCACCCCCAGCACCCCAATCCCACAGTCCCTGCACACCCCTATCTCAATGGGAAATACAGCAAAACCATTTAGACAGATCTGGAACAAACATCCAAACCTTTTGTTTGCTGCACCTGGGGACCACAAATGGATTCTCATCATACTGCAGATTGAAAATTTATGCTTATTTATACCATCGTCTGTCTTTCCCCAAATATTGCTGTCATTTCACCAGCCATGAAGTGGTCTTGCATTTGCCCATGTTGCCTTTGCTAAACTAATCTCCCTTCTCCACACCACAGACATGATGTGATGTCACCTCATCACCCGTCACATATCGCCCAGAGTTGGCGTTTTGGAGTAGCGCACGAACCAAATGCATATTTCATCCACTCCTCCGTCACTGTAGCAGCAATGAATTATACCTCTTTTATTATATTATTGCAAGAGATTTGTAACACTTGAAACAGAATGCAATATGCAGTTTATCTCCATGCACGGTGAACACACGGTGCTTCCGTAGCATCTGTCTGTGTCACCAGGCTGGAGGGAAGAAAGGAGGAGAACAGAGGAAACAAGCTCGTGTGACTCCTGACAGTCCGTCAGCTTCCGAGGGCAATTATTCTACCAGCTGAGGGTTTGGATGCCGAGGCTTTTTTGGTGGCCTCGTGCATGTCTACACGCACTTAAACAAAGATGTGTACTTTTTACCAAGTGCTTCATTTGACTTGACAACACTGCCTAGTGTAGCAGCTTTAATAATATCCCGTGTATGCCCTTGTACAAACTAATAATATGTCCAAAGTTAATATAACATGACAGTGACTTAAATAAATCACTTACATTTATGGACAGCAGAAAGCAAAGTTTGTGTCCTATACTTTTTCAGGGTTCTTGTTCAGTTCACTAACCGTTCAAGACCTAGAAATGATTACATTTATTTCCTATATGCTGCAGACTGGTGTAGAAAATCTGGCATTATTAAAATCCGCCCATAATCATCTAGGGCCTTTGTTTTGCTGTGGCATCTGAGGTCCATTTTGAAATTTAATTTCCTGAAGTAGAGGGTCGAGAGCTGATGCCATTTTAAATAAAATAATTGAAGTGTTTTTTTTTTTTTTTCCCCTGCATATGTCAGCATCGGTGTTTGTCGTCTGGCTTCTCCTAGAAATGAGAGGGTGAAAACGCACTGGAGGCCTGCAGAAAGCCTTTCAGCCTCTATCGTTAAATTTGACGAGGAGGTGTGAGGTGAGCTGGAAGAGGAAATACATCTCGCTGTTGCTATACACCACTTGAGAGCTCATTCACTGCCTGGGGCTATTGACCACATCATGTCAGGTTCTACGCTAGAAACGCGTCCCCACACAGCCCTTAAATTGCATTTGGACCTTGGCTGGGGTGAGCAAATGCCTGGCCAGAAATCAATGAGAGGATACAAGCCTCGGTGGACACGGGAAGGCGTTAGCTTTCATTCCAGCTATTGATGAATGCCAGGTACATTTCATCAAACTACTGTAGCTCACTGTCTTTTTGTTAAGTGAACACATGCAGAATTTGAGATCGTTGCTTAGGGAGAGTGTCGTTACATAAAAGGTTCGACCTGTCTTATCAAACGCTGGAATGCGATTTCAGGGTTGTTCTTGTAGTTGCCACAAGCTGATAAGTCTACAAACACGAACAGGGAGATGGGTTCAATGTTTAAAAAAGAATAAGTAGATGGATAAATAAACATTGTATCAAAGCTTTGCTTCACTGATCTGTGACTAACTGGATAGCCATTAATGTTTAAAAATCCCAGAGTGTGAAACAGACTGGAACACATTGAGCTTCAGCTCAGCAGAATAGATTTTCATTTCCTTAATCAACTTCCTTATTCATCCTTTTTTTTCCCAAGGAATTAATATAGATCAGTGTTAATGGGAGCCAAATACGTGAGTGGCAGCATGTGGGGAGCAGGCTCAGTGGAGAAGAGCAGGCTTTTCTCCTTCACCAGGAGTAGCATCTGTTGCTCCCCAGCTCCAACGCTATTTACAGATAGATGCTATTATTTACGCCTGATGAGATTCTATCCAATTTGCCAACCCACACTGTTTGCAAAGACGCGGACAACACAAGCACTTAACAACGAAGTATCAGAATGAAGCTTGTCAGTTGGCAAATGCAGTTTCCGACACGGCGTCGGTAAAGAAAACATAGAAAACACTGATTTGTTTCTATAAATATAGAAGATTGTGTGAAGGGAAATGGCGGCGCACAGACACGCGGCACGACAGCTACAAATATGCACCTGTGTGTGTGCCGTCGTTTACATCACAAGTGCCTTGAATAACCTTCACAGTCTAATATTGATAATAATGCCAATATGATAAACCCTGAGGCATCGATCGCGTAGTCAGTGTTAGTATTCAGGAAAGGCTGGCTAACTGAAGTGCACCAGCGAAGAGACAATATGTAAACTGAGATAAGGATTACACAAAGCTCTTAGGATAAAATTTCTACTCACCATGTAACAGGCCTCTTCACAGAGCCACCAGAGCAACGTATTATGTACACCTCTGCTTAAATACTGTGCCTAAACCTGGGATGGAAACTTTGATGTGCCAGCTTTGAGCTTTTGGCTAGGTGGGCGAGCATTATTGTTCAAGTGAAATAATGCACTGTGAAAATTCTGTGCAAGTGACATTTTTGTGGATTTTGAAAATCATATTCGTCTCTGACTTCAGGGACTTCACAGAAAGAGGATTTATTTATGTCTGTGTTTGTGTGTGCGTCTATGACGGTGTGCAAAAAGACAGGAAGCGAGAAAGAAATGACAAAACACACAGCTCAGAGAGGAAGTGACAACGCAACAAAAGAACAAGAAACGACCAAGACAGAGAGGGAGAAAGTGACAAAGTCGACGAGCATAAAATGAGGCGACAGAGAGGAAGAGAGGAATAAAAAAAAACGAGGCATGTCGAAAGTAAAATAATAGAGGGAAAGCCGGAAAAAATGTAGGGAGGATACACGGCAACAGACAGAAAGAGGAAGCGGGGGGATCTGCTCTGGCAACAGAAACGATCTATGATTGCACTCTTTGCAAATAACGTATAGTGTCAGTTTTTGTCGGCTCCAAGCAGCAGATGGATAGTTTCTCCACATAAGGACAATTAAGATGCCAGAAGAAAAAAAAAATACAAATAGTCAACTGGAAAGAAAGAAGTTGACTTTTCAAAAGCTCTGAAGTGTCATATGTCAACCTACCAGGCTACAGGGAGATTAAAACAAATATTTGGCTTCTGGAGGCAGATGTGTGAGCGTATATTACCGCTCTGTCACCTATCAGCGCTGCCTTAAGACACTCACATCTCTTCGAAGACTATACGCCCACAAGTTAGTGGCTGCTAATACGTTTGCCCTTTGTAGCAACGTCTAGACTTTGTAGTGAAGAGCTTAGAACGATGGCTTTGAGTAAATGGTCATTTAGCTCAAGCTCATTGCTACTAAAAAGGCGTAAAGACGTTTTGCTCATGTGATGACTGGCTGAGTTTGCCATAGATCAAATTGATTCCTCCAGACATACGACTATATTCAATGTTGCCATGTTTTTTTTTTCTGAGTAGCCCTAAATAAACTATCAGCTATGCCTATCAACGGCCTGCGGTGCACGAACCAACGGGACAAAATACGTAGGATAACCCCGTGATGTTCTACCCTGGCAGGGCGCAGCATCTATAAGCCTTTTTTGTCTATTGAAGAAAGGCGTTCCACTCCGGTAGATTACGGTCAGGGGCGATTAAGATCTTTGCCTCACTGAATCGGGCAAAGGAAAAGAGGGACATATTCTGTAACCTAAAGAAAAAAAAAAGAAGACAGAGGAGATAAAACAGATGAAATCCTTCCTTCACTCTGGAGCCCCAGGCTGCTCAGTGGGCGTGGTCCCAAAGCATGAACAGCATCATTGGCTCCTCTCTCTTTGAATGTCTCTGTCTTTCTCCTTGTCTTTTTTTTTTTTGTAAGTCTCTCCCGTCTGAATCTCCTTGTCTCTTTTCTCACCTTACTGCCTTCGAAAAACATCTCTTGTGTGTCTGTCCTTCCCTCTGATCTCTCTGATCTCTGATCTACAGTCAGAATAGTATCAGCGCACAGTGGCACCAAATGTGCATTTCATGATGTTGGATGCTTGAATGCTGTCTGCTCTTGCACTTATTGTAAGTCAGTCTGGGTAAGAGTTCGACAATATACAATATACGATTCCTGTGTGAGAATGTGTCTCTCCTTTATCAAATAAGCAGGTGATTAAAGGACCTGTTTTTTGATTACACATTAGAAAGAAATATGGATTAAATCCCTATTCAATGGCCATTACTTTAATTTAATACATCACAGATGTAAACAGGTAATACTGTATAAAAACTAAGACTGTAGGAGGACCAATAAACAAACATTGTATTAGCCACCAGCTCAGCTACATCGTAGTCGCCTACAGATAAAATCAAATGACAACTAAGACCAAAACCTTCAACATCAACGGAGGATGAGTTCTTTACCAACCGCCTCGTCCCAGTGGGTTTGCGGAAACACTGAAATACGATGACTCATTCAAATCCCATGATACTTAAATCCCTGCGCTGTAAGTTTTTGTTAAGTTGATTTACTTGATGAAATATGCCACTCAAAAAAAACCCTGAATGGAACATAAATATTGTACATTGTACAGCAGTGAGTGACAGAAATGGCTGCTTTGGTGTCATGCTTGGCTTTTGGCGCTCAATAATTATGATGGAAAGGGAAAACGGTTTTAAGCTAAGCTGCCTCGTGTCATTATGGGAGAAGAAATCACTGTGTTCTGCTGACATGTTACTGGTAAAAGAGTGAATGAATGAAGTTTATAATTTCCTATAACGCAGTCCGTTGTCTTCTGAACTCACCCTGCCTGCTACTTTAGTCTCTGTCGCTTACAGTGCCATCATTCAGATCTAAGTCCAATCCTCTCTTCCTCAAAAGTGAAAAGATCCAGTGGGGAAGAACTTGCATGGTTCTGTGTCCTCACACAGGAATATCTGTAAACCTCCTAAAACCTTTCCTAAGCTGCCAATCCTGCTTCAACTCCACTTCCCATGTTACCATACAGTTCTATTTCTACCACGTCTACCTTCTCTCTGTACCTCTAGTACATTGAAGTGATCTCATGTTAAGCCCCGTGGGGTCATCCAGACTATTCATATGTTTAAACAGTTCAAAACTGCAGCTAAATCCCCTGTCTCAAAGCCCTGTTGCTGTTCTGCTGGCCTACATTAGACACAAGGTTTGGGAAGGCATTACATCTTCTAGGCACGTTCTTGGAAAGTGTGTGAGAGAGAGAGCAATGGCAAGATAAAAGGTCTTTTTGTGGCTCGCACCCACTGCTTGCCTCTCATGCCCACACTGCAAAAAATAATCATATTAACAATTCAATTTAGAGTCCAGTGTTAAAATACATCTTGGCTGGTTATTTTCCCATCGAGAGCGTTCCAATTGTTTACCAATTAGTTTTAATTTCATTGCAGGAACTTCCATGAGCTCATATTGTAACAAACTAATATGTGGCAGGATAATGTTAGCTTACTGAGAGAAAAGCAGTTGGATTGAGATTGGATAAAGTCAGATCATCTCACATCAATTGTACTTTTTCTTCTCAATTCAAGGAAAATAAGAGTCTTAAGGCAACGTAGGATTAAACGACCTGTAAAAAATAGTTTCTTCTGTTTGTCTGGGCCTGCACTACCTTTGCTTCTCTCTCTCTGTCTACCCACCATATGGCAGCGCATACCCCATACTCCCTAAGCCTCCTATCATAGGCACTCTTCTCGAACGGCCCACATCCTCATGCATGCAGGAAAAGCGTAGAGTAAACCACAGGGAAGCTGCGGGTGCCGGTCCAATAGGGCATCGCAGGGTGGGTGACCGGAGCAGATGTCTTTCCTGTCTCTCTCAACTCTCCCGGCGGTGTGTAGTGTCTACCCAGTGAGGGCACTAGTACGGGCGCTGTGGCACTCCACACTGAGTGCAATGTATTCATACAGGAGTTGTCTATGGAGATTAAGTGCCTCTGCGGTGTCGGCAGGATGGGGTCAGAGTTGGTCGGTAACGAGGAGCTGCAGCACAAGCACGGGGCAAACAATAAATCTTTCCAGTGTGCCAGCAGACCTGTAGACCTCCAACTCACGGGATGCTTTGTTTTTTAAATGAGCTGAGTTGACCTTAGCGGTGCATTAATACACATTTCAGATGCAAAGACATTTTTGCTCAGCAAAAAAAAGAAGAAATGAATAAAAAAAACACTGCTGCTGGCAAAATGAAAGAGAAAAACAGAGACAGGGAGAGGAGGGAGACAGAGTTTACTGTTATGACTGTTCACCTTTTTACCCAGGCTGCAGAATTAATTTCAGCATTTGAATAGTAACGCTGATGTTTGGCTAAAATAAACTGCCAGTGCAATGATCCTCAATAAAGAGCCATGAGTGTTTTACATGGGAACAGACATTTGCCATTTGCAGTGGGTGGCCCATCAGATCAGTCGCTGAGGGCTTAGAGAATAAAAAAAAACTGGGGCTTTTATTGGAAGCTGATAGAATAGCCTCATCACATAAAAGCTCTGTCATACTAGGGCGAGAAAAAAAAAAGACTCTACTGAGATTATGGGTTGTTTTTGCTCCATTTGGAATTCAAATGGTATTTTACACTGACAAAAAACAAAGCTGCAGAGATAAAGGCAGCTGGTGTGAGAGCTGCCATAGTAGCAGCGATGTTTTTAATGTTTAAGGCAGGTCCAGCCATTATGGGCAGATGGCTGCTGTTCAGCAAAGTCAAAACTGGTCCCCAGCACAGCGCCCCCTTGCTGTGATGCGTGTCATGGCGTTCCCCTGGAGGAGACCCAGACTTGTGGAAAATATTGGCTGGGCTGAGCCAAGCTGTCGCTCAGTCATTAACAGCTTATGACTGACACTGCTATAATTTTCTCAACCCTTGCGCCTCCTACCCCAACACCACCCACTGGCCTTCTTGGCCAACTCTGAGACGAATATGCATCCTCTGATCAACGTACGCAGCCTCGTCATCGCTCCCTGGAAAGGACGGAAGCTCATATAGCTGGACGAAACAGAATGTCAAGATGAAATGAGGGACGAAAGGACACCGAAGGAGCACTAGCCGGGGCCAGATTAGCCATTATTTGCCATCCGAACCCTCATGATGCGAGACCAAGGTCAGACAAGCAGGAAGGCACAGCTGGGCACAAAAACTGAGGCGTCCCAGTGGCAAATGGCCAGCCTTTGATCAGGCGTGTCATTTCTGTCAAGAAGGTGACCCACCCGATCACGCCACACCGACTAAGCAGCGCCTGAGGCCGGAGCAGTGAATGAAACATTTGCACTGTGCGCTCACACTTTCAAGTAAAAGTGGAAGAAATCTTAATTTTGTGGCTACATCGGCCTCACAACATAAGATCATGCTCTGAGAGAGAGAGAACAGTGCCTGAGTTCAATGGTCCCTCTAACCCAACACTCACCACGAACAGAAGCACACTAAGGGACAGAGCAGGGCAGGAAGGGCCCGGCAGACAGAGCACAGCAGCAGTGCCAGCCACACTAACGATGCCCTCCTCATTAGACTTAGAGAATCCCAATGAACCCATGTAACGCAGTCCTGTCTCCGCTTCAGTCTCCCTTTCTTTGCATCTTCAACTGCAGGATGACAGACTGACACTGAAGTTAATTAAGATTTTAATCCAGGGTGAGAGTGTCACTGGAAAACTACTGTACATGATAAAGGCAACCCCAGGCCTATCAAGCCGGAAATAAAAAAATGGAAAGCAGATTTGGATGTTTACTATAAAACATGACGATATTCAGAGGTCAAGCCAAACCAGTCACTTTGTAGAGTGGTCCAAAGTGCCTGACATCTGCTGTAGGTCTATTTCACCAGGCGAACAGCTTAGTTCAATGTCATCTACGGCTGAAATGATTAGTTCATTCCCAAACACAAAATGGAGAATCAAAAGCCACGTCTGATGTTGTAAACATGAGGAAACAAATTACGCACGAGGGTAGAGGAGAGACAATCCATGACTGACTAAAGAAAAAGGGGGGGGTGAAATTGACTTGGAGACATTTGAATGCTTCTGCTTCTTAAAAATTCTCTTGCAACTCAACTTCAAAATGGGACAGCTTGCTACAGCTGACATGTTTGGAGATTAAATATGAGCCTGCACAAAGGCTGATTCATTCTTCCATGTTTTCCATTTAGTTCTGAATCACAGTTGAGGACCTTTCTCTATCAGCGTGCCCCCGAGTTCAGTTTAGTCAACAGAAAGACCTTCTGGGAAATGTAGTTGGAGTAGAAATGCGAGCAAACCTTCCCAGTGGCCTGATATCAGATCAGGCTGCAGGAGAGGCAGGGGCCTATCCCATATTAGGTGGGTTCACCTACGTGGCAGGGTGTGTATGGTGGAATAAGTGGGACAACTCCCAGCAGGCTGAGAGCACACTGGCCAATAAATGATAAAAGAGCAAGACTAGTCCCTGCGCTGCTTTATTGAAGTTTACCTTTGTACATTTACACTGAATCCCAACTCTCTGCATTTTTAACGTATCTCTTCTCCCCTCTGGAAATCTGGGGACCATCAGAGGCATCCAGACCTGTTTTGACTGATTGGCCTTTGTCGTGGGAAGATAAAAGAGCTGCAGGACAACTACAACTATCCGGAAGCTGTTGTTTATTGAAAGAAGGACTATATTTCCCTGCAGATATATGTTTTTCAGTACACGATTAACTTCATGTCTGCCTCTTCCAGTTTTATAAATCTCCTTTGATACCTCAGTACATAATAAAATGTTTGGTGAAAAATATCTGAGCAAGCGACACATCTGCAGACAGGTGACAATGACTGCACATAAGTACATGCGGTTCTTAAGCATCGATTATGGATTAAGGGACTATGTGCTCTTTAAATCCTATAGATTAGTGTTTACAACAAAGTAGGAACAAACAAGATGGCCATTCAGTTGTTTACACATCTAAACTCCATAAGATAGATGATTATACATAACTGAACAGAGCTGGAGACTGTAGGCATTCATTTGGAGCGTGGTTGCATCATCAATCTGCAAAAACCAAGACTGAGCCCATTAATCCCATAAATCTGTGTCTTTCAACTTAACAAGGAGCAGATACACAATCACATTAGTGCAAACTTTAGTTGGCTCTCCTTCATTAGACCTGAGCAGACATAAGCCTGATAATTCACTGACCCGCTCGATCGACCCGAAAAACTCTAATCATATTTGCAGAAACATAAGCACTTGAACTTATTCGGATATGCAAATAAGACTTGGTACCAGTGCCTATAAGTCAGACTCTGAGGTGTGTTGTTTTTTTGTTTTTTTTTATGTTCCAGCTAGCTCAATGCCTTTCCACTTATTATGCTGCCAGGTTAATCAGCGTTGGTTGAAATCTGAGAGATCACAGGCACTTTAGCTGCTGACGCGCCTGGCGTTCCTCAAAGGCAACGGCTGATGGATCTCCTGTGTTCATTATGAAGAGAAAGAGGTCTCTTTAATCAGCCTGGGAGTCACTTATCATAAGGATGCTCTGTCACACGCGCACTCATGCACAGAACCTCACACCTTTGTATATACGCACGGCAGTCACTTGGTCAGATCACAGAGGGTACATTTACAGATACAGAATTGCTATCACACACTGCCCATGCACACACGTATGCCTCTCTCTGTGTGTGAACAAACCTACAGCACTATTAACACGCCTAATTACAGAACTATACCACACATGACTGAACGTACTGCCAGTCAGCTGCTGTGTCGAGAGAACGTGATCTTGTGACAGACCGTGTTTACGATGAAATAAATATTTGAGGGTTATTGTTCAAATACCTGTCTGGGGGGATGTAGGTAAATATATGTGCCTGTATGTTTGGCTCAGTACTGTGTCACTGTGTGTAAGTGTGTGCCCATTAAAGTGACTGCATGGGTGTTATGTGTGTGTGTGTGTGTGTGTGTGTGTGTGTGTGTCTGTGTGTGTGTGTGTGTGTGTGTGTGTGTGTGTGTGTGTGTGTGTGTGTGTGTGTGTGCGCGCGCCAATCTCTTTGGCTTGTGGACAGGGGAACACTGATTTAATCACTCCCCAGGCAGAGTGTGGGGGAGGCAGAGGAGGCCGTGAGGCAGATAGGAACAGACAAACGCGACAAGGCGAAAGAAGAAGTGAGCATGCCCGCCTCGCAGACCGGCTCGGCTGCATAGTAATTACGCACTTGTGCACGTAGTACAGTTAAGGTACATCTACATAGTGGGCACGAACACAATTATGCCTTTAATTATGCCTTTGATTGTCTGTATGCAAGTTTTGGTTTGTTATGTGTCTTCACATACTGACTGTATTTAGTCCCAGCCAGAGGTCACTAATGGAGAGCAGGGTGGTAATGGGGCTGGCAGTTCCGCTTGTTCTATAATCGCATCATTCTTTACTCAGTATGGTAAAGGTCAGTCTTCCCTCCAGTAGACGCCCTGTCCCTGCTTTGACCTGCTGAAAAGCTGAAGGCATGGCACCTAAACCTCAGGGTCTCTGTTGGAGGCTTGTTCAGTCACTGCATGTGAAGCCTTGTTCCTTTCTTTTCACGAGGCAGTTTAAAAACAACACTCTGCAGCAACAAGCAGGTGAAGGTTTCTATACAATTATGTAATATTATAGAAAATTAATTTAATACCAAAGAACAGCTGAGGCATAAAAACAACAAGTAATGAATTGTTTTGTCTCTGTGGCCTTAAACTCTGTCAGTTTAGAGACAAGATGTTCTAAGCTCCTTCAGCCCCACAGTGTAATTTAATCTAATAGATCGGGGTAACAGTACAGTCAAATAACAAGGAGGTTGGTCCTTATGTTTCATTACGACTTTCTCAGTCTTAAGGTTTTTTCACAGGTTTCCTCTGACTTTCCCTTCTACCTGCAAAATGATGTTTGCTAGATTTAACACTTGGTCCAGAGAACCTTTCAGTCCGAAATGTGAAGCGACTGCTCACTGTTCTTTTTCCTGCTCCTGTTTTTTCTCGCTTTTCTAAGGTCAGTTTAGATTTTGCAACATTATAGCTTTACAGTCTATAAATTCAGCTGTTTTTGATATTTCTGAAAGTAAGCAGTTCATACATTTGACAAAAGCGCTAAGGGAGACCATGAAAATAGATTCCCCCTTTTTCTCTTACTGCATTCCTCTCTCACAGCAGTGAGTAGGTTGGAAGTGGAGTTTGACAGAATCAGACCATGTGATCAATGAGAGCACAGCGGTGACAGTGAGGACTGAAGGGTGAGACATTACACACACATACACACAGTAGAAGCCTGAGACTAACAGCAGTAATTAATTTAGAACTTTCTGTAAAACACACACTTGCACACACAGACACACACACAGTTCACAAAATAGATCAAAACAGGAGTCAGTGGAAAGTAACAGCTGTAAAAATTTGTCACTTTCCTCAGGAGTCATTTCCGAGTTTCAGGTGTCTGACATGGCAGGTGAGCAGCAAAGGGAAGGAGCTTAAAGAGTGACCTGGGAGACTCCCAGTGAAATGCCTCTAATCAGCCCCGGGGGATAACATCCTCTCTGGGCTCTGGCTGAGCTGGGAGCCGGGGGCAGGCACATGGCAAGTCTGCCAGACTGTCTTCCTAGAGATCAATACCCAGACTCCTTTTAAAGTGTGACATGTTGAGAGGCAGACAAGGAATTCTACTTCTGAATTCCCAGGGAGAAGAGTTTTTATGTGATTTTCTGGTGAAATTGCCTGACATACAGCAGGTGTGTGAACATCAGCATGTGGTTATGAGCGTTGTGTTTCCTTGGATTGCATCAGCCTTATCTTCATTAAGAGAATGCGAATGGGAGGGACTGTGCATGTTCAATATGTGCACAAACAAAGTGACTTGTGGGTGATTGCCAGAGCCAAATATTGAGTTGACTTCATTAAAACACACCATGAAAACAAATGTCTATCATAGCAAGTATTCAGTGCAAGCATCTGCACAAAGACTTTTTAATTGTTAATTCTCAAAATCTGTCTCATATTCATTTCATTTTTATAACCAGATGGATTTTCTTTTAATACGAAAGTACTTTTTACAGTATTTGAAATAGCCATGCAGACATTCAATGAGTTGGTATTAGAAAAGCTTACAAATGATACAGTAGAGCATCTTGTAATTTATCTGCACCAACAACAAGAATAAAAAAAACAATAAAAGATAGTTAAAATAAAAGATAGCGTCATACAATTGCCTGCAGCAGGTCCAACATCCTGACTTTCTTTTTTTTTGCCTTATGTGGCAAACTAGTAACACCCATCTGGCTCCCCAGCAGGCAACTGTATAAAAGTCTTTGCCAGTACTACCTGATCCAGCCTTACTTGTTCTTCTGCATAACTTTCCCTACCATCCGTCCCACCTGACATCTGGCACCGGCTGACTGGGCACAGTTCAGCCCAGCTCGGCTCCATAGCTTTAGGGGAGGTCAGCAACTGGGGACTAAGCGCCGGGGCCGTCGGGGAGGGTGTTCTGCATACTGAGCAGCGTGATTAGGCACAGAAGCACAGAGGGGCTCCAGCCTGAGAGGGCCAGTGGGGAGACAGGCGTGACGGCACACAGCCCTTCCTGCCACGCCACCACTGACCAAGTAACCAATGACAACTCACAGCCCATCTACGTTTGCACAAAGGTGAGTCAGGGGAATCTCTCTCTTGAAGTATGAGCTAAAAC
Organism: Macropodus opercularis; assembly: GCA_030770545.1. Classification (NCBI taxonomy): domain Eukaryota; kingdom Metazoa; phylum Chordata; class Actinopteri; order Anabantiformes; family Osphronemidae; genus Macropodus; species Macropodus opercularis. The sequence continues at coordinate 4,178,632 of CM061091.1, read as the reverse complement.
TTTCATTCAATAGATTAAGTTTGAGAAAAACATGAGTAGTTACTGTGATAATGGAAAGACACATCTATAATTAGATGTGCAAGTAATATATATATGCCCAATAAAAAGTGTTACAAGAGTTGTTAAAAAGTAAAAAGTCCCTTAAGTCCTTAAAAGAAACACTAACGCTTTGTAGCACACTTGCCTTCCTCAGGGAGTCTTGACACACAATAAGCTGAACCCAATAGGTAGTAATTCCACACAATCTTTTGCCCACTAAAAGAAGATTCAGTGCCATGTTTGGCTGCTAAATAATGTCTGGCCATAGGGTAGGCAGGACTCCCATTGTGAATAGTGTAACGATGTTCAGCTCCCCTGTCTCTCAGTCTCCTTTTAGTTTGGCCTATATAATAGCAGCCACAGGGGCATTCAAGTCTTTAAACAACATGTATGTTATCACAGTTCACAAAACCCTTAACTGGAGTGATTGTCTGCATCGGTAGAAACGTTAGTAGAGCCAGATTGTCATGATATATCGAGACAGGCATTTTTCAGCAGGTAACTCCAAACCAGTTTGTCTTTGACTGCGCTCGGACGCGTCAAACGGGAGCTTTGGAAAACAGCTGAGATAGGATAATAGATGTCATTAAAAATAATATCCACCTTTTGTTTAGCAGTGAGTGAGTGTGACATCGTATTGTTTGGCTTTTCAGTGTGTTCAGGGTTGTGAGTTCAGTCAGTCAGTCCTACTGTAGGTTGAGTTTTAAGCATTTTTTTGTCTTTGTGAGGCACAAAAAAAAAAGAAAGCACTGTCAAGTCACCACTGTCCCTGCAGTGAGAGCAAATTGATAAAGATAATGAGCCCATGACAGGACTGGCTCCCGTTGAGCCCAGCACAGCTGACTGCCCAGAGCAATGCATCCCTTCCTCTGCCTCCGTGGACACGATGCCATTGTGACGGATAATTTGCGTAATACCTTTCCATTCCACCTCACTCTGCCATTCGATCTAATCGTGCCTCTCTGCATGGAGCGTGCCCAGGTGCATTATGGTAACTGATAAACCAGAGTAAAAACAGAGACACAGAAATAAGCCCGTGATTAGGGAAATTGTTGCTGCGGCACAAGCAAAGGATTCATGAAGTGTTCCTGACACACACAGATTACTTTTCATTCCCTGCGCTGTGTCTTCTTTTCCCAGTGAGGTGAACAATGGGGGGATGTGCTGGAGGACTGGGGATGATTGCTTGTATATAATGGTTGACTTGAAAAATAGATGTTCAGAGGACGTGGTTTGCATCACGTCAGTACCCTTGGCTCATTGTTGTTTGGACTTTGCCTGTCTTGCACAAACATGCCAACTTATATGTGCATAAGCGTGTACAAAACCATACAGCACAGGTATAGAGCATAATAAAGTAGAATAAAAGAGAGTCCGACACTGCCAAGCTCAAGAACGGTGGAGAGAACGTGAGTATGAACAGGAGAGGTAGAGAGGTCAGCCAAGCGCTGGGATGATAATGAAAGAATAATAATAGAGTACAGGATAAAATTACTGAGCTTTACCCACAATATCTTCTCTCATTAGTGCCAGCACTAATGTTGCCGTTTATGCTTGTGTTCTACACCAGCTCCCCCTAATTAGGCGTGGGCTTCTAAAAATAAACAGCAAACTAAATAGTGGCGTGAAAGTACATGCAAATCTGTTGATGTACAGGAATAATGGTGGCAGGGTAGAGGAGGGGTGAGGTGGGGATTAGTGGTGCGCTGCAGACTAGAGTAATTGAGTTGGGTAGTGTTGACACTCGGGCGCAGTCAGAGCGCCCATGTTGTGGAACGTGCGTGCGTGCGCGCTACAAGGCTCAGCTGGCGTTTGTCTTTTGTGCCTGGTGTCATGGTAAATGTGTTAACTCTGGATAAAAATGAGACGACGCTCAGATACTAATCCCCGCATTATTTTGAAAAGAGAGGACCAGAGCGGTGACGTTCTCCTATGGAACGGAGTGGGCCGACACCTGAGTGGGACGTGGCACGGGCAGAGCGAGGCCGCGGTGATGGCCCTGCAGAGACGGGGACTGTCAGGCGTCGTTCACGTCCAGGGCTCGACGAGACCGTTATGAGAATATTATAACAATATGAGAAAGATACACGAAGAATGAAGGATGATCGTTTCATTTCGGTTATCGGTGTCTCTACAGCTGTTTATTGTTGTCCTGTTGGGATCCAGATCACCCCGAGGTGCTATTACAAACCCAATAAAACATACAAGTGGCTCACAGGAAGAAACAGGGCAGCGTCTTTAACGGTGGCCGGACAGCGCTAACCACTCAGCCTCTGTGCTGCTGTCCTGTGTCATTTTACTAAGATGAATTTACTACAACAAAGGCTTTGAACCCTTACAAAAGAAAATTCAAATGCAGTAGCTCTCAAATAAAATCTAATATAAATGAAAGTAGGGAAGACTGTTGACAGTTTCATGCTATGTGGGACACAAGGTAGAAAAAACAGTGGCTTACAGCAATTTTCACAGCAAAGTGCCTGTTTAAGCACGACAGGGGCGAAGACGCACCAGGCTCATCTTGATAATTCCTTTCTTAGCCTTGTCACTCTAGCTTTGTGACTTAAAGGAATTTCTTGATCTCTTGACATTGACTTAGTTATGTTTTCTTTCCCTGGTTTTTATCATATAATTTTCACCTTCATTGAAATGTGTTCACTGACCTACAGTAAGTGCCGGGTTTAGGTGTTTATACTGAGAAGGTGACTGAGTAATAGTGATGCTGTAAACTGACAGTTGCTGTATGGTGACATTTAAGATCTATTAATGCGATATCAACCAAATTCCTGCAGCACTAACTAAATCTAAAACCTAAAGAAAAGCGAAAAGAACGTCAATATAAACATGACAAATTGTAAATAACTGGAACTAAAAGCCTCACGGAATTCCTTTAAGGAGAGACAAAAGCAAAAATACAGGCCAGCAGTGGGTCTGTCAGTACTTCTGTGAAAATAGCTCTGATCCAGTGTATTTCCTACCTTATCTGCTGCATATCATAAAGTTGTCAACATCCCAGCCAATTCTCATATATATTAGATGTTATTTGAGAGCAATTGCGCTTGAATTTGTTCTTTGAGCAATGTCACCAGAGGACACCAAATCTTTGTTATGGTAATTACAGCTCAGTGAAATGATGTAGATTAAACAAATGAATGGACCAAAGTTTCAGCAAGCAACGCGCTTGGGGAAATGTTGTATTTCCTAGTTAGTCGTCTTAGGGGGAAGAATTCAAATGATAGCAAAGTATTAGGCTGAAAGAATCAAACTGAATGAAACTGGCTGTGAACTTCCTGTGACAACCCAGACAGGGAACGCTGCGGAGTGTAAAAGCCCAACTTTCTCCTTTTTTACAAGGCGTGGGTCAAAAGGTAGTCGAGACTTTAAATGGGTAAAGCTGTACTTTGTACATTTACTACTGGCATTACTCATGTCTCTGTTGTAAAGCCGTAGCGCTGGTGTGGTGTGTTCAGAGAAAGCAGTGTGGTGACTAATATCTGCCTTGAATGCAGTCCGTTGAGCTTCACCGCTTGCCCAGCTCTCTCCATTATTGCAGCACTGAGTCACGAGCGTCAGACCTAAAGCTTTCAGCCAGAGCTGCCGCCTGGTGTTGGGGAACACACAGGTAAACATACAGTACATGTAGTCACATACTGTACAAGTATTCTCTCTTCCATCGCACGTGTACACAATCTCTGAGCCGTCCTTTCTGCGCCTGTCTCTCCCTCTCTCACACAACTTCACTTCCCCAGGAGTCTGTTCTTTTTATAGGGTGGCTGTGTGTAGGCGTGGGCGGCGATATGGCCGCACAGTTTCACCCAGCCCGGGCTGGATCTCAGATCAATATCCCCCGTCCCCCGGTGACCAGCTGGTTCAGGCCGGACTTGGTGCTTCTGAAAACCTGTTAATGTGGTTTAACTTCCGTCATCGCTAATAATAGCAAACCGTCTGGTTGTTGTTTTTGTCTAGCTGTTATTAATGTCACACAATATTCTTACTGTGTGTCTTCTTTGACAATCAGGATTTAATATCGGTCGCTTATGAATCAAATGGTTTTTATTTGTTGTGATTCTGTGTAAACATAACTAGAAAAGAACCAGGACTGAGGGTTATCATTATTCACCTTGAGTATAGATTTTATCTTTTTTATATTTTACTAACTCAATATGACTAGGCTGTTAAAAATTTAGATATCATTTAAATTATTTTAGAAATGTACATTTGAGTAATAAAACATCTAAGACACCAATTCCTTTTGCTACATCTTCTTTTAATGAATTTTTTGAGATAATTAAAATGGTAACTAGATGTATTATTAAACTTTTGTGAAAGCTTTGTCATATTTAACTAAATACTTTCAGATTACGATTAAATGTAAGAGTTGACTTAATTGGAACGAAGGATGTGGTCAAATTTGACACTTTTTCCAATTAAATTAATTTTCTTTTATAATGTGAATTTCAGAACAATGTTGAGCTCTGTGTCAAATATAATGGTTAACAATGAAACCTAGAACAAACAAACCAAAGAAGCATATGTACAGTAGCATCCAAGGCGAATTCTGTAATCTGCGGTTCCATGGGGGCGGAGTAGACTTTGCACAGATCTCTATGGCTAGTTGGGCCCTGTGACCTACCTGTCAGCACCTGACAGCTCTTCATGATCAAGGTGACTTATGGGGTAATGTCCACCACTGTGACATTGCGGTCAGGATCTCATTCCCTGACAGATTACAGTGCTGGACAAGCAGCCACTTGCAGCAGTGTGGCTGTGATGACTCTAATAATTGAAGTGCTCAAAGGTGGATACTTTGGACAGATGAAACCCCAGTCAATGGATCAATAGAGTAATCGTGAGCTCTAGGTTGTGCAGCTGGGCGAAGTAGACTGGGCCTGAACAGACGCAAACTATGAAAGGTCACAGTGCTTTTGTGTCAATACTCTTCTCCTTGTTTTAAATCTATTTTTCACACACCCACATTTGCTATTATGGGACCAAACGAGCTACATGTGCCCTAGGTGACATATATGATGTAGAGAAAGTGACAGCATAAAAAATATACCTTACAAACAGCATGACAGCCAATATCTTCTCAGCAGTCTGTGGCATTTATAGGAGTATTGGTCTGGTTTAGCCTTTGGGTTCTGCTATTATTGTTTTATCTCTCCCTGTCCAATTTCACTGATATAGCCATCTATTTGCCTATCTTCTTCCTGGCAAATAGAAAAACACACTGCTCGACATTCAACGTGTGGCCACAAACTGTATTCATAATCATCACTCACATTGCTCACAAGTCATTTGCTATGACTTTATCAACAGGAAAACACACAGAAGGTTTGTTCGTGGACTTAATTGAATAGGAATGGCTGAGCCCCGGCATCATTTTCATATCGCTCAAAAGTCAGCCGCTGATGAGGTGACAGTCTGATCTGGCCACCTGTCAAGCCTGTGACAAGTGCCACCAAACAGCCAGCGCCTACTAATGAAAACTAACTTCAGTACAGGCATCTGTAGCAGAGTGTCTGCATTCACCTTCTTTCGTTGGCACTAAAGCCTTTCTTCAAAAGTGTTTAGTCAGGTGCTGAACGGAAACAACTGCCCCAACGGCGGTTCAAAGGGTGCACAATGGACAAACAAAGTGGTGCACGCTATAAATATCACTTTGCAAACACGTCAGTCAATTAAATGGGTGTTCAGGCGGCGATGAGAACTACTGGCCGCGTATTTGCCAAATGCAGGTGAGTGTTTGGAAAGGAGTTGAAAGGATCTGTGGTGATGAGGACAGCAAAATGGCTGAGAGTGAGAGAGAAGATGATTTCTGTATCTGTAGAGATACAGGGGTCTCTAGAGAACAAAAAGATTAGTCACCAATAGGAAAGGGGCCTAACCAACTAAGTATAGCCCTAACACACTCTCCTTCGGTAATTTACTCTCATCCACACTAAAACTGACCCTCAGTGCAGGTGAAATGCACATGAGAGGGAGATTTGTGCTGCATTTTGCGGTAAGATTACATTCAGCGCGTTATTTTTACCAGAGGTTTATAGCCAGAGACACCTATTAGAATAAGGTTCAGTTGTCCTTTTGCCACCATGAAAAGAACTAATAATGTGCAGTGTTTGCAGAAGTCATAACTTTTGGTGGCAGAACCCTAAGATGAAAATAAAATAGAGTTAAAGAAAAAATCTAATAGAGTAGTGAAGGAAGAAAAAACAATTCAAGGTAAATACCAGATGCTGGAGGCCAGAGTTGAGGTCAGCCCTGCACGCTAAAATAGCCTGGTGTGTATATAAAGGAGAGAGCATGAAGGAGTTAAATAAAGAGGTGGAAGCCACATCCACCGTGGTTTGGGAGCGATACAGTGGCACAGAGAGAGGCAAACTAGGGAAGGGGCAAAAAACAGGGGGAGAGTAGTGAGAAAGAGAAATAGCCAATTAGCAGGAAGCCAGCAGGTGTGCTTTCTCTCTGGAGCCCCCTTCCCACACTTCCTTTACCCCCCATCCCTGGTATGGGGGTAGGAGGGGGGTGCGCCAATGCTGTGCGGGACTTAAAAAGCAGGGAGTTGCTATGGCAACCGCCTGGCATGCTCTGTCTCCAGGGAAACGGAAATGTCACTGCTTAAGAGGTCTCGCAGAAAGCAAGTGAGAAGTCGAGAGAAAGATGGAAAACAAAGGTACAGGTAAGCGTGAGTAGATGTAGATGTAGTTGCAGACAGGTTCGATCCATTACTTCTGCTCTTTGTACTAAGGCTGTCACATTATCTATGGAGCTTGTCTTCAATCAACTTAATGATCTGGCATTGCTCCCCGATCCCCCCAGTTCCCTTTAACTTGGTTTGCAACCTGTACAGATGACGCTATAGAAGCTAATTTGGTGACGGTCTTTTAGTGTGAACGTGAAGTCTGAGCTGCCTGCACCTAAGCACAAAACAGCCCATGTCCAGGCCTTTGAGGGCTAATCAACCTTCATTTATTTAATCAAATATTTGCTGTCATAAGCTGCCTGAGGGTGTGGTGGGAAAGCTCAAGTCTGCATTGGCAGCATGTGGCGGCGTGGATGAACGTAGTCTGTGTTTGGTGTTGAGCTAGGGCTGACCCTCCAAATCACACATTAGCTAGGGCCGACTAGCTGAAAGCCCATTAACCTGAATGGCCGCTGATTGCTCCACCATTAACACAGTCTGACTCCTCTCCTCCAGGGCTGTACCCACTTACACAGGTGCTTCAACACCCTGCAAGGTCTTGGCTTAATCAGAGTAAACAAATGTTGTTTATGTGTGATGGCAGTGCCACTTTGTTTGACGTATGTCACATATTAGAGCTGAAGTCACTCCCAGTTTTCTCCATTTATTTTTGAATTTTTAGTTTATTTTCCTACTGTGCCCATCTGGCGTAATTAACCTTTTGTTGTAACCTGTTGTGACTTGAAAAAGATTGTTTCAATTGCTTTGGAAAGTCAGAGAAGAAGTGAAAGGTGTGTATACTGTACACACGTGCGGTATTTGTGTGCGGAAGACAGCGGGTTCTCAGGGAACGGACGTGGCCAGCTAAATGGAGCAGTTCTCCAGCATGCTGCTGCGCGCCTGAGAGTGTGGCCCGGCCATGCCTAATTTATTTCCTCTTTTGTCGTTGTTGTCTCCATTCCTCGGTTGATTAAACCAACCTCATGCAGCTATGCTCAACAAATAGCCTAATTGAGTACGACCTTGGCAAATGATATATCAGGCCTATCCTCCAAAAACACCACCTGCACCAGACGCCCATCTCTCCAGCCCATCGCTCTGCGGGCCGCCGCACCAAGCACAACAAACATAAACAGGGGATTCGCCTCCTCAGCCAAAGTCATTTCTTGCACGACCTTTCCCACAAATCACCACGATGACACAGGCCTGGATGGATCACTGAAATGGGACACATTTGTATCACTTAGACCTTTCATCAGATGCAAGCCGATACTCATCTATTATTCCTCTTTCCATTTGCAACTTTTACCCCACAGCCTGCACATGGAAAGCAAAATAAGTGAACAAAACATTCCTATCAGTGCTCCATGCAGCAGCTGCACCGGGCTTAAGCAGTACAGAATTCTCATTAAATTTCCATCTCGTCTCTGTGTTTAGATGGAAGCTGGAATGAGGGAAAGAGGGGGTGTAGGGAGGGGTGGCAGTTTGTGTTCAAAGGGGTCTGCTGTAGAAGATCTGATGGCTTTCTCAGCGAAGTCTCTGGTGGGATCTCTCACAGGATACAGATGCCTGCTCCAAGATGGCTTCATACCTAATGAGTCTGAGCTCCAGCAGGGCTGCACACAAAGCAGCGCTGCCCTCGATTCTCTGTTTGTTTGCCACAGCCAGCCCCACCCTCGTCTCGCTCGCTCGCTCGCTCGCTCACTCAGCGCTGAGCGATGTGCCTGCCCACAGCTACTGTGTGACACTGATGTGTTTCTCAGGAGGGATGCGTATCCTGCAGGTAAACACCTGGAGGCTGAAAAATCACCCTCCAAAAACAGGCGACGGGGACTGTGCTCCAGTCAGGGAAGTGACACTCACGCCTGTGTCTGTGTCTGTGTGTGCTTAGGTTTCCTTACTGAGCGGACCACAGGACCGGGGTGTGTGTGGTGGATGAGGAAATAAATGTCTAAATGTCTGAGCTGCATTTAGTCATATATTTTACAAAATCAGCACAAAATGGATGCTGAATTTCAGGACTGCAGTTTGTTGTGTGTTTTTATCATGTAGCCTTTCTGTGTGCGTAAAAGTGTCCCTGTGTGCGTTTGTGTCAGGGACCATCCGTACCATGGTGACCTCCACTGAATCCACGGAGGAGGCTGCCAGTAGCAGCTATTCCTTTCGTGTCCCTCAGAGCCACATTGCAGCTGGCCTGGAGGTGGGACAGGGATGTGTTGATAACAATAGGTCACGCTGCCAATACACAGCCCGAGAGAATATCAGACAGGAAATGGACGGATATCTGTTTGTCCACCATCTTTGGGCTGATGGGAGAGTAAAGGAAAGTTTTTGTGAAGAATCAAGAGAAGTCCGGTCAAGTCTCGCCGTTACGCAGAGGTCAGACGCCGTTTTCAGCACTTTAACTCTCTGCACTGCTGATAATTTTAGTGGTAGCATCCACAGGCAACCACTTTTAAAATCAAATGGAAAAATCACACTGGGGGGTATTGCATACTGTAGCTCATTAAAACTTCACTTTAGAGCTCTTTGAGGAGCTCTGAGCTTAGAGGCTATGTGAGAATACGTCCCTCAAGGCCACTCACATAAGACGAACTGTAGGGGGTGTCTGTGTTCTTTGCCATCCAGGCGGTTAATGCATAGTGCACTAAAGGCCCAATACAGTCCACAGCCCTTTGTAAGCCTGCCTGAGAAGAGCCGTCATGGTATAGACGGTGGCTGTCTCAAGGCACAATGGCTTTAATCAAAGCCTGTGAAGAGCCAACAGTCACCAGGGATAAGTCACATTGGGAGCTGAGTTATAAGAATGAAGAAGCCATGCAGTTACAGCTCCTCCCAGATGTGGAGCAGGGATTAAACAGTGATGAAGTGGCAAAGACGGATGGAGCATAAAGAACCTTCCTACATGCCTTTTCCTAGAGCGGTGTCATGATAGACGGCCTGGCCAGCTTTTTGCTGGGAGCTCTCAGTCATGGGCTGGATGACCTGGAGCATTTGAACAAACGTGGGTTTCTGCCCTCTGGCGTGCCTTTGCTCCCCTTTAAAGCAGCGTTGCTTTACAGCCATCCATCAGATGATAATTTTATATGTGCCCCACGTCACTGACAGACCAGCACTTCAGGGTCCCACCATCACAAGACCTTAATATTGTATTCCTTTCATCACTTCCCTAGAAATATTAAAAACATTTCCTGTGGTTAGCAATTTACATATGGCCACTATCACAAGACTTCATTAAATAAATAATTTGGGATCATATCGCTCCTCCGATGTTTGTAAATCTAATTATTCCTTTATCACATTGGTTTTAGCTGTTATTATTTTTATTTTTCAGGGTGTGGTGCCTAGCAGTAGGATGATGAAATTGGTGCCGTTTAATATCAGTGCTGCTGATAAATGTGTTTGGTTTCATCACTGCAGCTGTAGACAGTCCAAAGGGCAGGCACAGTGCTCTGGAGCACGGGCTACTGCCGGGACGACTTGTGCGTTAATCATATTACAGCGCAGCTCCAAGGTGTGCAGAGGACATTTGCACACAAGGAAATGTGTGTAGGACAAAAGCGAGGAACGGCAGCACCTCGAGTCACTGCAGGGATGCTAACATACAGCGCTGAACCGACAGGATTGTTGTGTTTACTGTTTAAAGACGCAGAGAGATTATAACTTTCTACGGGGAGCGTAATTAGCCACGAAGCATCAAATGGGGAACAAAGAACACAAACATGAAACTGTCTCTGATGCATATCCTTGAACTCTCAACAAGGAGATGGCTTCTTTGCAGAATAAAAAGATTCCACGTCTTTGTCTCGGGATGCCATCTGATCTCCTCTCTTTACTACCATCTACATGTTTTCAAAATATAAACAAAGGAAATAGAAAATGGATGATTCTCCGTGGAGCCAGTCTGATAAAACGGTTCTTCCTTGAAAGTGTACAGTAAGGAGAGAGTGGCGGTCCCCAGAGTATCTGTGTCCACTCTCAATGATACTCCAGCGTCCCCGTTCTCTGGAGACCCACCGTTGATGAACACAGGAAAGGGAAGGCAGAAAAAACACACAAGAAAATTAAAAACCTTGTTCTCCTTTCTTCTTTTCTGTCATCTTTGATGCTCCTCTGGTACAAACCTGGATTTTCTCTTTCTCTTTGTAGCACAGCACAAATGAAAACATGTGAAAAGAAGCAGAGAAAAATGAGGCACCCTTAGGTGGGAAGAGAGGGTAGAAAGTGAAAAGAGGAGCAGTGGGGCTGTTTTCATACAAACAGATAAGCCAGAGAGAGGATGTGGAACATTTTAATGTGCTGCCTACAATTCAACCTTGCTTTAATATTACCCAAAGTGGGAATGTTTGTGTTTGTGTGTGCAAGCAAGCTTAACGTCTTCCCATACATACAGCATGAGAGGTCGTGTCCTATGCTGTACGTGAAAAAGAAAATCATCTCTAGTGAGTAGAGAGAGTCACCCTGCTACCGTAGGCTGCGCTCCGACGGACACAACAAAAAACATAATCAAAATGTATAAAGAAAAAACCCTTCAAGATTAAACGTTGCTGTTTAGCCTTGTTGAACGATTACTGTAACCAACGTCCAAACACGCAGCCGCCTAATGCCAGCCTGTGGAACCTAAGGGTGTTTAGTCTACTGCAACCTCCGTCTGCGATGCCTTGGGGAGGGAGCTGCGGAAAGGAGCTTAGGGACGAAACTGTTGGTGGCAGCGGGTCCGGGAATATGTCCCACAAACGCCCCCCCCCCCCCCCCTCCCTCCACGAGCCCTCTCACCAGACACCTAAACCAAACAATCTTACAATCTTATCTGTGCCCTCTGCTGTTTTTATGCCCAGTCCACCATCATCTTTTCATTTATCCCAATCCCAAAAATAAAAAGAAAATGAAAACACACCTTTTTCATTATTTTATTCTTCATTCAAGTGCTTTCCAGCTGACTAAAATTCATATTTATGCTAATATGCGGCACCTCTTTCCGCCTCTGTCTCGCATGGGAGATGGGAGCCTTGCTAGAATTAATGACATTGCATTGGCGGTAATGTTTGCCGCGTTTCATTAGCTGGTATATCTTTAATTTCCAATAAACACAGTAATTAGGGGAGGTATCCGCGGAGACAGGCCCTGGCAGGCTGCTGCCGTGGTAACAGCTGTAACCAAATCTGCACAGAGGTAACAGCAGTCAAGGAGGACTTTCAGCTTAACCAAATCCTGCCTCGCAGTGGGAAGAGCCTCAATTCAATTATATGAAAATGAAGCCCACCACAGATATAAGCTTGGCCCTTCATGGAAGAGTGAGAGGAATGGAGAAGCATCTACGAGAGCAACTGCGCGAAAAAAATGCATCCAGCTAATACATCCGTATATCACAACATGATTTTTTTTCCTCACTTCTATAAAAATCAAACACTGACATAAATATAGACTTTTATTTCACTTAAAAAAAAACATTTCAAAGCAGAATCTCCCTTTGACTCATCTTTCAAAAACCTCCTCTTTCAAAGAGCACTTAAGAGGGAGGAGAAAACATTCAGCGAATGTTCCAAAAATCAGCCCATCACATATTACACAGTCTGTTGCTCTGCTCAGCACAAAGGCCAAGCGGAGGGATTAATCCTACACATTATAGTCAAAGGACTAGTGAGACTCATGTACAGAGAGGCAATTTACCATCCTGACCTTTCAATCTTTAAAACGTTCCGCATATCCTTCCCCTTTTCCTACACGCAAGCTTTTTGAATGCTCTCCTCCATTGCAATCATCTGAGAATTTCTTCATCTCAACATGACTTGATGAACAGAGCGAGATAAAAATGAAGGATGAAAAGAATATAAGAAACACTAAATGGGGGGAACAGTCAGAGAGATATAATGATAGAGACAAAGAAGTGAGAATTTCTGAGAAAGGAAATGAGCCAGGTAGCCAATCGGCTGCGCTCCAAAGGAGAGAAGAGCTATAATAGAAGCTGACGTTGCCTGCATTTCCAGGTCTGAACTTCCAGTCACAGTGTCCTGGTTGTTTAGGGACAAACAAATAGTAAGGCACAAAGCGCTAATAGGCTGTGCTAGGTACTCAAACTCAGTCACCCCAGAGCAAAGCAAGTATAGCTTGTCTATGAAGGAAGGTGCTTCCCTCCTCTCTAATTTAAGTTAATCACTTTAGATTCTTTGGATTCATTGAAAGTAGAACAGGTATTAAAATGTAACGCCAGCTGTATCTTTAACCGTATCCGTGTAACTCTGCTTTAAATTAGAACAATTTCTCGGTTGCTCAGTTGATTTTATTAGCAATGTTTGGCAAGTACTTCTCCGTTCGTGTGCCATCACTGACTTTACTTCTCAGATCTTGTCCCTGACCCCGTTCTGTTGCTTCTCCAAGAGCCGTAGCCAGCTCTCCAACATCAGACAGAGGCCATGCAAAGGTTATAGCTCACTAGGCGTCCCAGGCAGCCCTCCTCTGTCACCGCCCTCCATACACGTTGGATCAGGACTGTGGGGCCCAGAGCAGCTCTGCTTCCCAGTAGGCTACCTTAAAGCCCAAGCCTGGTCTGCTCTCCCAGCGTGTGGGCTTCTAATGTCAGACATATCCCCAGTAATCACCAGCTCAACTTTTCAACTTTTCTGTGCTGGGCTGTGATTAGTGACAGTGGCTTACCACTCCTGTTCAGACTCCGCACAGGAGAACAATAAGGGCTGACATCTCCATCTGCCACTATGAATTAGTGCCGGAGCCTTATTTTACTCACCTCACTGAGAGTTTCACGAAGAAGAGCTCCCTTGCACCCTGAGTCGGAAAACGGCACGCTCAAGCTGTGCATCTTCACCCTCCCATCTCAGTTGATCTTTGGGTGAGCATATGGCCTGAGAGTCGGGAAAGTGCAGCGTCTCGGCAGGCTGGATTAGGGCTGGAGTAACAGGCTGCGAGGGAGTGGTGATGGGCACTTTGGCTGGAGCATGCCGTAATCTACCCAGCAAAGCAGAGCACAGATGCTGGGCCAGGCAGGGAGGCTCACTCCTCGTTAAGGGTCCATTACAGAAAAGTCCTCGTTAAAGAAACACCACTGTGAGGATAAACCATCCAATAGTTGAAGAGGAACCGAGAGGAGACTATTTACTGTAATTAAATAATAAATTAATAGACCCACTATTTTCGGTGTAATCACACCTCCATGTCTCTCATAAAAAGTACAGCTCAAACACATTCTCAAGAATGTGTCTTGAGAAAAGGCTTTTGGTCCACAAAGCAAGGAGGTGACGTAAGGGAAGGAGAAAGGTCTGAAGAATTGTGCTCAGCTGAGCACTGGGGAGCATGTAAACACGGGGCCCTGGCGCCTCTGCCACAACAAGTTAGCTTTACTTGATGTTTCAGCTTTGATTAAGAGACAGAGAAGGGAATAGGTTTAAGCTACGTTTAGAAAAGCAGCAGCAGCAGCGGGTGCAGGTTGGGACCAGCCCATGATGTAAAGCTGATGAGTGTGTGCGCTGCAAAAATACCTTTCTTAATTTGGGAATCGTTAAAGCACAGTTACCACATCATCAGGAGCAAAACGCTCAGAAACTCTTCATCAACGTTTTAGGTCTTTAAGTTTAGCAGTATGTAAATGCTGCTGTAAATGTTATTTGATGACATGACATGATTGAAGAATCGTTTGCAGGAAAAATAACGTAAATAATTCTATATTTACGTCAACATTCACACGTTACAGAACCTTTTCAAACACAAAGAACCGTATTGTGTCAGTTGGATGCGATTCCAGTGGATTATTAAAATATGACAATGGTCTGTTTCCAGCTAATTGGATTGAAAGTTAAATAACCCAACAATAGACTTGCCTGACTCATCTTAAAAGCAAGACGTTGCATTTAACAGTCATATGCAGGCCAATAAAATTTCATACGGAGATATTCTGCAGTTTGGAAGCTGTGAGATATTCTCCAGAGAAGCACGTAGGCTGAACTAATGTAAGGAAGATTTTTCCTCTCCCTCTTTTTCACTGTAACAACCTCCCTGAGCATTTCATAGCTGCATATGCTGCTGCTTAAAGCACCGCTGAGATTTATGCCGTTGTCAGCTCACAAGGGTGCAATCAGGAATAAAGATCCCATAAACCCCTCTGATGTGTCCACAGGTACAGCAGTACTGGTTATTGCTGATGGTGGATAAAAACCACAGAACTGTGGGTTTGGTGTTCTGTCTTTTTCTTATTTGAAGTGAAGACTTGCTTATTGTTTGAGTGAGTTTCATTACCCCTTAACTTTTGAATTCTGATTAATCCCCATGACAGTTTTACAAATAGTTTAGCATCAACGAGAAAACAAGTTGAGCTTTTCCCTGCTTCGTACGGCATCAGCCCGATGTTAGCTGAGAGAGAACGAGGGGAGATAGGACGAAGCAGTGAAGGCTGCGGGCTGCCAGAGAAAGAAAGAATGAGGATGGATGGGAAAACAAGCACGTCACACCAAAGCTTTAGGGCCCTCTGTTTTAATCCTAAGTAATGCTGATTTCCTCTGGGCTTACGAGGACGCCAAGCGTGCTGGTACGTGTGCAGTGCGTCTGTGAATGTATGTGTATACAATATATAGTATATGTGTGTATTTGTGCTTAGCTTGTTTGTCAAGCCAGGCTGGCATCTGCTGCTTGGAGTGTGAGTAACGCGTGGACCCTGCACATTGTCGTTGTGCGTGTGTGCGTGCCTGCTATCTCTCAGTGGGTCACACACGTATGTACGAACCCTTCAGGGGACTCCCTAGATCAGGGTCCAGCTGGCACACACTGATTTCACTCTCAGCTTTGCCTTTCAGCTCTATCAAACAACAATTTATTTATCTCTCCCTTCACCTGCTCAGTGTTTTTTCTTTTTTTTTTCCTTTAGTTTAATTGATTTACTTGTTTTTAACCGGGGTGACACTGCTGCTTTCTTTGTTTTCGCTCTGTATTTTCATGGTGCGTACAGCACTCTAGATAGTTGGTGACTGATGGGAAAAGTATTTGTGTGAAGGCTGAGGTATGAGCGGTGTCTCAGTCCTGTCTGTATGAGATTGCCGAGTAGTAATCAAAGAGGTGGCATCGTGTCATAGACATCCCCAGGCAGTTTTTTTCCCCTCCCAGGGACAGACAAGACCAATTGGGCAAAGCTTGGAAGTCTTGGGCTGAGCTGATGTCGCGCTGCAAACACTCCCTCCAAACTCCCCTCTGGGCTTCTCAAGGGCCGTCCATCCCACTCCATCGCATCACCGTAGCGACAGCTCTCCCTCGCTTCCCCATCAATCCCCTGGCCGGTCGCAGCTTCGCGATCTCACTGCCAGCTCCTCAGCCAGTCAGCAGCTGCCCAACAACGCCAGGCCTGACAATCGCTTACCCTGCTGCCTTCAAGTCTGTCAACCCTGGGCCTGTCAAATTACTGTCAGCATAAAGAGTCAGTGAGGGAGCGAAGGGAAGAAAGAAAAAGAAAGTGGATGGGAAAGGAGTGGAGAGAGCAGGGTGGGGCATGTTCAGCGGGATGAGATGGAGATGGGGAGAGTCACACACACACATGCACACCTCTGACATATATATCATTCTTGCTCCATCTTCTTCTCATGCTGGCACTCGCTCACTCCCATCAATGTCCCCCTCCCCTCTCTTTTCCCCATCTTTCTTTCAGGTAATTCCCTCGGTCACATCAGTCCTACTCATCTCTCTGTGCTTTTCCTCCCCACATTCCTCCCTCTGCCCCTCTGCCACACATGTTCCATCTCTATCTCCCAGTCTCAAAGCACCAGCTCAACATCACTTTGATTCAAAAAAAAGAAGAAGAAAAAAAAGAAGAAGGAAAAAGTAATGGGCAGAAAAATGAAATGACTTTCTGGGCCCTCACGTAAAAGCGTGGCTCGCTCTTCGAGACAGGCAATATTCCCTCAATTATTGCCACTCACAGAACCCTCTTTGCCAGTGGATGAAGTTTTAATTCCAGGCCTCCAATAAAATGGATGCCCTAGATATAATGTGGAAAGAACTCTTCAGTGTTTCAGGATTTGCATGAAGCACACAAGTGTGGCATGCATGCTCTGCGCCGTATCAGTATGTGTGCTCATTTACTGTTGCTGAGTAGGGGGTGAAGCTGCATATTGATCGGACACTAGTCGTGGGCTCCCAGCTGTGAACTACCAGCATCTTCAATTCTTTACTGGAGTCTATTAATTCTCATTCATTTGCATGTTCAACAGCATTAATGTACTTCTACATACATGAGCCAATATGTCAATAATCCCTCAATTATTCATGTGGCGACTACTTTCCATCTATGTGCGCTCTATAAGCAATGCTCCTAAAGCAACTGTCTTAACACTGTACCACTGAGGAGTGTGTGGGAAGCTGGTTCCGGCACAAAAGGCTTTAACTTAAGTTTAGGGACATGTTACCTCCTGTTCATGTGTCTTGTGTTTTGTCTTCTACTCCTTCACTACAACTGTCTCTGTGGCACGAGGTTGTCTAATTACACACTATGCGGATGCTTTGCACCTTCTGGCCTACTGGTAGGTGTGTTTTTCCCTCTCTGAACCACACTTGATGCCTAATAACAACATTTTTACATGTGTTTGGGTCAAACGGCTTTAAAACTAGCACTTCCCTAAATACATTTGACCAAATGACCTTGTAGTTCTAATTTTATTATAGCTTGTTTTATGATTTAATTGAAGTAATATATTGTTTTACCTCCTTGTTCTAACGCTAATTCTAGCTAAAACTAAAAGTTCAGCCTCTTCACCCTACTGAAAATTCTTTGACTTTGGGTTCAGATGCTGAACTTATACAGCGACTAACCTCAGGCACTCAGATTTCTGATTGGTCAAGGGAGGGGAGTGGCCCCGCTGTGCATAGATGAGTGCTCAGATAATTGGTTGAGAGAATTGGGAGTCGTCAGCGGTCACTCTAACAGAAATGGGTCTGGCCGGCAGAGCTCCCAGCTCCTCGAGTGCCATTTTAACCGTCATTCCCTTGACTTTTAATTGCAATCAGCCATTGAGGGCAAAGACATGGCCCTGGCCTTCCATCATACGCTGGCACACATGTTTAGTGTGCAAAAATGCATATTCAGAAAAATATATGTCAAATACACGCTTACTGACGGTGCTTTAACGTGTACTCTCTCACTGACAACACTGACGTCTTTCAGATCCGCACTGCTGACACACTAGAGGGAATAAACATGGCAGGTTTCATTTTTGTCTGACTCTGGGAGAGAAAGAGAGCGAAGGAAATAGAGAGGCTTTGTATGGGTGTAGCTGTGTGGCTGTGGGGATCAATAGGTTTAACCAGCAGGGGCTTGGGTCTGTGGAGCAGGAAGAGACACAGGCAGGAGGTGAGGGGTGGACAGAACAGCCTGGAAATGCTTTATCACCACTACCAGCTAGGCACTGTCTCCCATCAGGGGCACAAGCAGCTTAGGGGCTAGAGAGAGAGTGTGTGTGTGTGTGTGTGTGTGTGTGTGTGTGGGTGTGTGTGTGTGTGTGGGGGGGGGGGGGGGTGTGCCAGTAAGTATGAGCTTCATATGTTACTTTGTTATCCAGGGTATTTCACTTACATAATGATATCCTATTGTTTTAATGGACATCTGCAAACGAGTTCAACATTCTCCCTTACCCAGCTACACCATATGTTGGAGGCAGATCGAGGGAAGAGGAGGTTGAAAGCTTTAATATTTGTAATATTCCTGTCTATGCTGAGCAGGAAGTGAGAAGTAGAAAAAAAAAGGAATCGGAGTCAAGGTGACATACAGAGAAAGATTGATTAGACATCTACATGCGAGATGTAGTGGTGGTGATAAGAGGCTGATGCAACAAGCATCGTCACACTTAGAGCCCAGAGGTGCCACTGGGTCAATATGCACCATTACTACAGCAGGGGGGCCAGGACGCAGCGAGAGTGCAGCGTGTGAAAACTGTCCTTCACTGCTGCTAATGAAACGTATTGTGTATTATAATTTACTTTCTAATTTTCATCAGGACGTTAAATCAAATCGGATAATGGCTCCTTTCTCGTTTTTTTGATTTCCTGATTCCTGATTTGTCGGTAGGCCGTCAGCAACCTCACATTACTGACTCCACCCTGTCTTCCTTCAGTGACAGGCAAAGTCATTTTGCTGAAATGATGCATTCAGAATAATATATTACCATTTATTATTGTTATAATTCTGTTATTTGTTCATAGTTATTTTTTTCATAAAGCCCTAATTATTAATGCAATTTTGAACTTTCTGTAGCTCCATACTTCATTAAAAAAAATGATGTTGGACTTTGACAATTTCATTCATTACAGCAGACAAATCATACAGTAATTGAGCCGAATAAGTTGGCCTAATGTCTTAGTCCCCCAAACAAACAGCGCTGTCATAATTTGTTTTTAATCGGATTGCATTGTTTTGGCTGATAAAATATGCTAACTTGCATTATTATGAGTAATGAGAGGAGCGGAACTAACTGATCAGCACTCCTCATCTCAAACAGCAAAAGAGACTCATCGTGTTTGTACAGTAGATGCAAATGAGCATCTATCACTGTTTATTGATTTAGATGACACAGTCTGAAGTGGATGCTGCTGTTTTCTGTGCGAGTTTTACCTTCAACCTGAATCAGAAACAGTTCTGTGCTGAGATGCCAAGTTTTAATTCACTTCTCGCCTCAATATTTGGATTAACACACATTTAAGCGCAGGCTGTGTATTTTTATTTGATACTTTTCAGCTGTAACAGGTAAACAACTACAGAGCTTTCACGAGGTTCTTTTTATTTTCACATGGCATTAGGATTTATTGTGCTTGTGACATGTTGCGTATCTTTCCACGGAATCCATCCTTATTCATTGACCAATCAGAGCATGCGATACTGCGAGATTAAATGAATTCAAGTCGATAAACCACAACCTAATAATTTCACCAGGCTGTATTTTATGTATTTATGTGCTTCTCAGTCTGCTGCAATTATTTATACATTTTCAAATCAGATATATTCATATTGAATTATTAAGAACTTTCTGCAGTAACTGAAGTCAGGTACAGTAAACCCTTCATCCAACTTGCTGTCTGTGTAATCTTTATATACAGTATATATACATGCACGTATGTATATGTCATGTCAGTTCGTGTTTGCAAAGTTATCTGGAATGATTGCATGACTAACTATAGCTTCCACTGTGAGACTCTAAGAACATGAACCGCATGTGGCTCCATGTCTTGTTTCGCTTTTCCAATTTGGTCCATGCTGCGCTGGAAACGCCTACACAGTTGACGAATCAACAAGCAAGTCAGCGAGTGTCTGAGCTGTCAAACCTGCCTTAAAACAACAGGGGCCGACTCTAACGCTGACACGAATGACTTAAACAGTTTGCACTCTGCTCTAATTTTCCTATTTAACTCTGTGGGCAAAATGAGAAAACAGGATCAACTGCCAAGTGTTGTTCTCCTCGTCTTAAAAATGGCACAGCGAACAAAACTGGATTCAAACACGTGTGAATTTTTACACACTTTTTTTTTTTGAAATATGCAAAAGCATAATGATTTTAAAAGACTTGGATCCATCCAAACTATTTTGGCAACATTGAGGGGGTGTTATTGTACAGCTGTTCCAACTCGATGATAATCCAACAAGTTCCAGCATCAAAAAAACTGCAAACTGCACATGAATACAAACATTATGTTTGCTGATATACACAAGCTCTGAAGGTAATAGATTGCGTTTATGGGGATTTCAATCACTTGTCCATAAATAGCCTGTCAGTCATTGATTTAGTATTATCTTTAAACAAATAAATCAGTTGAGAAATGTATCTCCCAGAATGGAGCACAAAGACAAAGTACAGTAAATGCTGAACTGAAGGGACACATGAAAACTTAGCATGTACTTTACTGAGAACTATGCTGAAGGACATAGCAGTGCACTATTTTAAATTCTCTATCAGCTAATTAATCAGCAGCATATAGAAAAGACACGATAAGAGCTTTGCCCTGCTTAAATAGCAGAAGCTAAAGTGGATCTAAATAACCCTGAGGTACAGCAGAGACGGGACCTGGGCAGCGTGGAAGGCTGTGCAAGGTATCACCTCCAGTACAAGGGACTGAAACGAGGCTCAGCCCGTTGCAGCTCTGGATTCCAAGCACGCCTCTGATTTGTCAGCTCTGGGAGAATGCCATAATAGTGAATGAGGGTAGTTTTTGAAGTGTGTGTCAGTGTGTGTGTGTGTGTGTGTGTGTTTGATGAGGCGGGATGAGTCGTGTTGTACAGAGAGAAGTGGTGAATGACGGTGAAAAAATGTCTGCAGACGGATGCTGAAAGAGTCATACATCCTTGTTAGACCCCCTGTCTCCCAGGGGCCAGAACAGGCCCCTTATGACCTGCATGGACACAAATACAAACGCGCTGTAAACAACACACACACTGCTTCTTGGCAATGAAGAATTAATGCACACACAAAGACAAACAGGGCAAACTTCTTGAAACTCTTGGTTACCCCCAAAAATGTGTCCAAGTGTCTAGTTCTGAACGTTTCAATAATTTAATGTCAGTACTTTTGATTGTTTTGGGCCATATTTTATTCAAAAATGTTCTAACACGGCTGCTTGGTGTTAAGACTAAATTAATCATTTGTGCATTGGAGGTTGTGGCTTATTTTCTGAAGCAGAATACGGAAGACAAAGGCTCTGCGGTGCAGACTGGAGCTAATGCTGTTGTCGACATGCTAACTTGCTCAGACACGTACGCGTACCTTACTCAATGTGTTCATAAGTCAGATGCAGGCTGATTTAGGCAGGCATGAGGTTTTTTCCTCATACAGTACTCACCCACCAAGGCTAATGCCTGTAAATGGTGTGTTTTCAGATTAACACATCCCCTCGGGGACACAATCAGACTATTTTCTAGCACAGACAAATTAACTGACTTTGACACCAACTGCCCTCCTCTCACTCAAGCCCAGGAGACACCACCGACCTGCCATCCCACGGCGCCCCCTGGCCAAATCCCTCCCAGCGACCCCAGAAGCCCACCGAGTCATGTCCCTTCCCATGTTGTCTCCCCCCTCCTCCATCCACACACGGCCCGAGTCACTTGCCCTACAGATAGCTGGCAGAACTACTGTGAAACAAACAAAGATACAAATGGCCGCTCCAGACGGCTCTTGCTTGCATCTGCATTCATTACCTCTCATTTTTGTCACAAAGCACAAAGGCTCTCATGGAGCAGCCGTAGCAGGCTCGTGACGGGCTTCACTGTGCCACAACACCGGCCTTCAGGGCTTACGGCATCCGTGGTTGAGACAGTCAGAGGTCATTAATGAATATACATGCGGGGTAGAGCGAGGGAGTAGGATGAATATTGAGTTATCGTGCTGAGCATGGTAGGGCTGGATTCCCAGCTCCCCAGTTACTATGTCCTCTGCTTTTAGTCTCTGTCTGGCTTGTGAACATAAATATTTACATGTCTGTTGTTGTCAGGATTTATAGAGCGTCGTCCGCTTTTACCATAAGAGAAACACAAAGGAGGTTCTAGTTCGTTTTTACTTTCAGAGAGGCAGGTTTCCTTTTGCACAATGGCAATGAAATTCTCGTTTGCTCTGGGACGTCTATGCAACCCTGTTGTCTCTGTAGTGTATACTGAGTGCACAGGGTGTGAATATTGTCTCATTATATTGACAGTTCTCGTTGTTCCCCGTTTCAATGTCCAACATTCAGCAAAAGAAGTGCTGTAACATAACACTTTAGATATTTCCAATCGGTGAGGGAGAGGCAACAGAAGCAATAAAACACAAGCAATATACTTATTGTCTTTCTTTGTGATACTGGATGCAATAACAATACTGCAGGCTAACTTGTCTGATGTGAATTTCTGTGTGGCTGCAGTCGTTCCCAGACAAACTATAAATATTTGGGACCATTACAGACATCGTCTCAATCGAAGCAGCCCCGGTGCAAACACCTTCTCTCTTTCTCTACTTTTCTTCTTCTTGATTCCATCCTAATTTGCCAATGCCAAATCTATTTTGTCATGTAACTCCTCTGATAGGTTGGCATGTAATTAACTCCTTGGCATGCTCTGTGGGTTGTCATTTGCATGGTAATAAATCTCTGCTCCTTATTGTAGGCGGGGGAAGCATACACGACTGTGTGCTTAGCTTCAGCAAACATTCCTGTCTAACCCCTTATCAACTCCCCCGAGTCCGACCTGCTTGGTCCGAGAGGAGTAATCGTCATTTCCAGGTGGCAGACCGTATTGATTAAACACTGCATTTAGATTTTATGAATGTATTTAAGCAAGACCTGCAGCAAATGAAGCTTTCGAACAACTTGCTGCTATTAATCCGATGGTGTATTCAGAGCTGTGAATTTATTTTTTTCCTACAAGCCTTCTGCCATCCATTAAAGAGTCATTTCCTTTTGTCAACTGTGAGGCTCATCATTCCCGGAGATTCCTGCCTTACAGCCAACTATAACTTATATACGTCGACAAGTATATTATATATATATATATATATACAGTATATACAGTATATATATATATATATATATATATATATATATATATATATATATATACACACACACCTGTGTGCCTGTCTCCCCTTGTGCACACATAAAATACAGCAAAAGCATGAGGCATGTGTGCGTGTGTGCGAGGTGATTATATGTGTGTGTTTTGAAAGATGGATGAATGGAGTAAAGATTGCACTCATCTGTCGTGGTACAGTGCTCCCATCAGGTCTAATGAGTGTGCCGGGGTGACCTCCGTCTCGTAGGTTCACAGGCCTGATTAAACATCGTCTCAGAGTCGGCTCAGGGGATGCCGGGCAGACCAGCAGCGTTTCCCCGCTCTCCCCTTCTCTCCCCTCTTCTTTGATCCCCTCCATCGTCCTAATGGCTTCTTCTGATCTAACCCCATTTATCTCTATCACCACCCAATACACTCACAC
The DNA here is from genome assembly GCA_030770545.1 of Macropodus opercularis. Lineage (NCBI taxonomy): Eukaryota > Metazoa > Chordata > Actinopteri > Anabantiformes > Osphronemidae > Macropodus > Macropodus opercularis. The sequence continues at coordinate 4,154,977 of CM061091.1, read as the reverse complement.
ATGCCTACAATATGTATGTGTATGTATCCCCTGCTTCACTCTACTAATGATCGTCCTTTTGTTTGACTGTCATCTGTCTTTATTGATATTTGTTCTCCTGGCTTGTGTGTCCTTAGCATTTTTGTTCCACTATTACATGTTTCCTTCTGACAGCCAACAATGACTATGTGTGTGCTGCTTATGAGCTTCTAAAATCTGACTGTCACATCTTCCTCGAATGCTCTTCGAATCTTTCTATGTTTATTCAGAGCTAGTAAGCCATAATGAGGCTGAGGTTGAGGGATGATGATTAAGTGCGACAGGATCCAGGAACTGGCGTAACTCTTGATAAGACAGCTTTCTGTGGAGACTGTGATTTATTTGGCTGTAAGGTGCAGAATATCAGCCGTTCCTCTCAGCTGTGGGCCATGTGGGGTCACGAGTCGGAGACATGCAGTTAAGATGCAGCTGGCCAGTGTGTTTTAATCTTTCTCACTTCACTTTGATCTTAGTAACTTCAGTCGAAGCTAGCTCAAATCATCACCAAGACATTTTAAAGGGTTGCAATTAGGGCCAAATAGCCTGCCATTTATCAAGCTCCTTTCATGTCCACCATTTTATTTTATGAAAGCAATCGATTGTCTCTGTGGCGAAGAGACGCAGCCCAACCTCTGCTTGTGCTCCTAGGTGAAAGCAATGAGCACAGGCAGGCCATTGCAGTAAGAGAGAGCGATAGAAGGTGATTTGGCTGGCTGGAACACCATGACTGACACTTCTTTCACATTTACACCAGAGTAATCAGACGGCCCAGCCTGGTGAAAACGCAGCAGCTAGTCAGAATGCCAGGAGCGCCGGGCATCTGTGTTCGCATTCAGGGTGGGGCTCGGCAGTTTGAAGGGAGACGGAAAAACAGGGGGACGAAAATAGACAGAGGTCAGAAGAAGGAGAGGAAATGTAGGAGGACGAAGAAGAAGGCGAGCGAAGCCGCTGCAGCGGGTGCCACAGTTGTGTGCTGTTTATTTACACTTAGTTTACATCAGCGCTCCAGAAGTGCCCAGCTACTTTGCAGGCAGACAGCAAAGGAAAACATGTGGCCAGCACAGACTTAGACAAAGAGAATAGCAGGTTGCACATATGCGGGACAAGCATAGACACACGCTAACACAGACAACTGGGATTTGTTCATCATAACAGATGCCTGTAAAAAAATATGTGTAAAATGAGCTCTGTTCATCAATATTTAAATCCTTAAAGTATGAAATGAAACATGTTTATTGCATAAAATATACATGTATTCTTTAAACATTTGCTCTGCTGCATGCTAAGTATTAAATGAGTCCTAACGTGCATATTTATCAGCAGCCGATATTAACGGATTGAGGAAAAGAATATGCACAACCGTACACAACTAAGCGAATTATGTTATATCGACATAGATGATACACACACACTGAAACACACAGGAGCAAAGCAGAGCTCCAGCAGCGCGGGGCAGGAGAGGAGGCTGCAGGGCTCTGACCACATAATCATCTCCTAGAGAGTGATCATCAAGGCCTCCAACATCACTGCACAAATACACCAGCCCCGGACCCCCTGGCAGGAGGGAGGGAGGGGGTGAGGGAGGGGTGAAGACAAAGAATGTTTACAGGAAAAAAAAGGGTAGAGAGAGAAAATAAAAAGAGAGAGAAGGAGACAGAGGAAATTAAAATGTGCATCGCATAAAGAGAGAGGAAAGATAGAGTCTGTGTGTACAGGTGGCACAGGAGAGGTGGGCAAAATATTAGGAGACTATAAAAGACGGGGTTATAGAAACACAGAGGAAAAAGGGCAATGAAAACATGGGAGGATGAGTCTATTTTGATGTGTTTTTTTTTAGGAGGAGCAGAGAAAGAAAATGGGAAGATGGAGGAAAAAGAAGGGAAAGAGACGAGTCAGTAGAAATTAACAGAAAGGAGAGTATTAGAGCCGAAAACTCTTCTGTGGAGTAAAGAAAAGCGAAACGGAAGAGCTATAAGGTGGGAAGGAAAGAAAACGGGAGATGCAGGAATAAGAGGCGGAGTGTATCTGTTTGCCACGCATGAATGTACACCTGCGTTGCCCTGGAAACGCCAGCCACTTGGATTATGAGCTGATTAGCTGCCCTCCTGCTTGAAGCCCCCCCCAACTGGGCTGTCTCCCTTCTACGGGGTGTGTGCATGCTACCTGGGTCACGGTCTGATGGACAATCACACACGCTCACCCACACAGAGGCTTCATTCAGACACTTACATACAATAAACTCAGTCTGTACTCTTGGATGCCCATTGTACTGACTCCAGCCAATACTCTTCTGTGTCAACATCTCAATCTTTTCACCCCCTGCTGGACTCTGCCTCTCTGTCTCCCTGTGACGGGGGAGGGTGCAAATCTTGGCCCTTATCTTTGCCTGCAGCTCTGCTCACATTCCCTTCTCCACAAGCACCTTATCTGCCATCACTGTCAATCAGAGCAGATCAGGCTACCTACAGCTGAGCCCGCTCGACCTCTTCTGCTCCCCGTGCGCCCGTCAGCCTGCCTCCCCACATGTCCATTACCAACATTAACACTGTGCACCCTGAACCCGCAGAAACGTCCACACAGCTTTGTCCACCATTATTTGTTGCATCAGCTCTGGCATTTCTTCCCCCAAGTTTAAATTTCGAAAAATTGTCTTATTCTCCTGGCAGCCGTCTTGCACAATAATCATAAAATCTTTTCTCCGTGTGACAATCTGATTGCTTATTTGACCACTAAACTAAACAGATCTGTTCTTGTACCTGCTCACGGCAAAAACAAGGGTGAAATTTAATTTGGATTAAAGTTTTCCTCAGGGGAAAGGAGGCAAAGCGCAGGAGTAATTCAGTCATAAGTACCGCAGTAAAAAAAAAGCACAGGAGAATTTTTGCAATAGCTGTTTACCATGTGCACTGCAGGGTAGATAGGGAAAATAGGTTTAGTTTCACTTTTACACATAAAGAGAGAACCTAAAAGAAACCCCTACAGTACAACTATTCACATCATTTTAACATAGGTACGATTCAAACGCGTATGACATGTAGATGAACACGCACTCCAGCCCTCCAATCAGGCAGGGCCAGTGACCTCCGCCACCTGCGATCGCTCTAGGAAGCCCACCCATCAAAACGCTGTGCACGCTGCCCACTTTCACACACCCACTAATCAGAAGCAATAATCCAGACTGCCGGCATTTATGTTTCACAAGCCTCACCATGAGGGCAGCCGCACTGCAGGTACAAGAGAAGGAGGAAAAATAAAATAGCATAAATCCCCTTTGGGCAGGTTTAATATTTTTAGGCGAGGGCACTTTTATGTGGGGGCAGGTGTGCCTGGGTTCCCTAATGCTGAAGTAATTGTAGATAATGGAGTTTTTAGGACAGCTGCTGATGCCGGTTTAAGTAGGATTTGGGTAGAGATTTATAGTGGAGGGAAAATGGGCGGACGGGAAGAAAAGTTGGAGAGGTGCAAGCATGAGGGAGTGAAGTAGGAGGTGGAAACGGAGGCCTGTCTCAGCTTATCCCAGCGCAAGAGAGACGCAGGAAGGGGGTAAAAGTAAAATAATATATATATATATATGGCTCTATCTTCTCACATAAAAAGCTCTGGGATTGAGAGGGTAAAAAAAAATTAACTCATCCATAGTTTAGACACCGTCTGGCCCGGTGCTTCCCGAGAAAAGGGGGTTATAGAGGGCACAAGCTGGATGACTAATTGGGGAGGAAACGAAATGAGGCTTGACTCAATCTACACTCTTGAATCAACTCTGCCCTACAGTATGCATCAAATGGGCTCCCTAAGTGGTGCTCTTCCATTGATTATATCCGTTCAATGTTACGCTCCAGCTCCTTGTTGGAGATATTTGACAGAAAAAAAAGCGGTGGGTGTAAAAAGGGGCAGAAATCCCAGGGTAAACCGGAAAAGTAGGAATAGGTGCAGTGAGTGAATGATATCATATAAACAGCCATGAAAGGGATTTGAGAGCGAAAGAGAGAGAGGACAATGTGTGTAAAAAGTGAGTTTGACTCGCTGTAAATGCAGCGGCGCATGGCACTTTGCCTGGCATGGCACTCACACTTTATGAGGTGTGGAGGGGCCATCTCCCTCGCCTCTCTGCCAGTTTAATGATACAGTTTAAATGGAAAAGCTGGAGCGTCAGTCGCCACCAAGGACTCCACTCCCTCCGGTCCACACCGAACAGGTACGCGTAGATGCCTGCTCACACGAAGTTCACTTATGCACGTACAGGTTGATTTCTGGGGGGTATCGTAAAACTTATCGTTATCTATAAAGAAGTACTGTTTCATCTGACTGGGTGTGTGATGCCTTACGAACCTGGCAAATCTTTACTCAAACATAAGCATCAAACTTTCAATTACCACAATTCAATGCTAACACAGCATGTGTACACATTTACAGACTGCACAGGTGAATCATAGGCCTTGGCTCTAGGGTATAGCTGGGAATGAGACTGGGGAGTGACAGGAGGTGAAACTATGTGTCAGAGCTGTAACGTCGCCTCACATCTGCTCTGTGTGCCTGGCCAGCGTACACACCGCAGAAAAGGTTTGCGCCCACACCTCTCACCTATCACTGTAACCTCTCCAAGGAGAACATACCACTGTAATGCAATATTGATCTGACAACGTGTGTGTGTGTGTGTGTGTGTGTGTGCGCGTGCGCAGGTACAGTATATGTTTGAATGTGTCTGGGTGAGATATGTTCTCACCAGCCTTGTGTACGAGTGACTGAGCTGTGTGAACTTTGGTGATGTGTGTTGTTCTGTTGTTTTGTTTGTGTAACTGTGTAACTGTGTGTGCGTGTTGGGGTGTGTGTGTGTGATTTGATGGAAGCTATGAAAGCAATGCATTAATAAGGAAGAGGTGAGGTGTTAGCCTTGGTGCTATTCCTGACACCTCACTGTCAGAGACTTCCTCTGCAGTGGCGAGCATGACTGAATGGAAACTAGCAGGGGCATGTGCACCCTCATTCCACCTTTCACTTGTCTGCATCGCTACCTGCTCTCTCTCATTTTCCTCCTTCTCGCTATCTACCTGTCTAGAATTAGAAAATGTTGTACAAGGGTCATTATTCACACATACAATTGCTCTGAAAGCTTAGATTAAGTGAATAATAAATATGTAAATGACAAATCTGAATATGTTTATGCAGTGGTGCAATGCTTTCATTTATATTGCTCACATGTAGTTTGGTGGAAGGAAAAGTCCAAGGACTTCAGGCAGTACGTCCCAGTGCAACTTGCAAAAATACCATTAGAAGCTATTTATTAGTTCTGGGCCAACTCTACTGTAAATGTAAAAGTGCAGTCGCAATGTGATGTCATGCTCACAAAATATGTGTAGCACTGGAAATGAATCTAACCAAAAACATTATATGATTTTGTTGTTAATAATATATTTATTCAGTTTCTTTCAAAGTAAAAGTTGTTACAGAATTAATGTCTTTTGTGCTTTTTCAAAGCACTGTTACTTTGAAAGAACAAGAAGAAGAGGAAAATTGATATTAAAGAGCCACCAACGTCTTTAACTTACTGTTCTGGACTTAGTATGACTAATTTGAATGGTTACGGTTTTATACATTCTTCAAAATAAAAGTTTCTGGCAGCCGACTGTTGACTCTAAAAACCGTGACCTTATTCTGTAATGTTGGCTCATGTATTTTAGCATTTTTGTAGTATTTTAATAAAGCAAGACAACAAATGAGTCAAGTCGTTTTCAGTGCTAAGAGAAAAAAAACTGAGGAGAAACACCTTTAAAGCAGGAGGAATGTGGCCTTCATGCCCAGAAACACTAGAAGAAATCACTACACTTCATCATATTTCAGCAACTTCGTGTTAATAACACGTTCGCTAACAAACTTATTTCAATTACAAACACATAGAAAATAGTGAACCGAGCTGTCGGCTTCCAAAACTAAGGAGACCCTCGCACACAAACACACAGATTCAGTAGCATAGTATATAGATTAGACTCATAGGAGCCCAGAAACAACAGTTATTCCCAGTGCAATAAAACAGGCAGACTAACTAATAGAACCACCCACACACCAAATACACACTTTTATCACACACCAACTTCACCAACACACACCCACACACACAGACTCGTTAGCTGCTACATCGGGTGGTTGTTTTTGCCGTTGCTACTGTGACACAGTCTGGCTGCTCTGCTGAGAACGCAGCGGTGAAAATACTCCACTTAACAACCTCTTCTGATTACAGTTTGACTTTCTCTCTGTCTCCTTCTCTCCCTCCTGTCTTTAATCAGCATGTAAACAAGCGCAAGGTCATTTTCTTTCTTAAACAAAATGGGGGAGATAAGAGGAGCGTGGCGTCGTTAATCCTTTGGACACGCTGATGGAGGAGTTTGTCCTGGTGATGCTCTAGTGTTAATTATGCAAGAATGCATCTCCTCTCACGCTCCTTCTCCCCCTGTCTCATGATGACTCATCAAGTTTATCTCTTCCCTCTTTTACTCTCTTTTTCCTTTTCTCTGGCTCCTTTTTTCTGCTCCAACTCAAAAATGTCAGACATCCAATTACATATATTACAGTTTGCCTCTGAGATGCTATGCGTGTGTGCGTCTGTGCAGAGATGTTTTTTAGGCGTTTGCACGTGTCCACCTGTGATTAACTGCAGTGCTTGATAACTGCCAGAGTGATTTGCTGAACTCAGCAGCATCATGGTTTCCCCTGGTTTTGTCTTTAGTGATTACCAGAATGAGATGTGAGTTGCAGTGAAAGGCTGCTAACTTACCTGGCAGGAAGATAATAGTTGGGTGAGGGAAACAGCAAAACTAAGAAAAAACGGAAAAGGCTTAGAAAATGCCCAGTTCTCAACCCAGCTGTCTAAGTAAAAGGCAGCTTTTCAATTACTCCAAACCCATTTTGGGGTGTCAACACCTGTTTCTACTGAGACGTCACATTGTCGACAACTAGACTGAGGCATCTTTTGAATATCACAGAAAGTAGAGGTAGATTTATGCCTTGATCTTCTCTAACTGAATGGGATGGAAGTTAATTACCGTAATCCACAGCGGTTTTGATGATAGAAGGTAAAACTCCACACAGTCACGCACACAAAGATTCGTTTTAGTTTGTTTTTGATTTTTCATTCCAGTTGTTATAGCCAAGCAGCCTCATCTTGATGCGAAAGAAACTTTGATGTTTAATTGGTTTTAGAAATGTCATATTCCAGCGTGCAGCCTACGAGACGACCGTCCAGCCTGAGTAAAGAACTAAAAAGCGTCATTCTTGGAGGTGTGACAGCGCCCGGGCCTCATTTCCATCTTTCTCCACTATTTTTCAGCCTTCTTCTGTTCCCCAGTGAAGCGGCAATGTTAACAATGCTGTCCCCACATTTACCAGTTCTGCCTCATTACAGCTAAAGAAGTGGATAAATTAGCGCAGGAGAGCGTGCATGGCGGAGTCCAACTCCACCTGTCAGCGTCGGGAAGGTGGTTAACATGCGGATGTAGGGTGTGAAGGAACTGTGCAAATTACAAGTCGTATTAAAATAAAACCCATCAAGTGAGGCTGATGCTCATGGTACCGTTCAATGTCGCGAAGGTTAGAAAGTACATGTATACAAGCCTGAGGGCAGAGGAAGTGCAATCAACGAGAGAAACAATGACTTTAAAGTAACTTTAAATGAAATACATTTAAAGTACATTTTGAATGTGTGTGTTGACCTGAGTAATTTCTTTTATTGTGATGCAACGTAAGTTGAAGTTGGGCCTGGCGGTTGCCGTCACCAAAACTCTTCTGCCCCCGCAGCTTTTACACAAGCAGCATCTGTCCTTCTCATCTGTCGTCTTTATGGGCTGGTTGCGGACGCTCTCACGACCAACTATGTTTGTGCCCTGTCCACATTCTCCTGTGAAAAAGCCAAACGTTCCACAGTGTCCGTCGGCCCGTCTGCCAGGATTAACATGTCGCACTCTCCAAGGTTGAAAATCCCATCAGATGGAACGAAATTAATTTTTTGCACAACATTCAGGGCCACCAGCCACATCGAGAGACAATGCCGAATGCATCCCTCGATTGTGATTCCATTCACTCCCTAATCGGCAGGATGGCCATGCACGCAGCAGCAGTGTAGTAAATGCTTTCATCCCAGGGGGATAAGAAAAACAATGGCCCTTTTTAATTTCTCTTGCAAAACGAGCAGGAGAAAGAAAATGATATAGAGGTAATTGATGATGGGGAAAGGAGGGGGAGCTTTAGCACAGGTCTCACGTCCAGTGCCTTTTTGCCTCATATTGGCAACTACTCAGAGACACCGGGGGCTGACAAATCTAACGGGGAGGACAATGTGATCGACAACAGAACACAATTTGTCCGTTAAAAATGGGTGAAGGCCTTGTGTGTTTGAGTAATTAGTTCAAACTGCACAATGTCCATCCAGGAATGGACCCACTGAATATAGGTTTGGCATGTCCTCGCCATTTTGCCCTCCGCCCCCACCTGGAACACTCCATCTATGGCAATTAACACCTTTCAAAACATGTGCTGTCTTTGTGTTTGTATGCTTACATCTTTAAGCCAATGACAATAACTCCCACTTCAGTGATCGAAAGCTTTAACAAAGGCTTTAATGAAGAGCAACATAAAGCACAACGCAGGGTGAAAGCCTTCCCTCAGCTAAACTTTTTGGGTTATGCGTTCACGCTCTCCTCTGTAAAGCCTTTGTGATCGTTGTGTGTGATTGGGAGTAAAAATAACTGCGGCAATAATGTCAGTTGCTCTTTCTCAGCGTGCTTTGAGCCACAGACAAAGACATATGGCAGGTCTACGGTGGCTGCATCTGTGGTGCGATGCAGGGACAAAGTGTCAAGAACATGGATGCACTCATCCATGGCGCCGTGCTTAGTGCCACACAATACTGGTATTGCACAATCTCCGCCTGACCCATTTTTGTGTGACACATTCTCAAGTCAATTTTCCGCGCATTTCATGCAAAGAGAGCAGAAAAAAATGTGAGGAAGTCAAACATTTTGCTGCTCACTGTGGAAGCCGATGCTTTTCAGTTTACCCTTTGAAATGTGACAAGGAAGAGATAGAAGTTTCTCTGGGATCTCTTACTCTGTTGTGCTTTGTTGTTACACTCGAGTCAGGTGCTGCTAATGCTCACTACGACAAAAAAAAATGTTTATCCTTCAACAGGAACCTCTGCATTAACGGCAAGTATGAGATTGCGGTGCTGTCCCATACTCAGCATATTCCGCAGAGACAGTGTAGACAAAGGAGTGAAAGTGGTCGCCTACAGATATGATTAGAAAGGCATTGAGGGAGGGCAGGAAGAGAAGGGGAGCACAAGTGCACAAGACACAAAGAGAGGCTGGATCTTTTTTCCCTAAAAAATTTTAATTGGCTTTTGGGCTTCAGTAGCACCCAATTAGCATGCTTGTTACATATGCACCCCAAAAGCTAATTGGCCTGAGAGCAGAAACTGCAAGGCCCTGAATGGAGAGAGCAATATGCATTTAAAAATTCAATAGCCCCGACAGCAGTGCGCTGGGAGGGCACCTGGCAAACAGATGTAAATAAAAATATAGCGCTGCCATTGTAAATATTATACATTTCCTTTTGGTTTTATAGCCAGCTAGTGTTTAAAAAAGAAAAAGTAATGACTGTAATAAAGTTTATGGTCAATCAAAGAACATTATTTAGTCATCAGCTGTGTGATCAACAGCTTACCTGATTTACACAAATTGCCTTGATGCAAGCGAGAAGTGCTAATGGATTGAGCGTAAGCTACAGTTTGGCCCATGTTTGTGTGTAAATGTCAAAGGAATTAATCATATCCAGAGGTAAATCATTCACGTGCGTGACCTAAGACGTCCACATACAGCACCACGCTGCCCTACATGGAAGGAATATGCTGAACGGGCACATACACACGACGGTGCTACGGGCTCACCAAGGGCAAGAGGCTGAATCTCTGATTACATTTACTGTACAAACTGTAGCAGCAGGATCTGATGCACAGGACATCAAGAGCTCATTATACTCTTTACATGCAATTAATCAAAGAGTGTAAACAAAGCTCGCTCACAAAGCCACAGCAGACAGAGCTGGATTCCCTGGTGGCAATTCAAATGCAATCTACACAGTACAGGGAACTGTAAATATGAATGAATGTGCGAATTATGGAAAGTTTAAGACTCGCAGTGAAATCAGGGGGCGATATAAGAGGCAGATTGTCCTGCTGAGACCACACACACACAAATGATGTGTTAAAGAAATGTGTGTATAAAAGCAGTACAAGGACCAAAGTTATATCTGATATTAAAGTTGTTCATCATCTTTCTGCAGCCAGAATTAACATTATAAACTGGATGAGTGATCGCAAACAACACTTGTACTAATGTCAACATTTGATATGTTTAATATAATTTAAGCGGAATCTTTGCATCTTACCTACAACAACACCGTGACCTTCTGTTCTGCATAAACAGCCACAATAAACTCTTTGTACTGTGTTTATGAGTAAACACAGTGTTATGTTGAATTAACAGCGAGGACCAAGGTTTGTTTTTTGTTTTTCAAATAATGCTGCACAACCTGGGTGCTCACGTTCATAGTGGCAGTACAAAAGCTTCAGTAAAGCCTAATATAAAACGAAGTAGAAAATCTCAGACAAGGGACGTTCTTATCACCTGTGCTATTTTCCAGACAGGTGCCAGAACCAGTATGAAACAGTCCACGCTTACAGTCCTCTGCTTCGTCTGCCACAGCGCAGAGCCGACCGAGCACGTTCCCCTTTTTCTCCAGCCTTCTAATTTATGACATCTGTAAACTGTGATGTTTGCAAACTCCTAGATTGGATTAAACGGTTAAAGAAGTGAAGTCCATCGTTATCATCTAAATTTTGTGGAAGGATACAATGACATTTATGTCTAGATAAAGAAGCCATACTGTACAAGGGCATCGCCTTCTAACCTGGGTTAAAGGTATAATAGCAAGTGTAGGCTCATACACATGTGGGTAAAAATGATCAATGTGATGAATTAAGCAGATGATGTTCAGAGATCTTTTACAGGCAACACAGACTCACATTTACATTTAACCTTAAACGGCAATACTGCGCAGCTCCTGTGGCAAATGTGATTTACCTGCGTCTGCCTCCGCCTGTAAGATTAATTTGTTGAGTCCACGTTTAATTTTAATTCTGTGTTCTCTATATACTTGTGGGGGGAAGAGATGATATTTTGAAATGTCAGATGTCTCATCGGAACAAAATTTGCATTTAGGTTATGTGACTGACAGCCAGAACCGGACTGAGCAATCCCGTCTGTAATGCCACGTGGAGAAGCCGCTGAAATGGGACCAACCATTTCTAACCACCAGGCCATGACAATGACAATGAGGCTTGTCCACAAGTCTAACCCGTCTCAGTCTTTATGTGTGTCTGTCTGTCTCCTGCTCTCATTGCTTCCTCTCTCTCCCTGTCTCATACATGCATGAACACACACAGAAAGGCAGGACATCTTTATTAGCCTTCTGTATGCAGGCTGCGCTCGTGAGATTGCAGGACTGACCCCTTGCTGTGAGCCGTACAGGGAAAATGTTTATCCAAACCCCCCAGAACATGCCATTAACCTCTTTCGAGATCGAAGACACACAGGGATGTTCCACCGTGGGGGCAATAAAGACAGGAACACCTATTCAGGACCATCATGACAATCATCTCATTAGGAAGCCACGGGAGGCAGGATAGGGACACAGAGCCTGGTCTCTCAGGGGGTTTTTCACCGCAGTGTGCCAGTGTATCTAACATTCACAGAAGTATCTACAATATACGATGAAGCACAAACAACCCTACCGCGAGGAACAATACACAACCGCCGCCCTCCACACCCAACACCATCAACTTCCTCTGCCCACCACCTATGTAAAGGCTTTCCCGATCCCTGACTTCTTTCTTTCCTCGCTATCTTGCTCGGTCTCTCCCTGCTACTCTCCCTCCCTGGAGATTTAGAAGGATATCCTGAGGCTCTGATTAAAGCCCAAACTGGGAGGGTGTCTTGGTATGTGGTGAAAGGAAAAGGAGGGGGTGGAGTGGGCCAGAGAGGATCCTGGGCACCGGAGCAGCTTCTCCGTCTTAGGGACCCATGGGCGTAATTCAATCACACCTTGATAATTCCCATGATGTGAGAGTTGAATCCCGCTCGCACACATCAAGCACAGATAGACACCAAAGCTCACGCTCATCCCAGATTGAGGGGCTCCTCCTGGGTGGGCTTAACAGCCCACTGCTGGGTACATTCTACCTGTGTCGTTTGAAGAGGCCATTATTTTAATTGAAAAAGTTATCCGCCTGCCAAAGGCAAACAATAGAAGACGGGGGAAAATATGGGGGAGAGAATTAAAACAAAAACACCAGATGGTGATATACATGGTAAAAATGATTGTTTATACTTACTGTTTGATTATATGTGATAATGAGAGTGGGATTCCTCAAGGCAATTAGTGTCTGCAGCAGCCATATTGTGAGAGGACAAGGGAAGGACGGCACGGGGTGTTATGAAAGAGCGCTTATCAAATATCTCCACCGGGGTGATTAGTGTAATAAGACGGAGCAAGGTAAAATAGGCCGCTCACACGCTTTTAGTATGTGAGCAGCGGAGAGGCTGAGAAAGTAGGATGACTCCTTCCATCTGCTTCCATATCTGTGTATGTGTACATAATGCATACAGTGTAACCCGTGTGTGTGTGTGATGAAAATCCTATGTTAATGTATGTTCCCATGTCAGGCTGGCTGCCCCAGGGAGGTTTAGCCCATGACAGGAGGCAGGCTGCGGGTACTTACCCCTGGCAGAGTCTTCTGTTCATGGAGGGCGCTCTGGGCCTTCAGTGCTGACTCTCTGGCACAGTATGTTAGAAAGGCACATCCTACAGTGTTAGGGAGACAGAACAGGTACAGTACAGGCTTAATCCACCAGAAAATAGTTAGATGGAAAGATGAATATTTTATCGTCTGGTTTAAAGGATTTTAATGTTTGTTGTGCTCTTAAAAGTAAAACTTCAAACATACATAAGATTTTGGAAATGATGTTATGAAGCAACATCTTTTTAAGTAATATAAGTAATACATATATTAGAGAGCCACGGTCCAGTGTGTGGTTACTGTAGGTTTAGTCAAGACAAGCTTTTCACTTAGACTAGATGTTGAAAGCTCGTTGTCTTTCCTCAACCATAACGAATAGCTAATGCCTGGAGACTTTACTACAGTATCAGATTGAGAAGACAACTGTCTGTAAATCAACTAAACAAAAACAACAACTGCTGCCTGGGAACATTTTACTGAAATTATCAGCATCAACCGATTTGCAACTTGTGATTTAGGTTAATTGTTAGCATATCCACATTATGTAAACGTGAAATATAATCCTGTCACAACGGCATTCCCCTCAGAAAGGTAGTCGCGTTTTTTGGAAACACTGTTGAAAAGTTGGCAAAACATAAAATCCAAAAAGTACAAAATCATATTTATATCATCACGATGAATTGGAGGAATGAAAAGCTAGAGAACAAGACAAGACTTCTTCTTTTTTTTTTAAACCTGTCTCCATTGCAGCTGGATCTGATAATAGGAACATTTGTTTTACCATGAAAACTCCAATGTGTTGCATTTCTCTGTTTACTTAGACCCAGAGATCTGTGACATCGCTGCACTTTACACATCACCATAATATCAGCCTTACTGGAGATTCACAATCTATTGCCCAGAAATGCATTATATTAAAACAGAATTCATATACTCTATTGACAATTGGAGTGTGGCTCCCTGAAGATAATAGCTCCACACCCTCAGAGAAAATAGCATGCTGGGGAAAAAAGTTTTCACAATATGCCGCTTAGACTAGATGCCTACCATTTTTTACTGAATGTATAAAATATATACTTAACATGATGTATAAATAAAATACTGGGCGCAGTGACATGTGATTAGCATTTCACTCAGTATTTGGTCTTTGAATTTTGTTTTATAGCAAGTTGAACTGAAACAGCTGAATGTTAAACACCCAACAACGAGCTGGAGTGTCTGGAATTTAATCCTAAAGAAAGCGCTTATGCAAGATGCTTATTCACCGACCATCGTTTTTTCAATTACTAAAACATATGAGTACTAGTTTTGATAAATGATCACTTTCATAGTCACTGAACCAGTAACCCAGTACATTTTAGCTGCCAAATAATTAATACATTTAATGAGGCCTTTCCCTCACTTATCTCTTTAGACACGTCTTTAAAGCTACGCTGTGTTCTTTTATTTTAATAATAATTTACCTGAAAACTTCTGAGAGGTGCTGTGAAAGGTTTCACTGACCCAGACTCATTGAAAAGCCTGTCGAGATATTCACTTTTAAAGGTCTGTGTACAAGATGTGTCTTTAACCAAACAGAGAAGCCCAATCACTTGAGCCTGACTGGGTTTTTTTTTTGTAGGCTACTTATAAGACCTGACGGCCGGGCACTGCATCGCAGAGCGGGGAGAGGGAGGGCGTTCGGAGCCTTAGCTACCCAAAAGTTGATTTTTACGCTGCAACCAAATCTACAAAACAAAACATAGAAAAACGTGACAGCTTTCATTAAAAGGTGGGTAGTTGCTCTGTTACACGCATGGCAGGGCTGACAGTGGGTGACCCCATTCAGCAGAGGTTTTGCACTGTGCAGCATAATTTCCCATTACTACATCTCACACCTGCTGCCAAAGATTCCCATGGGTGACGACACACACACACACACACACACACACTCACACCCACACACTCACTCATACATACAGATGATCCTCGGCATGCAGCACACAGCACCCATCACCCCCTAAAACCTAGCAACACACTCTGGCACCCAGCCAAGAGAGCTCCCTTTGACGACAACCTTCACCCACCTCCACAACGAGACACTTACTCGAGAGGAAAAATCACCTAAATGACACTGATGAAACAGCACGCCACACAGCAAAGCAGAAAAGTTTGGGGGCCCGGGGAGACACTCTTCATCCTTTGTGACATTACAAAACTGTGAAACACGATTTGAGACTTCCTGAGGGGGGTCATGTCCCAGCAAATGCTTATGGGAATTGTAGGCAGAAACGCCTTCGCAATCACCCTACTAATTTCTAATAGGCTTCACCTCACAGCTTTGCAGATGTTTGCGTCCCTTGATTTCCCCAGCCATGCATGTAACAAAGGCTTCTCCACAAATCAGCACAGACTCATGAAGCAGTGATGGATGGACAGAGTTTGCCAGTAAAGTTTTATCTGAAACTTGTCCTCTGGGGAAAGTAGCTTCGGGTTGGTCACAAACTTGTTTCTAGGGAAACAAATCCCAAACTGGCCTAAAATATTTTTATAATTTCAAATTTTTTATATCAAGAACCTCCATCCATGAATACTAACTGGCAACTAAAGTTGTACAGTGAACAAAAGTGCCATATTCTTTGTAGTGGAATAAAAGCAAAGTAAGAGTAAAGTAAAGGACTATTACCTCAAAATTGTACTGTTAAACAGTACTTGAATATGCTTCTTATACCACTGTTTTTCCAGGAGCAGGCTCGTAGCTGCATCTAAAACAGGTGAACCCATCTCAGCCCACTGCCGATATGTGCAGCCGCTCTGATAAACAGCATTTGATGTTGTTACTTTAAACTTGTTAAACTGGACTGTTTGTGCATAACAGCCTTTAATATTCAGGCCAGCTTCTTTGCCGCATCAGCGTCCCCCAGGAAGATCGGCAGGACTTTAGGAAAGCTTCATATCCAACAATGCTGGCTCGAGGGACATCTGAAGCCCAGAGGAGTCTGTGAGAGCCAGTTGTTGAACAGATGAGCGTTCAGCTTAGAGAACACGGGAAGAGGCAGAATGATACTGTTTGTGGGGATGTAACAGGAAATGTAGCAGCTGGTAGCAGGTTAGGGCTGTCAGCTCAAAATTCTATGTTAACTAATTGGCATGAGATTACATTCATACTTACAAGTTATTCCACATTGCTTTCCCCTTGATATTAGATGCAATCAGATGGTTGTGTTAAAAGCAAGCTGCTTTCATTGATTTGGAAAAGGCAAACTGGTCTCCAATGTGTGAACAACAATACCACAAAAAATTGACTTTGACAGCAAATGCAAACATAATGTTCACTGTGATCATTTAGATTGCTTACACAATTAAAGTTTACATGGTATAGTATTTATACAGATACTGAAAATATGTTCATTATTTTTAAACAAAAAGAATTCTGGGACATCAAATGAGAAGAGCAGAGAAAGAAAACCGTGGACAAGCTTTTGAAATTAAGGTAAGTAGCTCTTCCTGTGACGAGCAGTTTAAGTGGGGTGAAAATAATACTTTGGTAATCAAAAACAATTTACCACACTACAATTTCAGAGAGGGCCGAAAGTTCAGCAAATTATATTTTAAGGCAAATGAAAAACTAAATGCTGCAAACTGGTTCAAAGAAAAAGCAGAAAATGTGAAACGTGTCATTGTGTTTGCTCCACGCGTTTTAGGTAATTACTTAAAGTACTTCTTCTTCCAACAATTTGTTCTAAAATGGAAATTAGTATGTGCTCACAATTGCATGCATTCAGGCATTAAGAGCAAATTATGTTTTTTTTTCAAGGCATCGGGTACCTGTAATTGAAATCACTCCATAACAAATTTGTATAAAGTTTCAATTCATTAGCAGTGAATTCATGAATCATGAGGAATTTGCTCTCTTTCCCTGTCACACGCCTGATACAAGGAGGTTTATTAAACTGGAATAAAATGTAGATTCTTTTTCGAAAAGGAAAAAAACTAATATGTAGAACAAGTGGATGCAGGTGAACATGATGGCCTGACCGTCTCATGGGAACCGAGGCAAACACGTTGTGAGGATTCGTCTATCTCCTCGTGTTTCTGTTAACCACGCTGTTACCTGCCTGCGCTGCATCCCATCTCTCAGCCACTCTATCCGTCCTCTGTTTAGAGCCGGCTGATCGGGGGAGCTAGCTGTCTGGTTCACACACGGCCCCCTTTCTAATGATCAAAGAGGTCATCTGTAGACTTAAGCTACACCTGTCACTCAACTCACACAACCTGTCAGTCACCGTCTGCCTCTTCCTTTGCAACACTCGCCCGTAGCTAAAAAAAAAAAAACAATACACGCATCGACCTTTAACTCGGCGGCTGTTACTAAAAGTCACAAAAAAAAACAAGCAAACAGTCTTCAAACTGAAAAGACACGTGTGGATTTGTTGTTAAATTCTATGACTCATTTGCAATTAGATATTAGTGCCCTACTGAGAGTTACGTTTGACATTTCAATGCCTAGGAGGGTTTTTTATGTCTGTTTGGCCAGCTATTTATAGACAATTACACTGCATGGACCTACCAAGGAGAGCAAAATGGATGAGGATATTTAACAACTCTTTGTCTGTTCCTTCTGGCTGTGTGGTGCGGCTCCGAGTCCCTCCTCTCAGCATCACGACGGATTGATAGATAAGGCTACTCAAGCAAAAGATTTGCCCCCCACTAACATTCAGCATGTCTGAACAATGCATGCGTTCTGGCACTGACACTAAGTATCACGATAATGTAGTGCTCAGCGTAATGATGCATGTTAAACAGCACGACCTGGCTGCACCGCGCGCGGACGAGCACCACGTCCGCCAGTAGTGTCAAGTCATCCCACACACTGGATGAGGCTCCTTGACAACACACAAACTATCAGACATTAAAGGCAACCGTTTCTAACAGCTACTGTACGAGCCAGGGTGTGACCATCAGGTAAGAGGAGGAAATAAAAAAACCAGACAGAGTCAGTCAAGTATGGAGAAATATGTAAGTGGCAAAATTCTCCAGATTTGAACGAGTTCCTGAAAAAAACGCCCAGTGGAAAAACTGACAAATCACAAAACATCTGTTCAAACTGATGCAGTACAATCTGCATAAATTAGTCATGAGCAAACATGACATTTTTTGATTTCTCCTAAATCTATAATTATGGTGCAATTCCGTGTCACAGGATATGAGCTGTGAAAAAGGAGTAGTGCTGCACATCATCCATTAGGTACGGTTTGCTAACTGATACTAACATCAGCTATCTCAAATCAAATCCTCTCCAAACACTAACTTACTTCAAAGATGCATTTTAAAGTAGTAGCCCACTTTATTTTTGGGGGGTTAATGGAATCAAGCTGATTAGATCTTCCCTCTGAAAAATGTGAAAAATGTCTTACTATTTATGATAAAAATGTGAATTGAATTTGTGATCATTTCACAACATTTGATGCCTCGAGGCTTTTGACAACTCTACATTGGCATAAGATGA
Source organism: Macropodus opercularis (assembly GCA_030770545.1). Taxonomy (NCBI): domain Eukaryota; kingdom Metazoa; phylum Chordata; class Actinopteri; order Anabantiformes; family Osphronemidae; genus Macropodus; species Macropodus opercularis. The sequence goes on along the minus strand of CM061091.1, from coordinate 4,136,627 downwards.
ATTTAGGGGGGAAAAACAAAACACGCACTTCCATGTGAAAGTACAGTAGACAAAAGATTAGGATTTTCTCATGGCTGATTAATACTGTTCATCTACTCTATGGTGAGTGAAATCGTATTAAGATCCACTGGTAGTTGCAGAGATGAACATGTATCCACACTCATACTACAGATTTCGACAGGGTTGCAGTGAGTCTGCAACTTCGGGTCATGTGACCAACTCTGTCCAAATATCCGGGCGTCAACACCAACCAGTAGAATCTAATGTACAGTCCACTAGAAATCTAGATTTCACTCCAATATGTGTTTAACTAATGTAATGTATTGACTTACCAGCAAACGACTTCAGGCATGTTACTGAAGTAACATTAAAGTTTTGTACCAGAAAAAGGAAAAACATTTTCATCAGTAAAAATAAATCCCTGTGCAACTATTGATGTTGTTAATGTGCAGTTATAATGCTGTAATATAATTAATATCATGTGTAGGACTTCATCTTACTTTTATTTTGCTTTGGAAAGTTTATTTATGTGAAACTTAAACTTGTCTTAAACATGTAATTGAATTATACGGACGGTTTGTGCAAATGACCACAATCCAGTTTCAATAAATGAGCAGTACTTTAAATAAAAAAGCAGAAATCTTACCTGCAATTGTCCAACAAAAACTTTTCTCATTTTTGCCATAGTCACCCAGTCAATGTCAACTTTTTTTACATTGTACTTTGATTTTTCTCTGTTACGTATTATACTCTAAACCTAATGTAGGTCCATTGTATTCTCAACATTTACCCCTGTTTTCTTGTACGTTTTGTCACCAGGCAACAGGTATCACATGCTCATACAGATGGAGGCATGAACATAGCCAATAAGAAAAACTTGTGCAAATAATGTATTGGGGTAATCTGATTAAAAGAACGTCCCTGTGCTCCCGAAGCGACTTTAAACATGGAGCAGGATGAAATGGATGTGATGGGTGCACCAGAGATGATTTGAACAGGCACACAGGCTGTCTTTAGAACCGGATTATCATTCCCGATGCAGCCATCCGCCAAACTGTTGACATTCAGGAGCGTTTGAGGACAGAGTAAACAACATGACCATGACTCCATAAAAAGGTACGACGAAAACAAGAGCAGTAGTTTTGCGCACCAGCAGCTGAAGGCTGAAGGAACAGGTGGTGCATGGAGACCTTCAAGGCTGCTCGAAACAGAAAGCTACGCTGAGCCCACGCTCGCTTCTCCCTCAAGAGCGTTTCCCTCACACTGATCAATAAGATCGTGAACTGTGGCCACTGATTTACGTATCACACATAATTTGCCGGCTTTGTGAATAGATTATTTTAACTGGGGGTCGACTCATTGTGCTTGTGTGAAGATGTCACGTGTGTGTGTGTGTGTGTGAGAGACAGTAAGGGATAAAATATTTCATTTTAAATTACAAACGTTATTACAACGCAACAAACTATCTATAAATTAGCACCAGTCACAATCAGAACTAATCATAACTAATATTATCTAATATTATTTCCAGTGCAGCACAGTCCTTTAACTCATAATAAAATACTGAACCGCAGGCTTAGTACGATCCACTTATGACATGCAGAGAAATGGAGGAGGGTGCGTCTTTTGGATTTACTTTACTTCAGTAAACTTACTGTTTCACTCCTTATTAACAAATGCCCAAAAAAGGATGAAATATATGAATAATAACAATATTTACATAACTAGTTGTTATGACTATTTGGGAATTATTAGACAGGTTACAAGTTGTAATATTATTAGAAATAGTGATGGTGTTCAGTGCCTGTAATAAGTCAGTGTATACAGAAACATGGAAACTAAACCACTCGCTTTTTTATTACATAATTTTCAAATAACTTTATTGGAAATGTTGATGGAGTATCTACTACTTAGATTTAGGCCGTTTTTGTGCATCAGACTTTTAAACGTTCGTCATTATAACTATCATTACACTGACCAGCCCCTGATTATCCGTGTCCTCTCTGCAGAATAATTACTGAGTGAACTGATCCCGGCCGTTCTGTGCGGGGCTGTGAAACCACGAGAAGCGACAAGACGCTGCACGCTGGGTCTCAGCCTCTACTATTATCCCGCTTTGTACTTCCTGACTGCATCCCGCCCACGGAGCACCATCACAACACAGCTGCCGTGTAAATAGTATTTCCCACAGCTAATGACGTCCGAAAAGTAGGCTGCATGTGAGCCTGCTAAAAGGTCAAAGCAGCATGTCAACTCCACCTTAATCAACGACGCTGATTGCCTGATAGTGCTTTGCATTTTCCGCTCCCCTGACAGCGTTATCGTTCCCTCACTGTGCGGCAAATGGGCTAGACTGAGCTCTGTTATCCTGGTTATTATCATTATTATTTTAGTAAAACCTTTCTGCAGCTGCAGAAATAACACAGCCTCCCCGCGCGCTTGCCTGTCCCGCCCCCTTGAACTGAGATGCCCAGCACATGATAGTCAGTGTAAACACACAAAGGCGTTTTCAGCTGTAGTATTCACGTGGATGGGCTGGACGCGCTAACAATTAACCCTGCGTTCGCGAGCCACTCACATTCCACGTGTTCTCCCTCTCACGCCTCACATAATCGTGCGCGCGCCGCATGCGTATGCGTGTGTGGGTTTGAGTTTGTGTGTGCGTGTGCGCGCTTGTGTGTGTGTGTGTGTGAAGGCTCTACGGGGCTCCCACTCTGTCCCAAACGTCTGCAAATTAACACACTTTCCATCGCTCTCGCTCCCGAAACTGAACTGGGACGTTCTTTGGATTTCTTTGTCCCTAATTCTTTTTCATTTCTAAAGGAACACAAAAGTGACGATACCAAGAAAACCAACCTTTATGCATCCCCGTAAACCTGTCTTTCAGAACAGTGAGTTCGTATATCTTTCCGAATTCCTCAAACAGGGGTTTCAGGTCTTTTTCCTCCAGGTTTCTGGGAATCTGCCCGATGAAAAGCTTGATGGCGTCGTGGTCCTTCATTGGGATGGTGTTCTGGCCGATGGTAAGCCCGTTCATCCTGCCGGCGCTGTTCGTGGTGCTGAATCCATTCTCTTGCTGCACTCCGTTTGCAGTGACTGTAGCCATCTTTCCTCAATGGGCCGGCGGGCTGCTCTCTCTCTCTCTCTCTCTCTCGCTCCCTCACACACACACACACTCTCTCTCTCACTCTCGTTCCCTTCCTCTCTCTCTCTGTAGTCAACTGCACGGCGCACACTCCCCCCTCCGTTATATCCTCCCTCTCTCCCCGCTCCTCCTCCGGTTCTCCCTCCTAACTCTCTCCACTCATCTTCCTTTCCACCAGAAGACCCTTTGTTTGGAGTCAGCTTTATTTATTTATTTTCTCTTATGCGTTATATGTTTTCATTTCTCAGATCCCCAGCAGCTCCCCCCCTCTACACACACATACACACCATGCCCCCCTCCCACCTCAGCTGCCACTTTGCTTCTGACGTCAAGTCGTACTCCCACGAATAGACCCCGCCCATCGCATAATTTGCATAATGAGCGCTGCACGGGCCAATGGGAGAGCAGGATGACTGAGCGCCCCACAGGGCAGAGTAGGAATGCAAACATTTGTGTAGAGTGGAAATCTTGGGACATTTAAATAGTGCAAAGGCAGCATTTGTGCTACTTCTCCTGTCTATTTCCGATCACTGACTAGTCTTATCAACAGAGTGAAAATGATAACAAATAAAAAACATTCATATGATTACTAAACTATTCTAAATAGTATTTCTTTCTCCTATGGAAAGATACAGTATATACATAACTTCTAAATTTCTCTTTTGCTTTTTTTTTTCATACTGAGCATCGAGTATTTAAAAAGACAAGCAGCAGGGATGTGAGATCTCAGGACCAATCCTGAAAGGCATTGCTTGTAAGTGCAGGCAAGTGTTGTATAAATGTTTTCTACAGTAGGAGTCTTTGTCCTTAGAAGCCTGCTGATGTTCATTCCAGCCATCTAGGGACTATTTCAAACTTGAAAACAAACATATTACTCTTCCTCCACTGCATTAAGATAATGTGCATAGGTAGAGAAGAAGGGAAATGCGAGTTTAAGATGGTGTCAGCTGAAATCTCTCAGATTTGAAACTGCTTTGTGTTGCTGTCCATGGTGCTGAATCAACGTTCTCTTTCAGAGGATGTGAAATAGATTGTTGGAGTAATATCTTTACATGTTTGCACTACAGATTCTCAGTGCACCCTGTCTCTGGTCTACATACTGGTTTCCAAACCGCAGTGGGAATGTTGCCTTCAACGTCACTCTCTTCAGTCTAGTTTAGTTATTTGTGCAATTGAGCATGTGCACTGCATCGCATTACTCGCAGAGTTGATTATGTACACAGACAGGTCTAATTAGTGCACGTGGGAATAAAGCATCAATAAGCAGGAAGTCCAGCTTCTACTGATTCGAGTAATTATGCTTGATAAGGTGACAGTTATGAGAATGATAATGTCTGAAGTATTAGCTTTGGTGTATACTCTGTCTGTCTGTCTGTCTGTCTGTGTGGAGTACATTTCAAAATATTTGTATGAGCCAAAACCAAATATAACCCTAGCAAAATCATTCAATCATTGAGCTGACCCATTTCCCCCCCTCTGGTACCAATGCAAATTTGACATTTGAGTGCCTTTTCAGTGAGTTACTTTAGTGATTATGCTATCAGAGGTAAGGTCTTATCTATCATAAATAGACAACAGGTTGTCACCTTTTTTTGAAAACAACTAACGATTTGATAAGCACATACATTTGTAGGTGGTCACCCCAGTGGAAAGTGTCACATATTTGGTCACCAGGTAGTCAGCTTTGATGGATTATGTGCTGTGTGCTTTGCAGTCTGTATGTGTATGTGTTCACTCCTGATGCTTGTCAGAGTGAGTGGTCTTTGGGGATAGTTGTTCTCTGAGAGCAACTAACGGTAACATCTGGTGCTGCATTGGCTTTGTCATGAATATTTATTTATTTTCTATTTAATCGTGTCTTTGTAGACAGTCAAAAAAAAAAAAATCAGCTCTGAATGGGGATCAAAAACACAACAGGTCTCCCTTGTCGATATCATCAGGGCCATTCCTTTCCACAAAGACATAGCTAATTTAGCTTCATTGCTGCTTATTGGCTTTGTGATTTTTGTTTCCTTGTTTTTGTCAACTCTCTGCGGGACAGTTTGCCTGCACAGCTGCAAAGACTTGGAAACTGCCTGGCGGGAGTAAATGCAGGTACTGCATGATCTCTTCAATTATGCCTGTGTGTAAGCATCCTTTTTGTTTGAACACAGGCAAGCGTATCAGAAAGGTTCTTCTTCTTGTCTGTGCCAAGCTCAGCACCTGGATGGCTGCACAGTGCCCCTCTGCCAATTGCTCTCCTCTCAGACAAAAGAGCAGTCAGAATAGTTCCAGCTGTGTTAGTGAAGTGCAGGAACAACACAGAAGAAAAGAAACCCCTGAAGGGTATTGCACACCTAGTGGCATGTTTTTCACAAATTATTTTCCAATTTTTGGACAGAAACTGGTTCTGCCTATTATACATGAATGTTTCCTTTATTCCTTGCTGTGGCAACTAGAATTGGAATCAGTGTACAGTGTAGTAATCTGTAGCATCTGCAACCTGCATTCCCAGGTTAGACAAAAGCAGTGAATACTGCATTTCACACAATGCAACTGCTATTTTCCAGTTCTGACTGAGCGTCGCGTGTGATTTTACTACCAAAATTATTCACACTGGTGTCAAGGTGACTTGTTGGAATGTCACAGACACACCACTACCAAAAATATAGCCTCTTGAAGAAGCAAAATCAGCTACATAAGTCATGCATTGTGCATAACAGCTTGGTGTCATGCACAATTCCTTTATACTGTGTGTTCATTATCCCATTAAAGTGGATATATGGAGTGGGCCAGGTGGAACACAGTCATGCATGAACATTTTTAACTGTCTGTTTTGTAGAGTGAGTCCAAAAGGGGAGCAACCATTGATATTCATGGCACAGCCAGGATGAGGTGTGACAGTATTTTTTGTGACTCCATGAGTGTATATGGTAATACCAGAGCAGCCTCAAACCTCAGCTGCAGCTTTCGCCGGAGGGAGGGTTGCACCGTTCCCCCCCAAAGATAAAGAGCCGCTCACTCAGAAGCCATAATTTTTTCTTAAAATACAATTTCTTGCCAGTTCATTTGCTTTGGCGCCGTAGGGAAGGTGCAGGAGTGATATTTGGTCGAGCCTCAACACAGTTTTTGGCAAATTAAGTTTTGCTCATTTTTCTTTTGAAAAGGTGGATTACATCTCTATTTTCTCTTTACGGGTGATGTTTCATCTGCGCTGCTGTTGATGTATTGCTGAATGATAAACAGGCGTCTGTTTGCATGTTTAAATTCACTCGTGACGCAAGGTAGCGAATAAATGAGAAAAAAATAAATAAGAGGTCACAGAGACCACAATGAGTCATCTGCTTTCTGGCAGCTAATGAATCCCAGAATACTCTGCGTAAGCCTCAACTCATTCCAGCGGCATAGTTAAATGCAGCGTTTGCATTTTTCCTAGATTTTAACTGTTAATCACTATTAAATGTAGCTTATGAGTGGGCAGCAGGTGTCCCCTTGGCGTCTATTATACAAGATAAGCTTGACTTACGGTAGAATTAGAGTCAATGAGGTTATGTTGAAATATTATAGTTATAATGCCCAAAAATACTGTACATTTACAAGTTTTAAATATGCAAAGATGCGGTGCCAAAGGAAGCTTGCAAGGCGTCACTAAGATTATGTTGCTGCTGTGCCCAGTGAAATTGCAGCAGATTCTGACACATAGCTGCAATACTACAGAGCGTCTCAGTGGCATTAATATATTCGTCATGTGTGAGGGTGTCGTGTTCCTGGCAACCTAGATTTCTCTTGTATGGATTAAAAATATCTGCGGTGGGTTTAGCTCATTATCTGTCACAGTAGTACAGTACATACAACTTTTATAAACTATCATTACACACTATAAAGTTGCTGTGTTTTATAATGGCGTGTGAACAAAGGCTTATTTTTTTCATTTATCTCTGAAATAAAGATTCAGTCATTTGTAACTTCAGTAGAAGTTGCCATGTGTCAGGGGTTTAATATATCATTGTAGTTTATCCTTTTGATGTAAAATGTATCAAAGCTGTTTTCAAAGCCACTCTGAACTAGAACTGTTCCATGGCCTCACTTTGATAAATTGACCTAGTTATTTTATCTTCCTAATGTTTTAAAAAGTTTAACACAACATACTAATACACGCACACGCACACGCTTATGTGCGCGTCAAAAGTGCTTGCGTGCGCAGAAATTTTAAACGCACGCTTTGATACTAGAGAGACAGCTGAGAGACAATTACATCTCAGTTAACTAACAAAGACCGTGCCTCAGCAGAAAGCAGGGAAAAGCTCTATTGATGATAGAAACTAACTGGAGAGTGGAGGTGCTGAGGTTGGGGGATGTTAGCGTCCGTGGGGAAAGTGTGACCCAGGGTGTAGGCACATCTCAGCCGATCCCAAAGCCTAGTCAGGAGAGATGGAGCGAGAAAGAGCCAGTTATCAAAAGATAGAGCAGAAGATTTCAGGAACTTGAAGAATTAGCGAGCCCAGGTCTGCGTTGCTTAACTTGCATTAAAGATGCTAGAAAATACACAAACATTATTTGCTTTGTTGTGGAGAGCTACATGTGATATCCACGCTTATATTTGTACAGAAGACACAAAGCCCTAGTCAGCTCCTCTGCTTGCTGCCTAAAGAGGTGATCGTGTTTAAGAAGCATATTCTCTGTGTGTCCATAGAAACACAGTGTGTGTAGAAATGCTAATGAACATGTTTTTCAATAATCTTTAGGTATAGTGAAGATACTGTACCAAGGTAAAGAAAAAGATCTCTCTCGTCTGTGTTGCCAGTTTTGATGCATAACGTATCTGAGTGCAGATGATTCGAAGAATCCTTTAATCCCTCTGAGTAAATAATACATTTATTAACAGAATAAATGCATCACTGCGGATTATTTTTGGAGGTTGCAGGAAAGAATACGCCCCATGTTCCAGTTTTTTTATTCACTGATTAAGGACATGTACAGGATGTGCAGATAGCAATCAAAATGTAATATAATGAATGCAATGACTGCAGATGTTGTTAACATGCCTGTTAATGGTTGGAGCAGGACAACTGCTAATATAGTTTCTCAAAGTAGTGGTCCCTGTAACCGCGCTATGAATGACCTTTATTTGACTAAAGAGGCTCTTTAAAATTTAAAATGTCTTTCTGGTATAGACCAGGAAAAGGCGACGCGACTACAGACCATAAAATCTATTGATATTTTAACAGCTTGGAAATAAGATGCTTTTGAAAGCTATACTCATACTGTAAGTGCATTTAAAATAAACACCCCTCTGAGCTTGTCATTACCTACAATAACATCAGCGCAATGTCATCAGTGTCTGAAAACATCACAACGAAATTGCTGTTTCAATTTGCAATAACATGGCAGGACAGATGTTTTTGTACATATAAAATTAGAGCGAACTGAAATGTAGATGAACCAGTGTCCTTGGATTTCAAATCAACGTTTTTTTATACTTAGCAAAGGAAAGCCCCTGGAAACATGGAAGCTATTACCATTATGGAAATTAGTATCAGTTATCTTTTCATAATCATCATGACACAATAAAAAAATCAAATTGTAAGGAAGCATGATTGAAAGATTAGCCCGGTAAATGCCATTGAAAAGTCTGCCCTTGTGCTTTAATGGCAAAAAACCAGCAGCAACATTTTTTAGAATTGCAGTGAGACATAGACTGTGAATGAAAGTACAGGGATTTGTCTTAGTGACACTGCTGCACAGACATTGACGACTTGCACAGGCATACTGAAACAAAGGCGCAAGGACAACCGGACTTCATACCCTGCTAAATGCAAAAAAAGAAATATGTGCCGCGTAGTGTTGAATACAAATGTCACAGCACAGGATAATAGTCAAGCACAGACTTTTGGAAGCTCAGACTAAATACAGTGCTGCAACGCCTCTGCTGTTAGTTGGTTAAAAAACAACAACTGTCTGCTCTGTTTTACAGCTGCACTGGTGAAATACTGGCTGCTCTGAAGCTGCCTACATCTGTTTAGTAGCTTCAATTGCAGTGATGATGACAAGCATGGGCACTTGGTAAGCTGGGCTATCATGCTTAGTCAGTGATTGTGCAAATCACAAAGTCGACACAAAGTCAACACAAAATGCAAACTCACACGGTGCACAGAGAAAGCCGCATGCATTAAAGTAGAAGAAAGGAAATTAAATCGAGAGGGCTCCGTTTGGGTCATTTATGGAAGTTCTCCTGACTCAGCAATATGAAAGTGCAGATTTAGAAACGTTTGAATAGGGTGATCAAAATGGGGAGCACACTCCAGATTCAACTTTAAAGCCCCGCTTCCCAGCAGTAATAAACATGCATTATTTATAGCTCCTTAATGTAATAAATTCAATATTAAATTAAATAAACTGCTTGAACAACTCGAATATGAATCCGTGTTGACATTTCTGAGAGTCTGCGGGGTGGACCCTCACACTGCACCGCTCAACGGCACAGCGAAGCTTACACAGCACTCAGCTATCGTCGGGCGCGATGCCATGCCTTGCACCAACAACTTGCACTCCGTTTCCATCAGATGTGACACACTGTCTGGCGCTGCAGCCAGTCAAACCTTGTTAGTTGCTCTAGCCTCTGTTCGGAGTGAGCAGGCATTTTGTCATGCCGGATTTTGTTTATCTTATATGCAGCAGGGATTGTTTGATCTTGGAGGGTAGCTTTTTCTTCTGTGGGCTGCTTTGACAGCTTGTGGTGAGCTGATCTGGAGTTCCTCGCAGCAGCACCAGAAACACACATTGTTAATGGGCGTCTTTATGGCACCACAGAGTTGTCATTACGGTCTATTTTTACTTTGGCGGAGGCCCAGCAGGATCAGCGGCGTGGCATTTGAAGCTCACACCGTTGACTCTCAAACAGCACTGCTTCACAGAGCCTACACAACTAGTTCACAAGCTGTTCTGTCACACATGTTGCCTTCCATCACGCCACTTTGGAGAGACTGAAATAAAGTAGCGTGTTCTCTGCTAAATCTATTTTTCATTAGCTTTTAGCACCGTGTTGTGCAAGGCTGTGCTGCCATTAGAGTTTGGCTTCACACATCAAACCTCCTACATCGCTTTACAACTCCTAAAACCTTCGGAGGTTCCTCATTTGAGTCCAGAAATAGGAAGCACAGTGTAGAAACACAGACAAAGGCATATTGAAAGAGAGGGAATTTTCACAGTTTTAATTCACAGCTTTAACTAAACAACATGTAAAATAGGCGCTATAGCTTGATGCATGCTTTGTAATTATATATTATATATATATATATATATATATAAATGAGAAAAAACATTCTTTTCACCTTTGCTGTACCTGTTACTGTCTTTGCTGCTTTGCTGCTGCTGAATCCTACAGTTTTTCGACAGGGTTACATATGTTGAAGGTACACTTGTGTGTGCGTTAGTGTGCTCTATAAGATTCTCACAGCAGCCTGAGTGTGTGGCAGAATCAAAGCCCACCTCTCTTAAGATGTCTTAGGACCTCAGGGGTTCAATATAATATGTTTTTTTATACTTGTTTTCTAAGAAGGCTTCGTTCCCAATAGTGTGCTTCCATCTAATATAATGCTGTTTATTGAGCTGGAAGGACAGGATGTGTTTGTGTTGCAGTGTAAAGGATGTATTTGGTGTCTCCAAGCACTCAAGGTTGTACAGTGAATACTGTATAACTGCGCTGACACAGAGTACAAATAAAGATACAACCACTCGATGTTTCGGGCCATAAAGTTTTTATATATTCTCCTTTTTATGAAACATTTCCCTTCCTAATGCTATAGAACTGCAGAGCATAAGGAAGAAACATGATCATTTATCGCTTTGTTATTTAACTTAATTTCTCACAAATATTACTTTCACGGTTCCTCTATTCTGTCTCCCTGCCTGAACGGCAAATCAGAGACAATTTGTTCTGTTGAGTATTTCGTAACCCATCCGCTAATGTTGACCTCATGTTCTCTTACTTTGTTTACCCATAATTCTGAGCATAGTAGTGAGCATGAAGACATGCAGACAGACAATCTTTGCTGTAATCTATTGTGACTAACAGCCATGTAGCAAGTGACTAAAACATGGTCACAGCCCAACCCACCATTTTACAGTGATAGAAGACATTTTAGTCATGGATGCATTAGCATTTTACATTACAGTTCAAACAAGGACATTGATTAAGATGTAGACTTACAAATAAACCTTTAGTTTCTGCATGTTAATTATTTTTTTTAAATAGTAACGTGCAAGAAATGTATGTTTTGTTATAATAATAGAAAAACAAAGATCCTCATTCAAGAGTAAACAACTAAAAATCTCGTTGTCGTACTAGCTGTTCTGACAGGGGCTGACGCTGAAGGACGACACACAGATGTGACTGATGACTTTCCAAACTAACCTATAATAACTTCCATGACAAATGTTTAGCAGAAAACTGACATAACTCCATTTACTATCTGTGTGCGTTTTACATCGTTACTTCAAAGACCGTCACCCAGCCAGCCAGATTGCATCCATTGTTGGCCTCTGATGGATCTTTTGCAACAATCAAGAGATAAATCTGTTTTCTATTTTTGGGCTCTGACAGCCTCTACCTGTATGCAGCTGCCTGCTAGCCCCCGCCCAGACAGTGACTGGCCTAATGTCTGGTCGCAGTGGCTTCCTTGAAGCACTCCTGCAAGTTAATAAATTCTGGGCCATCTGTTTCCATACAACCCCTTTCCATTACCAGGTGCCCGCCCCCCATCCCCCACCTCCCCGGACCTCTATCTAATTAACTTTCCTCTGTCTTCTTCTCATTGTGCCCACTTTCAAACTGGGAAAAGAGGTAGTGAGAGAGAGAACAGAGAAAGTGAAAGAGGGGATAGGTAAATTTGTTTAACCTGATGTTTTGAGGCAAAGTAAACAGTGCTGTAACCTAGTTAGCTGCAGTGCTTTTTGCTGCGATTTAGCAAAGGTTTTATTAATAACCATGTGAGTCTGTGAGTCTGAAGGGTACTTAACCATGCAATAAAGGGATGGGGCATTGAGTGCCACTGTTCTGCTCTGTTCTTCTCTATGGAGAGGAACACTAATTGCTAGTCGGGAATCTAATGAAAACCCTCCAAACAAATAACAAAGCAGACAGTGAAGAGTGTATAAAGTAGAACAAAGGGAGGAGAGCAATGCAAGGAGAGAATATATGAAATAATTATAATAATAAACACTCCTGGTATAGCTGTTAAAGGCAGTTAATGCTTCACAGACAGTGAACCAACAGTAATTCAAAGTCACAAAGAGCAGCCATAAAAATGCCAGCCATGAATTGAAAAAGGTATTAGAGATCAATAAAACAAGTATTTATTGCACATATAGGGTAGGTAAAAACAAATAATATAAAAAGCCTTTCTATGAAATATGTTCTTGGAAGAGATTTAAAAGCTGACCCAAAGGGACACGAAATGATCTCATTTCATCACTGGATGGCTTTTTATCAAATAAACATGAGCAACATGTTTTGCTCTCACAGATTTTGTGTCCTTTCTTTGGATGAATGCTATTGCGGAGAACAAAAATGGCTGTGGGAAGATAAACAGCTCTCTGTGGCTGAAAAGGCCAGGGATGCCCACAGCATACAACGCTTTTAACTACTTTTTTGCTCTCGCAATCTAAGTGAAAGCATCCACCATCAAGACGGTTCGGGTGCCAGGGTGCCCCGTGGTTTTGCTATTAGTCTGTAATATATTGGCACAACAACATGGCACAACGGCGCTACAGTGTGAACATACATGCACAGAGAAGACTAGCAAAGGCACAATACTCCGCGCAGGGTTAGGATTCCCCATTGTGGAGGAAATCTAAGTTATGTGCCTGCATTAAGCTGTAATGTTCCTGGAGAAGATGAGGCCACTTTTTATGGTGAGGCTGTTGACTATTCATGAACATCATGAAGGTGGCTGTAGGAGATTAGATTCCTGCTGTTGCAGAAAGCCCTCGTAAGTCCACCGAGTCATTTCCATGTTTCTACCTGAGCTGGAGGTTTATATGGTTCTTTATAGGAAGTGCCAGCTGTGTGACCCCAAGGACCACAAAGTCTATTCATAAACTACAATGAGGATGCATGCTTGTCTGTATGAAAATAAGGCAGCTTTTCAGAGGAACAAGGTTTCTACCCACTGGCGGCCATATTTCTGACACATGTTTGAGGCATTTCCATTTGCATGAATCCTATGCATATTACATCGCTCCGACCTGTTGGCTACCACGGGAATTGTCATCATCGGTTGCAGGCAATAATAATAAGTTACTGCTGCTTGTCATATGCCATCCTGCTTCTACTATAATTCACGTGCACGGGACCATTGTCTTTTGGACCCGGGGGCATTTTGTGTGCCTACGATTTCAGTTTTTATGACACAAGAGTCTCCACCAATGCCAAGTGAACCGAAACCTGGCACGGGCAGAGAATCACCTTTCCAAATGAATGTTTCACGTCCCTCCCCATCTGTGGGACGCAGAGCGAAATGCACAGCCTTCGTGTTGACATAGTCAGAGAGGACTCCACGCGAACAAAACAGCAAGTGATTGGGATGGTTTACAGCTCTGAGGAGATCATCCGGGAGGGCATGTCCCTCATTACGGCTGTTTGGAGAGAGGTCTGGTCATACCAGCATGCTCTCCTCCGTGTCCTCCACGTGCAGCAGGTCAGAGAGGGAGGGAAAAGTCTCTGACATGACCTCCAGTGAAGTGAGCATGTCGGGAACCGCTGGAGACTGGGGGCAGAACCAGTACCGAAAAGGGAGAAACACATGCTTTGCAATCAGCCATGAAATGCAACCTGGCACCGATTGGACTGGGTCTGCAGGGAGTCTCAAAAGACGTAAGTCTGCATAACAACAGGGGAGGCACGGGCAGAGGGTGAGGGATGCGGGAGGGGGGTGTCGGTTGTGGGTTTGTGGATACGAGGTCATCGTACCTCACAGGGTGTTTTATTAATGTAATTAAACATGGGCGAGCTCTCTGGCTCTGCATCATAGCTGACCTCCACAGCTGAGGGAGGGAGGAGAGCGAGGGAGAGACAACAGACAGGGGAAGTGAGCACAACCATGGAAGGGGGAGAGAGGGAGGGAGCGTGCAGGAGAGAAGGAGGTAGGGATAACAAGGACAGGAGATTGTCAGGATAAGACAAGATAAAACAAGAGAGGACAGAGGTAAGCAAGAAGGATAAAAAGAGATAGATGCAGCAGGAAGCGGGAGTGTGAGGGGAAGATGTGAATTCAGTCAGAGAATTAGTGCTTGTGAAAGAGGGGTCAACACCAGGGCAAACAAAGGCCTCCGGGCCTGGTGCGAAATGTGAAGAATGTCATGTAATCATATTAGACACAGTTCAGTGCTCTGTCTAAACACTGGCCTGTGCTCTCGGTAAGCATAATGATAATGCACACTATTTTATCTCCCCGCTCCCCCTTGTAATTTATTATTATATCTACTTTATAATGCATAGTAGAACCCGTGAAAACATTTTAGGTTTTTATGTCTTTCTTTTCGGCGTCGCATCTCATCCACTGGTTGCTTTTAAAGGGAACGAACCTGCCTGAACGTCTTCAGAATGTTGTGCTGCTGCTCTGTTGTGTTCATTGTTTAGGTGATTCTAACTTGGAGCTTCTTTTTATTAAGCAATAATATTACAATATTACATATTGTTTAGCAGGTCAATTAAATACTGTATAATCGTTAGCGAAGCGAAAGCCCTGTTAATTTGCACGAATGTCTCAAGGTCCTCTGTGAAAGGATACGGCACACAATGAGGCCTAAAACTCACCAGAGCTGTTAGAAAAGGGTCGAGCAGTATTCACCACCACACGCGACAGCTTGAAGTGCACCCCATCACAATCCATTTCTCATCTCCACGGCCGGCATCCGACGCCTTGTCACAATAATTACATTTCTATGTATTAATTGATGACTTATAATGGAAACAAGAGCTGTAAGGGAATGTATCAAACTTTAGCAACAATAATAGCAAAGGCAATATCCAAACAAATATCAAATGGACAAATGAGGGAGAGTATTAGATGTGATTGATGGGGGGAGCAGACACAACCACACACACGCGTACTCTGGGACGTCTGCTGCTGTGTTTGACAGCCTTGTTTGACTGTAAATGTGCTTGTATGTATAGATTAAACAGGGAATGTGATACTTTGGGAGAAAAGCAGCTAATAGAGGCAGGAATGAGGAATTTGTAATCTGCGCCAGAATTAAATTACTATCCAATAAAGCTTATTTCACAGCACAAAAGGCAAAATCACCTTCATCCATAAGCTTTTCTATTGTCATCAGCATTTATACAGCTGAATATCAATGCAGAAACACGCATTCATTACATTACAGATATGAAAACTCATTCGTCCGATGGTCTCTAAGTTCAGCGTCGCTCAGTGATGTATATTTATTTTTTCAGGTATAAATATTTACAACAGCAGCATAATGGTTATGTGCAGAATGTCATTAGAATGTATGCTTTCCTCAAGTGTAATGAACTGTGAAACCATCACACACAGTTAACGATACACAATGCAAGCACCTAGTGTGTCCATGTATACAATTAGTGATGCTACAGTGTACTCTAATTGTCTGTTTTGACTTTGCCTTTTTTCGTCTTTTTGAGAAATGCACTGCTACTGACATGAAGAGAAGGAGCAGGGGTGATGGAGTGATTCATTTATGAAAATCCTACTGCATATAGAATGGTATGGAAAAACAAAACTGTCGTGTTTTTATCATTTCTTATTAACCTGTTTCCGTTTAACAGTTTGAGCCATTTTTAAACGGAGCCGCGTACATCAGTGTCTTCGACAGTCACTCCGTCACTCTGCACGTCTAAGTGCCGTAGCTGGAACAGATGAATATGTTCACAAATTGACCGCCCCTAAAATTGTGCTGATGATCATCCATGAAATTATATTCTCAATCAAATCTGAAAGTCCGCTGATTTTAACCTTGACTCTGGAACAGTCAAAAGATCTGAAGAGTCAAGCAAGTGGCCTCTGAAAACAGCAGAGTTAGAAGCTAATGTAATGGTTTAAATAAACTGCAGGTACTACATTAATTAGGTAATTTAAAATGAATTAGTACTACCAACAAAAGCAAACGAGAAACGTTTTGATTCAATTTAGATTTGACTAAGTCTTGAGATGCTTTTGCTCTTCACCCTGAACCCTGAAGTCCCCCTTTAACAGGAAAACAACTGCAGCAATTACTGCACATCTATTGCAAGGCAGGCATTTTGTCCATTAGTAATGAGACATGAAAAATCATACTGGGCAAATATGAGGTGAATCAATTGAAGCCTGTCCTAGAAAACCTTTTAAAAGTCAAAAGCCAATTATCATTCAGCATCTCTAATGCTAACTTTTGGACAGAATTGTAAGATATATATTAAGTCCAGCCTTCATCAGATTTTTCTTGCCACTTCCTGTAAGTATCAAGGTTAGACCAGTTCACTAGACACTGAACTCAAGCCATCCTAAAATAAAATCTGGAGCACGCACAGATGAAAGAGAGCTGTTTTGAATAAAAAGCTAAGCAGGGTCTAAAGCCTTCATAACCTCCCTGAATAAATTTGAGGGAATTCTATCAAGGCGACTAGATGGGCCTCATATGTAACACAATCTCTGTGAGACTATGCAAAAGAAATGGTCCCAAAGCAATTTAACAAATGAGCAAAGTAAGGCAGGTCTGCAGCTGGAATTAGAGGAGATGGAACAAGGAGAGTGAGCAGACTGACCAAACACAGAATGAGACCACCCCAGGGTCCCGACCCCTCCGGGAAAATAGGCTGTGTCACAAGTTAGCAGAGGCAGTTGCTGTGGTCTCATACAGAGCGAGTCTGTGCCGTCACACACACCTACAGAAGCTCTGACTCGGATAAAACACAATGTGTCATCGCTCATTACACAAGCATGACTCAGCATCTCTTCAGCAGCGTTTTAGAGACACTGGGACACTGTGATGGCTGAGATGAATTGTTAATTTTGAAGGTGAATATTTGTGCATATAATAAATACTTCAGCATTTCAGCGTCACTGGTGAAAGAAAGTTGGTGTGACTTTGCAGATGGAAGTTGACAGTGAGTTCAGCGGATACATAGGTCAAGTCTACGTTTGCCTCAGGTGTTTTCAGTGAACGTGCTGGGACGCTAACACCTATCACCCTCCTGTTAGCATATGTAAATCTAATACCGAGTCATTTATCACAGCTAAAGGGATTTGTAATTCTCTCATGAAGCTTTGTAACAAGACTAGCCTTGGGACACGCCTGGTGCTAATGTTTGAGTTTTTAATTGTATTAATATTGCTGCCACAGTTTGTCAAACAGTGGCTTTAGGGTGTCTCACTGCCCTAAGAATAAGGGAAGGGACTGCAAAGAATAAAACATTTTTATGTAAATAGTATATTTTGTTGCGTATTGCATAGTGTTTATTTAAATTCTTCCTACCTACCATAGCAAGTCAATCGTTTCTTCCTACAGTGACAGTCTTCATTACTTTACATAAGTGTGCATATATTCACTGCTCTGTAAGCCATGAAGGCTGCAGTTATAAATGTTAGTGAGTCTTTGTTTTGTGATTTTGGAGTAGTTTACCAGAAAAGCAGCTATTAAATATTTCATGGTAACATCTAAAAAATGATCAAAAAGCCCTCATTTGAATATGGCTTCAGCGTTGGCAATTTTTTCTTTTTATTATTATAAAGCCTGCCACTAAATGTCTTATTGTGTGCACAATATGTCCTGTTACAGTGCTGAATATATTAAATGCACTGATGTATTATTTACAACAAGTCTCCATGCACAGTATATTACAACATACTGCATGTGGCGATCAGATGTCGTTGGGTTTGGGAATGATTGCAGGTTATCAGGTTACCGGCATGAAAATTTAAGCAGCACAAAACCCTACCACACAATTGGGACGCTGTAAGAGTCTAAATTTATATGAAGAAAATCAATTCAGAAAAAAACAGAGATGTTGGCAGGAGATACATAAACCTTCTAGTTGTAGTTGGCTAAAATTACAGCACAGCAAGTTCACCACAATGCAAAAAAGATGCTCATAACAATGCATTTATTCATATTTCTGTTGGAAATGTGAAGCCATAACTATTGAATGCTGGCTTCTAGTGTTACCTATGTTGCAGAGAGAAATATAAGCTCATTGGATGTGTGGTTTTTCTTTGGGCTAGTGGTGTTCCACATAAAAAGGAAACGACAAGTTAGCGAACATCTGGAAGAAGGAAGGTGACAAGGAAACAAGTTACTGTAGGAGTTGTAAGGGCATCTGTTTGGCTCTCCTTCCTTCTCCAGTCTCTCTTGGAGCAGAATCTCTCCTTCTTCCTTGTTTCTGGCATCTTTATCCGAGGAAGACAGATGGATTTGCTTCTCCCTGGATACACTCTTTCTCTCTCTCTCTCTCTCTCTCTCTGATGCCCATGCATGCATTTATACACATACACATATAGAGTAACACACAATAACTTACAAAGCACAGACACTGTGACTTTGACAAACCAATAGACTCCAGCAGACACAAACTCACTCGCTCATCACTTGGGAAACGGACAGCTGTGCAAATATGCCCAGCCCTCATTCTTGGGATCTAAGTGGCGTTCCAACAACAACAGCAAATATTTCCCCTGCTGTCATCTTCTCTATTTTCTCTCCCTGATTTGTCGGAAGCGTGCCCAGGAAGTGGCAGGAGAGGTTCAGCGGCTTCGTGGAGAAGCCAGGAACCACAGCAACTCCCTTTTTCCTCTTTCCCTCTTGCTCCTCCAGCCAAATGCTGATTGTGGGGAAAAGTGGCAGTGAGGTGGGACCCTACCTGTCCCCTGGGGAATATGAAATGTTAATTTTGCGACATGGACTGATTCGGTGCAATCTGGAGCTGTCTGATAGGACCTGACTGGAGGCTCATTTGATTAGCCTAATTCCATCCTCTTGTGGACCACCGCAGCAATGCTCCAGAAACACGTGTGAAGGCATTAGGCCCACAGTTAATGAACAATTTGTTCCATTTAGCAACAAAATACACCGTGAGCCATCCATGCACAGTGCACAAAACTTTTCATATTTCAGACACCTGCGCAAAAAAAATAAAAGTGAACAACTTGCAAGTGTCTTATCAGTTGTATTAAGTTTTCTCTGCTGAGATTATGTTTAAATGTTTGATTGCATACTGTAAATCTATCACATAAATTGGTGTGTTAAAACACAAGGCCTGAAAAATGTCTTCTCAGCATGAGCTCAGACATCACTTGTGGAGAAGTCACTCCACGTTCACCTCACGTGGCACATGTTTCACACCCTCTCCATATGTTGTGTTTCAGCATACATCTCCATGTGTGAAACACCATGAGTCACAACATTCAATAAACAGCAACTGGAACAGCCAGACATGTCGAGGGAACAGTACATCTTAATCACATCCAGTCTATTAGACGGTAATTTAGTTTTATACCTTTCTGTCGTGCAGACAAGCTACAGATTTGATATTTTATGTGTTTTTTGGCAAACAAAATATCAGCAGCAAATACATTCAGTATATTCAGTGTATTAATAGAACCCCTGATTTATTATTGCTGTACATACAGTATATACCTGCACATTACATTTAAATTTTTCTCAGTGTTGTCTCGAATCTGCTTTGTGAACATTAAACAGAGCCGAGCAGGATGAGGAGGAGCTTCACTAGGAAAAAAAATGATATGATAATGTGTATGTTGTTTACTGCGTTGAACTTACTTGAGTGGGTGGTTACATTAATAGCAGTCTCCGTGAGCACATAAAGCGTGACTGGTGCGTGTGTTCCTAGATTCTGCAATGTTTGACTGTTTTTGCCATCACATAGGATGACACGCTATTATACAAGTGAATATAATATAGACAAAAACTCTAGAGTATTGTGCAGTGGTCTTACAATGGACTGTTCCGTTAGAGTAAACCACTGAACACAAACATGTCGGTATGGTGCTGCCAGATGCTCTTCTGCCCGATCACATGAGCACTCAATCATATGGATCTGTCCTGTCTTGCTGTACCACTATGGGATCCAGCTATAACTAAAAATAAATCTTTGTTCCTCACTCCTATACCTTTCACTCACCACTGTCTCTTCTGTTCATGCTTCAAATGTGTGCCTTGCTCTGGCTCGCTTTCTCTCCCTGCCCTTCCTCCTCCGGCCTGCCACGATCTCATTTGTCACATTTACAATGGAAACATCCAAATTTACAGATGCTATCAATTAATCACCTCCGCTCTAATTACAATCCAATTAACCTCTGTTTCTATGCACCATGCTGCAGGACGGCCAGCACCCTCCCCACTCAATCACACTTCTCGGAAAGAGAGAGAGAGACAGATAGATGGAGAGGGAGTGTGGAGCAGAGCGACGTTTAATGGAAGGAAAAGTAAGTACAAAGGAGAAAGGGATACTGTAGATGGACAGCTAGACATATAATGTGGTCAAAGAAGTGTGGACACCTCCTGCTGTTCTGGAGTAGACTTTGAATCTTGGTCAAGGCCCATTAATTTTTTAAAATGAAGAGAACCCTTGTTGTTGTAGCTTAAAATATCATAAAATATCCGTATGTGAACTTTCGACTCAATAAACCAGGTCTAACACCATCGCACATCTGCACACATGCAGGACGTATACAGCTGTAGATAAGTAACTGAGACAGATAAGAAAAACATTAGTACAATATAAAAGCCATGAGAAGAATGAGCTGGCGTCTCAGTGGAGGATCACAGGTGTGACTTGTACAGAGACAAAGAGACAAGCGACAAGAAAGCTTGAGGAAGAGAAAGAGAGACTGTAGGGAGGGAGGGGGGCGAAGGGCTGCTGCTGCTGCTGCTGTTGTCAGGAGTATTGAAAAGAGGAAGGATGTGTCCTTTACAGGGGAGAATATTCTCCTGGTGCCGTCACAGTGAACCACCTGTACACACAGAATAAGTCTACTGAATATACAAATATCCATGCATGTACTTTCCCATATGGTGCGGCATGTACAGTACACGATCTCAACAACTGTTAAGGTCTCGCACGCGTTTAGATGCACACACACAAACTGTACCGAAGAGAGGTGAGCATCATTTGCGCACACACATACAACAGAAGACGCGCGCGCACACACACACACACACACTTACTCAGCTCTAACACAGATGGATATACACCACAACTATTAGCAGCTCTGGATTTACAGTGGCCCGTCAGCCTTCAGCTTTTAATGCCACATGGGGCCTGTTTTACAGCTCTGCCCCAGGGCCCCAATCGGCTTTCAATTAGCAGGTGAGCTGCAGCCCTGTTTCCAATCAATAGCCCAGTACAGGCAGGCTGCAGGCACCCAGGAGCCCCCAGCTTGGTGGGAGGAGAGGAGAGAAAAGGAGGTGGAGAGAGAGAATGGGAGGGAAGCTGGCAAGAAAGACTAAGGTGGAATCATGCCATGCTACTGGGCCAGAGGGCTGTTTGAAGGGGTTGGAAACTGTCACTTCCTTTTAAACACAAACACACAGCAAGAATCACATCAAGGCACGATTTGTTTCCAAATTCAATCTTCAAGTCTTCTTTTTTATTAAACCCGAAGAACCAGGCTGATAAAATCAACAGAATAAAGACTGGAGGTTGCGCTGGGCAGCTTCCAGGTGCGAATGAGTTGCTGCGAGAATGTATTCAAAACTTTCCAGGAAATGAAAGTCGACCTCGCAATGAGTAAATGAAACACTGATGTTGAGTTTGCGATTAGTTTGATCCAAGTTTCTAGAGGTTAAAAGATTTAGATTTGCTAGAAATAATCTCTGTGGGATGAGAGAGTGGCACATTTTATTGCTATTTTCTCTAGTTGAAGTGTTTCCTCAAAACAAGTGGCGAGAATTTCAAAGCACGCAGTTATTCAGCTTTTCCAAGAAAGCGTCTGATAATTTGAGGAGGCAGTTGAAAGTGACTGGGCGGCATTAGATACAAGGGAATTTGTCTCACAAACACTGTTTGGCTGTTAAGACAGCTGATTTGAAGGCAGATAATAGGAAGAAATATTAAAAGATGGAAATGACTGACTGCATATCTTTCATCAGCGGAGCCTGGGAGGTCAGTCGCATCCTTTTATTTCCAGGGACATCAGTAAAACCAACATGAAATAATTCAAACTCAGCTGACAAACAGACTGACAAGACATTATAATGTCTCTGCACTGGAAGTTAAACATTTTATAAATATAGCACTGAATACAGATAAAGGAGTTCAAATATTTTCAGCCTATAGTTTGTTGCCACCAGAAACACTGTTAACCACATGTTTGGTATTGTAACCATGGTAATGAAGACCCAGTGTAGCTGCTGCCAGAGGGACTATATTTCAGAAGATAGGTTTGTGTTACGGTACAGGAACAAACAACCTACATGAGCATTTAGGTTACAAGGCATAAATATGCATCTCCTGTATACATGTCACAAGTCACAGCTGTCAAATCTGCACTCTCATCAAGACTCAGCTCAACCCAGCTCCACAGAGAGGAGGACCCAAGCTAAACAGAATTAAGTGTTTTAATTGTCATCCATCTCACTGAGACACCATCGCACGGCAAAACAGCCAAGTCATTTTAATTAGACTCACAGAGCACCACATGCTTTGGTCCCTACCTCCAACACATGAAAAATAAAAAGCCCATTCCCCTTAGTGAGAGCAGGGGGGGGCAGCCAATGTAGGCAGCGTGGCAAAGAACTGGCATTCACTGAATAGTGGAGCAGAGTTTTTACATCATGCTGTACTGATTGTGAGAAGAGCAACCTCCATCAAACAATCTTCCGTCTCCGCTTCTTTTTTAATATAATTTCTTCCCCACCTGTGTTTTGTAACCTTGTGAGAAGCCGGTAACAAAGCGAGAGTGGCGCATGTAGGATAGGTTAGAGAAGATTGGAAAGGCAGTGAGGGAGAAGAGACGAGGAGGAGGAGAGAGGCTACGGGGTTACTGGACTAACATGGGTGATTTTGAGGAAACGCAGCAGCAGGGGGATGGCAAGGTGGAGGGGGGTTGGGTAGACGGGGGAGAGGTTGGGGAGATAACTGGGTCTCCGCCAGCACCCTGCTCGTCTCTGCGCCAGTTTTATCAAAGGGGGCCAATGAGGGTCTTTGAAGGCATCCCAGCAAGAGGTGTATGATTGTGCATGTACGTGTGGTTGCATTTTATGCAATAAGTGAATGAGTTCATGGGTGTGTGTGTTTATCTCTCTCTATATATATGTGTGTGTGTGTGTGTGTGTGTGTGTGTGTGTGTGTGTGTGTGTATGTATGTATAATTCTATTAATGTATGTACAGTTTGCGCATGTGTGATGGGGAGCAGCCTGCTGTAGTATGTCTCACTTTGAGTGGTGGCAAAGCAGAGCAGGAGTTGCTGGAAGGCGGAGAGACAGGCAGCTCTTCCCTCCACACATCTCTGTTCAAAGGCGCCATCAAAGTCTGGCAGAAATGTCAGTGCTGCAGGCAGGGGACCGGCCTCTGAATGTCAGTCCTTCTCAGGTCAACACTGAGATTCAGCCTGCCTTGCACAGACAGAAGAAGGGGGAGTGGGGGTAGATGAAGACAGAAAGAGAAAATGCAGGGACAGTGATTAGGGCGACATGAAAAAATGACGGAGGGAAACAGAGCAAGATGAAGTTAGGCAGAGAAGAAGGTGAGAAGGAAAAAGAGTGAGATGGCAGGGGGAAATAACAAGAGGAAGGAATGAGAGAACATACAAATGTTGGGTTTGGTCATTTGTGAACTGAAGAATGAGTTTCTTTCATTCTGTCAGTGTGTGTTTCTGGATGTCAAGTGACTTCAGGCCAGAGATCAAGGAGTAAGGGAAGTAAAAATAAAAAGAAGCTGAGAAATGAAAGCAGACAAGGCAATGCAAAGCCAGAGACAGATACTAAATAATAGCAAAAACAGGCACACAGATGTAGACGATGGGATGGGTGCTCTGCTACACACACACACACTAGTGATTGTCCCAGCACAGGCCATGAGGAGCCTGTCAGATTACAGGAGGGTAATTGAATGGTAAGGGAGCAGACAACACATCTAGCACAGCCGGACTCCAGAGGCGGCCGCCACCATACCAGAGCTCAGGGGAAATTCAGGGGCCACTTAATAGTGAATTGGAGATGGGCCATTGTATGTATGTGCGTGCGTGCTCAGATATGAGTGAGCGCATGTGTGCTTGTAAGCGTTAGTAGGTGTGGGACAAAGGAGTGGGTCCATGACAGCAGTGAAATGGTCAAAACCTGCACAGGGCTGATTCCAGAAGGTACTTCACATGACTGGGGGAGGAGGGGGTAGAGGACACAATCCCATAAAGCAAAGAGAAATAATTGCAGACATGCAAATTGGTACAGACGCACACAAAAAATACATAATGAGAGGAGAACGAGAAGAGGAGAACAGAAAGGGAGACAGTAGGAAAGAGGCACAGCAAGAAACGGAGGAAGGCTATGAGGCCGAGTGTCCATCTGCTAATGAGCATCTCATGGAAAAATTGACAAAATTGAAAAACTGAGCAGTTGAATTTGACAAGTAAGTGTTAAGAGGCACAGAACAGAAGCTCTGTGCATCGCTGCACGAGGAGAGAAAGACAAGTGACAAATGAGTGTAGATTTTTTTTTCCAATTGCACTTCAATGGCAATGAACGCTCAGTGTCATTTTATTCCCATATGAGTAGTGAGAGATGAGCTGACATGACGCACACAGTACTCACACACACACACACACACACACACATACATTACACTGAGGGAGGTGTGCTAGTACAGGACGGGAAGAATGTGAAGAGATGGAGAGAAAAAACTGAAAACCAGAAGAAAGGCACACAGAAAGAAAGAGAGAGAATCAAAGGTACTGTAAGTGAGAAAGGGGGGAAAGAGGGAAGGACGAGGGAAGAGAGAACAAGAAGGTCTGCTGGGTGTAAAGTTTCCCCTGTATGTGATATGTGGATATGGGGATGTCATCAAGCCTGTGAAGTGGAAATAATAAAGAATTAGGTTTGTCTCTGAAGACGGGAATTAATCCAAAATGAATTACGAACGGGGGAGAGGAGGGGAGGGGGGATCAACATCAGCTATTTCCTTTTCCTCTGCTTTGAGGGAGATAGGGGGCGGTTTGTGCGAGCGCTGTGAATCCCATAAAAATTAAATTAATAACAAAGGGGAAACACACGCACAAATAAAAGTGGAAAGAATTGTAGTATGGGGGTGGGGAGAGATAGTCGTACAGAGAGCAAGGGTACAGATGGAAAAAAGACAAGGGAGAGATTTGAGGGAACTGAGGGTGGGCACTGTTGCTGCCAGATTGCACTGCTCTTTTGTTCCCCCTCGTCTTTCTGGAAAAGGCTGCCGGTGTTAAAGAGGAGATGCCACGCGGGCCATTGTAATAAATGCCACTTGTAAATTGCGGAGTGGAATTATACAGCGTGCAGATGGATCCATACGCCTGAGCAAAACGTGGCCAAAAAACCGGGAGCGATAATTAAGACTTAGGGGGTGAATGACAGAGCCATTTGTGACGACGGAATATGGCGTTTCCTAGCTCTCTGGGAAACAGAAGGGCTCGGAGAGGCTCGGTGTCACAAAACATTACCCACACAGCTGCTGGCTTTATGAGCAGCAATGGTGTACTCCCTTCCTCCCTCCTTCTCCCGCTCATCCTCTTCTATCTCTTTCTACCCTCTCTTTTTTTTTTTCCACCCCCTCCCCCTTCCACACACACATACACACCCCTCTGCTCTTGATCACCACACAGCGGTGCTGTTCTTTCCCAGGCTGTGCCGTTTCAAAACAACCCCCCCCCCCCCCCCCCGCATCTTCTCCCAAAACACCGTCACCGTCAACTCCACCGTTCAGCGACATCCCCTTCACCTTTTCCACCTCGCACCACCATCATTGCCATCTCTGAGGGGCTAGACAAGGACTTGTACTCCATCATTCATATCTAGGGAGGAGGAGGCACTCGGCATGCACACAAATATGGAGTAACACCCGGGCTGAAAATTCAATAAAAAGCACTGACACTGACAATGCTTGGTACTGTTTTGAATGGGAGTTTGGGCTTACTGGGACTCTGGGCTGACTGTAAAGCAGGAAAATCGAATTCAGTTGTTTTTCTTCCCCCCAACCCCCCCTTTTGTTAAAAACACATTTTTTTGTATGCCACCCCTTCACACACAATGTCCGCACGAGTCCTGCTACACTGCTGGTGAGCTTCAGGAATCATGTCTGTGCCTTTTTTCATACTGTACTATTTCTTTCTAAAATCATTACACTGCTTTCATTGCACACCCGGGAATCCACTACACCTGCTCAACAAGTGCAGCCGCACTGTCACATACCTAGATGCCCTCTTTGTTTTATGTCATAAATTGTCGCTGTGTCGCTGCACAAGAAGAGAAAATCTTGCACATTTATCCTACTTGGCAAATAAAGTGATTCTGATTCTGTTGTGTCCCCCAAACTCTGCCCTCTAGTCTCCGTCTCTGCGTCGAGTCCATCTATCTCTCTGCCTGGCTGGCTCGCCTGTCTTCTGGTCTCATCTACCTCTTTGTCTCTGTCCCGAGGGCTTCTACAGCGTGCAGAGTAGCCTGAGAAGACTTAACTCAAACGAGACCCCTTCGCGCCCCGTTAAACCACCGACCTTCTCTGTCACTCCTGTCGCCCGCCGCTGCCGACAACGGGGGCCTGAGCTGCAAGCTAAGAGACCCTGGGCTCAATAAAACTGTGGGTGATTAAACAACTCCCTGTAATTGCTCCTTTTGTGGGGGAATCAAACGGTCACACTTATTACAGAGGCTGGAGAGAGCGAGGATGGGAGCACTCGCTTCCATCGAGGTCAGACGCTCTCTGTGACCTTCTGCCCTCCCGTCACCACACCTTTATCTGACCAAACAACCAATGTGCGTGTGTGATTAAGTCCATGTGCGTGTCTGTTCTGATGCCCTGTATATAAGTGCCAGTATATGTTAAGTATGCCAAGATGCCGCTGGAGCGGCGTAAAGTGGAATAACACCAGAGCTCCCCTCAGTGGTCAGTGGTTGAACTACACTAGGGTGCACGAGTCCTAGTTTGGTCCAAGCTATGTGCATTCGTGTGCCATCAGCCAGCAGGTTCAGGTAGCGAGGGACGTAGTCAAAACCAGGTGACCGTGTCCTACGTGAGGACTACATTTCAGACTAGCATACACACATACCGATATCAGTACAAAGGCCCAGATACAGGTCCTGTCAAATGGGTCAGCTTACAAAAGGGAGGGGCCCCGACTGCAAAAACCTCAATTACGTACACAAAGTGCCTTTTACGCGTGCTTGAGTTTCCCCGTGATTGTATCCACTCACACACCCAGCACTTGTCATACACATACAGGCTGCCCTGCGCCAAAACAGCCATCAGACAGTTTTGCAGTGGTTCGGCAATGAGACGTGTGGCGCTGGTCTGACGGTGAAGAGCTTTCTGTGGTCGGTGAGAGAGAGGGAGGACAGAGTGAGCTCAACAACTATTAGTCGTGTGTTGTCTTACAGAAGCCAGGTTAAATTCAAAGAAATGCACACGAACTTGAATCTATTTGTGATGCAATGAATCGAAAACATTTAAAATTACGTTTGTGCTGAACATACTCTACATATCTCCAAGTAGTTCTAATAAGCTGTAATGGGGTGGTCATGCTGTGTCGACAGGCAGCATTAAAATATCTCTTCACCATATTTTGTCCTGCCAATCAATAGAAAGGTTACATTCTCAGCAGTGATTGACAAGCCAGGTTTATTTACATTAAGCACATTTTATTAATACTCACATGAAGAGCTTAATGGTGCAATGTGTTTATAGAAGTTATTTTTTTAAACCCCAATTTAAGGTCATTTGTAATCATGTCAAAAAAGTAGCAGAAAATATCACCCATATTTTATTAATTCAAGTTAATAATAAGTTAATAAGTTACTTCAATTACACAGAGATACTAGTAGATATGTGAGTATGGATGAAATTATAATGTGATATTTAGACTAGATTTTAAGTAGAATGGAGAACTCAGGAGGTCTGGTTATATGTAACAGCGTAATGGTGCCCCCTGCTGGCCACAACATCAAAACACTGCTACAACGGACAGTTAACCACCGAGAGCAAAGACAAAGAGACTGCATGTAAAACTGTGCAAAATCAGGCTTTATTCTTTTTTCCCGTCATCGTCGCCTTTCATCATCACCATCATTGCCGTCGTGATCACTTCCAAATAAGAATGAGTCACCAGAGACAGACGGTGAGAGAACAGACTCTAAGAAACTGGCAGCTCAGACCTCTCAGCAAAAACAGGCGTCAGCTATTAGCACAGTCCTGTAACACAATGAGTCAGCTGTACACGTCCACCGTCCTTATTTACAGTTCTTTCTCTGTCTTGCTGTCTCACACTCCATTCGGGAGTTTTATTTTCCACGTCCAGGAGACACTCAAACTCCAGAGCATTACAGACATAGTAAGATGTTGGGTAGTACAGTCTTCCTGAATCCATAAATTCTTTTGTGCCCTCTTTCCTCCACTGCCCGTCTACTGCTGGTCCGAGGACAGTCCACTTCTCCAGATTAGGCGAACTTTGAATACTGCAAGTGCAATGTCTAGTATAATGTCAAGAAAATACAAACTTGCACGTACATACAGTACATACAGTACATGACTAACTGATAAACTTGATTAGATATACAAGGTTGCCTTTCTCCAAGTTGAAACCACAAAGATGCACATCGATGCACCTCTGTAATATCCGGTGTTCGTTAGGTAGAGGTGCAACGGACGTGAGCCCAGCTGGGCTGAATACTGTCAGTAGATAGTTTGGTGACATTGTCCATGATTTTCTGTACAGTGTTTTTTGTACGCTGTGAAGCCAGTGGTAGTGTACTTCACTCACAGTAAGATTTACTACAAAGATGTCCCCCAATTAAAGAAAATGGATGCATATTTGAACAAACTGATGGCTCAGACAAACTCCAATTCACTGTATTTTGAAATTAGATATGTTTCTTGGTGTAAATCTCTCCAAATGCCTCGATTCTCTATTACTGCTGTTTAGGCCTTCTATATATTTCCCATGAGACAATTTCCAAGCAGTTGGGGGCCAAGGCACCAAACCAACCACCATCACTGTAGGTAGGTAAGCAGGTCTTGATACCAAGTAGATTGTTGGCTTTAACTTCAACAGAAGAGTCAGAATCACGTGAGGGCTGTAGCTGATGAATACAAAAACATCAAATCAAACCAAAGCCATTTAAGTCAACAACAGAGGTGTGAATCACTTAGGATCTGCTGGAATTCTATGCCTTTTACATTATAGTGTGTCACTGTATGAAATAAAGCTTTTAGGAACATGTATGTATCCTTGTTATGAAACCTGTCAAGTTTAAAAAGTCCAGTTATTTTTTATTTTGGAAGAAAACAGTGTTTCCTCATAACCACGTCACAGGCCTTAATTTAAATCATTGTTTAAAGATAATGCCTTACCAAACACAGCAAGGAACAAATGTTGATGCGTATATAAACCCATCCAGCCAATGACAGATCTAATTTTCCTTTTGAATAATAATTGTTTTGTACTAGATGTTCACAAAGAGAAATAATAAATATAGATACATCATTTAAAGGAACTCCAAAAGTGAAACAAGGAAGGAGAATGTCAACGCTGAAAAGTGTGAGAAGTGTGGAGAACCATACTGACCACCCCTTTGTTCACTAGTGAATTATACATCTGTTGTACACATCATGACTGAGAAACGCAGACTTGAGGAGGAACAGAGCAGAGAGAGAAACGAGAGGACCAGAAGGAAACAACTTTAGAAATAATATGCTCAAGAGTTCAGGAGCCTCAGCCTTCAGGATCAGGCCTGAGGTGAGCTCGCCCAAACATTCGCTCTAACTGTCCACCTGCACGCGCCTCTGCCAGAGAGACGATGGATCCAAGTGCTGCCGGTCAGTCCCCATTAGCTGGAGTAGATTTGGGTCCCAATCACGCGCATGATCTCCTTCTGCACCTTAGGCTCCTGGGTGTTGATGTTAGCGTCTCCTACTTGGCCATCCTCATATCTGCACACGAGCATAGGTGATTTTACAAGTTGTCATTCACGTCTTATTTGCTTCCTACTGTGCTGTTTGGTGTACAGCAAGTTCCTGTGTTGCACTATGAAGTACTTATGAGAATTACACTTGCATAGTTTTTATTCTATCCACATCAATCCCCTTTTCAAGTTGAACAAAAGACCTATAGATACACAAAATACAATACAATAAAAACTGAATTATATTTAGCTGTGCTCTGATTGGATTGCAGCGCATTTTGAATAGAATTCGCAACTCAGAAGACACCAGTGGATGTTTGCTATCTGCTGAATTCATTATCAAAATCTTGTGGCAACAGCAGTCAGTTTGCATACCCTGCTTTATCTGGCAGACTCCAAATGTGGACTGACCTTAGATGATCAGCGCCACGTATCACAGCTCTTCATTAGGGCAAAGACGTGAGTGTGATGATGATTTTGATTTCACGCAGTTAAAAGTGTTGGGAAAACTCACACAAAGAAGAAGCGGGTACAGACGTGGTCGGATACTGGACACACCCAGATGTTACCGTGTTTCTGCAGATCTTTAGATGTGATAACTGAAGAGAAAAGCATGTTTCATATCTACTGTACTTATTACGGTTATTGTCTTATTGTTAGGTGCAGTAAAAGTAGCAGGAGTGTTGTTTTTGATAATATTGTACATTAGCTGCTTATTTTAAATTTGCTTTTACACACAGTCCTTCCTCTGGTTTTTACCTTCACACAGAGCGATGCAGTTCAGATTTCGACTCTGAAGAAACCTTGACTGTATTGGACGACTCTGTTGAGGAACACAGAAACCTGTAAGCTTCACCCAAGTACTGCAATCACTATGATAACAGTATCCAGTGATGTTAATGAGATAATCTAGAGAACCTTGTAACAATCATATATAACTTGTCTTGAGTTCTACATCAGTTCATGTGTGTACATTCAGTAGCTATTGTAACATGTTTCCTATTCCATTACCTGTGGTATAGTGTTCATGCGGTTGTAACGCTGCACCAGCTCATCTTTTGTGGGCATGCGATGCTGTCCTTTCCCCATTCCTGCAAGAACATGAAGCAAACAAGGCTCAGTCAGAATCACCTTATTCCAAGTCATTCAAGTCAGTGCTAGAGACCTGCCTGTACAGACAAATGGTTTTCACACAGTTGGATGAAACTGCTTTAGTTCTTTTTAACAGGAACTAATCAACACGTGTCTTTAGAAAGCACCATTTACAATTAGTGTTATCTTGTACATCAATAAGTGCCTAAGAACAGAGATCCATCCTCCAAATGTATTAGTTTCAGCAGAAATACACAAGTAGAGTTATGGTGAAGACTTAAAATCACTTTTTACTTTACTACTGTAGATGAACCCCCCCCCTAGAAAAAAACTGTATAAAAAGCCAATAATGTACAAAGTTACACACACTATCCACTGGTAGCAACATTGTTCACAGCCACAACATAAAGTGTGATATGTCAAGCTCAGAGGCCAAGGCCCAGCACGAATGTTTGAACACACAACACAGTGCAGCACAATAGGATAGCACGGGCGGCTCCCACATGTGAAGATGAGGTGTCCCGTCATGAAAATCAGGCCATGTCACACACAGACACAGATTCATGTCAACCAACATGGAAGTAGGGGGCGGAAGTGGTCGAAGGAGTCTGAGCGGCGAGGAATGAACTGTTCCTACCTGAGTATCCGAAAGATATGCTGGAGATGGGGCTCAGATAGATGCCCTTTCCATATGCTGCCCCATGCAGCTTGGGTTTGAAAAGAGCAAGGAGGAGGGAAGGGTCACTCAACAGCTGCACAGGACAACCCCACATAGACTCGCACATACAGAGCCAGTGCACACAAAATTCAGTCCGCACACACTGAGTTTCTGCGACAGTTTACCTGGACAGAGCCGCTAACCAACAATCTGAATACAAACATGTGCACACAGACACGCACGCAGGTGCAAAAGGATTAAATGTAAAGTATTAAGGTAGGCCGACGTGAGCGATGTGAAGTATGTTGTGAATAGTATGAAGATGATTGAGAGGAGGCTGAGTAATACCAATGATCATCCTCCACACAGGGATGAGAATCCAGTATGACGGAAACAGAAGAACCACACGTTTAAAATGGACAAGTGTTCACAGTTCACAAGCCTCTGCGAGACCAGAGGAGAAACCAAAAGGAAGACAAAGTGCAGCGCGATGGTTTAGGAGTGAAAAGGAATGGAGATGAAGGTCAGGACGTGGAACATGTAAGAGAACGGTGAAAGAACAACAGAGAGGTTTTATGTGATGGCAGAGACTGGAGGCAGACTAAGCTCCTCCTCCTGTGAGACACAATGACAAGAAGGAAGGAAGGGGGTGTCAGTGCTCAAGGTTGAAACAGAGAAGAGGACAGAGACGAAGCGAGATCAAAGATGGGCAGTTCAAAAAGTAGGAGAACAAAGAAGGCACAAATGAAACAGATCAGCACAATATAGCACAATCACAGTCGATGGCAACGTTTTCGTTTTCAGATTTAATCAGCTTTACTGTGCAAATGAACCGGTTCTTTGCTCTCTAGCACGCTCTTCTTGCTTTCTTGTTTTATTATTTAGCATAAAAATATGGCCTGGGGTGCAACACCAACACCAGCAGACTTGAGTAAAACAAAGGTAAAAACTCCTTCATAGCCCCAATTTCTTCAGCATCAACTAGTTTTAAGTTATTATTTGTGGCTTTTATAATAATATATGAGGAATTCCAGGTGCTGACCTTCAATGGAAGCTCTTATTCATCCTGAGGAAGAGTATACTCACTATGATGGAGCCTGTTCTTTGCATCCTCCAGCTGCAGACCTAGCCTACTCAGTGCTCTAGGTGGTTAACCTCAACAGGGCACACTGGGCGCCTCCTGATATCACAGCTGACCACACACCACGGTCCCATCCTGAAGGGACGTGCTGTCGGCCGCTGTCAACGGAGGAGTCCGAAAAAAGCAGACACTCCTGAGGAAAATCTCCCAGTGTGCCCTGTTCGCTGAAATGCCAATTGCAAAGCTGACAAAAGGGAAGCTGGCATCCATTAACTGCAAAAATGAATCAGCCGGACAGCGAGCCTGCTCTGCCCAAGAGCAGGTTTACTGTCCGAGACGAGATGCATCGTAAAGTCGAGCCAACTGCCAGGGTTACGTACCTGCAGTTTGGTATAAGAGGCATTGACTAGTCCATTTCTCAGAACAGAGTGCCAGTTCTCTATATGGGAACCACTAGAGCAAGTGTAGAGAGAGGGAGAGATGGGAAAGAACAGATAAGCAAAGATAAGGACAGCGTGGATCTGTGTAGCCACTGACCTCTGCATCAGCCGGATCCCTGCTGTATGCTAATATACAATGAATCAACACTAATGAGCATCTAATCTTTTAATTAATTCGATGTTTTACAGTGCTTACTGTCTAACAATGGCAGGAAGAACAATGACAGATTTTCTAAAACTCTATCATTCTACATTCACAAAGAGGGAAGATTAAAACGCTCCACTGCCTAAAATAACTGTGATAACTGTGGTTATCTATTTATACCTTTTGAGCGAGATCTTTGTGGGACATCATAACAGTCATCTTGATTTATATAATCCAGAAGAAATTTTTAAATGAAAATCAAAGATGACAACTCATCATTGCTGTCTCTGAGTCCAGGATTAGTCATGTAATGACATGGTACCTGGACTAAAATAGTTGCAGTGGTCATAGCCGGGTCGTGAATGCTGATATTTATAACTAGCTTTGAAGCTTTATGACGTTCTTGTTCTGACAGTCATACAGTAAATATAGTTATATAGAAATGTATATTAATCTGACTGACCCTTTTCCATTTCAGTACATAACATGGCAGCCTACCTGATTTTTTGGGCTTGTTTCTGTTGAAAAATATTAAATTTGTAGTATTAACCAGTGGAAAAGGGGAGTGTTAGCGCGGCTGAGAATTTAGATGTACCCTGCTCGTTCCCAGAGGGGCCACGTGTATCTAAAACATTCAGCAGAGTCCCATCTGCTACAGTACAAATCTCTATCTCACTGACATTGCTGGCTCCATGTGCTGGCTTAGTGAGGTGGTGTCTCTGTCCAAGAGAATGGACACTGCTCTGTGCTGTTGTTTGTTATGGTTCCATAAAAATATAATAGAATGGCTTCTCAGTATGATGATGAGGGTACTGCTGTTATGCTACATATAACATACATATTTTAGTGACTATGCTTTATTTGAGATAAATTACCTACATATGATTTCTCATATTAGCGCTACCCATTAAACATAACAACATTACTCTGCTTTGTAATAGTTTAAGGGATGTTGGTTTTTAAACCAGGCAATGAAAAAATAGGTTTGATTCAATGGGCAAAGTGGACTCACTGGAAGGCGAATGTGCTGCCGTACAGCTTCTTGGCAGTGCGAAAACGAGCCTCTTTGGCTGGGGGACTGCTGAGCAGCAGGAACTGGTGGGAGGTGTGCATGAATTTCAGTTGCTAGATCACGAAGAACAAGTGAGCAAGAGAGACACAGATAAAGGTAAACACAGTTGGACAGACAGCAGTAATCGGTAGAAATGTGATGAAGGAGAACCAAGAGGGTGGGTCTGCTTTCATACCCTACTGAGAGGCAGCTTGACGATGTGCGACCTGTTACTGGAGATGATCCTGCAGTTAGAAAAAAAGATCAAATAACAAAGCTAATTTCTTTACAGTGAACACAGGAGTTAAAAATAGTATAACTAGCATTCGCAGCAAATCGTGACAAACTGAAGCAGCTACATACAATTTGTTGGCAATAATTCGTTCATCATTTAAAGCCGTACGTCTACTATGATATGCTGTAATGCACCACATCTACTTAATCTACCATACAATCTCTAGTAACAAATAGCTAGTTAATAGTCTACGTACCACTGTAGCAGGGGATGGGCCAAAGGGTCCAGCTTGTCCATTTGTTTCTTGATCTCCAGATATGATCCCTGGAAAAACCACACAAGCAAAATATTTTTTCATAGATTGTTTGTTAAAACACCAAACACACACGTGACTAGAACTAGACTCATGCTGCAATTACTGCTCAGCACTAACCTAGAGAAAAAATAAATACTACAAAATACATGTACCTGGGTACTTTAAGTGTTTTAGAGAAGATACTTTTACTTTCACACAGACCCCACCCATGCAGCCAAAACAGCACAGTCCACAAAATAACGGTGTGTAAAGTTCATTCAGTCCAGGCAGTAAATCTTAAACATATACATATACTGTACATCCAGACAAACAGCAGCCTCGACACAGCCACTGTGACCTGCTCCTTCTCTCCCTCCTATCTCCTCATTGTACCTGGGTCATTTCCCGGATGGACATGACACTATCCAGTGCTTTCTGCAGTCTCTCATAATTCTTCTTCTGTGTTCATTGGTTGAGACAAACATCCATTGTTTGCAATGAGAAAGAGAACAAGCCTTGGTTTTAATAAAGTAGGCGCGAGCCAGTTACGACAGCTTAGAATAAAATGTATATATTTGTTTAGTTTATGAGTTAGTAATCCTGATTCCAGCAGTGTGGATGCTGACCTTTGGGTTGAAGGCCAGAGTCTTGGGGTCATTGGGGTCAACAACAGATGGGTAGGGCTCAAAGATGATGCTCTTACGGGGAGATTCGAGAGCAGCTCGACACATGGCCACTAGTAGGTCGACCACCTGGAAAAAGAGCACAGGACAGTTTGATGTCTCCTTGTATCATACAGGAAAAACCAGTCTCCTCGCTACCAGTCCTAAATGAATATCGAGGCGTCTGCCTGTCAAGACACTGTGTGTCACATGCTATGTCGTCACCTCTGCTCCAGTGGCTACTTCCTCTGCAGCTCCGGACATCACACCCAGCGTGTAAAAGGAGAAGACACAAAGCTCCCTGGTGCACACAGCGGGCTACAAGAACACACAGAAATAACAGAATGACATAAAAACGCACGCATTCCTGTTATTAGTTCCTCTCCTTTTCATGGGTTACCTTGAGCATGGATCCATTTTGAAAGACGTGCTGTTCATCGCAGACCACACAGTACTCGTTGAGCGTGGGGATCCTTTGCTCTGAGTACTTCATTATCTGTTAGTAGAAAGGCACAGTGGTGTTCCCACCAATATTACTATACAGTATATCATATAACAATCAACAATAAGTCAAAGACTAAAATTGTGCTTTATATTTATTTTAATGACATCCCAGCACAACAATACTCTGTGGAATCCACTTTCACGAGCAAACCTCACGTTCTTGAGGTCTAACCTGTACTAGGAAGCCATACTCCAAGGTAGGGATGTTCTTGCAGTGCCCGCCCGCCTGGGATGAGAAAAACAATTCAATCAGCTGCCTCGTGGTAATCTGCGCTGGGGCCCTGGCCGCTGGGACAGCCACAGTCTGATGAGTCAAGTGAAGACAAAGCATTATGGGAAACGGCATACCAGCCATGTCATGGTAGATGCAGGGGAAGGCTCAGGTGGGAACGGTGCAGGTAACAGATGGGTAAGAGAAGGACCAAAGTGAATAACAACGTATTAGAAAAGAACAGAAAAAAACAACATACATTGCTTCAAGTAATGCGTCTATTTCTATTTCGAACTTGGGGGGTTGTGGATATATTTAAACTCAGATTAGATCAACAATTAGCTTTGGTATCATAGAGCTAACAAAAAAAGGGAATAATACAATGCTTTGAACCAGTGACATGGACAGCTGCAGATTTGTCTCTGTGGCACTGACCTGGCTGTTTGGTGGATAGCTGAAGAGTTCCCCTTTAGGATTCTTCATGGTACAAGAGATGGAGCGGTTCATCAGACGGGTCACTCTCAGCTCAGGGACGCTCAGCTTCCCTTTTAAAACTGTGTCTTGGATCAGAGGGAAACTTGGAGACCTGGCAATGAGCAGGCCATGAAACACACTCAGCAAACATTTTTCTAAAGAATAGAAGAAATGCGGTGGTTTATAAATATGAAAAAATACAAACTAAAAAGTGGAGGTTTGAGGATTTGACTTGATAAAAGCAGATAAAAACATAATGTCCAGTGGTAATGAAATACTTAATTATCTACTAAATGATGTCATCAGCTGTAATCTTGCATCAGAGATTTGACATGTATGTCAAACCAATTCAGAATTGCTAGACAGTACTGTAGCTCACCAGCCAACTTTAAAGTACAAGAGCTAGTTTTCACTGTCGAGACGATGTCTGTGTATCGTCTAGTCTAGACGTCAAGCTTCTGTCACAGTGAGAATGTCAAAACAGCCTTGTAGACCGTGGAGCTGACCTTCATCACATGGACATGTTTCAGATTTTGAATTTAACTCAGTCTGGTCCATGATGTGTTAAAGCATATTGTCTCTTGCTGTTTTGGTTTGGTTTGCTGTTTTGTTTTCAACCCATGATTGATTTGATCTTGAAATGTAATGACATTTCTTTAAATAATAGCCTGTTTCTGGTCACTTATGGTAACGACAAAAGGTGACCGTTTGCCCTTATATACAAAGAGAAACATGAACATTTGCTCAACATGTTACAAATTACAGGGAATAGTGTACAATTAAAAGGTTCCTTCTACTTATGCTGCTCACTGCATTTCATTTAGTGTTAAATGACTGTTGATGAGCTACGGGCGAGACAAAGACCTACTTGGGTATGGGGGAGAAAATGCTGAGCCCGGCACGAAACTTCTTGATAGTTCCTCCGGCTTTGAACCAGCTGTGCCTCTTCTCCTGCTGGGCCTTGAGGAACTCATTACTGAGGTGCTTCCACTGCTGTGAGGTGAACGTGCTCAGGATCCTGCCACGCGCAGAAAATTGAGTCAGACAGGAAGCATGATTCTGTCACAGGGTGAATTCCTCTTCACGTTTTGTACACTTCCCTTTCCCTTTGCTATGCCGTATGTTTTCTTTTTGTGCAAGCGTATCAAAAGACTACAATGACATATCTGTTTTGTAGGAAAACTAAGGTTACATTATGAACTCTACAGTAAACAATCTCAAAATACAGCAGTATAGAGAAGGTGATGAATGACTTACTTTTTGAGCTGCAGGCCCAGGCTGAAGCCTTCTTTATTGGAGGGCTGGAACACTTCCACTGAAGGCTCTTAAAAAAAGATGATAACATTGTCACACGCTGCACTTTCTTTCACTCTCCCTCTAGTGTAGCACATATGGTACTCACCTCCCCTCACTCAGTGAATGTCACAAGTCCCTAAAATCCCATCCAGAACCCAACATCCACACTGACATCTTTACTCACCAGGTCCATCGAGGTACTGAGAAAGAGAAAAGTGCAGTCTCAGAATAATGGGCTCTGTTCTGATAACTTTCCAAGCTGTCGCAACCTCCTCCTGAGTCAGACACACACACATACACACATACAAATATACAGGGTTAGCATCCTGATTAGGGCCATTTCTCATTGAATGAATAAATTACGAGCACACGATGCATTATACATGATGCTACAAAATGTCAACGCTTGAATAGAAATGGGCAAATACAAAAAAAGGTGTGTGTGTGTGTGTGTGTGTGTGTGTGTGTGTGTGTGTGTGTGTGCATAAGAAAATTGCTGACTCACATCTAAGAAACCGATGTTAATATGAAGATCGATGTCGACATCATCAATGGTCCCATACTCCCTGTTGAGAGGCACAACAATAGAGTCGGTTCATTTAGTAAATAATGGGACGCATTACACCACAACCATCTGACTATTACTTGAAGAGAAACATACAGGTTGCTTAGCTCCTGTTTTGCTGGGCAGCAAAGACATAACATTAGTGAGTAAAATGTGTTTTAGACTTTAGGGCAAACAGCAGAGTGAATTTCATGTGTTGTTACAAAGTGTGTTACGCTGCTCTTCGTGTGCGCTGTACCTGACAGACACAGCGCTGTCAGTGTAGATGTCCTTTACTGCTTCTATGTCTGCATCCAGTTGAGGGTGGCGGTACAGGTCAGCAGCACAGCTCCCCTGCAACAAGCAGCACATTAACACTGCCAAATGCAATATAATCTGCAACCTCTGATTAATACAGATACAGACCGATACTGCATTTAAGGGGCTCTGTCAACACTTTTGAAATTGCCTGTTTTATTACTGTAGTCAATGGAAAATGCAATACCACAAATGTCCACTGGGAAAATAGTTTCCAGTTGGTTTAGCCAAACATTTCAGTCTTGATGCACTACCAAAGTAAAAGCGAACGTAACTACCATTAATACAATTACACAACTGTTTTTATTATTTGTATTTGTTTGCCTGTTGAGTACTACTAGCTGACTTCATCAGTCTACCCCTTTACAGTTAATTCAAAGCAAATATTAAAACAAGAATATGTTATAATATAACATAATTTCAAATGTTTTGAATTACTGTCTTCATCCACACAACCTGTGGCAACAGAAGTTCACTTGATTAGGAAACTTTTTTACATTACAAACCTATTATTATTATTTGAAAGCATTAATGTGTCTGTATGTTTAGTGTCTTAACTGGAAGTCAGACTCCCATCTCCTCTGTTCTGAGTGTGTAGAACAGATCCTAGAGCACTTCCATCCTTATCTTCACTACGCTGCTTTCATGTTCTCTGGCTGCATTGAAATGAGCTTTACGTTCCAGACTGGATTTACATTTCAATCACAGGACTTGGAAGATAACAGTAAAAAAGGACGACTAACAGTTTCAGATCTTATATTGAAGGGAAGCGCTGAACATCTGTGAGATGAGATGATACAAAAAAATGCCGCCCAAGGAAATTAATTTGCTAATGTTGCTTGTGATTGATGTTTAAGGTCGTGAGGGGTGATACTAAAAAAGAACAACGATACCTGTTTTTTCCATAACCTTTATTCTACTTTGAACTGAAATAGCTGCTATTAGAGCTTTGCAAAACTTCTAATTTGCAACCAGTCCCAGAAAGTTAGACATGCGTTGCATTTTAACAGGAGAGCTCACGTCACATGAATTTAAATGTTTGCTGTGTAAGCAGTGAGGCATTATGGTCTAAATGTCAGTCAGCTGCTCCATCTGCTCGGAACTACCAGAGTGAAATATCTGTCTGTTGACCAAATCGCCATGACATTTGGCCTGAATATTTATAATCCCCAAAAGCACGATTCCAAATCATTTTATTGACCCTTGACCTATTGCCTGCCACCACAACAAAAATATAATCTGAAATAACACTTTAACCCTGTTGGTGGTGATGGTGTTGTTTTTTAATGGTTATTCATTGTTGCCGAATTTAAATAATGTTGCCAAAACAATGTTGTTAAAAATTTTTACCGTTATTCATGATAATGATAAAATAAATCATTCTTGATCTTTGCCAGTTATTAATGTTTGTGAACTTTATTGATTCCAACTAATTATAGCTACAGCAAAACACAAACTCTTCTGTTACAGTAAAAATTATTTAAAGCAACTAATTTCAAGTTATTGCAATATGTTTCATTATGGAATGACATGATACTGTTTTGAAATTAGAGAGATAATAATAGCTTGTAGTATCACTACTGAAACCCATAAATGTCCTGACAACACTTTGATACACAGATTTTAGAAGGATAACAGCCTTTTCTATACCTGAATGCCGTACAGAAACTGCTCCGGTTCATTCTCCCCATCCGACTCCTCATCTGTCCAACACTGGCCTTTGATGTCCTGTGGGCCCACACATTGTGAAAAGGCCATTAAAGTAGAGCGGAAAGAAAATGCAACCTCTTTCTATCATCCTTTCATCTCACATCCTTTCTCACATCTCCCTATTTAGCCTAATGTTCAAGGGCTTCAAAATAGCGCTTTAAATAGCTTTTCAAATGGAGAGACAGTGAGGCATCATTTATTTCCAAAAAACAGGATATTGTCTTAGTTCAGCCTTCAATAGACAACTGACAAGTGTGAGCTAATAACAGTATCTGTTTAAAAAAGAAAAATTACCATGGCTTATGTCTCTGTCATTAAAGTCTGCAGATTCTGTTGCTTAAACAGTGCATAACTATTATACATAGATTAATCTAATATATTATTTAAATGTCATTGAAAAATGAAGACCTTCTGTTAGTAGCCGCAATAATTTATTTTTATTTACTGCATCACCTTGTGAATTTTAAACAAAACCGAACGGATGACTCAGCGTACTCATATGCAGTAATGACACCAATAGGCTCGTAGCTGTCTTACCATTGTGTCAGCTGGTCATAGGCTCACTCAGACAGGTTTG
The DNA here is from genome assembly GCA_030770545.1 of Macropodus opercularis. Classification (NCBI taxonomy): domain Eukaryota; kingdom Metazoa; phylum Chordata; class Actinopteri; order Anabantiformes; family Osphronemidae; genus Macropodus; species Macropodus opercularis. The sequence continues at coordinate 4,095,098 of CM061091.1, read as the reverse complement.
GGCCTTTGAATACTGCAAACCATTGCAGCCTATTTCCCAGGGGGGTGAAAACAACAGAAAGCCGTAGAGCCTTGTCCGACTACTCTTCAAAATGCACAACCTTTGAAAAACAGAAATAGAAAAATCAGTGGAGAATGGCAAAACTAAACACAGAGGCGTTATCCAGTGATGCCATGCTTTGTAGAGGGAGCTCTCCTCCTCTTTTCTTTAAATCGTCTGCACTTCACCTTGCCATGTATCCTAGCAACAGCCATCTCTGCCTCCTTTCAGAGTGGCATTAATCACTGTTGAGAGAATGTGTGGGAGATATGTGCTGTACACCCAGTGCCCAGGATGTCTCCATTTCTTTGTAATTTGTTTTTTTTTTAGCAACTTCTATTAATAACAAAGCACCACAGATCACCACACCTTTACAGACGCACGACAGAAACAGCTCATCTGCCGCTAGTAGTGTGTTATATAAAACAATGAAATGTGATTAATTCATTCCTTGGCTTACGATTCAGAGAGTAACGGTTGCATACAGTTTCCCTTAAGAGATGAATTTGACAAAATGAGCTGCTAGGACATGACAGACGCAGCTACACTACACATTGTATTTTATACATGCCTGTCACTTATGTGCCACACATGTAAACAATGAGCACGGTGTCCTTTCAGCAGGACTTTCATCTTATTGCACTGCAGTATTAATGCAATTCACATTATTTTAGTGTAATATGAAACCAAAATAAACTGTCTAGTTACATTTACTAGACAGTATCGTATTCTGGCACTGCAAGACAAAAGCATCATACACAAATATATAAATACATATATGCACACAGATGCTTTACAGTACATTTAAAACATCAACGTACTCATTTTCCCTTTGTCTATAGCACTAATCTTTGTGTCAGGGTTTTCATTCCCCCTCCAGGCATCAACTCCTCCTTCATCACCGTGTCTTTCTCTCCAGCTTCTCCCCTCTTCTCTATATGCCTGCTGCCCTGCTACATCCATAAAGCCTGCTAGCTTCTCCTCCCTGCCATTCCCACAGCCTCTGCCGCCTCACATACCAATAGACAATCCCCCTCCTCCCATGCAATCCTCGCCACCACTGTCCTCGTTCGTCCTTCTGTTAACTATTTTACACAAACACAGATGCATTCAGACGGATTTTCCCCTCCCCCCACACTCTGCACCCCCACCCTATCCATCCACACTTACCTCCAGAGAGGATGGAGACTTGGATGCTGTTCTTGCCTCAGCTGCTCCCCCTCTTAAAGGGCACACCTGCCCGCCTCTTTCTGTGGCTGAAACGATGAAACCGCAAACCCATCAAAATAAGAAACTAGAGAAATTAGATCAACAATCCAGATCTACGGCGTCCGTCTTTCGATGCTTGTGATGTGTGTCTGTGAGCTAAGCGGCTAGTCTATGTCAGTCTGTGTGTTTATCTATTGCAGATCTCTGCTCCTACTGCTGTCTTATATTTTGCCTGACAACACTGAAGGGTCTGAGCATGCTCGGTTAGATCAGGCAAGCCAGTCATGTGACCTGCAGCTGACTGCACTGCTGCTGAGAAATAAGAGGAAAAATGGCTCTGCTCCTGTATATGCCTGTGCATGTGTATGTGTGTGTGTGTGGTTGCATAAGCCAGTGTCTATTCATGTGCAGTCATGCTTTGACATCAGACAGCTCCTAGTCTTTCATGTATTGTCTAAATCTTTCCAAAAAAAAAGACATAAATATGCGTCATCATGTTTTTGCTTTACGCTGCTTTATTACATACATGTACCCAAATACACACAAGAAGCATTTTAACTAAATTAAAATAGTATGGTTTCATTAATTAGCTGCATCTTTAAAATGCAATATGACATCTGCTGTATCTATAACGCACTGTGTCATTGTGTGCATATGTGAAACACAATCATTATGTCATTCAGCTTATCAGTCATTACCTTCATTATCTCAAGGTTTCGATTTAAGAACTGACCTAAAGAATCCTCATATAACTGCTGTTTGCATATCTGTCTGCTCAGTGCCGTGTTCAGGAAAGGGTGTGGGAACTCTACTACAAATTATCAACTGGTTATTACTTATCTTTATTGTCTTCCTGAAATTTAGTATTTCTTCATGTTGCCCATGTGGAGTTAGATCTGTGTCACTCATTGCTTTGGCTCTCATATCAGTGCCAGACGTTGTTGTACTAAAGCAGTGGTGTTGCATTCACACAGGCATTAGAGTGTTCTACTCGCTCATCTCCAAGATTTGTCTGAGAACAGCCCCTCCTTCAGTGTCTTACTGTACCTCGTGGCCAGGGGTTAGCAGTCATTAATGCTGATGGACAGGGGCCTTGGCAAGTAGACTGAGACTCAGGGCAGCAGATACAGTATGTTCCTCACCTGGACAGGTGTGTCAAATCGCCTTAGCTGCTGGAGTGGAGTGGATCCAGGCAGAGGCTGCCAGCATCTAGTGAGACAGCATGGGCAGTGGAAATAGCAGTGGTAACACCCCCACAGCTGTGAACAGGTGAGAAGGGACAGGGAACATGGATTTATTGTAAAGGCCACAGGAATTCTAGAGTAAAACAGAGATCTGCATATGTGCAAAGCAATAGCACTTTGGTGATTTTGTTTTCCAGATTGATTTGTCCTATCCTGTAGAGTTTGACTATTTCGATTTTAATCCCTAGGCAGATACAAGCCCTGGCAAAGCTGATTATTACAACACAGAATTAATCATCTGTGGGTACCTATGAAAGACAATACAGTGTTTGTACTGGACACACATCACAGTGCTGTCATACAACATTATTGCCTCTTGCCAAGAACTGTTTTTTATTCTCTCCATATATGTAAATAATTGTCATTATTTGTAAACTACTATTAAGTCTAATAAAATGAGTAATATAGAAAGGCATATTTTGTTCAGTGGTATAGTACTAACAGTATTGTTCAAGGGTTAATGTTTGGATAGATGTCGTTGATATCTGATTTTATATATGATGATGTGATTCTATATATTTATTAAACCAATTCAACTAAACATATACTAGCAACATGAGTATTACTCCTGGTAAACATGGCAGGAAACGTTTTTACGAGCAAACAGAGCTAAGCCACAATAACCAGGAGTCTGCGTTACTACAGGAAGCTGCAGCAGCGGTCACATGTCTGACTCCACGCGCTGCTGGTGCATCTCGCGCTCTGATTGGCTCTTTAACTTTACCAAGCACAGCCACCGTTTTTGGCGTATCCTTCCGCGTCGTTAGCAGTTTTGTGATTCTTTTGCTTTCTGCAACGGGGTATGCGACAATAAACGTAATGTTTAGATGATACAACATAATTGGGATTGGTTATAAATATATTCCGGGAGTGTATTCCTTTAGAATTATCAAATTTCTCTCGGATGAATATGCCTCAGCATCCCTACAAAGTAGTTCCGCAAAGTAGAGAGCAGGGAGATCACCTTGAGCTGGTCTCTCTCACTGTAACTGCAGTTACATCGGTACCAGATCTTCCAGTGGGTAAAGGTTCGTATCCTAAACGTTGTGGTTGTGTTTCGATCCTATCAAAGAACGTTATAGGTTGAAGGAAGTGTGTTTCGTCATACTACTGTCTTCTAAACCTTTTTTCCATTTAGCTACATCCTGCGAGCTGGTAAGTTCAGGGATGTATGACTCGGTAACTAGTGGCCTGTTTCAACTCTTTACCACGTCGACTTTTTAGTCGAAATCATACATTTAACAGTGGCAGTACACGGAGTAGTTAGCTAACGTTTCAATGGTTGTGTTGGCTAAGTAAATTTACGCTATGTGTTAAACAACGCTGTGATTTGAAAATACGGCTATGGTTAGGAGAAACTAACAGAATTTGCCCGTACACTCTGCAGCTCTTCATAGTTAGCGATTGCCAACACGCCGCAGTGTTGCTCGTTGGAAAAACACAGTCATTACATTTAAATTAATTGGCAAAGTCTGATTCGTGAACGTTGAAGAATCGCTTCCTGTTGCCTCTTGTTGTGGGTGTGGCCGCGCCGTCATCTCGGCCTCCTATTGGTCTAATTCAGTGACGTCCGCAGGCTCAGGAAAATGTGACGCAGGATGAGAACGTGACCTCTAGCGCATCGTCAACTCTGTGTTTGACTGTAATAAAAAGAAATGAAAATATGTTTTAATCGAGTGCAAGAACGTCCCAGAACCGAAATCCAACGTTAGTGATATATGTACGTTGCCGTCGTGTTTCACATTGTAGCTGTCGGTGTATACGTGCACCGCATTCTTTCAGCTGTTCGTCAAAGAAGCCCGTAAATAATTTGTAATCGTGTCTGTTGTGTTGTTGAAGATGGTCAGAACATGACTGATGTAGACCGGATGCCGCTGCCCTGGCAGTTCGGCTGCAGTGGTGCCATAGATAACATGTCGTGCTGATACGTGAGAGCAAGGCACATCTCACTATCTAGGCTGTTAGCAGTTATGGCTTTAAGCCCTTTATGTTACATGTTTACCTGTGCCATCCTCTGCATGTGATCACAATGCTGAAGAAGACGTGACACAGGGTTTTGTCAAATGTGCATTTAAAATGGTCATCAAGCAAAAATGTTGCTTTATCGTCACCCAAGATCCATAAACTGTATAGTAGAATGGAATTGCGTTGCATTTGGTTCCTGTTGCAATATAAGATGACAATAAAGAAGCGCTGTAAACACTGGCATTATAGTTGCAGGGTTTGTTATGGGTATGCATAAGGCCTGCATTTTAGCCAGCATGAGCTTGCATAAGCATGTTGTGAGAAATAAATGTTTGTCAATAATACAGTTCTGGAGACATGGTATTTGAGATGTCCTTTTCATTTATGTCATAATGTCAAGTACTGGATGACTCCTTCAAGGAGTTAGAATTATTATTACTATTTCAAGACGTAATTAGACAATAAGCTAGCTTTAGTAGATAACCAATCTGGTTTGAAGTGTCCGGGATATATTTATTTCTTTTAATTTATTTATGTCGTCTGGTAGCTCAGCTACAGCTTCAGCAGAGCTGGTGCTCGGTGCTGTTGGCCTACAGCTGGCACTGCTCCCATGTAGTGCCTCCTTACTTGTCTGCATATTTGCTGACTAACTACAGCTATTGTAGGTAGAGCTACGGGGTGGAAGACTGTCTACACGGTTTATTCCTGTGCATGCCCTGTATTGTCGCTCATCTAAACTTTATGTTGAATTTCACAGGCCTACGAGTGCCATTGGGCTCACTCTGCATCCTGTGCATTATTATTAGCCAAGATTCTGTGTTGTATGACACAGGGTGTTAGTGAAATTGGTGGGGGTCTGGTGTGTTGTGCAGTAACTCATGTGCCTCCAGTTATCAGATCAGGGAGAGATTGCCCAGCCACGACAGGCACTCTCCATGTCCTTTATCCTCATTGAAGGGATTTACTCTTGAGCTCCTGAAGGTGTTGTGCAAATGAACATGCACTGCAGTGACCAGCTCTGCTTTGACTTTGGAGGAATAGATTGTTGATTGGTATAACAGGCTCCAAACTCTGGGGCTGTTGTGGAGGTCAGTGGTAGTGACGTGCCTGTTTGTGCCCAGTAGGAACAAGACCATCTATAGGGGATAGGTAGTGCAACATGCAAGTGGTGTTTTAAGTGGGTGCGTGTTTTTTTCCGTCATCCAACTTAGATTAGCGGTAGATGATGCTCAGTGTTACATTACTGTCCCAGCGCTTTTGTGGCTGCTGCCTACTGGACAAGATGAGACTGAGCGTAACTTACAAAGGCAAAGGTGTTGGGAAGAGATCGACGTATGAAGTGGGGATACATTTAGAGCCGGCTGCTAATAATTTCCAGAGCTTTTATGACCACTGTGTGCCTGTGGTGGCCGCTCTGTGGCATTCTTGTGGTCAGAGAGGTTATCTGTAAGCCATTCCACTCAATTACAGCAGTTTGTCTACTTTTAACAGCTGCAACATAAGACATTTGAAAACTGGAAAGTTTCTTGTTGCCTCATGTTGCATATTTATAATTGCTAAAATGTATTTCCCACTTCCCTCAGTTTTGAAATAACTGTCAGTTTTGCAATGTATTCAGTAAAGATTGGGTCTATTGTGATTGATTGTAAATGTCCTTCATAACATACTGCAGTCTAAAAATGCATTCTCTTTCTTAAAAACTGAATAAACCAAACAACTAGAAACACGAGCGACCACAGTAGCTGCCAGTTTTCCTCCTGGTTCAGGCCACTCACATGCCTGCCTGCTGCCTCTTTGTGGTTGCAGTAGTGAGATGTGACTATGCTCACGTACAGCGCTGGTCTGCCCCATTGACTCAGATGTTATATCATCAGTCAGGGGCGTTTGTTGGCATAGTGGATCTGTCTGGAATCCCCCACCACGATGTATGTGTACCTAATGAGGATGTGGTGAGAAGGAAGTCAGAACACTGCTTTTAAAAGCATCAGGTTTTCCTAGAACAGACGCACTATGATTGTACAGGTTCAGTTGGACTGCCCACCTGTGCAACCATTAAAACACACTGTCCTCTGCCTTTTTCAGAACAGAACTTGGTAGACATTGCAACGGTTTAAACAACAACAGCAGTCAACCGGTGGGACTGTTCTTTGTGGAAGAGCACATTGTATTGTATAATTTAAAGTGGTGGAACCTAATCTCTCCCCAGGGCTGACAGTTCATTTTCAAGGCATCCAGGACTCATTGCATCATCTACAAACTACTTGTTGCTTTGCTTGATCTTTAAATATATATATATATATACATTTATTTATTTTTTAATAAATAAAGGCATATTTATTTTACTCCCACTGCATCATAATGATATGAAGCCAAGACATATCAACATGCGCAGTTCAGTGATGCGTTTTTGCCTCGGTTGTGGTGTAGTTATGTAATCAGAGCAAGCTGAGCCATCTTTGAGGCAACCGGTAACAGAAGATATGCTACAGCCTTGGTTTGCTTAAACATACCTTGAGGTTAATGAGGTTAAACAGCGCATTGCGTAATTCTGTCATCACTTTGCTGAAAGGGAAAAGGACGTGTCTTTAGCAAGGCGCACATTCATGTCCTGTCTGCACATGATAGTAAGAGAAACCTTTGAGTGTTCAGTGTTCATTTACATTTCATGCTTTCCTAATGTGGCGAAAGAATAGTAATTCCAGCCCTGTAGATGAGATGATTCAGTATGACTCAGGGAGACGTGGGTGGGGAGGAACAGATTGTAGAGCATGGTGTAGCTGCTCATGCTACTCTGCTGCCAGTATAGAGGACGGAGGCAGTGCCATGCAAGTATTAACCTTAGCCAGTCTATTAGTATTTCAGATACACAGTGTATGCATTAATGTGAACCACTGATGGAACCCTAAATGCCTGGAGGGCTTTTCTCACTTGTCATCAGCATACATAGAAATGGCTCATTGCGTTTTTGCCTAATAGATAAATTTGGGGCAGCTTGTTATAAGTACAAACAATATTTCAATAATTGTATTTCGTTAGCCTAATCTTTATAGTCTAGACTGCAACATGGCTGAATTATATAGCCACTCTCCTTGGGATTTCTTCTAATGTATTGTTAACCCTGTGATGTCTTCAATTTTTCACACAGAACCTCGCCAGTCACACCAAGGATCACCATGCCTCAGACAAAAAATGTAGACATGGGCTCTGCCTTCATCCAGACACAGCAGCTCCACGCTGCCACGGCTGACACCTTCCTGGAGCACATGTGCCTGCTGGATATCGACTCTGAGCCCATCACTGCACGCAACACAGGCATCATCTGCACAATTGGTTGGTCTGCTTTCTCATAGATAGTAAAACCTCTCGTTATACACTAATTAATAAATGAATTTAACGTCATGTTGGGTTATAGCAGTACATCCCTTAAGCAAACATGGTAAAGGAAATCTGAACGTAGTCTGTTTTAAGGGGACATGATATTTAACCTTTTTTAAATCATCTATTTTTTATGCAAGTCTTTTTTTCCAGAAAATACAAAAATTATTGTTAATTTTAACAGGGCCAGCCTCTCGTTCTGTGGATATGCTGAAGGAGATGATCAAGTCTGGAATGAACATTGCTCGCCTGAACTTCTCCCATGGCACACACGAGGTAGGCTTTCACATCTCTCTTTCTCCTGTGTAAATGAGCAGTGCAGGTATAGCTAACAACCAAGATAGTTGAGTCACGATAAATTTGTGCACATGGTTTCCATCAAACAAGGATTTTATGCTTTATCACAGAATGTCATAGGTTGGTTGCTGCAATCTTTGCTTTCCTTTGTCTGTTTTTATTAGTTTTCCACATAGGTTTTGCAAGGTTTGTTTAAAACTATGGTGAAATTTGACAATCAACAATGGTGGCAGTGAAAAGGTACATAATAAATTTGTGAACTCATATAATGCAACATCAAGGAAAGTTGCCTGAATGTGAGCCAAGCTGTTTTAGCACAATCACACCTGAAAACCAGAGCTTTGTGACTTGGATCTAATGCCTACACAGCCAATCCGCTTTAAACCAAACTGTGAAGTGGAAAGTAGATTATGAAACAAATTGTGATAAAGTTCCTAAACTGAGTGATGTGAGACCTAATAACTTAACCATCATGAAAGAAATGGAAGAGTGAATTACAAATTACTACAGTAGCACCTGATCTAGTATTATGGTACAATATAACAATCAAAATGCCAAAGTGACACAATCATATCTCTACTTTTATAGAAACCTTGTGCTTTTAAAACATCACTAATCCTACAAGAAGAAGAACAGCTGAGTAAACGGAAACTGGTCTTGTTGCAACTTCGTGTTTTTATTAACAGGCATGATGAAACTGATTTGGGTGTGTTACAACCGACAACGGACAAAATTTTGCTCACATAAGTGGTGACCCCACTGGAGTCGTTCAGAGACTTGTAGGGCACCGCAACATGTTGTTGAAGTTACTGATGGCATACACACAATAATCAACTGACAAAGATGCTGATGTGAATGGAAGACAAGATAACTGCATTAAGTTTCAAAGCAAAATGGCCCTGTAATTCATACTTCTGCTCTGAATGTTACCAAAATGACCAAAACGTAAGACTTAATTGTACAGTCAAAGTAGGAGGCTACATGTTATAACCATTATATCATATTTAGTTTCTTTAAGGACAAGTGCTAAGAATTTGAAACAACTGACGAACATGTTTTTTTTGTGTGCTTGGAAATTACCTACAGTTGGGTTACTGTAGGTAATTTCTAGGTGTACCTTAATGTGTCACCACTGTGAAAGGCAGCCAATGTGATTACCTGCCACTTAACTTATTACTGAAAGCCCTGGCTTCCCAGATGGGCAGCATAAGCCATGTGTGTTTAGCAGTCTGCACGAATGCAGACGACTGTCAGTGATATGACAGTAATGTCCCATGGCATTATTTCTTATAGCCAAGGTGTAACCTTTTCAATTGTGTTTATGGTGTAAACTTTAAAACTTGGGACTGAGATGACTATGGGTAATAAACATCTCAATCCTTATAGGTGCTGGTTGCTTGTATCTATAACAATACAGCAAATGTAATTGGGGGCTCTTGTCTAGGTAGATATACAGTATTTATGACATCTTATTTAGCTTATTGCTCCATCATATGATACATTATGACATCTAATTTCTTAGAGCTTATCTAATAAACTTTAACATCCATATAGTGTCCTAGGAGAAGAAGATGGGAGATACAGTTTATGGCTTACAGGTTTAATCAAACTCAACCATGAGTGGGTCATTTAGAGAGTTTAACCGTCTTACAATCCTCTTCCTTCTTGCAGTACCACGCAGACACGATCAAGAACGTGCGTGAGGCATGTGAGAGCTTCGAGCCAGGCAGTATCCAATACAGGCCAATTGGTATTGCTCTGGACACCAAGGGTCCAGAGATCAGGACTGGTCTCATCAAAGGAGTGAGTTTACATTGCCTCTTGTTGTTCAGAATAGTCCTGATGGCCTGCGTGGAAACAAATTGACAATTTAAATTATTGTTTGACTTCTCAGAGCGGCACAGCTGAGGTGGAGCTGAAAAAGGGCAACATTATCAAGATTACCTTGGATGATGCTTACCAGAACAACTGCAGTGATGAGATCCTCTGGCTTGACTACAAGAATATTACCCAAGTGGTGGAGATTGGCAGCAAGATCTACATTGATGATGGACTCATGTCTCTGCAGGTCAAGGAAATTGGTGAGTGGAGGAAAGGCAAACACGTGCTGTAAATTAGGTCAGCCCCATTAAAATCTGCACAACCAATTTATTGAGCTCTGCTGTCTCTTCAGGTTCGGATTACCTTATGTGCGAGATTGAAAACGGTGGCACCCTGGGGAGTAAGAAGGGCGTGAACCTGCCTGGTGCCGCTGTAGATCTGCCTGCTGTGTCAGAGAAGGATGTCCAAGACCTACAGTTTGGTGTGGAGCAGGGAGTCGACATGGTCTTTGCCTCCTTCATCCGCAAAGCAGCGGACGTACACGCTGTCCGAGCAGTGCTGGGAGAGAGAGGCAAAAATATTAAAATCATCAGCAAGCTTGAGAATCATGAAGGTGTACGCAGGTACAGTATGCGTGTGTGTTGTCATACATTATATTAGGTTAGGTTTCAGTATTCTAGTATAAATTCTTTGCGGGAATGAAGAGATTGGTGGATGGTTATTCCACACATACTTCAAACTGCTTCCTTTTGGTTGGAATTGTACCTGCAGATTTGATGAGATCATGGAGGCTAGTGATGGCATCATGGTTGCTCGTGGTGACTTGGGTATCGAGATCCCCACTGAAAAGGTCTTCCTGGCTCAAAAGATGATGATTGGTCGCTGCAACAGAGCTGGCAAGCCAATCACGTGTGCTACGCAGGTCAAAACTGCCTTTCAATATTTTCAATATTTGAAATTCAATATGGGGCAAAAACTGTACAATTTTCTTTTCTTTCAACTGTGTTTTTCTGAATCATTCACATGAATAACGTGTAGATGTTGGAGAGCATGATTAAGAAACCAAGACCCACTCGTGCTGAGGGCAGTGATGTAGCCAACGCGGTGCTGGATGGAGCCGACTGCATCATGCTGAGTGGAGAGACCGCTAAAGGAGACTACCCTCTGGAGGCAGTTCGCACACAGCATATGGTGAGTTCAAGTATAATGATTACAGCAATGGCAAACACTTAAGTTTCCTAATTAAGATTAAAGTCTTTATATAGAATTGATTTTAGGAATATTATAATTTTCACATCGTTTCCTTTTCCCCCCCCATTTTAAAAATGTGCGTATTACAGGAAAAAGGTGTTCGTGAAATCTGCGAATAGACACTTTCGTGCCACTTCGGATATTCAATAACGTAACGTGTTTTCCACTTGAAATTCCTTAAAATTCCACCAGCGCTTACTGTGTTTCTGTTATAAAGAAGAAAGATAAATACCATAAAGTAGCACCGATGCCCTGGATTTTTCCCGATAAGTAAAATCTTGTCGCTTGCCCCTCTTCAGCTAAGGAATTTACTGGCTGCTCTTCTTTGTTGCTGCTTTTCATACTTTTCGTACTCATGTAGCATAAGACTAGAGCAAACTATCAGTTCTTGTCAGCCAGGATTATATAAGTCATTGCAGTATATAAATATTATATTTTTATAAGGGCAAAACAGGGACAGAAGTTTGAAGGGATTTCGAACTCATTTTAAATTGAGGATTAAAATCTTAAAAATTTTGGCTTCAGATTGTCGCCATGGCTGGTCTCTCCTGTGCTAATATCCCAAATTAAATGCTACGCTCCTGTGTTCACTACTATTAGGAGGCAGGTGTGACGGCACTGCTGGATGTCATAATTTAGTGCACGTCTCACCACAGCAGTCCTTGAGTTGCTTCTTTACGGAGACATTTTATGTTTATACGTTTTATATTCAGCAGTAAAGCACAACAGCCATTAAAACCGTACATTTACAGAGAAGACCAGACGTGAGTAGGGACATAACATGGACTAAGCTACCTCTGTTCTGATCTTTCCTATTTACTTTCATCTTTGTTAGAGTATTTTCTTCTCCTCATTGTAATAAGTCTATTCATTCTTTTGTGTGTGGCGTCTCTGTCGGTACGTTTTGGGATATGTCACTCAATTTAAACCTTTACTGTCTTCTTTGTTCTTGCCATTTCTTTTTCCTACCCACTTGGTTTTTCATATGGTGTGGGAATACCTTTGCTTGACGCATTGTACCCTTACTTGTGCCAGATCGCTCGTGAAGCCGAGGCAGCCATGTTCCACCGGCAGGTGTTCGAGGACCTGCGTCGTTCCACGCCGCACTGCAAAGACCCCGCTGAAGCTATCGCAATTGGCGCTGTCGAGGCCTCCTTTAAGAGCTTAGCCTCTGCGGTTATAGTGCTCACAGGCTCCGGAAGGTAGGCGAGCTATAAATCCTGGCATGTCGATGAGGACACCGAGAACGGAATGGTGTCGGCACTAGGCAGAGTAGGGCCAGACAGGGACTGGTTGAGGAAGTAACTGGGAGAGTCTGGCAAACACCTTAAGTAGACCACTGGTATAGTAGATAAACATTTTATTATTTTACCCATGTCGATGCTGGAGTGAAAACAGAAATGAGTCCCTTGTGACTGAGGTTTTAGAGCCTCTCCATTTTCTTATGCACGTAAAGGAACCATTGGGCCCTGATGCCCACGACTACATCACCAGAAGTCTAGGTGGGTTTTTGCCAATCGCTCCCAGTGTGAATGACTGTTCCAGTGTGTGTGACTGAGATTAACTCCACCATTCCCTCATGGTCCTTCGGGGCTCAGATAGCACGAGAGGCCGAGGCAGCAATCTTCCACAGACAGCTGTTTGAGGAGCTGAGGAGAAGCTCACAACTGACCAGAGACCCTTCACATGCTGTAGCTGTTGGAGCGGTTGAAGCATCGTTCAAATCCTGCGCTAGTGCCATCATTGTTCTCTCAAAGAGTGGGAGGTAAGAAAGTGAAGGATAGTGGTGAAACAATCCTGATCGCAAAGGTAAGTTTCTGCCAAATGCGCAAGCACAGCTCCTGACTCGCTAATAAAATCCCCTTTCTTTTCAGTTTTGTGTGTATGAGTGTGTTGGTCATGTGCTGTGACATAGGGTGAAGTCTTTAACTGATTTTTAAGAATGGAAGTCATTGGCTCAGTGCAAATGTCAGCCACTTTGCTGCCACGTAGACTTAGGAAATACTGATCTAACGTGGGGCCAGTCTAGAATTCAACTCTCACGGCTGTAACGGTGTCAGTATCAACTCAACTCGTTTAGTCTCGTAATGGGCTGTTAATACCAGTGAATTCCATAAATGAAGCTAAACTAAATCTATGGCTCTGCTAAAACCGAGAAATTAAAATCAACCAGAAGTTTGACGCCCATGTATTTTTACTTCTTAACCAGCATTATTTCTTCCCAAAATGTTTCTCAGATTTAATTTACATGTTCTATGAATTATGATAAAATATTTGTGCTAAACCTTTAGCTTAATTTGATCGTCATTCATATGTTGATTCTTTTTTGTGGGCATTGTTGTAAACGCCAGGGAATATTACTGTGCCAAGGAAGAGTGTAATTTTGTGCTCAACTGTATTTGTGTATCTGCAGGTCTGCTCACCTGCTGTCCAGGTACAGGCCCCGGGCCCCCATCATCGCTGTGACCCGTAACGCCCAGACAGCTCGTCAGGCTCACCTGTACCGTGGCATCTTCCCTGTGCTCTACACCAAGCCAGCCAATGATGTGTGGGCAGAAGACGTTGACATGCGCGTCAACTTTGCCATGGATGTTGGTATGTTGTCTTTTAGCATCAGTATGAGTCTTTCAAACGGTGCTTTCAAAATGTGGTTTGATACAACGTGGGCATAGCTTAACAGATTCTCAAAGCAAACATTTTTTTTGTTTTCTGTTCTTCAGGAAAAGCCAGAGGCTTCTTCAAAGAGGGAGATGTTGTCATTGTCTTGACCGGCTGGCGTCCAGGTTCCGGTTACACCAACACCATGCGTGTGATTTTGGTGCCCTGAATAGCAGGCCTCCTCACTTCCTCCATTCATTTCTTTCTTTACTTTCCACCTCGCACTCATTCCTGCTCACCGCCCTCCTCACCCAACACTCCAGCTCACAGTTTTAAACCCTGAACTCTTTAGCGTGTAGTAAATGATTTGGACGACATTAACCATTGGAGTATAGCCTAAGAGCAGCTTTGGGTAAGAGGGGAGTCTTGTTCCATACACTTCCACTTTTTTGCTTTCATTCCTTTTGCATTCCTCATTTCTCTGAGTCACACCAGTCTTCAGGGCCACAGATTAATACACTCTGACCAGAAACTGCTGAATTTATTCACTCCGACATTTGTAAAGCATAAATGCATTCGTTTGTGTGCATGTCCTTCGTGACTCTGGTATAGGTGGGGCTAGTGGCAGGGCACACTGATCATTGTAGAACACCTTGAGTACGGATACAGTTCAATATTGACACTCCTCCACCTGAACGAACAAACAAGTGGCATCCTAAAGGGCTTCTTCTGCAGCGAAGCCTCACCACCACCACTCCACCCCAACAGATCCTCCTGTAGTGCTGCCTGTTCAAAGTGTCTTCTGTTGGAAAACCAACTCGTCGTATTGTAAGTGTACCTGTAAGCATTTCACTCCTCATCTACTCCAAGCAATGTTACATTCTATATTATACTTGACTTTTGTGTATGGTGAGGTTTTAATTTAGGACATCTAATACTTCTAATATTTTGTCGACTACATAAAAATGATATTTTTTGGATGTCCACTGCAGAGGTGTTGAAGCTAGTTGCTGTACTATGTATATTAGTCCTAAAGAATATTACATTTGAATTCTATTTAAGTTGGCACTGAGTTTTGTTTCACTAAAGCTGATGTGAATGAGCACTTTTCTTTCAAACTGAACTGATTTAGGAATAACATTGTGTCCCTCAGTTCTTGTGGGTGATGGGGTGATTTTCCTTGCTTGTCTATCTCCTATTACATCAAGTGACCCACTGTAGCTGTCTTTGTGTGTTTAACATGCTTTTGATTGTAACAGAGTGTAAGAACTAACTAAATGTAAAGGGGGTATTATAATATTCAGCTGCTGTACTGAGCTGTCCTATAAGACTGGAGTTCCATCAATAAAAGAGATGAACACCTGGCTTAACAATGCCTGAATGTTTCATTGACTAGCAGTAAGTAAATGTATGAATTTTTTGCATAAATATTTAATAAGCTCCAGTGAGGCTGTTGACTGGTTAATATTTGCAAGTGTCTTCATGAGCAAACAATAACTCATGGTTGGCTATAACAGAAAACATTACCTGTGTTAATTAATACAGACCAGTGCAGTTAGGAGAGAGAGAGATCCCTTTATTCTCCTCAACAAGGTGTACGTTTAACATTTACTGGCAGTCCTGGCTGTACACCACCCCCACTTGTCTACGAACCTCGTCCTCCACCTCAGCCAGCAGGAGAGAGTCGGCATGAGACATAACAGTACTCTGCTTCAGCCCTACATGGAAACGAAGCATGAGAATACAGTGAACTGTTCAGTGTCTACACACTATAAATCCATCAAGTGTTTCTGACGCCACCTTGTGTTCGGTGTGAATAACAGCAGCATAACTGTCCCTGACTATACACAAATCTGAGATGTGATGCAATAATAAATGTTTCTCAAAATACGGAAAAGGACTGAATGGTCGTCATACCTTTCAACAAACACTGTCGCACCTCCTCTGCTTCATAACGCATCCCTGTGCTGTTGGTAAAGTTTAGAGGCAAACATGGTTCTGGCAGAGGATACGACGTCTCCTTCCCATTCACCACTAATGATGTGGGGCACCACACTGGATAAGGGACCTAAAAGATATGTCATCAGATGCCTTCGCCACAATGACGGTGCATAGATTTTTATTTGATTCTTTCGACTTGCTGTGATAACTTACCCTGATCGTTCCCTTCGTGCCCACGATAATGGCTTCGTTGGGGAGCTGCACACGCAAGGAGCAGGTAAACACAGCCATTCTGCTCTTAGAGAACTTCAGAGTAACGACCACAGTCTCGTCCACTCCTGCAGAAACACACACACAGGCGACCCACATTATTTTAGTTACTAGTGTCTGTTACAGTAGTGTATAGTTGAAACCAATCAACATGTGCAGGAACAAGCATGTGTGACACTCTTCAGCTCATAGGTTGCTAAGCTATACCACATATGTCCAAAGAGGACAGAACAAAAATTAAACAAAACATTATTGATTACTCATACCTGTGGCAATTTGTACATTTATTATTTTATTTGCTGGTCAAGGTGTATTATTTTGTAACCCTCATTCTGTTTAACCTTCACCGGGCTGTTGTAAAACAAACTGCTGCGATAAGAGGTGGCTTATCAGGCTCTAAAGGATCTACTGAGTCATGCCAACACGAAACCTGAAACAAAACCTTCCCAAGTTCCAACTTACACGTTTAAATTTGTCCTCAGTTCAGGAGCTGCAAATAAATGTAAAACCAACTCAGGCCATACGTAGCAGCGCTGCCAGCATCCAGCTGTGTAAATTATTGTAGTGGGTAAGAAACGAACACCTCAGATTAGGCCAGTGATGAAAACGCTGCAGCACTATAACTGTTCCCTGACCTTGAAATTTGATTTGCCTGGTCATGTGTATCGGTGTCACAAACAAAGTGCACAGGCAGAAGAGGAGGAACAAATAGATTAGAGATCCACTCAGATAAAGCCACTCTAGTCAGTAAATAACACCCTGTGAGACCTCCGTGGTTTGAATTACCTGTCTCCAGACAGACCCCTGTGGCCTGTATGCTCTCTGGCTTTTCTCCGTTGTACACCATGGATATGAACTGCAGGCAGTAGATGCCAACATCCAGGAGCGCTCCTCCACCCAGCTCCTTCTGCACAACTCTCGGTTTGTGAGTCAGCGGCACACCGAACTCCGCTCTCACCAGCTTCACCTCACCCACCTCCTCTTGAGCCAGAAGCCTTCTGATCTCCACAGACGTCGGGAAGAAGCGAGTCCAGACGGCCTGGAGCAAAGGACACGAGGAATTTCATTCAGCTGCATTTTAAGTAGCAGAACCAGGCTGCCTGAAGTTCTGATCCGTCCCTACCTCCATGAAGAACACATCATTCATCTTGGCTGAGGCCAGGATCTGCTCAACCTCCTTAGCGTTCATGGCCAGCGGCTTCTCGCACAGCACGTTCCTCTTAGCGTTAGTAAAGAGCAGACAAGTGCTCAGATGGTAGGGGTGGATAACTCCAACATACACCACATCTGCACACAGACACACACAGGTCAACTATGTACAGTACGTAGTAGACATAACTGAGAGAAACAATGAACTGAACAGAAACAAATAATACGTTACAACAATAACACTAAGCACATGAGCAACTGAGCCTGACCGATGGCAGCATCTCTGGCCAGCTCCTCATAGCTGCCGTACGCCCGGCAGACGTTGTGCTTTTTGGCAAACTCCTGTGCGTCCTCCAACCTACGAGCTGCCACAGCCACAACCTGTGGACACAGGTTCCAATGGTTGGTCAAACAAGTTGCTATGCTCCCACCACACAGAACAACACAACACATTTTTAAATATACTGTTGTAGTGCATAGCCCAGCACTGGTATTAATTGTTTTTCACATCGTCCCAGTATATTCATATTCAGTTCATTGTGGT
This sequence comes from Macropodus opercularis, assembly GCA_030770545.1. NCBI lineage: Eukaryota > Metazoa > Chordata > Actinopteri > Anabantiformes > Osphronemidae > Macropodus > Macropodus opercularis. The sequence continues at coordinate 4,077,395 of CM061091.1, read as the reverse complement.
GATAGTTTCTTGGTTAATAATTTGTGCTTCATTTTTTATTTTTTAAGACACTTCAACTCTTTGGATTGAAGTGAATTAACCATGATGCTTGGGCTCTGCCTAAATCAGAGATTCAACGATAATACACTGATTAAATAACTAGTGTTAAAGTAATTTACTTTTCATTTATTAAGATCAACTGTCCCTGTGCTGTGATCATTATATATAAACTACATACTATACTAAGGCGTGTTTTTGACCACATACTATACTAAGGCACATTTTTTGACCACATACTATACTAAGGCGTGTTTTTCACAACATACTATACTAAGGTGTGTTTTTCACAACATACTATACTAAGGCGTGTTTTTCACAACATACTATACTAAGGCGTGTTTTTCACAACATACTATACTAAGGTGTGTTTTTGACCACATACTATACTAAGGCGTGTTTTTGACCACATACTATACTAAGGCACATTTTTTGACCACATACTATACTAAGGTGTGTTTTTCACAACATACTATACTAAGGCGTGTTTTTCACAACATACTATACTAAGGCGTGTTTTTCACAACATACTATACTAAGGTGTGTTTTTCACAACATACTATACTAAGGCGTGTTTTTGACCACATACTATACTAAGGCACATTTTTTGACCACATACTATACTAAGGTGTGTTTTTCACAACATACTATACTAAGGCGTGTTTTTCACAACATACTATACTAAGGTGTGTTTTTCACAACATACTATACTAAGGCGTGTTTTTGACCACATACTATACTAAGAAAGGTTTTTAAAGTCACTGTATAATAAGTCATTATTTTAACCACATACTATACTAAGGCATGTTTTTGACCATATACTATACTAAGGCAAATTTTTTTGACTATATACTATACTAAGGCACATTTTTTGACCACATACTATACTAAGGCGTGTTTTTCACAACATACTATACTAAGGCGTGTTTTTCACAACATACTATACTAAGGTGTGTTTTTCACAACATACTATACTAAGGTGTGTTTTTCACAACATAGTATACTAAGGCACATTTTTTGACTATATACTATACTAAGGCGTGTTTTTGACCACATACTATACTAAAGCACATTTTTCACAACATACTATACTAAGGCACATTTTTTGACCACATACTATAATAAGGCACATTTTTTGACCACATACTATACTAAGGTGTGTTTTTGACCACATACTATACTAAAGCACATTTTTCACCACATACTATATTAAGGCACATTTTTTGACTATATACTATACTAAGGCGTGTTTTTGACCACATACTATACTAAGGTGTGTTTTTCACAACACAGTATACTAAGGCACGTTTTTTGACCACATACTATACTAAGACAGGTTTTTAAAGTCACTGTATAATAAGTCATTATTTTCACCACATACTATACTAAGGCGTGTTTTTCACAACATACTATACTAAGGCGTGTTTTTCACAACATACTATACTAAGGTGTGTTTTTGACCACATACTATACTAAGGCGTGTTTTTGACCACATACTATACTAAGGCACATTTTTTGACCACATACTATACTAAGGTGTGTTTTTCACAACATACTATACTAAGGCGTGTTTTTCACAACATACTATACTAAGGCGTGTTTTTCACAACATACTATACTAAGGCGTGTTTTTCACAACATACTATACTAAGGTGTGTTTTTCACAACATACTATACTAAGGCGTGTTTTTGACCACATACTATACTAAGGCACATTTTTTGACCACATACTATACTAAGGTGTGTTTTTCACAACATACTATACTAAGGCGTGTTTTTCACAACATACTATACTAAGGTGTGTTTTTCACAACATACTATACTAAGGTGTGTTTTTCACAACATACTATACTAAGGCGTGTTTTTGACCACATACTATACTAAGAAAGGTTTTTAAAGTCACTGTATAATAAGTCATTATTTTAACCACATACTATACTAAGGCATGTTTTTGACCATATACTATACTAAGGCAAATTTTTTTGACTATATACTATACTAAGGCACATTTTTTGACCACATACTATACTAAGGCACATTTTTTGACCACATACTATACTAAGGCGTGTTTTTCACAACATACTATACTAAGGCGTGTTTTTCACAACATACTATACTAAGGTGTGTTTTTCACAACATACTATACTAAGGTGTGTTTTTCACAACATAGTATACTAAGGCACATTTTTTGACCACATACTATACTAAGGCGTGTTTTTGACCACATACTATACTAAAGCACATTTTTCACCACATACTATATTAAGGCACATTTTTTGACTATATACTATACTAAGGCGTGTTTTAGACCTCATACTATACTAAGGCGTGTTTTTCACAACATACTATACTAAGGCACATTTTTTGACCACATACTATAATAAGGCACATTTTTTGACCACATACTATACTAAGGTGTGTTTTTGACCACATACTATACTAAAGCACATTTTTCACCACATACTATATTAAGGCACATTTTTTGACTATATACTATACTAAGGCGTGTTTTTGACCACATACTATACTAAGGTGTGTTTTTCACAACACAGTATACTAAGGCACGTTTTTTGACCACATACTATACTAAGACAGGTTTTTAAAGTCACTGTATAATAAGTCATTATTTTCACCACATACTATACTAAGGTGTGTTTTTGACCACATACTATACTAAAGCACATTTTTCACCACATACTATACTAAGGCACGTTTTTTGACCACATACTATAATAGGTGTGTTTTTGACCACATACTATACTAAGACAGGTTTTTAAAGTCACTGTATAATAAGTCATTATTTTAACCACATACTATACTAAGTCGTGTTTTTGACAATATATTATACTAAGGCACATTTTTTGGCGACATAATATACTAAGCTGTGTTTTTGACTACATACTATACTAAGGCACATTTTTTGACAACATACTATACTAAGGCACATTTTTTTGACCACATACTATACTAAGACGTGTTTTTGACCATATACTATACTAAGGTGTGTTTTTGACCACATACTATACTAAGGCACATTTTTTGGCGACATAATATACTAAGCTGTGTTTTTGACAACAGTCTATAAAAAACATTTTTTTAAATCTCATACTTAACTATTGTTTGTAAAAATAGTATTTTCAATACTGCAATAACATCGCAATATGAGACTTTCAGTTTGTTTTACATCTGTAAGTGGTTTACACGTAGTTTGCAAATGTCAAATACATCAGATTTCTCTTTTTAAATGGATTGATTATTTATTTATAATGCCGATTTAAAAAATAATTATGTTAACAGCATTACAAGTAACATGTGATCTTCACGTCGGGAGACGAGTCCTAAGGTTACATCGCGCTTCTGTTTGAATCACGGCGTGTTCACGTCTCTACAGATGTACTGACACAGATACCTGATGCTCCTCAGCAGGAAGAGTTTTCAGAGCCACGGTGAAGTCGTGGCTGATCCTCCCCGCGCCGCAGATCCCCCACCTGGTTGCCATGATGGACGCCGAACCGCGTTCCTGTCAGCCCGGTGTTTATATAGTCCCACCAACAGTGGCTGATCTCTGCCACAAGGTGGAGCCAGTCTTCCAAGTGCTGATAACCAAAGGAAAGGTAAACCAAGAAAAAACGACCTCGTCCCGCTTCCTCCTTCCTCCTAATCTAGTTTTTCTGCTGTTAGTGTCTTCAAAACGTATCTAAGTAATTATTTCAATTTAAGTAAGTAATTTAATACGTTTCTTCATCTTAACCACAGTGTGATACAGAATTTCACATAACATCCAAGACGTGCTTAACAGAATTTGCCACAATAAGTTGTGTTACAGTCACTTTCATGTTGAATTTCCAGACCATACCAGGCTTCACCGCGTGCACAATTCTGGTGCCCAGAACAACTAAGGCAGAGTTTTTTCTTACATAGGTTTGTCTGATGATGTCAGTTCTTTAAGTAGTTTTGGTGAGGATAACCTTTTTAAAACAGTATTTCATATGGTGTAATTTACTACAGGTGATAAACACAACATAAATTTGCCTGATTTAGGGGGTAACATCCCGTAAAACTCCTTCGGCTTGTGTAGTGACTCAATAAAAAAAATTATGGTTGGTTATAAAAGAAAACGTGACGTAATCACTGCAAATGCAATGTGTTAATCCGTGTTAATTAATACAGACCAGTGCAGTTAGGAGAGAGAGAGATCCCTTTATTCTCCTCAACAAGGTGTACGCTTAACATTTACTGGCAGTCCTGGCTGTACACCACCCCCACTTGTCTACGAACCTCGTCCTCCACCTCAGCCAGCAGGAGAGAGTCGGCATGAGACATAACAGTACTCTGCTTCAGCCCTACATGGAAACGAAGCATGAGAATACAGTGAACTGTTCAGTGTCTACACACTATAAATCCATCAAGTGTTTCTGACGCCACCTTGTGTTCGGTGTGAATAACAGCAGCATAACTGTCCCTGACTATACACAAATCTGAGATGTGATGCAATAATAAATGTTTCTCAAAATACGGAAAAGGACTGAATGGTCGTCATACCTTTCAACAAACACTGTCGCACCTCCTCTGCTTCATAACGCATCCCTGTGCTGTTGAGGAAGTTTAGAGGCAAACATGGTTCTGGCAGAGGATACGACGTCTCCTTCCCATTCACCACTAATGATGTGGGGCACCACATCGGGGAAGGGACCTGAAAAAAATCACAAGCAAATATAAAACTATACATATACAGTATATACAAGATCTGCAGCAAGCACAGGGTTGTATACATTACAAGAAATAACAGCTCAGCCTGGTGTTTTATCACAGGACAGTTGTGTTATACAAGTGCAGACTATTTGCCATTTTACAACTGGTTCTATTTCAGGGTGTTGGCTGCAATGATATAACAATACTTCAATTATTATTTAAATGTATTCATTAATTATTGAATAAATGAAATAGTGGTAAATAGCTCACATGATCTCCACAGCAACAGCTCTACTAGAAATTCCACGTGTCTTACTTCATAGAATACCTTAGTTTTATACTGAACATGCAGCTGTGCAGGGCAACCAGGTGGATTTGAGCCTATTTGAAATGCATTTGATTCTTTCGACTTGCTGTGATAACTTACCCTGATCGTTCCCTTCGTGCCCACGATAATGGCTTCGTTGGGCAGCTGCACACGCAAGGAGCAGGTAAACACAGCCATTCTGCTCTTAGAGAACTTCTGAGTAACGACCACAGTCTCGTCCACTCCTGCAGAAACACACACACACGACCCACATTTGATGAGGACATAAAACAAAATACATGAATTTAGTGATGTGGCTTTAGAAAAGACTTAACTAACTTAATTAAAACTAAAACTACAGCAACCACTTGACAAAGTCCAACTAAAATATTACTTCATCTTTTCTCAATTGAGGAGCTGCTAATACGCACAACTCTACCTCTAGTCAGTAAATAACACCCTGTGAGACCTCCGTGGTTTGAATTACCTGTCTCCAGACAGACCCCTGTGGCCTGTATGCTCTCTGGCTTTTCTCCGTTGTACACCATGGATATGAACTGCAGGCAGTAGATGCCAAGATCCAGGAGCGCTCCTCCACCCAGCTCCTTCTGCACGGATCTTGGTATGTGCATCAGCGGCACACCGAACTCCGCTCTCACCAGCTTCACCTCACCCACCTCCTCTTGAGCCAGAAGCCTTCTGATCTCCACAGACGTCGGGAAGAAGCGAGTCCAGACGGCCTGGAGCAAAGGACACGAGGAATTTCATTCAGCTGCATTTTAAGTAGCAGAACCAGGCTGCCTGAAGTTCTGATCCGTCCCTACCTCCATGAAGAACACATCATTCATCTTGGCTGAGGCCAGGATCTGCTCAACCTCCTTAGCGTTCATGGCCAGCGGCTTCTCGCACAGCACGTTCCTCTTAGCGTTAGTAAAGAGCAGACAAGTGCTCAGATGGTAGGGGTGGATAACTCCAACATACACCACATCTGCACACACAGACACACACAGGTCAACTATGTACAGTACGTAGTAGACATAACTGAGAGAAACGATGAACTGAACAGAAACGAATAATACGTTACAACAATAACACTAAGCACATGAGCAACTGAGCCTGACCGATGGCAGCATCTCTGGCCAGCTCCTCATAGCTGCCGTACGCCCGGCAGACGTTGTGCTTTTTGGCAAACTCCTGTGCGTCCTCCAACCTACGAGCTGCCACAGCCACAACCTGTGGACACAGGTTTAAGACCAAACTTATTCAAACAAGTTGCTCAACTCAAACATACAAATTATTAAGATCCATCAGTGTTATGTGACTCTGCCTTTGGTTGATACATGTGGCAAAAGAACGTGATCAATTTGAAGACTTCATTAATTATTAACATTTAGCTTCAGAAGGTTCTGCATCACATACCGTAACTGAATTATCAGTGGGCAAGATCATTTTAATGTCAGTTTATAGCGTGTTTTACGGTAATGGAGTGTGTTCAGAATGTTGCAGAACTAAACCCGCAGTTCACAGAGGCACGAAGTCGCGTGCGCGTGCTCTGCAAGTGCTGAACGCCTCGTTATTTCTCCGGCGATTAGACGCAGTTTAGCGCCAGTTTCAGACCCAGTCTATTAGTTCCGATCTATTTTAAGAACCAACAGACGGAGACAGAAACTCCGCGGAGTCTGGAGGTTAAATCGAGGTTCTGCTCTAGTCACAGCGTGCATTCATGTCTGCAGATGTACTGACACCGATACCTGATGCTCTTCGGCAGGAAGAGTTTTCAGAGCCACGGTGAAGTCGTGACTGATCTTCCCCGCGCCGCAGATCCCCCACCTGGTTGCCATGTTGGACACGGAACACTGTCACGCAGCCGCCCGTCAACAGTGGCTGATCTCGGCCACAAGGGGGCGCCTCGGCCTCACGAAACAACACGAGGTGTGGCGACAGACGGCAGGACGACCAACACATGAATAATCCTGTTTCCTCTTCTTCGCCCTCGGTCCAGCTCCATCACTGTATTTTGATGGAGCTTTAATTTGAGCCTATGAGCATCACTGTCATCATCACGTTTAGTTATCGAAAATGTACTGAAACAATTAGTTTTTCCCTCGCTGTACCTTATCTCATTTTTCTAATGATTAAAAGACTTTCTACTGAAATAGTTTCGACAGCTCAGCTTTTTTATTTCAACCTTACATCAGTGTAATAGTAAATGCTGCATGTTTCACGTTACTGTAAAAATAGTGGTGTAAACTCCAAACAGTTCAATGGTATCTGTAGGATTAAATAATTAAACAAATATTATTTATAATCAGTCCAAACAGTAAAGCCATATTTATCCTGTTGCTTTGCATGCATGGTGTGTGCGTGAGCCTCGGCCTCCCGCCTGTACGAGTCCTGCGAGCTCAAAAGGTTGACGACAAGTAATAAACGAGCCGTGCTCTTCGCTGACTCACGAAGGCGTTTCTCTGTCCTAACCTTGAAAAGCAGACAGCGCTACCTATTTTTGTGCACCACGGCTCGGACATGACAGAACACTTCGAATCAGTCGTGCCACTTAGAGGCTCTTCCTGTCTCCAGCGGCCGATGTTTGAAATGAAACATGGCTTTTGCAATCAATCCTATATTGGATTCATCAATCACAGGTGTGACAGTGACAGCTGCGTTTGCCTGGCTCTTAATTATGGGATGGTGACACACGACATCGCAGCTTTATTTGTTTACATTGTGACTTATTCGGTTCAAAACTAGGTCCAACCTGATTTTCCATTTCAGGCCTGACCAAACTCCTAATGTCTGTCATATAGTCCCACTGCATTTTAAGAAGTGTTTGTGACTCAAAGATAGAATGAACGTTTGATTATGATTATGTACAGTATACGTGTTTTATTCATTTATTCGTTGTCACCAACACACTGACCAGTTTACACGTTTGTCTGAACCCTGAGGGATTTGCTCTGTTCGGCGTCGGAGTGATGCTACTGTCCGTCCTGAGTGAAACCATCTCCCACCTGTTTCCTGATATCACCCAGTCAGAGGCACCTGTGGGTTCTTCTCAGTCTCAGAGATGTTGAGCACAGAAAGGCGTCTGTTTATACTGGACAAAGAAATATTCACAACCGAGCACACATACGCGTTAAACACTGTGTGAGCCAGACGGCATCTCAAGCCCTGATGCCGCTGATTCTGTGTATGTCTGTTCTTTCAAATGTACAGCAACGGTTTCACTGAATTGCAGTGTCTCATTCTCTCACACTCACCTTTCATTTCAATTGATGGTTTGGCCTGTTCAAACAATTCCATCTCTTTGAAGACAAATACACTACTTTCCTTTTAACGTGACCCACATTTGAGCAGGCTGCGTTTCTTACTGTGCCTCACAGCGAAGCCTGGTGCCTTTGGTGACATTCAGAGGGGGGTCACGCGTCAGGGAGAGGCCACAGTACATCGTCTCCTTGCCGCTCACCACAGGTGAAGTGGAGCCGTGCGTACGACCAAGAATGTGGAGGGCAAAGAGGAAATCCAATCACTCAACTCATCAATCAGCAAATGCAGCTACTATGATCTTTGTCCTAATTTAATTTAAGTGCGATCAGACAAATTAAATAAATATTTCTCTACTGGGCTATTGCTGTGTATTTTAATGGATCGGGTCTGATTCTTAGTGAACTTCATTACAACAAGCAACTCATCTGCCAAACATCAGGTCATCTCCTGATCAGTTTGGGGTAATTGTCCTCATGTTTACTGCCATGACGTAATGACTCAACATCGAGCATGGCACAAATGTAACCTATGATTTTCAAATATTCAGATACCATAAAGCAGCAATTATTATAGTGCAAAGGTCTTACACTGAAGAACAGCTTGTTATGAGACATTACATTTTATAATCCCGCATCCAGTTTTACATAATGAGTCTGTTCTCCTGGGAGGATTTATTTTAGTTTGACATCTTACAGGTGCGTTATTCTGTTTCTCTCTGCAGTGTTTCATTTCAACAATTCAAATAAAATGCAATTTAGTCCTATAGCGTCTAAGGGATCATTGCTTTTTTATGTTTGTGGCCACAGATTCATCTGTGTGGTATCAATCATACTAATCGAATCCATCTCGGACACTGAACGCTATCGCAGCAAACTGCTGGAAACGCACGTTTGTTTTTTAGCCAACTGCCTCGTGCTCAGTGGGAGGCTGCAGCTTTACTACCTTTACCAGCATCACGTGCCCTCCTGCCTCCTTCATCAGCAGCATGTGCACAGGGAAACAGCAGGACCACGTTGCCTTGGGCCTGCAGAGGAGACATCATGGCAACATAGCGGAAAACTCTGTTTCACTTCTTGCTTTCATGCAGAAAGCAAACAAGCGTTGACATGGCTTGGCCTGATCTGGCTACACCCAGGAGCTGGTCAGCTTAGCTTAGCATGTAGTAGGAACAGGGCAGGCGCCAACAAATGGTCTTTACTTACAACATTTAGCATTTTTCTGCTTTATTGGTCCTCAAGGTGCATTTACTGTACGCTTGCTTCTCACGCACCCATTCACGTACCCATGACAGAGCTGCGTTGGGGGCAAGCTGGGGCTCAGTGTCTTGCCCAAGGACACTTGCCTGCGTACACAGGAGAAGAAGTCGCACACATATTTACGACAGCGAGTAAAACACCCTGCGGGACAATGAAGATGTAGTGAGCTTGTTTGGATGTAGTACCTGTGAGTCTTTATTGCGACATCGAAGTCATAGCTGATCATTCCAGGGCAACAGAGTCCCCATCGGGATGCTATGTTGAATTAGATGGTAAGTGACAAATGAGCCAGGTGGTGCTTTAGTAAAGATCTGAGCTGCTGGCAAGTTGTGACCTTGTGAGAGGCTGTACCTTCAAGGGAAGAAATATACTAAACTGTCATGCCTTCGAGCGAGCCGTACTTCAGGGGAAGGCTCCTGCATTTATATGTTGGCGACGCATGATGTGTCACTTTCCTTCTGCTCCCACATCGATGTGCTGGTAACATGCACATGTCCGTGTGTTGTTGTGTCGCTGCTGCTTAGTAGCTGTTCTTATTCCTATAACCTGGACTGAAATGGTTTAGGCTCATTGTCTCGAACCATCTGTGTCATCGTTGGGGCTCTGTTCCATCGTTAACCTTCTCAAGAGAAATAAATGCACAGCTTAACATGTACAGGTGCAGGTGACTCTGCACACAGGTCAGCACTCAGTAGTCCACAGTTGTATGGATCAAATATTGGACCTGCTGAAGGAGACACTGATTAGCCGCTGATGGTTTGACAGCTGCACTGAAGCCAGTGATTAAACCGGAGACTCATGGGGGGTGATGGGATAAACAGAAACGCTGCGTTCACAGAATGCTCATGCAGCCGACAGCAGAGCAATTTAGCTGGTCAGTAGGCTGAGCTGGTAGGACTATGGGAAGCATCAGCTCACTCGCCCTTGAGCTAAATATTCATCCATTTAGCCAGACAGGCGCTTGTGGAAACTTCCTGCCACATGCTGCCAGTAGAGGACACTGTGTTGTCAGTCTAGTTTACTTTCTCTATCAAGATCTGAGGCTTTTACAAGGCTCGTTGTAAGAAACGATATATAGGTCTGTAATATTCTGTAAACCAGGAGCAGGACAGAATATGTGTCAAGGTGAAGTAGTTATACACGGTCAGTTGGTAAAGATGCTATTTCTGTTACAGACAACATGTTGACACAGTACACATACCGTCTGCACAGTAGATATGTGCTGTCATATTCTTCCAGTCCCCTAAGAGACTGTATATTGATTGGATTCATGTGAGAACTGCGAGACGACAGTGTCCTCGTTACAGAAGAAAAGGAATTTTATCAATGACTTTCCTCGTTGGCTGCTTTCCTTTTTTATTCCACTTCCAAATGGATTCGGGGAGCTGTGTGCCGTTGTCATAACAACAAGGTACCAGCTGGGCAATTTGTATGCAAATGGCATTGGACTTGGCCTGATATCCCTGCCTATACCACAGGACCTGGTTGCCATGGGAATGTCCAACTCCTGTTTGAGTAATTTGTACTTTTTTTGAGTAGTTTTGTTGGGAGGACACAGCTGCATTCCTCTGGCAGGGGATACACAGTGACATCACCTTAACTGCTCAATTCTGAAATGGTGTGAAGCAATGAATTGGTTCTGTGCTGACTGCACTGCCCGCAGATGGGCACACACGGTCCAGAGGTTCAGGCGGTCAGACTAGTGTGACTAGTGCGGACAGATCTTGGACACAGTGCACTGGGACCCAGCTGGTCTCACATTCAGCTGAACCATGGATACCTACAGTCTAAACCCCCAAATTGTGCCTGTCTTTACGAGCAAAGGGTTTAACCAAGAATGGCTACAGAGAGAGCAGCATAGGGTCGGCATCCGAGCCTGCTGGGCCCGACCCAAAGATGGAGGTGGCGGTAAAGACAGTGATGAGCCAAGTCATTCTGAAACCTGGCATGCGGAAGGAAGCCAGCGCCTCATTAATTCAGCATGGCCAGAATGATTGCCTTCCACTCCTATCACTTCTCACCGTCTTTATTTGATTAAGAATTCATGCATCATCTCTTGTGTGTCCTTATTCCACCAGGACGTGAGAGAGTGACATTCGATGGGTCACGTGACCGTTCTCGCCCGTGAAGTTGGTTGATCTCAGCAGACAGCTTTGTTTCACACACTGTCATGTCATTTCATCTTTGTATATTGCTGTCAGAAAGACTCTGACCCCCCCGTTGCTGGCAATGCGCCAGTGCTACACTAAAGCTGTAACGTACTCAGTGTTCACACCAATTAAAAGAGAATGATTACAATTTGTTTAAGGCTTTAACCTCTTAGACTCAATTTAAATTTGGAAAAAACACCGATGTCGTTTAACTCAACACTGCACACAGAGAACATTGTAAAAGTTACCGTGTGGCTCAGAAACACCTGTTAAAATCAACCACAGAAAGGCGACATTATCTTGATTAAAGCGGATATGCGCAGAGCAGCTGTCGGGCAGTTTTGTGGGGGACTGTATTGCAGCGGTTTTAGGAGCACCATCACTCCTTAATGCCTGTTTCAAGGTCCTTGCAGAGGACAGACTAGACATGTGCCAGGAGGTTCCAGCCATTTTGAGGGGAGGCTGGAAGCAGGATGAATCCAGGGAGGGAGAGGCAAGTGTGCAGGAAGGAGTAATAAGTCATTTTGTCAATGCTACAGCATGTTCTGATGTGTGGGCCGGGGAGAAAAAGTGTGATACAGAGAGACTGAGAGCAGCCAGCAGAAATGGGAGCCTTTGAGCTGCCCAGCATTGTGCCGGCCCTTCGAGAGTCCTATCTTTGTCAGCAGCACACACACAATGGGAGGCTGAGCTGTGGAGCAGGAGCAGGCTGGACCAGCGCTAACTTAGCAGCCCTTCATCTGGATGCTAGTGCTGATGGGGAGGAGCAACCACAGCAGTAACAAGTAACTCTCAATGTATTATCACGGATGTGGTCACCCAGGACCACTTGCCATGGTGAGGTACGAACTGTAAGCCAGCACATGGGCAGGTGTGTTGTCGCATGTGGCATTTAGACCTGCACAAAAGAAGCTAGAGGTCAATATCCACATGCATGTTAAACCTACACATCTGCAAATCAACAGCCTCCAAAAACGCAAAAAATAAAGAATGCCAGTTGTTATTCTGCAGCAAAGTTGTGGGCAGAAATACGAGGACAATGGGTTTACCAGGGTGGTTTTCATGTCATGTTTCCATCTAATGGAGCTGAGAGAGGTTTAACAGCCAACAAATAGAGACCTATGAGAAGAGGTCTGCCCCCGTGAATGTTTATTTCTGTTCGAGTGCTAAACAAGATGTCTGGGCTATCTCTGCTGTTGTTCCACTATCTCCATTAACAGGAACCTGAATCCCGGAAACGTGGGACTGGCGCACTCTCGCTCCCCGGCTCTCCTACCTTATTGCGTCAGCATCTCTCACTCACTCACGCTCTCTCTCAGACACGAACTTCTGTCCAAGTCACAGTGGTGCCACCCTGTATCGTCTGGCTAAGATTGTGCGAAGCGGCATGGAGTCCGTCACAGAGCCCCCCCTGCTGAGGTGAGAGTGGTAGACATGGCAGCAGCGTACGCATGGGACCGATACCGGCGGCTATCGCCCAGCTGATAGTGTCTGTTTGTGTTTGAGGAATGTCCATTATGGAGGGAGATCCATCACTGCCTCGGTGCTGTGCATGTCTTAGGGTGAAGTAGCACCAGGATCGTGATGTTGACACAGCGAATGCAGCAGGCTCGTAATATCCAATACAAGATGAAAAAGATGAATCCAAAGAGCTAATTAAAAGGGCTGTTAGACAATGAGTGGCCTGCTCAAGGGCACTTAAGCATTGCCTGCTTTCTAGTATTGAGAGACAAGAAACTAATAAAAATAACAAAAGTTTTTCTTGTCTCAAATATATTGGTCTTATCTGTTTGATAGATTGAGCGTAAACAACACAATACTTATTAATTAAATTAAATATTTAAGAACAAATAAAGCCTGTTGCACCAATAGTATTTCTGCAATTTCTGCTGTGTGAGAATTTTAGTTATGAAACATCTCTATATTATACCATAATAGTTGAACCTTTTATTTCATAAAATGACTCAACTCAAAGCAGAGTAGCTGCTTCCTCAGCCTTTTGGTTTGGCCTGTGTCTCGTCTGTTGGTCAGTCACACTGGCTCCACTTCAGGCAGTCCGGAGCCATTAAGCAGTCAACACACTCCGCTGCGTCTCCCTGTTTAATTGCCTGATAGGCCTTGTGATATTTTTATCAGCCATCCTGTGGCGGATTGCTGGCGAGAGGGGAAATGTGGGAGTGTGCGGTGTCTTTACGTGTCATGCCTCGATACACCGCTGACAAGAGAGCTGCCTGCTTGCTGCCAGAAACCTCGCGCCTCTGTGCACCTGCATATCAAACCGTGTGACCCAGGCGCTCAGCCATGACATGGTAGTGAACATCCATATCTAAATACATCATGAAAATGAACCGTGTCTCCAGAGCTTAGGATCATCAAGTATTGTCACTGGGCAAAAACTTTTCCCTGTGAAGCTACAGTAGGTCAGTGGGAGACTACATACGTACCTGTAGGTACTTAATTCTCACTCATATCATAAAGAAATGTATCCACTAACAACCAACAATTATACCATCGTTATTCCAGCTGAGTTCCTGGCAGATCCTAAAGCGCTAAACACAAAGGGAGACAGGAAGGAACGGTAGTTCTGGTTTTTGCTTACTGTAGCACATTTTATGCATTTTCACAGTGATGTTGACACAAATCAGTTAGCTTTTAATACACTTTTTTTCAAACCCAATGCGCTTTACTGTGATTTCAGACAGAATGAAAAACATGTTGATAAAAATCTAAATCTCTGCTCTGTCTGTTTCTTCTCTTCTAATATTTGGAATGTTTTAAACGTTTTTGTTGTTCAGTGTTTTTATTTTGCTGTTATATAATATTTATCTGCTGTCGGTATCTGAATGAACATCAGGCTATTCATAAAGTTCACCTCTTTCTCCTTCTGTCCTTCTGCCTTTTCTTCAGAAACCCACACAGCCACAGTCTCACCATGGCCACAGACACACTCCATCACTCGCCCATCATCTCCCAGGTCTCTTCCCTCATCTCTCCCCTGCACAGCCCTCTCACATCCACCTCCTTCTCTCCTCTACACTATTTCTGCAGTGGGTGCTCTCCTTCACCGCGTCCTTCATCCATCTCACACACAACATGCACACTTGCACACGTTGACATACTTTCAGCTCTTGTGTGATGGCGCACACTCGCTCACTGATTGTCACGTACGAAGTAATTTTCCTGCTCCTCCCTCTTGTTGTTTTTTCTGTTTTGCTCTGGGGGAGTTGCCGGTGTGCTATAAGTGTCTGTTCGGTCCAGTGCTCTGGGCTGTGTGGTTACACACTCACATAAAAACCCAAGACAATTAAATGCAATGTAAATCTTGGATATTTTGCTAAAAGTGACTCCCAGTGAAACACCTAAAAAGAAAACATCAAAGGTACAATAGCTACGAAGAACCCACCACGAGTGAGTCATCTTTCATCCATAAATTAGCATCTACCTCCCGCATGTTATGTAAAGACTCACAGTTCAAGCTTGTTGGAAGACACCTAATTCTCTCCCACTTGTTATTGTGTGTTCTCTTTTTATTCAAAATAGAAAGTAATAAAGTCATACGGTGCAGATGTAGGCAGCTGGCCTGCTTCACTGGGCCCAGGCCAGTCTCGCTCCCTTCCAGTGGCAACTCTTCTTCATCCTTGGTCCTGGATAGAGCTGCCTCAGGTCTGCTGAGGGTGGGTGGGTCAAACTGGGGTTGAATCTGGGGAAATATTGAATTTATTCAGAGCATCTATGTTTGGCAAACATGTCGTAATTTCAAAATGATGTATGAATATTCGTTATGGGAAATTACCACATACACAGAAATACAACAACAACAAGTACAGTTTGCAGTAGCTCTGTAGCTACTTTACTGTATGTGATATGAACACAAATTGGGTTGGGATGCACAGATGTCACAGGTTTTACACACAGTCATGCAACCTCACACCTTTCAATGACAGCATCACCAAATACCTGAATGATCTGTACATTGTAATTCACTTGGATTTCTCTGCAGTCATATCGGAACGAGAGCAAATCATTTCATTGTCCTTTGCAGCAGCAGCCAAAGGAGGACCAGGCGTGTTCAATAAGGGATGTCAGTCGATACACAGGTATTTTATAAGTTAGACTGTGTAGCCATTGTGTTAAACTTAATTGATTTCGCTCGAGGTCTCTCCTCATTTTGGCTCCACTGCCTTCCTCATCTCTTGGTCTCCTCCTCCCTCCTCAGTCGTCTCTTTGTGAATGTGCTGCGGATTTAGTCCTTTAAGCCTTATGGTGAGATCTTTTTCTGACACTTAAGCACAATGAAGGTGGTCAGTGACAGGAAATCTTTATGTTCAGTATAACAACAAAATCCTTTAGGCTTCCACTGTATGAGGGTCAAACCTTCACAGCTGACTCTGGATTTACGCAGCACCGATCTATGTCACGGCTCTCATGGGCGCTATGACACAGCATCAGGCCACTTGACATAAGGACGCTGATTGCATATTTGGCTTCAACTCTCCTGCCATGTGTGTTCCATCTGTTACCTGGTTGACGGGAAACATTTTGCTTATAAATGTGGCGCACGCATTGGAGTGTGCGACAGCCGTCGCAGGAACGCCTCTTTGTGTGTGTGTATGTTTGTTTCAAATGATAAGTGCTTAATTGGATGCTACTCACCTTGGAGGATTATCCTAATGAGGTCTTTTGGTTTGCTCCAATCATCTTTAGTGTGAGCATGGAATCCGCTCGCATCAGTGGTCCACATCCTTCTTCCTCCCACTAGGAGCGAAGACGTTCATTTGCAGGTGAGATGAAGCATGGAGATCCGCTGGGCCAGCGTGACATTTAGAGCAGTGGCGGACTAAATCTTAAATGGCTCCTCTTCCCTGTTCCCCTCCAAGTTTAATTCTGTTCACAGACTGGCTCTTCTGCAAAACTATAATTACAGGAGCCAGTAATGGCACTTCAGACTATCTTAATTATTCTGAACAATGGCTGGTCCTGCATGAGTGTAATTAAGCCTTTCTGGCATACGGTGGATGATCATTTGTTTCTGGCTTCCTTAGATCTTCATGGCCAACTCCCGCATAGACCTTATTTTATCGCAAACGATGCTGCTACTGCTTGTTTGGTTTCCACAGCTAATGATAAAACAATATAGGGCTGTGTTTTTCTGGAGGGGGAATCACAGCAAAAGCAAAAGCCTAGAAGCAGTCAATCAAGATGCTCCATTGTGACGCCCAGCAATGGATTAGTGCAAGGCCATTTACCGTCAGAACTTAAACCCACATGATTTATGGTATGGTTGCTCTGGTCTGCTTTCTATCCTTAGTTCAAAGGATGACTGTGACAGCAAAATGCTCAAGGGCGCAGGCTAATATGATAAACAGGGAACAGAGGCTGCAAGCTGGGGGGTTGGGCCTTCTGCTGTCTACAGAGAAAAGTGAGCGGTTCTATAAGCTGAGGGATGCCGTGTCTCTGCAGCCGAGGAAGGTATGAGGGATGTGAGGAGCTGAGATCTTCTTCCACTCTCACTGGGGTAAAGCAGGAGGAGGGGATGCAGGACGATGGCTCACCAGTCATAAATAAGATAATGGTATTCTGCTGTTTTTCAAATGAGTTCATCTGGGTTTCATCCCCTGGACTACACAGTAGAGATTTATTTTGTTGTTTTACTAAATATTCTGTTTGTTGAGAAGGAAAACCCCACCAGCTTACTGCTTAGCATTTAAAACATCTCTCCAAACATCACTCTCCTTTGAATTAAAGTCTAAAATATCCAGTCATATATTTTACTCTCATGCCAGCAAATCAGTTAAGCGGCGTGGGGGTCATATTTTAGAAATTGCACTTTGGAATTAATCTTTGCAATTCAATCTCAAGGATCAATTTGAGAAGGAGTATTTAAACATTTTATGACCATTGCAAGATGGATTTAAGCCTCCCCAGTCTAAAATAGGCAGCTTGCTGTTTCCGGCTGTGAGGGTTTGTCTGGAGGGAGATTGGCTGTGCTTAGAAATGGACATTTAGAACTGACTGTTAGCAGATGGCAGGGTGACAACTTGAGCTGCCTGTTCTTGTGTTGACATCACAGTGGGGTCACGGCTCAAGGCAGGACATCGTCACATCAAAGTCGGTTGCTCTTAGCTCCGATTAACACTCATCTGATGACACGGGCAGCCAGAAAAGGTTAAAACACGGTGGCTGTTACGTTATTCTTTCACTACAGTGTGAGTATAATATATACTGCATATTTTAGTTTCCTCAAATATTTAAATAAACTGTTTAGCCTCAGTCTAAACAGTCATAAAGAATCAGGGAAAGTTGGTGAAATGTTTGATTTTTACAAGATTCTGTGGTTTTCCAATGTCCTCCTTCAAGCCTCCCTTCTGCGCTGCTTTGTTCCTGTCGGGCAGCCTGTGAAAGCCTTCTGCTGGGCTGGACTGACTCCGCTCTTATCTGTCGCTGGCTCTGGATGCTGCATCCGGATCTGCATGAAAACCCAGGCCAAACAATAATAAATAAAAATAACATGGAGTCATAGTGTTACTGTAATAGATTTGTTAAAACACACAAATAATTGACTACGACGTGAAAGGCCAATGGCCGTTTGACACACATTTACCATTGGTTTAATTACGTCATGCGACTGGACGCAGAGCTCAAACTACCACCTTAACCATTGTTTATTTCACACTAGCCCACATACAGTTGGTCATTTTGTCACCACTTTCCACTACAACTAAGTAGGGCACATATGGCCCATTTCTGACTATCACGACTTTTCAGCAAAGGGAGGGAAGGAGCGAGTGCAAGACTAGAGCTTTTGTGTTTGTGTGTGTGTTGGGAGAGCAAAAGTCAGAGAGGGGACATCAGGTTGGCAACCTGTGGCCATCTTTCTGATGTTATCCATGCGTATGCTTCCATGAACTTAATCCTAAGAGACACACACACACACAAACACACACACCCCCACAAATACATGTAGTCAGCCAAGTGCATTAGAAACAGACACACACACACACATGCTGCCAGAAAAAGGAAACTTTCAGCCATGCGCATCAAAAGCTGGAGCGTTGCAAAGTTGGCATTTGGACAATATTTGCGAACAAACTGGCAGATGTCAAAAGGCTTTGACGGCAGGGTTTTAGAGGAAAAAAACGCTAATACGGATGTGCTGTAGTTACTGTGTATGTTTCTGAGTGCTCTGGGCCCTGGGTTGCCAAAAAAATGTTGCGCTAGGCCTGCATGCAATGAGAGTGAGAAGATCTGGAAAGGAGAAGCATAGTTTCCAAGCGTAATTTTACAAGCTATGCGATAGGGAACGAACAAAAAATAGAAACAAGATAAGCTGCAGTTTACGTACACTTCATGTGATGACCAAGTCTGAGCCTCTGTCTTTAAAAAGTAAACTAGTTACAAACGAAAAAAGAAAACTGAGACAGACATATACAGTGTGTTAACCCTGAGCCCTGTAGGGTAATGGCAGGATTAATTACTGTTGAGTTTGACCCAAGGAGAAATAGAGCAGATTATCCCAGATGCTGCAGAGGAAGGCATTAGTATCGGTCGTCCCTCTACGGCAGAGCGGAGACACAGCCACCTCAGCTGTGAGGATGCCATCGCGGCCTCGCTGATCCGCCGCGCCGCACGTGGCGGCAGCCCCCGTGCCCCGCTGTGCTCTCTCGCCGCGCCAGACGACGAGCGGGCGTCCGTAAGCCAGCTCCTCGTCTCTCAGCAGGCAGGCGACTGAGGAGGAGAATAATGTGTAATTACAACAGACAGTCTAAAACAAAGCCCTTCACTTTCAATGAGTTCCTCTTGGAGAGGGGAAGGTTACCTCAAGGGGGAATTCTAATGAAGCAGATGGCTGAGTGCTCACAGGGGCAGATGCAGAATGTCCTCCTTTTTACAGTCTGCCAACATTTGCAGCTTTCTGAGGAGCTTCACCTGTCTCTTGACCGCTCTTTGTATCCGTCTGGGAGCGAGGATGCATGTGTGTGTATGCGAAGGGCTTTCGCCGCATCTCACAAGATGAAAGGAAAAACCGACAAGAATATCAAATTCATCATTTCCTGCAGCCGGAAGCATGCGAAAACGCACAATAAACGCCATAAAGAGGCGCGAATGCTGAGAGGTGGTGTTTTCGTGGGACTTTCTGAAGTGCAATAAGGAGCAAAATACAAATACAATACAAACTCCAGGCAGGTGTTACTGATGTTTTATTCTATACCGTTTAGTTTCAGCCAGTATCTGTGCTTATCGACAACTCAGCTTTGGCCTCACTTACGTATTTCACCACCACACAAACTATGATCCACAGTTATCGTGTGTGGTTGTTGTGAGACAGCACAATGTCCCTTGAATCCACATCCAGTCACACCATGACGGTACAGTTCCCTTATTGCTTTTTCCCAAAGTTCCCATGTTAAATGCAGACAGAAAAAATAAATGTCCGTTGATCGATAGCAAAGCTGTCAAAATGCAGTCCACCCCAAATGGTTGTGTGTCCTCAGTGTGAACCAGTCACTGCCTCCATGTAACAAAAGCATTGCACTCCTGCGCTGTAGAGACATTACACAACGCCAATGGTTAAAAATCACAGACCTGTTACGGACTCTGTACACACACATGATTTGGTGAACATTGCTCATCATATCTGTTATGGAGATGACATCACTTATTAAGAGAGGCTAAAATAAATACGGAAACATAAATAGGTCCTATGGAAATATATAAATATCTATAAGTACCTTGTCAACATTATGTTCCCAACATCAGATTAAGTGGAATTATAGTACATACATCAGCAAATGAAAGACAGCTTCGAGAAGCAGCATTTTTTTGTTATTATTTAAACCCTCATTTTGCCAAATATAGTATGAATGTGCACTTTGTGTCTGCTTCCCCCCCGACACTAATCCAGTGAAGAGCAGCCTCACCTTTGGCTGCATCACAGGCTTTTCTGAGCAGCAGCAACCAAGACAAAACATTAAATGTGCAATTTCAGAACCAAACCCCTGCTACTGAGTTTTATAGTTATGAGGTTACTGAACCAAGTCCAATTCTGCATATGAACAAAGAGAGAAACACCTGCTGGCTGTGCCGTTACCCTGAAGGAGCTCCAGGTGACCTTTACGAGTGACCTTACATGAACTTCACTGCATGATTATAGTGAACTAGGTCATGTCCAGGTTACGTTACCCAACACTTTGAAGTCTGAATACTCTTATTGGATAGGCTGATAAAGAGGTTTTATGATAAACAGAACTTTTCACCACATGTACCAGTGTTCATACACTGTCTCTGTATACACTGACGTACAGAACACCTGAAACCGGCGCTTATGTATGAAATAAATTGAGTGTTTGTAGACGGGCAGGAGAAATTTGTGGTCATGAATGAATAACAAGGGCCTCCGAAAAAACACATGTGCCTTTTCCTCCCCGAAGAAATTGCAGGTTCGATACCACTGCTGCTACATCTAATCCTCAATCACGGCGAATGATTTCATTAGTGTGCGTCGCTGATTCACCAGCTCATATTCACAGGCAAACAGGGCAAGAGAGAGATAGAGAGAGAAGGAGGCTAAGAGGGTGGCAACAAAACTGGAAGTGCACCAAACAGAAAGTGAGAACGCTGAGTTACAGAAGCAGCCATGAATTTGGAAACAGTATTAAGATGTCATGTGTAGCTCAGATCAAGCTCTGTGCGGGGGGGTGGGACTTACAAAACTGCTGCTGCTGGAGCCAGGTATCGCAGGAAGAGAAAGAGATTAATAACATCTGTCAGGTTTTATTAATTTATGCAAATTTTTCTTTTTATCCCAAAATACACAGTTTCATTCTCAGGACTAGGTAGCCCTGACCTAGATTCAACTTTTAAAATGGAGCAGCCATCTCATAGCGGATCATGAATGAATATCTCACCAGATCAAACCACTAACATGTCAGACGTTCTCTCCCTAATTATTTAAGAAGAGCCTGGCTCACAGCGCTTCGACAGAACGCTGGCAGCTACCATGATCCTTCAGCTGCCCTTCTTTGCTCCTTCCTCTGTTGTTCCCAAACAGTCGTTTTGTTCCCATATTTAGATGGGTGACATGGGGAGACATCATGAATACAGTTCCCTGTGTGAGCGTGTGAGTCACCATTGTTTTTCTTTATTTGCTCTTCTCAAAAGAAACAGTTTTAAAGCCTCCGTATCTAATTCCCAGCTGATTCCACAAAAAAACACAATCTCAATCCCACAATTGCTATGGCTGCAGCAAGTAGTCTGGGAGGATGGAAATAGCAAATCCCCTTCAGAGTAAACACGGCTGTCAGGTGAAAATTTTGTTACTCCAATTTCGGTTATTTTCATGCCTTTACTAGGAATGAAGGATTACATGGTCTTCTGTGAGTTGAGAAAATTTCATGACCCTAAGCATAATGAAATCCCTTTTCATTTCCATTACATAATTTCAAAGCTGCACGGTCATCAATCAAAAACAGTTTTTTTTATCCAGTTCAATAAAAAGTGGAAACCTGAAAAGGCGCAGGGCTGACGACACAGCGTTACGTCCCTTACTTATAGTGACAGATGCTTCTGATGTACAGTAAACCCACCCATCAACCTGCTACTTCCTGTAGTAATGGAGCAAACCTAGTTGTGGCTAACTAATCAATTCATGGGCAATGTCTAATTCTCTGTAAGCTTTGCCCCAGTCTTTGACCCTGCACAGAAGTGCCCCAGGTACTTTCCCTCAAATCCTCCGAATTATTGCTGCAGTGAAAAACACTAGCACTAGGAAGTGAATGCACAAATCCACCATGACTGAGAAACTCTGCTACAACACCCAGACGGGTCTACCTGCCTCCTTGCTTCACTCATCACTCCCTCAGAGCATCAAAGTCTCCTCACATCTTACCTTTGTTTTGCTCTCCAACGCCTTAATAAGGTCATAAAGTAAATAAAAAGGGGGCTTTTAATGATGTATGAGGCACAGCAGTCTGTTTGCGTTTGAGCAAGGCTAGCAGGTATAGGAAGACCAAGGTTACATGTACTGTGTGGCGACAATTAGTATTTCGTGTGAATACTTTCTCTTGTTTCAGGCCCTTACACCCTGGTGGAGGTTCTACAAATCCTGATTATCATACAATGAGGCACAAAGCCAAAATAAAGGTTCCAGTGTTCCTTTCACATAGCTTTTACTCTAGATGAATACAGGATAGTATCACTTCACTGTATGTGGTTTGGTTGTATAGTACGGTAGATCTGTAATCATAGATCAGATACTGTAACAGTAGACCTCGAGCTGTGTCCACTTGCCCTCACGTTGACTCAATCAATTATATGTCAGTGGACTCAGAGTAATTTAGTTTTAGTTTTGCAGGGCTCCAGGAAGTTCCCATGGGCTGATGCTAAAATAATGTTTTATATTGAACAATAGTGCAAATTATACACAGTCATTTAGATGTGGAACCATTTGCACAGAGCAAGTTGCCTTTAATAAAAGATGATGACTGTAAAAAAGTAAAGTTGGATAAAGTCTAATACTGTACTTAGATATGAAAGTCAAACTTTACAGGTTGGTTTATTTCAAATTAAAAGATTAATTTATTAGACTGAACAACACAAGCCTGGTGAGTATTTTGTTTATCGTTGTGTGTTCTTGGGTTGTGTGCACTCGTGCAGCAATGTGGTGCTGTACGACGTGTATTGCTATTCCGTTTCATGGGAACCTGTGGGAGGTACAGTGTAATGATGGGGAGGAGTAGGGCCCCTGTGCACCCCTGTGTGCGAGTCCATGATAGCCTGCGAGGGTCAGGGGATTACACACACGTCTTGTCAAATTAGGCTGCTGTGGCTGAGAGCTGTGACTGAGCTAGAGCCTCAGCTGTCTGAGTGGGCCCTCGGGTCGGTGTTGGTGATAAGTTATAGACAAACATGTAGAAGCATGTCATTGCTCTTCTCATTTGGGAGTTTAGTGACACCCACTGCAGCATCCATGTATACAGCGTTTATTAAAGGTACAGTATGTATCTAGGACTTCCGGCTGCACTGTGATCCAAACTGATATTTTGGAATAATGTGCAATTTCTTTTAGGATTACAGCAGCAGCTTAGGCGTACGTCTCCGCGTCATGGAGCACATACTGTACAGTAAAAAGCTGTTAGACAGCACACCGAGTCATAGCCAGATTGCCTTACGATAGCTTACTTAGCTGTGGTTCTGTGTCTTGCTAAAGGACACTTTGGCAGGAGAAATGGCTGCTGATGAAAACATCTGATAAATATGTTAAACCAGTGACCTTAGTTTAAGTTGGAACAGTCTAAATCTCCTGGGGTACCAAGGGTTCAGTGTATCACACACAGCTACAGTACTTTTTGCAACAACAAATGTACATACATTCAACAGCTCAGACTCTGCATTGGCCTTCGGTGAAGAGACTTGTCCATGTTGATCAAGTAGCAGCTACAGTAGTAGAAGTAATGCACACATTAACTATCAAGTGGCATATTTCCATATCCAGCACTTTTCAGACATCGCAGCTTGTGTACTGTATGTCTTGTATTTGCTAAATGGCTGCTTTGGAGTGATTAGATACTTGACTAGTTTTAATACTGAATGGTCTGGTTGCTACACAATGTAACACACAAGCTGTGGTTAATGGAAGTCCAAGTTTTATGAAAAAGGCAAACTTCCTTTTGATCAGTCAGCCTTGCTTCCGACTGTTCCACTGATTCACACACTTGTTCTCGCCAACACTCAAACATTAACAGTTGTACACAGTCAGGAACAAAAACAACACATGCTTTCTACACACACTGTCGGCATGAGCTTGGAAGACAAAGTGAGCTTGTTAGGACATGATTTACGACTCTGCAGAAAGCCAGTCGTGTCCCATGTCTCAATACTGAGATGGAGGGTAGCTCGCCTAACCCCTCTCCCCCTGCTTCAAAAACAGTGTTATTATGAGAAAGTGATATAAAATAAGGATCGGTGGGCCAAGAGAAGATGAATTATTCCCCCATTTTTGGTTTCCTAAAATCTCTTCTCCATCTCTCATTAGGTAGTGAAAAGTTTATACAGAGGATAAATAAGTACAATCTAATAGATACATTTAAGGATCAACAATATGTGATCCCAAATGATATTTTACAAGGGTCAGTGTTGAAGCATGTTGCTTTAGCTAAAAATTTAAATAACACACAAAAAAGCCTTTACACATGCAGGTTTTAGTGCATAGGTTCCTGCAGAAAAGAGTATTATTGTCTAGTCCACTGAATTGTGATCTCCAAAGTCAACAGATGAATTTGGCATAGTCATGGAAAGAAGAAAATGACTGTCCATTAAATAGAGTTCAGTTTTCACACCCTCCTAGTCCCTTGATGAAGGTGTTTTTTAAATATGTATTTATATATATATTTATCTATCTATATACACTATGCATGAAAAAGAGAACAAAGCATAAAATAAATATATTTTATAGCACTGAGTTACCCAGTAAAATATTTTAAGATCTTGGTAAAATGAGAGGTGGAACACTGTGACATCTGAAGACAGAAAGAAAGAAAGAAATGCAACAAATGAAGATAGTCTGTGTTTCAGTTTGGAGGAGCACAGGAGGGTGTGATCAATCCTCACAAATTGGAAGGGAGTTTAGAGCGGACAGTTTGAGATTCTAGATCCGATGGGTAGGCGGCAGAGCTCCTCCGTGAAGACAAGGCTGGAGAAGTCCCAGGGGACTGAGTCTGTTTGGGGTGCCCTGGGGATGTATGCATTGGAGGAGTCATATGCCCTGGCCCTGAACTACAGGGTTTGGGCACAAGAGTAGGTGATGAAAAAGGTGAGGGGTAATATCCAGTTTCAACAGAAGAGAAAGGACCTTGGTGACCTAAGGCCTGGGTCACCTCCTGGGGTAAAGATGGGTGTGAGCTAGATAATAGCTTTAGGTCTTCAGAAAAGCGACCAAGTGGAGAATCTCTCCCTGTTGAGTGTGGTTGACTGGGGAGCTGTGAAGGGAGTGAAGACTGCGGCATAAGTAGGGAACTATGGGATCCTGTCACACTGGATGGATCGCTGTAGTGAAAAGTCCTGCTTGTCACTGGGCTTTGGATAGTAGGACTGGGTGCCACTGGAGTAAGGCAGGGAGAAGCATTTGCCGAACCATACTGGGTCAGGGAGGCCAGGGCAGACCTCTCCAGGGACATCTGATGAGGCAAAAAACCAGACTGGAGACCTGCCAGGCTAAAATGGTTGAGGGAAGATGGGGAGCCCTCAGCAGGCTGCTGACTGTGCTGTCCTTTATTAGAGGATGGGGAGCCATGAGTAGGGGAATGGAAAAGGTTTAAGTTACTGCTAGTCCTGCCTCCGCCTGCAAACTGCTGTAGAGGAGCCACCTGAGGAGGCTTAAGAGGTGGCTGGCTGTGAAGAAGCTGACCAGCTATGGGGCTAGATGAACCAGTAGAAACAGGACTCTGACAACGGGGGGAACTAATAAGTACAGATGTAATTCCACCAGAAGCTCCTGCTACTGGACAAGCTGTAGACCCTCCTAGATTGCCTCCTACCATCCCCCCTGGTGGACTACCAACATGTGTCCCAACCACCCCACCTCCTGGTACACTTGAAACTCCTATATGGCTAGTTGTTGATCCACTAGAACCCCTTCCCAATAATCCTCCAGGATTTCTTACTAGTGAATCACCAGAAACCCCTGCAAGTGGTGTCCCAGAGCTGCCTCCCAATGATCCCTCAGAGGCTCCCCCTGTCAATCCCCTAGATACTATTGATCCACCAGATGCCCTTCCTAATGATCCTCCTGTGGTCACTACCACCAGTGATTCTCCAGATCTCTTGCCCACTGATGCCGCAGAAGCTCTACCCGTAGAACCTCTGTTGACCTCTCCCATCGATCTTCTGGCTGCATCCTCTATTGACCCACAGGTAACAGCCTTGAATGATTCACCTGATGCCCCACCAGCTAACCTGCCACAAACAGCACCCACAAATCCCTCAGGTATTCCTCCCACTAATTCTCCTGAGATTGCTCCTACTGATCCACCAGTAGCTCCTCCTCGCTCAAATTGGACCCCAGGAGTTATTTCTGATGTTCCAGTCGTAAATTCCTCTCCAGCCCAAGAAGTGTCGCCTCCACTGGCTCCTTCCAAAGACCCTCCAACTGCTCCACCTGAAGACCATCCTGTAGCACCACCACAGGCTCCACTTGCCCCTCCACTTATACCAGACCCAGTACTTCCACCCGTAGATCCTTGGTGAAAAAGATGCGACAGAGGTGGGGTGTTGGAGCGAAAGCTCTGCTGATGCTGTGGTTGTGGGTGCAGCTGGGCCATACTAGACGAGCGTGAATCAGAGGATGAATATGACCCAAAGGGAAAAGCAGAAACCCCTCCTACACTAGACCCTGATGCGGCCCCAAGTCCATGCTGCCCTCCGCTACCTGAGGCCTGTTGGCTACAGCCTGTGGCGCCTGAACCTGAAGTCATGTGTTGGGCACGAAAAGAAGCCAATAATGGCATGTCTACCCCAGTGCGCAGTTTAGAGGGTGTGCTAGAGGGGGAGTCCGCAGCAGAACCAGGTGTGTTGGATGGAGGAACAAATGTGTGGAACCTCTTAAGCCGGCTAGGAGGGTCTTTTAGGGACCCTAGTACAGACACTGGAGGCCTGAAAAGTGTTGGTGGTAGGTGGGGATGGTGTGTCAAGGCAATGGCTACTGATGTGGTGGCGGCTGCTGCTTGGAGAGGGGCCTGGATGAGTGGGGCCCAGATGACAGGTGTTGGCGAGGGAGGTGTCTGGGGTGGGGCGTTCTGCAGGAGGTGGGCGCAGTGGGCCATGTCCCTGTCATGCTGCACAATCTGCTGGATGATCTCATTCTCCTGGTAGTTGAGTACACCAGAGCTGAGGTCATGTTGCACTTTGTGCTGAAGGATGGAGTTTTTCTTGCCTTTAAAAAGACACAAAAACAAAAAAGCAATTAGAACTGGTTTGATATTTGTGTATATTGCCCAGTTTTAGCAACCTTTCCTAATGCAATGAGCTAGTAGCACAGGAACACCCAACAAGAGTTAAAATGCTCCTGAAACAACAAAAGTTAGACTGCAGATAAATACCTGGTGATAGTCGCTCAGAATGCACGACAGCCTTTGCACAACTCTATCCCCTGTCACCCATGTGCTGGAATTCTGACCATTTCAGGGCATTAAATGTTTGATGTGTGAATGGGAACCCCTGGGATTTCCTTAGAATAATTGCTGCAGCAGGTGACTGGGCATATTATTGATGTTTATTACATCATGTACTCAGGTTATGGGGGAATGCAACATGTTTATTATTACTTTTTCGTCAGTAATACTGATAATCCATAATGAAATGAATTAAGTGTGAATGCATGCAATGGGTAACGTTTATCTGAGAGCTGCATTTGTGGATTAACAATGCTGGCCATGATCTAAGAGCCAAAGATATTGTAAATTAAATTAGACACAGATCAATCTGTCAATTGTCTCTTATGACTTTTAGACGATTTGTGTTTCTGTGACGCACTGTACAGTCTCTACATCCAGTTTGACCCTGGTACCTTCTTCCCTTTATCACTTGCACAACTTCAGTCAGAATGACAAAGTCCAACAGAAATCAGTCCATTTGTGGATTGGTGCTGTATGAGCAGCTTTATTAGGGAAGGGAGGTTTACATGAGAATTACACCCGGGAGAAAGAACATACACAGGAGACCATTTCACAGAATTTACTCAGCGCACCACATCTTTTCAAAGCAACCATTTTCAACAAAGAGACCCCCTAAAGCAATTTCTCTATCTTCCATTCTAAACATAGCTGAGGATAAAACAGAGCATGCAGTGATGTCTGAGTGATGATACAGGCGCGCCTTTCATTGTGAATTTTTTATCTGCCCAGACTGAGCCTGGGAACAGTGATGGATATGGAGAGAATATCAATTGTATCCCTAAGAGAAGTCATGCAGGGATTTAGGTTTTCAGTAATTTTCATTAGGCATCAGTGTGAACGGTTCCACAGCCCTAAAGCCCCTCTGTTTCACACCTGTGATTCTGACTGGAAATATAATAACATGGAAAGTACCTTGGTCCTGACCAGTTGTGGGTACACGGTCCCATATCATGCAAACTGTGATGCACTGCGTGTTCTGACAGCTGCTAATCAGATGGGCCACCATTTGCTCAATGTCCATCGCTGAGTTTTAGGCACCCAAGGCCCTGATCCCAGTTTATTAATTATCCTAAATAACTATTTTTAGTAGTGACTGAACACGATCTGAAACACACCACAAGATCTGCCATTTACAGATGCTCTGAAACCATGGAGCATGTCAATGTGGTCCTTGTCAAAGTTCCTTTTATCATTATATCATCATCATTATTTAATCTGTTTCCAATTCCCCAACTTCAAAAACTGACTGTTCATCCACTGCCTAAGATATCACTTCCTTAGACATGTACCAGTAAAACAACATAATCACGTTATTTAATTCCCCCGG
The DNA here is from genome assembly GCA_030770545.1 of Macropodus opercularis. Lineage (NCBI taxonomy): Eukaryota > Metazoa > Chordata > Actinopteri > Anabantiformes > Osphronemidae > Macropodus > Macropodus opercularis. The sequence goes on along the minus strand of CM061091.1, from coordinate 4,048,197 downwards.
ATCTAATGTTGTGGGTGATCGGTGTATTTGTTTCCATTTATACATATTTGTGCCATGCTGAATACACACTGATGACAAAAGTAAACAATATAAACAGAAATAATACAAATGTATTATTGTGATATTATAGATATCGTCTGTATATATTGATTATACAAAATAATTAGCCTTCATGTCATGATGAAAGTAAAGTGCAGCTGAGAGCATCTTGTTTTTAGTAGAGATGTCAAAATCAACTGTATTTTCTTACCGATACGGTCCAGCCTGTCCAGGGCAACCGTTTCAAATGCCCTTCTCATCATGGGATACTCCTCCAGCACTTCATTGAAGTTGTCCACAGACAGTGAGTACAAACGACAGTATGTGTCCGCCCGGACACTGGCTGTCCTTCTGCCTCGTGTCAAAAGACAAATCTCTGAAAAAACGTATTGACAAAAAGAGCGTGAGGATAAATCCTGGAGCACATCTGTCTCTGAGTTGACCAGTTAAGATTCAATTCTAGACAGATCCCATGAATGCACGCAGGACTTTTGTTAAAAGTATGTAAAGTAAGAAATGAGCCCAGACTACAAATAAAACAAAACATTGCTGATTGTTATTAGAAGCACATACAGTATAATATGTACCTGTACTGTCCCACATACTGTCCTATAGTCATTTACCTTCACCTCTTATCAAGTAAACTGACACAAGAAACAAACTAAATGACTTGACTCGAAGTCAAACACAGACTTTTGAACGGTTTTGTTTTATATCGTTAGATGAGGGCTTAGAGGTCTGCCAGGCTCCATCCGCTATGCCTGCTCAGTAAGATCATGCCCTATTACCACACTGTCAAGCTCTGGCACAACGTGTATAGCAAGTGTGTCTGTGCTATAGGCAGCTTGTGCATGTGCCCACCTGCACTACTCAAGCATCATGTGTCTACACAGGATTTGTGTGTGTGCATATATATATATATATATATATTCCTCTCACGAATAATATATATATATATTATTCGCAACACAAATAATATATATATATATTATTCGTGAGAGGAAGGCAGCATAACAGAGTAAGCTTTAGAGAAAATATCAAATATACACACTTGTAAAAGAACATACATACAACATGAATATATCAAAGTTCAATTAAAGCATATGTGAAACATTAATGGCCAAACACAGACTGTTACCGCTGCTGCTTTGCTGCTTTGAACAGTTTAATGCGAACAAGAGTATAGTTGTTTGTGTTAATTAGAGGAACCAGGCCAATTTATAAGATTTAAGTGGATCTGGGTGCAAACTGACAATACACACTGCTCACATTAGGAGGCGCAGATCTGTGCTCACGTCAACAAGTGAGACAACAATTACGAAGTTTATTTATTTACAAAGGAAAATGATCCAGCTGTGAAAACATGCTTGTAGCCTCCACATTGCAACCTGAAGGATTATCATCATTATCATCACGACAAACTATCAGGATCAACTGCATCAGGGGGAGTGTAAAAAGATCACTATCAAACACCAAGTGAACCCTTTATGTCAACACTACACAATGTGTTCACATACATACTGTACAGTTAAATACACCACTGTATTTGACAAACTCAACTCCTCTGGTTGCTGGGTAAGCAAAGTTAGAATTTGTAATATTTCTAAAACTGAGACAGAAGAAATTCTATTCATGTCAGAGGTAAATTGTTTATTCAGGACAAAAGCTTAGCAGCAGTGGGATTCGAAATAATTCCTCTAAAAATACTGGAGTTTTTAAGCAGTGCCTTACACAGTGATCTGTGCATGAAACGCACAAGAGAAAAAAAAAACACGTGTGTAGTGTGTGACCTGAGTGCATAGAATGGAAATAACATGCTCCTCTTGTGTGTGAGTGTGTGTGTGCATTTCTGGCTGTAGCTGTGCTGGGGGTCTATTTCCCGCAGCACTAGTCCAATAATCCCCTCTGGAGAGCCGCATCGTGGCTGTGTGTTAAATCCTCTTGTCCTGTGGCTTTCTGGATGAAGCCAGCACTGTCAAGATGAGGCTGTGAGCTGCACTGAGCCCTCTGGCCTCATCTAACGGTCTTTGCAGGAAGCGAGCGGAGCCCGGGCACCTAGTTGTGCCATGTAAACTACAAGACATACGGACAAATAATCCACACGTGGCAGGGTTTGACTTTGGTGCACCTCGGTTTTGTCCTTCAATGAAGCTGTGTTTGTACTCAATAGATGCATAAAACCTTCAGTAAGGAAGTGAATATCAATTTAAACTTAGATTGGCTTAAGAATAAAGTCATGTTGCTATTTAATGGTGTTTTTATGCTTTAATTTAAAGCATTTCTTTATCTTGATTTGTGTTAGTCAATGACACTTGGTCGTAGTAAACCTGAAAAGTAAAACAATGACACATCTTGCCGTAATGAAACATGACCAGACATTTTTACAATGTAATTTTGAGGTTAAACTCTTTATGATGAAATTAAATATTTTCAGCAAAACTTAAAACATTTTATTGTGAACTTATGCAACTGGCAGTTCAACTGCAGATTTCCTGTGCCTTGCAGGTTACATTCAATTTACATATCTTACGTTTTCTGGTGTGAATGTGAAACCTTCTGAATGCTTTACTCCCACCGTTCACTTGCATCTTCTGTGACTCATCGCAATACTTCATGAGTCAATCATAAATCCTGCATGAAATCATGGAACAGGCTTAGTGTAGCTCTGCCTGTATTCTGACAGGGGCATGTGTGTCTCCTCTAACTGACTCCTGCTTTTAAAGAAATTCATTTCTGTATGGCCTTCACTAACATTATTAATACAGATGCGGCAGCAGCAGCAGCAAGTATCACGTTTCTATTTGAGCTGACGTCCTGCTGCAGGTCCATGAGCAATAATTCCTCCTGAAACTGTGTTTGGCAACTTCTTAAAGATGACACAACATTAGCACAGCTTCCAGAATTAAAACTGCATCTCTCCTCTCGGAGCTGTTACTTTAACTCAGCCATGATGTGCTTCATGTTCACACTTAAATGACAATGCATTCATCAAACTTTAATGATACCAATTAAAATTGGATGTTGCTGTGGGAAAGGAAGGCTAAGACGTCATATTCTGTGACCTTAGCGAGGAAACACATAACTGGTCTCCTGTTGGACGAAGCAGCCCATGTGTCCTGGGCACTTACTGAAAAGATGCTTCCCCCGAGCCCCCTGCACTAGCTCTCAAAGTGGAGAGCAGACTGCAAGCCAGAGTGTGTGTGTGTGTGTGTGTCAGAGGGAGACAGAGCGAAAGCATGATTACTGTCTTTATATGTTTGTGCATATTAATAAAAAAATAATAATCACTATTAATAAAGAATAACAACAACTCTTCTTCACCTTTTTTATCTGGCTTAAACAGTATAATGTACATGTTTTACTGATTTGCTCTTTCATGCATCTGCACCAGCAGCAGGAGCACGAGGAAGATGCGGTCAGGGCAAAACACATAAGACTGGTCGGGCAAACAAAACACACAATTCATTAAACATGAGATGCTTCTTAGAAAAACAAAGCATCAGAGAGTGAACAAGCGAGCCATCCTCAAGGACCCTCGTCACACAGGGCGATCGCTGCCCAGGTGGCAGAATGCACGATTTACCCTGAGATGCCACACACGCCGGACCAGACTCACTATCAGCTAGTGAGGACATAGAGGCTAGTGTGAAATCCCATCCCCCCCGCCACTGTCACAAAGAAGGATGTCTAAATACGCACACTTTCTATCTCAGCTGCAGCAGCTTCAACGTAAAATGAATGTGTTGTGCAATAATCAACCACGTATTGCTCTGATATTCCACAATTAGATCTGCTGGGAACTGTTGCTTCTTAATTCACTTATATTGCCTAACAGATGCAAAACATAGAACTGTAAATATTTACATTTAATAAAAAAAAAAAAAAAAGAAACTACCAAAAGCAATAAAATAAAAATGTTTTACCCTAGTAAAAAGGTCACAGTAAATACTGTGATGAAGGTCAGGCCATCAGTTGAGCGTGGCACTGATATAAACAGCCCGTCTGCGTGACACAGTGCTCCTGTCCCCTGTGTGCCCCCAGCATCAGGACCTGTAGCAAGCAGCTATCTAGCGAGCTGGCCATCATCGTGTACCATCATGTATTACAGTACCACGAGGCATTCACTGCATGCGTCTGCCATTGCAGTACTATTTTCTTCGTATAATTATTTCCATGATGTACATGCCTTTGTGCTGCGTTTGTTTCCTTTTTCTGTTAACTGAGCCTCCCACATAAATGAGAGATTTTACCGTACATGCATTTTCTTCAGGTTCATGGTGACTTACGATTCTACACAGCTGTATAATTCAAGCAAGAACACGCATGTCATGTTATTTGACCATGACCTTCCTGGTAATTGATGAGCAGTTAAACACGGGGCTGATCATCTACCTGCATGTGATTCCATGCGTGTATGGTTGTACAGTACCTGCCTTCCTCACTGTTTACACGTGTGAATTAATGAGCATGAGCAGGGCTGCACATCCTGTGTTGTGCAGCCTGGTCTGGCAAAGCTCACCTGGACTCTGGGTCCTGCTGTCAGCTTCGATCTCCCTCCCCGACACTGCCCCCAGCCCACGGAGCGGACACTCTCTATAACCTCTGAAACATCCGCAGTGGGCTGTCTGATTCCCTGTGACATGCCATGCCCACTCGTTCACAGCATTAGCATAGCTGTGCAAACACCTTCTGTTTGGCAGGCATTTACAGACAGGACCACTGCTGATGCTGAGGTGCCGTCATAAATCGTTCTCTCTTTTCAACCCGTGAACTGCGCAACAACACAAACGCTTATACTAAGTTAGCTGCATGTTTGTGGTGGGCAGTAAGTCACGTTTAGTGCTATTTACTGGAAAAACTACCAGTTGTAAATCAGTATTTCTAGTGAGCATCTTAACTTTGTGTGTCCAGTAGAACTTAGTGTAGTATTTGCCTGCAGTGAGCAAAAACTCCATTTGTTTCATAAAGTCACCTCCTTCGCTCCCCTGCCTCTTGTGCTTAATGGGCAGACGTCGTTTTGGCCGTTCTCCCCACTCACTGCACCAGTAAAGGGTCTTTCTGTGAGTACTACATGTTTCCTCTGTCATCTGAAGCAGCATATTGTCGGCAGACTGATGGCTGATCTGCAATTATATCAATTTGAGCGATAAACAAACACTGTGCAGCAGTTTATGACATAGTGCTAGGATAATGTTACGCAATTGAATTACATATTATAATATATTACAGTACTGTAACACATGCTGAGCCTGCCGGATGTGCTGCTCTATTGAAATGCCGCAAAAGTTGGGCAAGTAAGGAAACAGACAACTGCTAATTAACTGAAAATTAGACTGGTTGTAAATTAATTCTCAACAATAGCAGCTCTCTCTAAAATTGGTGGCAAATGATTCAGCAAAACTATATCATATCCTTATACAATTTAATAATTATGAGTAGCTGTATGATATTTTGTATTATGTAGTTACTCATAATAGTCCCTATGCAGTTGACTGCATCTTTAGCCATTTCTTAGCACAGGAAGCTGAACAACTTTTCATAGGATATGTTCATTAAGTAAGCTCATTTTATATACAGCATGGTAATATCCCACATTCTGTTATTGACTCAGTTACTGCCTCCGTCTTCAGGTGGGGCGTCTTCAGAGGTGTTAAATGGGTTAAAGACTGGGAGGATTACCTGGGCCTAAACTGCTGCCAGCCTCTGTCACTGACTCACTCAGTCAGCACGACCATTTGGCAACTCTACAGCACAGAGCTTAGAGATGGGGAAAAGGAAAAAAAGCGAGGGAGAGGGATGGTGGGAAAAGAATTAGCTCTGTAACTCAGGACTTCACAGGAATATAGCGTGAGCGAGCGCCATCCACACAGAAGCAGTCAGAGACTGAGTAAAGCCTAAAAGATGACACAGGAGATTGCAAACTGTGCAGTCAACCTACTATCCTCCTCCACTCCCTCCCATTCTCAGTGTCTGTCTCACTTTCGTTTCCTCCCACTCGCAGAGCTGCAACCAGCCGCTCGCTCAGAGGTGAAGCAAGCCGTCGTAGAGGTGCAGTGAACGACAGCTTTTGATAAGCACCTCTGACTGGCATGTAGGGCCACCACAAGGTCACTGGGCTGTACTCACACTGAGAGAGAGGCACAGTCTGCACTAGAAACACATCAATTATCACAGGCAAGAAAGGATGAACTTTAACAACACAACAACCTGCTCAGGCTGGGCAGTGAGAGGGCAGCAGAGATGCTGTTCAGATAAGTGTTTCAACAGTGAACTATATGGAGAGAGAGAGAGACAAATGGAGGCAGGGGGAGGGAGCATGTTTTCTTTCTGATCCCACAGCAGCATCCAGAGAGCGGGCTTGGCAACGATCCTTGTGTCCCTTGGCGTTAGTACTGCAGTCACATTACATTTCCTGCCTCCGCTGGATCGCTGTGTGCCCAGCCGACGCTCCCGTCCAGGACATGTCGTGTCCACTTTAGACTTTAGGCTCTCTGGCTCGAGCTAATCCAACAGCTAACAAACTGGAACAGACTGCTGAGTATATAATTGAGTAAATAATTCAGGTCATCTGTGAATGAATGATTTACGGCACATGAGTTTGCTGAGATGCTGATGAGCACACGCTCACGCCATTTTCACTGGATCCTGCTGACACTTCGACGTAAAACGCTCTTCACTAACTAATGTTTTCTGATCCTCAGTCAACCAGACACAAAATGTTGCCTGTTGGGTGAAATCTCTTTGTTCCTGCACTTAGAGAGTAAAAAAAAGAAGTGCTCATTGCTTTTGACTTCTTGCTTGCTGATACCGACAGCCACACTGAGGTCCACATGTGCCACGTACTCCCTGTGCTGATCCTGCACCAATTAATTTCATGAATGACTAACTCGTGTTTGGTAACAATCTCCCAGTGGCTCTAGGCTTACCTCACTAGCCCCCACCCCTCACACCCCCAAAGGAGGCCCAGTGCCAAGAATAGTCACAGGATAATGGAGTCAAAATCCTGTGCCTATAATGCGCAAAAGGGAGGAAAATAATGACAGATCCAAGGCTTAAGATTAAAGTGAGCGAGCTAGTTTTGTATATTTTTACAGTACTGGTATGTTTACTCAAAGAAAAAAGTTGGATGTAGACGCTTTCACGCTAGAGTGAGATCACCATCTCAGCGGCAGAGTGGTCAAGCTGTAACACAAATTGTGCCATTACCAGGATGCATGTGTTGGACACAGACCTATGAGCTCACTCCTCACAGCATCTAAATCGACACCCTGCCTTGCTGAGGAGAGACCCAGCGAGGGAACACTGTGGACAACGTTTGAGAGACCGTGGCCCCAGAGAGAGCGTTGTCTAAAACGCTGATGAGTTTTGGCATGTGCGGAGATAGATTGCCCGCCATCTTTTCATTATTTCTCTGGAGCCCCCTGGAGAAAGGGCATGGAGATGGACTTGAGCAGGCAAAGCATAATTAAACTTCCACAGGCAGGTCGTGTGCTGTTAAATGCTTTGCCACCATTTCTTGTTACGTAACAGTGTAGTCTAGATGATACGCTGTCCCGGTGCAAATTAATTGGTATTTGCTGAGGGCAGCATGGCAGCATTGTTTCCTACATGTGTCCCAGGCTCTGGGACCATGAGAGAATCTAGATATAACATGGAAATAACATGTTACGTGAATAACAACTGTGGGTTATCACACATTTTAGCAGTACACAGCATGTAATGTCTGAGCTTCCTCACCTTTCTGACATTTGAATGCATATTCTTCAATTTGCACTACAGCCAGCGCAGTTATCTTAATTTGTCTTTGCCCTACATTTATGAGACAGCTCATAATGTGAATTAAGGGAAAAGCCCTGCATAATCCTTGAAGCCGAAATTTAAGCAAGTGACAAGCAGCGCACAACATACCACTTCATATCAGAGCCAGACCTGCATTATCCAAAAGCTGTTGCCTCACAAATCAAGATACACTGAAGGTACTAAAAGAGCCTTATTAATATTAAAGCAGAGCAGTTTTAAGTTCTACAGAGGGTGTGTGTGTGTGTTTGACCTTTAAGTTTGTGTTTTTGGTGCTGCTCCAGCTTGTCTTACCTCCAAAGTAGGAGCCATCTGAAAGCTTGGTCTCTTTATTGCCTTTGGTTAGTACGCTGACTACGCCGTGTTGTATGAAGTACATTTTTTTGCCGATTGTACCCTCTCTGATGATGTAATCCCCCGGCTGGAACACTTCGAACCTTAGCTTGGTGAGCATAGAGGTGACAAAGTTGGGGTCAGCGTTTGCAAATAGAGGCATGGACGCCACCAGCTTCCGACAGTTAAAGTTGATGATTTCCTGTTGGAGGGCACATAAAAAGAGGTTGAGCAGGACATGAAAAATGACAGGGACATTAAAATAACAACAAAATGTCAGTTAAGCAGCATTTGTTTTCCTCTGTTTTAGTGTTTTGCATTTGTCCTCAAAAAACTTTCCCCCCACTGTGTGGTTGTGTAAAGCTAAAATGTCAGAGGACATGAACTGAAGTGAGACGAATGTCAGCAACACACGGGCTCTCGAACGCATCACTGCCGCATGCGCGGCGACTTCACGTCAGCAGCGCTCATCTTACCTCCCGCAGCGGCTCGTTCAGCTCTCCTAGGATGCTCTCCTCATCAAACATCTTGCCCTGGTAACGGTGCTCGTAGTAGTCATGGATTCTCTGTCTCATGTCTGCCGGCAGCTTGTGGAAGGACATGTACTGCTCCACCTGTTTATACTGCAGGGACACATAGAGACACAACAATTAGGTGCACAGATACACAGCCACAGGGAACAGCTGGCACTGAGGTCAAAAACAGGGAAATGAAGATGGATGCATACAGGCCATCAGGGCTCTTGCAGGTTGTGCCCAACAACATAACAGTTTTCCAGGCTCTGATTTGACTGTACGTCGATCACATGATTGATGATATTAGCGTGACATAACTTACAGTAACCTGTCTGAAAACAACGCACCACAAGAATGAGTCCAGCGCTACCGTACCTGTATATGTGAGTGCACCAAAGCGCTTCAGTCGAACCCTCCAGTCTAATGTATGTACGTTGTTCGTTGCGTTTAATGTGTCAGACGTATTTTGGATTCTGCAGCATTAGAAGCGAAGATGCAGATCAAAGCGCGATGAGAGCACACTCAGAATAATAACAGGTAGAATCCTCAATGACAGAAAGAGAAATTAATCATTCATGGGACAATGCTGGAGGTGCTCTTTGATCACCGCTTCGACACTGCCAACAGTCTTGGCTGACCTCAGATGTCCACCTCTTTGTTACCTGACTCTACTACACTAGTCACCACTAATCTTGGAGGAAATCGTCAAAAGGCCAACGTTGTGGAAATATAGCACAGTAAATAAAAACAGCTGTCAGACTGCTTTTCGTGAGAGAGGAAAAGCTGTCAAGCGTCTTGAAAATCACGAGATGCAAGTGCAGTTGGAAAGTAAAGCATTCAAGGATTAGACACAACACTATAGAACATGAAGGCGGACTAATTTATAACCAGAAAGAGGTTCTGAGGGTAAAATAGTTTAACCCTTGCAATGCCACAGCCCCATCCTGCTACAAAGCTCAGTACTGAAGTAGTATCTTTGCCACCACGCGTCCTTATTGCAAAGTGTCAACATCTTGATGGTAGTGTACATGTCCCGTGATAGTAAACAGAGATCTGCTGGCTGTTACATGCACAATGAGTACACAGTATTGTGAGTGCGTTACAAGATGCACTGTCCACATGTATCTACTGACTGAATGATGATATACTTGAAAGATCAGCGCTGCTCTGAGGGGTGTCAATGACGCAGTAAACAATGCTGTGTAAAGTCACCTGGAAAATGAAACCTACTTGCCCGAACAAGAAAAAGATGTGAAAACAGGCTTTTTTATGAAGTCTGAGAGCATCTGTAGGGAGATGGATGAGTTCTGTCATGGGGTAAAGGTTTCGGTCCTTATCCCCAAAATCCCTTTGGCATAAAATTGAGCTTTTACTGATCTGATGATAAAACAGAATTTTTTGCCCCTGTCCTCTAAGTGACAGCTCTACTAAACAATTACAGACGCTTCCAGCTGCAATCCCATTTGCCCCTGAACACTGCAGTAAAGATGGCTCGTCTGAGTGTGATGCCAGCATAAAGATGACAGGTGTAACCCACATTCTGTTTCTTGACTAATGTCTTTATGTCTCCAGCATTAGACATGCCACAGCACGGCGGTCCGTGTCAAAGACGTGGATTATCATCTTCCTCAGACTATCTTCCCTCTTTTTGTTTTTCACATTCATAAAAACATACTGTCAACGCGTAGCACATGCCTTTATCTTCAGCTCTGTTGAATGTCGGCATGAAAAGCCATTAGAAAAATGAACAAACGCACAATAATGCACCATTGCTTTTATGCTGTGATGACTACAAGTGTAGAGCACACAATGGCTCAGTGTTTCACTCAAAGACATTTTCTATTTACTAATCACTGCAGCTCTCAAAGGAGGAGCTGACAGGGATGTAAAGACACAGACCAGGGGGGATGATGCTGTGATGTGCTGATAACACTCTCTGTGACAGGAAATTATCTTATTGCAACACAGCCGCCATCACACTGCCACCACAAAGATCCGTGCTCGACTGCTCAACTTGGACAAATGGAATCAGTGTGAGAATCGGGGAGGTCATCGTTCCGCCACGAGCCTCCTCACTGCTGTCCAAAAACCAGGCGGCTCAGGCTGAGGAGCTGTTTGAAACCCACTGTAAGAGCAGCAGGTGAAAACCACACAATATTAAGCATATTTACCAAATTTGATCATTTGATTGAGGAGTAGATTAATACAGCTTTCACACTGGTACGGCAACAGTCAGCACAGAAGGAACAAGGAATCTATGCAGTGCTCAGACACAGTGACGACGACAAAATGTAGTCACATCGCCTTACTCTACGTATGTGGCACCGCGCTGTATTACTGTATGATACACAAACAACAACAAAAGGTACATGAACAGAAGTGTGTCTCTCAGCTTTTTTTTGCTGGTGTGAGTATCTTACAGCATTTATTTGATATGCACTTTTACAGTAAAAGTATTAAGACAACAAATGCTGCATCCTTAAGCGTTTCTGAAAAACATAACAGGTTGTGTTTTTATCAGGACTATTTTATCTGTGTAGGGCAATAACCTCGCACATAGTGACCTGCTCAGGACGAACCTGGTCGCTCTAGGTTAGTTTCTATATAAGCTGTAAGTACCTTACGGTAATTAGCTGTTCTCTCCAGCACACTGCCGTAGAGAGCGTGGGTGAGCCTATGAGCTTCTAGCCTTGGCCATCCAACAGCGTACTGAGCTGTACAGAAAAGCACATTCACGCTTTTTCATTTCAAAAATCCTTTCCCACTCTTCTCAGTTAAAATCTTTTGCCACATGAGCATTCTTTAGTCCGTTTCCCATTCATACTTCTTCTTTCCTTTTTATCCATCTCTTTTATCACACTTTTCTTTTTTTCCCCAAATCACTACTTTCTCATGCAGTTCCCCAAGCAGAGCAAATCTTTTACCAAATAAAACATGAATAATTCATTTTCAAAAGGAAATGTCAGCCACTTAATTATACTTTCTAAATGTTAATTTTCTTCTCCTTAACCCCAGCCTTGCTGTCACATGCAAGTCGTAGGTCATGTAATAAAGCAGTCTTAAATATTTACATCCACAAATACAAGCATGGACAATAGAAATTTTAGCAAATCATATTTTATAGAAATCCCCATCTGCTTTGTTGCTACACACTTAAATTGAAGAAATCACATAGTTTTATAAAATGTATATATATATATATATATATATAAAATATATACAAATGACCATTCAATATTAAATAGAAAAAGTGTTGGAAAGTGGTTGGGTCAAGGACTAGATATTTCATACACTGCCTACGGGACACATCAACAGTGTTTCACTCGCCAGGAAATTTGCAAAGCAGACAAATAGGAGACGGGAACGTAACAGGGTTTAGATTAATGCCATCAGTCAGGTCGGGCTAATGAGCAGGGCTCTCACTGTGAAGCAGATTCAGACTTAAGCTCCTCAACCTGTTGACAGCTGCGTTCCTGGGTTGGTTCTAAGGGGAAATCATGACGCATCCTCCTGTTTCTACTACTGTTGGACGAAGTATGTTAAAAACAAATTGACAGGTCCCTGCTAGTAGTTTAAATTTTATATATTATATACATTTATATTCTATATATTAGTTTATATTAGTTAATAGTTTTCCACTGATGACTGTTTACTGTATTTCCAAGGGTCTTGATTGGGGGATCGAAATTGAGGAGCAAGAGATCTCTAGAGACTCTTCACCCACAAATAATTAGCTTTGGGCCTCTTATTAACTAGTCTCCAAAGAGCCATGTTTAATTGCAAAGTGTTAATTAGAGATTTAAAGGGGAGGGGCTCAACTTCCCTTTAAAGCCGTTAGGGACTAACATGTCACAACACACTAACTCATGTAAGGGTGCTCACTGGGTACGCGTTTATCACGAAAAGCCAAGCAATAAAGAACAGAGCATCATTCAGATACCTCACTCTGAAAAATATGAATAACATACTGGACAAAACACGGAGGAACTCTCTTAATAACCACAGAGCTTTTCTAAAGTGAATAACAAATAGATCACAAGTCACTTACAAATGAACGTCTGTTTGGTGTCTATCCTGATCTCTGTGTATCTCTGTGTAATCAGAGACCAGGACGCATTTCCATCCCATAGTAGCGAGCCACAGTGACAGATAAGCGAACGCTTGCAGAGAGCTGGAGTGGCAGACATACGCTGTGTGTACAGCCATGAGCAGCCATCTTGTGCCGCCAATTTGGAGAGATGTAATTCTCTATGTGTGACAATGGCTCAGACTCAACGGGACTGAGACTGAGGGGTGTCTTTGAAGGAAACTAGCAGATGCTTAACCCATTCTAACTCAAAAGACCGTAGACTGTGGTGAAGCAGACCTGCTCATTGGGTACTTGTTGGATAGCCAGTGTTAGCTTGGGGAGACTTGAAAAGTCTATATTGCAGTGTAATGAAATTGCTGAAGCACATACATACTCATTTGTGACATTCCACAGAGTCTATACTACACCTAAATAGAGCTGCGGACTCTTTGGCGTCTCATGGACATCTTTGGCAGTCAAACACAGAAACCGTAAACTAAATTCGCAGGCTTGCCAGCAGGCAACGCAACGAGGCCGTTTGTTGTATTTCCAACATTTACTTACTAGTCAAAATGTCACATTTTTCACAACATCAGCTATGTATTGAGTCAGCACACGAAATGAAACATTAACATGGAGGCTGAGATGAAAAATGCATTTGGTGGCACAGTTGCGGGTAAACACACAAAGGGAAACACACAAACAACTATTTCTGTATTAAACTTTACAGCCTGTTGTGCAGACTTACAGTAGCAGCTATCGAAACCAAAACACGAGACTACAAAATACTCCTGAATGACTGACTGAACAACTGACTGACAGACAGAATAAGATTTGGAAAATTGTCTCTACCACAGCCATTTAAAAACAGCCGCCTATCTATAAAAAAATTCCAGGGAATGACCGATAGATTGTCCACGTCACAAGTGCGATTATGGTATTGGTCTAACAAAGAAACGTGAAATATGTAGGCGGTAGATCCCATCGTCACACAACCGATGCAATGGTCAATGACAAAATGCTTCCAGACTGAAAGAAATAACCCTGATAAGAAAGGATGAGCAGGTACAGTAAAGAGTAGCACAAAGACGACGGTCTGCCTCCCACAGCCAGATAACAATGCAGTCGCAGCGCACCCGCAGAGGCTCTTATCACTGAGGCATATGGAAAGATAAATGAGAGAAACGGCTGTTAAAAATTAATTGCAGTCTGCATTAATAAGCCTTCTGCAGGCAGGCACGATGGGGAGCTGCAGAAGCACAGGGCATCCTTTGTAACTGGCTGGGGGATTCTTTCGCTGCTTAAGGGGGTGATCCCAGAAACAGCAGCGAACGACTGCTGCTGAGCCAGGCCAGCTGTCCAGTCTGCTTGGCAGCAAGGCATCTCTAAAGCACAGCAGCATACGAGCGGTGAGTTGAAGCCGTTCCCCTGGCTTTCAGCAAACGGCTACTCTGATCAGCAGGATTAGTCGAGAACCTACTAGTACGCTTTACTTTTTGGACTTTTCACCTTTTTAGTTGTTTGACGCCGGGTGGAGAACTAGAGCCTTTGTTACTCACCCCGAGATGTGTAGGGTGTTAATTTATCCAGCGTACACACAGCCATTACGTCAGCTAATCCCTTCCCTCTATTTGTGTGCCTGCTTCTTGTTCACTGCCCTCTTAACTCCCACTCTCCCTCTTTCATTCGGGTGGGGTCTACTGAGTCTCTGGTCCATTCCCTGCAGGTCATTCTTACCCATCTCCTCTTCGCTACAGACAGTGGGCAATGTGGCAGCTTAGCAGCTCAGCTCATTATCGCCCATGCTGGGCCTACAGAGGGCATGGTACTGCGGAACATGTTTCAGCCTTCACAGCTAGCCGCCAGGGTTTTCTGTCACTTTAAGCTTGAATCCACAGCGAAAGCTCATGCAGGCAAAGATATAACAATATGAGAACAGAGTTAGGTGAAAAGCAATGGAGGCAAAACTCTTGGCGGCTGATTGCAACACTTTTCACAAAATGAATTCTCCCTGGTGTCATAACTCAGTGAAATCAAAGCACACAGACATGACGCATATTTTTAAGTTCAGTATGGTTTACGCTTTCTGAAAACATCAGTCTCCATTGCATTCATCTCAAATAAACGCTTATTATATGCCTAGATAAAAGAAATGTTGCTTGTGTTGTATCATGTATTTAACTTGCCTTCAGTATGACCAGTTTTCTGCACAACCAGTATACGGCGCAAACAGGAACTGCTCAGATTTTGCATATGTAAAACATTATTTTTAAGGAAATAAAGGGTAAACAACCAAGGGGCCAAATAAGTGATGACACTTTCTCTCTGTGTGTCACCACCTGCCTGCACCAACGTCAAAGAAATGAAATTTTACAGTGAACGTCTGCACTGAAGCGCAACACAAACCCGGGATTTGACCTCAGCACTAAAGTGCGTTCTCACAAATACATCAAGACAACACAATCATTAGCAACATGTCATCTTAACTCACCTTCTCCTGGTACTGTCGCCGAGACGAGTCTAGAGATTGGATTAGAGCAGTGGCGTGGCCCACAAACATGGCGTAGCAGGTTGCGCCGACGATCATGCTGAGGATGGTCAGCCACACATCTGTCATGCCCACTGGGGGGTACATGCCATAGCCAATACACAGCATGTGGCTCATAGCTTTGAAAAGTGCGTAGGAGTACTGCTGTCCCCATGTGTCATTCTGGATGAAACGGAGGAGATGGGGTTAGTTAGGGGGAGCTCATTGGAACATTTTATCTTTACGCCTTACTCATGCTTACTCTCATAAGGGTGTTGCTGCCACATTAAAAGGTCAGTGAGCACTCAGACAGTTCACACATACACGCACACATTCAATTACTCAAGACACACCTAATGGTAGAAGTCCTCAGGCTGTTTTAGTTCAATACAGCCGTCAGGATAAAACATACGTCTCAACATGTAAACATTGGGAGCAAGCAGACATTTGGGCAGGAGCCTACAACAGAGCCTTGAGAGTGAGCGGATCAGGCGAGAGACACTAGAGGCTTGCATGACATAAAGTAGGTCAGCTGTTCAGAAAATGTGATTTCTCAACAAATTACCCTGTTTTTCCTTTAGATCCGGGTGGTGGTTCATGGCAAATCAATATCTAACTCTCTCCTGGGGGTGTCATGTCCAAATTGCTTTCAAACTCATTTCCCACAGCGGAAAAGCCAAGAGAGATAGTAATATTATTAGCCCCCCCCCCCCATGAAAAGGTAAGGAGCGATGACACAGCAAGATAACGGAACAGCAACTGTACAGGGAGACAAAACGTGTCCTCTAATGATTCTAATCAAGCCAAGGCAACTGTGATGGAGTCTGTCAATACTAACAACCTCTTTGCCTACCAGGTAATGTAAGCAAAACACGAGGAGCCTTTCATCAGCGAGGTACCTGCCTCCAAGGACTGAATTAATTCATAAAGATATATTTGTTATTCTGTCATATTGAGAGCCATTCTTCTATGTAATGCAATTAATTAGACAGTGTTTACTGCATGCAACAAAACAAACTGTGTTTTGATGATAATGAGAAGTTACATCCCTCACACAGGATTGTAAGCGAAGTACGCTGTGAGTTCCTCCTCATATCTCAGGGTTTTTACTTGTGTTTGGGGTGCAGCAGTGTGAAGAAACAGAGCGGACGCTACAAAAACACAACTGCACAACACGAGAAGCGGAAGATGCCTAAATATAATCTAGTCTGAGCGGCATCTTGTGACAAGGAACATGGCATTTGAGAATATTGTATATAGAGTTACAGGTATATCTTATTATTAACAATATAGGTGGCAACACTTCACCTAAATATTGTGCAGCATTACAGTACATTTACATTTCAGTTGTCTTTCAGAAAAAACAAAGAGATTAGCATATTGCTGTTTTCAGTGTTGAACAATAAGACATCAAATCCAGTCTTAATCCGTGTATTCTGTGCTGTCCCGTAATAATGAGCCACAGTGTTACGTTCTGTTGCCTGACAGCTAACTTGACATAATCCTTTTGCAACTTGGCAGCGTGCACAACTAACCATCTTCACATAATGATGGTGAATCATGGCATGTCATCATGTGACAGACACGCTGCACATCTAGTTTCTCTCAGACTAGTACTAGTAGACCTCAGCTTTCCCTGATATCTGTGTAAATGATGAGCTCGGTACAGGCAGGTATAGAAAACCAGCTAAAGTTGCCTATGTGAACCATCTTGCTACATCTGTCATTTCTTATTATTAAATAGAAGAGAGGCAGATTCTGTGAAACAAGTGAGCATGTCGGAGAGCCAGTGAGGCATGATGAACCAAATACATCATACCTTGAGCGATGTCACTGCTCATGTGACATCTGTTCTGGCACGGAGAGCTGAACATACAGCTGACTAGAGGCCGGTTTTTGTGCAACTCACATTCAGCTTGTTTCAGTATGTTTTATTCCCTGTCTCTCATCTTTGCTCTGACAACTGCAACATTCTGTCTCTGACTCAAATTTATAAACAACTTCATGGAGTAATTTTATTTGCATGGTGAGCAAAACAAAACACATGCATAGACACAGATGTTCAGCCTGACTGAAGGAAATCTGTTTAGTGGAAACATCAGTATATTGATATTCCTCCTAGTTAGGCAAACACTGTTCTACACCCTGTAAGGGTTAAATATGTGTCGAAATATTGGCATAGATTGTAGTTGGATAGATCCCAACTACAATACGTCAGACTCCAAGCAACTAAAAGAGAACTTTCTAATAACACAGGCTTTAATAGAGGCTCTGTTCTAACTAAATAAAGGCTCAACTTGGGTACTTCCTGGAAGTTGTCAATATTCAGCAGATAAGTGTTGTTAGTCATCCGCAGGAAATCAATGTTTTGTTCACAGGCTCAGTGTCTCTCGTTTCCAATAGGGACAAATGTTAAGAGCTCGAAATGAATAGAAACAGGCAAAGTGTACAAATGTGGGCAAAGGCAGTAGATACACATGTATTACAGTTTAAAATGATGATATTTGAGCGTGAATCTTTCCCAGGGCGTCTTAGTACAGTAATTTCTGGAGCTGACAAATGAGATAAGACTGGGCAGAATCTGATATAGACAGGTCTGGTGCAAGTGAAGCACTTACCACCATCTTATTTTTGGACACCCAGCAGTCGGCAGGGAAATCTTGCAGCATGGGCACCAGGAACTGCAGACAGCCGTCCCAGTGACACAGCAGCAGCATCATGCCGATCAGGTTCACTATCCTCACCATGGCGCTGGCCAGGTCGTAGGTCATGTGAAAGATCTGAGGAGCAGGAAAGGAAGGAAGCAGGAAGTGAGTTAGGGTAGGATGCATAAATAAGGTGGTGGTCAAATCCCTAAAATCTCTCAAGATTGCAAAGCACACAAACATCCTTAGGGGAGATTTTCCTCCTCCACAAGCAGAACGGACAAATGAGGGGGAAGCAGAAGTAACTGCTCTGAGAACAGCCCACTGAGGATGGTCAACCGACTGGGACCAGAGCTTTACCTCCCCTGCTGCTGCATTGAGCTTATCATCACTCACTCAGTCAAACACAATAATGTTACAAGTGGGGAGAAGTGGCTTCTGGGCTGAGAGCATTCTCAGGCTGGGATGGTTAATCCTAATGATAAATATACTCATAAGCGCTCCAGGACATCTAGGCTGGTGTATATTTTAATAGTGTCAACCATTCAAAGCCTCCTAAGCTCATTGAAGACCACTGTGTGCAATGCTAACCAGCCCACTCCTTATTAAAATCCACTCAGTGCCTTTTAAGAGGCTTGTGACTGAGAGGGGATATTCCATCTTCACTTGTTGGCGAGGAAGCTGAAGAAGATAAAGCGACATCTCAGTTGTTCCCCAAACTCTTTTTAGTTCTGCGTTTGAATGCGCTTGAATCTCAGCGTGTATCTATTTATGTATTTATTCATTGTGTGTGCGTGTTAAGAGTGACGCTGGCAGGGACCAGTGACGTGTTTGTATGGGACAGTGTGGGTGCTGCTGCACCATCAAATCACATCACTTTAGCTCCGTCAACAGGCTAACACGAAGCCAGAGGTATATCCAGGAGAATGTGCCCAGGCGAGGAGCAAAGCCAGGCTCTCCTGAAGTGCATCCTCGCTCACGCTCTCGTCCACACACAGACACGCACTGAAACTGGTCCTCTATCCATTTGTGTCCTTGTCCTTCAAACGTACATCATCTACACTGAGTCATGCACTTTGCTGTTTACATCTTACCCTACACATGATAGCTGAATGTGTGTCATTGTTTATGAGAAAAAGTTACGTCATCTAATATGCAACGCTGTGTGATGTCCTGCTGGATCTGTAATGGCATTAAAGTGTTAAATTCACTCTGTGGTGAATTAATAAATCATGGAGTACCTTTTACCGTCGCTCACATTGTGCCTGATATATTTTTCATTTGTGAAATCGTATTTCAAGCCAGGAAAGAAAATCCTTAAAACTATGATTCACCTTTAAATCTATGCTCCTTGCTAAGATGGCATGTTTACTGAAATAAAACAGATGGTACTATATTGTTGACAGCTGCATAATGCTTCAGCATAAAAAGCAGATATTTACTATGGGGAGATGTGAAATAGCAGAGTGTAGTCAACTTGTCTCTTGTAAAAAAGATTAAAAGGCAGCAACTTCAGTGATCAACAAGGGAAATGCAGTACTGTGCAAAAAGTTTTAGGCAGGTGTGAAAAAATGCTGTGAACAGAGAATGCTTTCAGAAATTTAAATAATGATTGTTTATTTTTGTCAATTCACAAAATGCAAAGTGAGCGAACAAAAGAAAAATCTGAATCAATGGCGTAAGTACTGGAAGTGATGGCGTGAATTAGCCCAAATGTTTCCTATGGTATATAACTTTAACCCTAACCCTAACTGCAAAAATATTATATACAGTATTTGTAATAACTTGGAAGTAACAATTAATAAAATTAATAATAGTAAGATGACTAAAGTGAAATCAGATATCAGTTAAATGCTGTTCAACATGTTATGATCTAAGTTATTAATTAGCTCTGAAAGATGAATGTGAACAAAAATGCTAGATTTAATTTACTTATTAATCTTACTTACAAAGCACTTAATGATTAATCTCCATCACAGAACAGGTTGTTCTCAGAGCCCTGGTCTACTCGTGGTTCCTAGAGTTTCTGAACGTAGAATGGGAGGCAGAGCTTTTACTGCACAGTAACTAGCCCTCACCTGTGGAGCGCAAGAAGTACTATACGGTAGGCACAGCCGGTGCGTTTAAAGTGGCTATATTATATTTTAAATGAAGGTGTTCTTGACAGAAGGGGTGAGAAAACACAATAATCTGCTGACGCAGCATACAGTGGCCATGTTTTAGCTCATCAGTGGTATTTGAGTATTGATTGTGCTAAATGTCTCATGCTACAGCTTCCCATGCTTGTTTAAGGCGGGATTTTCATGTAAGGAGTAACTAAATCAATCTTTATGCTCTGTTTTGTTTTGTTTTTAATCATCCACCAGGATGGCTGATTACGGGAGCAGGTTATGGGCAGGGTTCACATTTTACTCACTATAAATGCCTCAAACAAAATGTCAATGCTCATGCATGCTGTCATGGTGGACAAGGACATGTGGAGAATGAGAAGTAGTCCTGGGAGTGGACCACAGGGAACACCCTTCCATCATCTGTCTAAACAGACCTGGAGGGCCCAGATCACAAAACCCATTCTCACTCTGCTTCCTACCAAGATGAACAATTGGGTTTGTGGAGGATTACACATTTCGGTGTAATAGTTTCTTAAGCAAAACCACCGTGGGTATTCATATCACACTAGGCCCATTCAAGAATGTTGAGGACCTGTCACTGTTGTTGGCAAGCCTCATTGTGCACTCAATAATGGCCCATTAAGTCTATTCTTCCTGCCTTTCTTATCTCTGATAGACCAGTCCTTGGCCAAAGTAATGGGTCAGTGAGTGGATGGCTGATTAGTTGATTTATATTACCCATTTGAATAGTTTTTGTATAAATTTACAAGGTAGAATAGAAAGGTGCCGCGCTCCTTCTCTGGACCCCGAGGGCAGCCACATGGCTGAGTTCTTTCAAAGAACCTGAGCATTAAGTTGACACATTGTTTTGTTTCTCCCCAACTGTACCACACTCCACTTGGCTGAGTACGGTGATAAAGCTCAACAAATCAGGACGCCCGTTAATAAAGTACATTGGAACTCAGCCATCCTGCAATTACTAAACTTCCTAAACATTCAACCGCACACCTCGTCGAAAATACCCTCCTCTTCGAAACCATGCCTCCATCATTCAAGGCCTCAGCCTTTGTCTCATAAGCTCATCTCAAACTATGCCAAAAGCAACATTTACTGGGCTGTCCAGTCAAGAAGGTTATGTTGTAGGCATCAGGCACGATGAGAGGAAAACCTCAGAGCTTGGTCATTAGTGCACTGCTTTGAATCTGATTTAACAGGATGACTAATCTCATCCAAGTCACTGGTTCGTCAACAGGAGACAACGGCAATGAGGAGAATATCCGGTCAGTCGTATTTTTAACCCAATGAAAAGTGACACAAGGATGCTGACAAGAGGGAGACGGGGATACGCCACAGCAGTAATATGCTGAGTGCATGTGTGTGTGATGATATCTGCACAGCATGTTTGAACATCATTATGCATGACACTGCTATCACTGGCAAATAGCCACCACCACTAAAACCCACTTGTTTGCAAACAGCATTCTGTCAACATGGCAGTTGTAGGAACGCCCTTTGCTCTGGAGGGTTTGGAAAGGAACGACAAGCAATCAGAGGTAATTTTCCACAGCTGCGATACAAGGAGATTTCAGTGGTGGAGGCTGTGGGCATTGATTTGGTTGGGAAAAAATCGCTGACGGCCTTAGTGTTTAAGGGATAACAGTATATCTATCAATTTCTGAGTCTTGGTAGAGGAAAGGGGTTAGTAACTGGCGATATATGTCATAGTAATAGCTATTTTATAGTGTGTATCAGGTTCTGTATGCTCCTTAACCCCCATATGATGAAAAGTAAAACTATCTAATGTAGGTAAAAAAATACTTTGTGATCTAACTCTTCCAGCTGAAGTGAAAAATTACTCGGAAAGATGTTGGAACGTTACGTAAACGTGCATTTGTTTCAAAACACTGAGTTTTGCTTTGACCCACAAGTTCTGCTGTTGTCTGAGAGGCTCCACTGAAGCCGTTAGGGAGTCAAGCAGGAAGCTCAAGGACTCCTCAGTTTACGATTGAGCTTGTTGATTATTGTCTGAGATGCGCTTTAGGCTATTAGTGCAGTGTGCTCTTCTAAGACCATGCAAACTGAAGCTGTCAGCAAAAGCACATGCACTTAAGGGCACGTGTTAAAACTTGTTAATATACAACAAGTGTTGTTAATAGATACATTGTGTATAATTACACTAATGACACTACTGCAAACCTGTAAGTGTTCTCTGAGGACAGAGAGGGCAGCTCAAAGAGGAATTAGACCCAGGACCTTCTTGTTGTGAGGCAAGCATGTTAACCGGTACACCGCCACCAATTAACAGGCTCTGTAGGTTGGATCTGGAAAGTGAGTTACTGTACAGGGTGCAAACTGAATACAGAACAAGCAGCTGTTGTTTTCACTGATACTAGAAATCATACATTTCAAGTGTGAGGTACAGAAGGATGGAAGGTGTCCATGGTGTTCAAACACTTAAGTAAAATAAGGAATTTTGTTTTATTCCTTTGTCTTGTCCTGCTTTACTTGCTGTAGCCAGCGCATGGGAACATGATTCAAATTTTTTATTTCTATGAGGCACTAAACTATGAGGTGGTGTTCAGCGAGCTGTATTCGACTTGTTGGGGAAGACACTGAGATTTGCACAATAAACCAAACCAAATAAACGTGTGCTTACACATACAACGTACTTGTGAAATATGGGCAAAACGAATCAGCTTAGCCTTTATGGAGGACACAGGGACATCAGGTCTGCTGCTTCTGCCATGTCAGAGAGGAGCATCTCATCACTGAGCCACCGTTAGAGTGGCAAGCAACACTGAATGTTATTCAATGACGTCTCAGGGGCTGAAAGTTTCGCAGTGCAACGGAGACACACATTCTGTCTGCACACAGTAGAGGAAAATATTAATTTTCAGATCCTCGTGTGGATCTAATTTCTCTTATATGCTGTAGGTTAGCCGGAAGCATTAAATTAGACTATTTAAACGGCTACAGGACATATACACGTTGTCTGTCAGTCAGGTGGTGAGATCTGGATGACAAGTTATTCTGCACGGACAGATGACATTCTGCGAGGTCGCATCTGGAGTTCTGTGGCGCTGAGGCAAAGCTGGCCTTTAGCTCTGTCTGCCTAAGTAGCATTCACCATCAAGCCGCTACACACACACCCCATCCTCACAAGCATAAAACCTGTAAATGGTCATGACAAAGACAGACAATATTACACAATATATCTGTGACTGTAACCTCTCTCCTTTCTCCGGTTTTTAGATACTACCGTCATCCCCTGTCCCAGAATCTTTTTAATGACATGAATGTGCACAGGCTCCCGAGTGACAGATCACTGTCTATTCACATAAAGGTTGGCATGAGCTACATGTGTCCCTGCCTCCATTTTGGGCTCAGAGGTAGAGCAGCAGGCCTGCATGGAGGCACAGGGTGGCAAAAGGATTCTCCCTCAGAGATTCATTTGAACTTTTCCTCTCTTTGAAATGGCATCACAGAAGCACTGCATGATTAATGTCGCCACATTTATACACACAGTTCCACCCAAACGTCCAGCTGATTCTGTAAAAGCCAGAAACTTTTCTGAATGTCCACGGACAGGTCTGCGGATATTCTAATTTGACGGGAAATCAGCTCGCTATTCAGCCTTTCCACGTTCCATGTAATGTCACGCACCCAGGTGAACACACCCACCAATTAACTGCACAACACATAAGTGTGTACGCGTCAATTCAATCAAAATGAGGACAAGAGATGACCTGATGTAACCTCACATCCAACAACTGCAGCCTGACTGTTCCCTACGTATTCTGTTGTGACGTGTCTTCTTTATGACTCTTACTTCTGAGTCTTAACTGCAAGATGGTGACAACTTTTGTAATTATTGCCTCAATTGTAATCATGCTTGTTTGCAGTGATGCTTCCCTGAGCTCTGTGGCTCCATTGCTAGCTGGATGGACACACACAGAGAAAACAAAAATCAACATATTATATTAAATATGTGGGCAATGTTTATCCCAACTTCTGTAATCAGCTTGTACTACCACATGCATGCAGTACATTCACTGAGCGCCACTTCCCTACCTCTTCCCATTGGTGAATGTAGCGAATGAGTCTAGAGAGCCGCAGGAGTCGCAGCAGGCTGAGAATCTTGGTGAAGCGGACAATCCGCAAGGCGCGCGCAGTCTTGTAGAAATCTGAGTCAATACGAGTCTCCACAATAAGAAAGATGTAGTCCACAGGAATGGAGGAAATGAAGTCCACCACAAACCAACTCCGCAAGTACTTAATCTTGATCTGTTGTGGATCTAGGATGATCTCTGTGTTGTCCTCCTTGACGATTCCCGTCCTAAAGTTAAGGACCAGGTCCATAAGGAAGAAGGTGTCAGAGACCACATTGAACACGATCCACGGGGGCGTGTGTTCGTCCTTAAAGAACGTAATGCCCACGGGTATGATGATGAGGTTGCCCACCATCAACAGCAGCATAGTCAAGTCCCAGTAAAACCTTATTGGAAAGACAAACAGAGAAAGAAAGACAAGTTGATTAGAGCATAGTGGAAATCATTCAGCTAATTAACGATTAGAGGCTCTCACTTCATATGGACAAAAGACTAAAATACTGTTCATGGGTGTCACAGCTCAGAATTTCGATTTCGACTTAGTGCTACTGTCCATAATCCACAAACATTTTCCTTTGTGATGTTTTATTTATTGCAAATGCTGAACGTAATTTGTGTTACATCTATCAATAATTGATACTGTATATGACATAGCAATGCCGTACACGTATTTTAGTCCCCAAGCTTCTGTAGCGGGACCAGTAAGTCGTTGTATTCTGTATGAGCAGTCTGTGATGGAACCCAGCCACTAGCCTATTTCAGCTTCAGGTGACTTTTAGCTGCAAGCCTGTATGTGTTTGTAACCTCCAGCTTGGCGTGGAAGCTATTTGAATGTGGACAGTAAATCACAGCTCAAAGGTCAACAAGGGTTAACTGTTAATTACAAACTGTAGTGTGAACTCATCCATCTTCCAACCTGAGAGTTTGAATACAAATTGCACTCTCTGCTGGCTTGGTGCAGTAATTGAATCTACACGAAGTGGGGTTTTGTGAGTTATACTCCACGGATGGATTACACTATGAGGCAATTCACTGGGTTTTGGGAGATTTAAACACCATATTGAGAGATCATTCTTTTAGCAAAATCAATTTTATAAGAAGGGCTAATGAAAATAATTTAGACAAGATGCATTCGTTCGGACGTTAAGTTTGCAGTGGGGAGTCTCGAGAATATGTATGCGAAATAAAGCTTAAAAAATGAGAAGGTGAGAAGCAGCAGCTCACACCTAAGTTGTTATGGTGCTGAGAGTTGACTGTACTGATGAAGGGTGCCCTGACATTTTGCTGTCTGGAGGGACGTGGAGGGAGTCGCAGCCCACTCTGCTCTCCAGTGGGGTGACCGGGGAGAGCACTAACATGTTGTCACCCTTAGAGTGCACGACTACATGATAAGCCTCTCTCATTCTCCTCACCCTGCCATCCAGGCTACCTGAAAGACATTGTGAAGCCACCACAAACAGCCTGAGATGGACATACTTACCTTTCAGAGTAAGCTACACTGGAGTTGAGGAGACTCAGGGGACACAACAGTACAATATACAATACAGTGTCTATTGCTGTGTGTACCAGCTATACTGTGTATACAGGGCTAAGTGAGGTTTATAGCCAGACAAAATGTTGCGTAACGAATGATTGTGACACTGGCTGGTTTGTACAGTATGATTGTTACTTTATGTCTGTCTTGTATTTGTCTTAGGTTCCCATAAAGTTTTAATTCAGTTTTACACTGCTGCACCAGCAACCAGCAGATGGTTGCTCCTCAACCACGAAACACTGACTCGTGCAGTTAAATATTAAACCATCTCTCGATGTGATTCAACTGGTTAGGGCAAAAACAGTCGTAAATAACATGACATGTAAAACACTAAATTTTAAACAGTGTTATTATTTTTTATTGTGCAATATATTACTTTTTATATGTTAGAAATTTGCAGACAGTTTACATTTAATGGAGCGATTATAATTCTGTAAAGTACCTCATTTTAGCAAGAATATAAAAATGAATAGCAATTAAAATATAAAACTGTATTTCAGTGAATCAATGAGCTGGGTTGAACAACTGACAACTGGGCTGTAGTAAATCAAAAGACACATTTACTGTAACATGAGCTACACATAGCCAGAGGGAGAGACGGGCTGTGATAAAGCCTTTCACAAAAGACACACGTGTGCCTGCAAAAAGCACATTTCCTATGAAAGCGCGGCCCGTTGGTTTTAAATAAGCCGGTCGGCAAACAGCAAGATGTGAGTGTCTAGGAGAAAAAAAATCAGGTTAAAAGGGTTAATCCTATTTTTGTTGTCACCCGCTCCAATGAACTGTCATAATGACACTGTCTTTGCTAAGCACAGCCAGCAGGCACACTGCGAGCACATCACTGACGCTGGGGCTGTGCAGTTGCAGGTGGCTATATTTAGGTGAGGCATGCTGTTTTATGAAACCTTGGCGAAGAGATTTCATCTGAGGTGGAGGCAAATCTCCACAACCTTGGGCTAGAAGAAAACAGAGGGATTTGTTAAGCACCTATGGACGGGAGACGAGAAGCACAATCAGCCCAAAGCAGCCAACTTAGCAAACAATATTACAAGAGATTCGTAAATAGGATTACAAGTACACTGGTAGGACACCAAGACAAGCTTTCAAAGACTATTAATCACAGTCAAGAAAAACCCAGTGAGACGCATCGTGAAGTTGCCAAGTCGCAGTGTCCTACCCCCTTTTCTCTCCTATGGCCTTTCTTTTCCCATTTTTGTGGAGACCCCCTGTCTGGTGCCAGTAATTGTTCCTCAGTGTCCCTGTTTCTGTAGCCCCCACAGACTCTTTTACAGCATCCTGCAGCACAACCTGCCACCTATCTGCTGTGTAGTCCACAAAACATATGCTTTCCAAAAACAAAAAGAGGCTGCAAGTGGCAGAGTTGTAGAAGACATGACAAGCGCAATAGTCTCTCCCTCTAGTCCTTTGTCCTACGGTAGCATGTGCCTGTATCTGCTCTCCAGACGTGTGATCTGTCATCCTGCCATCAACTGCATCATGATGCTTCGTTATCTCTAAAAGGGTCCTTGCAGTCATGTGAAAGGGGTTTTTGGTCAGCCAGCCACTGGCCAGTTCTTCCCCAAATTATCAATCCTTCACTTACCAGAGAGATCGCGGCAGAGAAATAGACGGAGAAATGGGTTTTCTCTCAAAAATCACAGGTGGTGAGATAATGTTTTTAATACCGTGTGTTGGTGCCACTGTACACCATCACGCCGTACTGTGGCTGCACCACCACTGGATCATTGCCATCAATGCATTACCGTATGGTACTTTTCTTGTGGTAAAATCAGCAAATGGAGCAGCCACAGCGGAAGCTTTTTCCCTCTATTTCCAAAACTGAGGTCAAAGGGTGACCAGAGGAGTAAGGGCGCTAAGAGAGAAAATAAGGGGAGAGAAAAATGAGAGTGTTTACTGCATGTTAAGACCAAAGGGCAGAGATAACCAACAGAGGCAGCACATGAGGAGAGATTTGTGCCGATCATGCTCGTCTGGACATACGTAGAGGTCATCTGTCTTACTTTCATGCGTGATTATGAAAACAGTTCTGTTTTCCTGTTTTCTGTTTTCCTCATACCACCATTCAAGAGCTCTGAGAGAAAACCGAAACAAGTACCGGTATAGGTAATTAAGATCAATGAAGTCAAAGCTTCGCTAAAAAGACAGTGAGCATGACATGAAATCAAATTGGAGAGGAGATGAAGTTTATCTGATGTTTGCTGGTCTGCGTGAGTAAACAACTGCAGAGGCTTATCTGACTGTTAAACCAAGCAGAGTAGGACTGATCCTGTTTTTGTGTTAGGGCTATAATTTCTCAACTGTAAATGCTAAACAGGGTCAAAAATTTGATTAATACACAAGCTCTGCTGCTGTGTTCCTTCAGTCAAACACCAGGAAACTGACGCCAGAGCGGAGAAAAGGAGGACGTGTGATTGACCATGGAGACAGTGAAGATTATTTTGAAGTCATCCCCCACCCATGGCAACAGAGTGGACCCAATCTATCTCTCACCACTGCACGTCTCATAATCCAACCATTCATCCTAGTCTTCTAGACACCCAGCGTGTGGCAGTGCCAGGCCAAACACATTGATCCAGGGAAGCATTTCCTGTGAATCACATCAGCCACACACAGAGTTCTTCATTCAGCCACTGGACTCTGGTCTTCTCCGAGTGGAAACCCCACTGTTTCCAAAGTGCTTCAGCTTTCTATACATTTTTACAGCAATCAAAGCTCTATGCAATCACAACATCCCAACAATCATGAAGGAAATACAAGCAGCTTGTGTAAAGGAAATGCAATCAAGATATGTAGCATTGTTACTCTTCACGACTTGCTGAAATACTGTTGTTCCACCGCAAAGACATCCTTTACTTTGTTTTGCGATTTATTTTTTGATCTGAGCATATTAGTTATTTTCTGACACTGGGAACTGTCACTTGTCAGAATAATCCTACCTCAACAGTAGGTCAACGTACCAGCTCTAATTTGCCAGCTATTTGAAATCAATTTGAGATTCTATTAAAGCTACAGTACACTGTAGGTGTAGTTGCACTGATCTCCATTTAGAGACTGCATTTCATACAAGACATAACTCTTGCACAACTAACGAAAAACTGCTAAATAGGGCCCAACACAACACTAAAGTTGAACGTGCTAATTGCCTGTGAAGATGACTTCGTAATAATAAGTGTGATCAAATTGCTCCAAACCCTGAAGCGACATGTTTTATTTTCAGTTTCACGTCTTCCATCACTAGGCAGATGGAAAAAAATGAAATTCTATTTCAGAGAGACGTGAAGTGTGAGAATCCACCGGAGACGCGGGGTGAAAAGGTCAACCTCTGTTCACTAGATGTAGGAAAATTTGTGTATGGGAGAACGACTGAGTAGCAGCGGCAGCGTGAATGCACAGCTCGATGCATAGGATGTTATCATCTTGGTTTCAATCTTTACATGCAATAAAAGGGTCAAATTTATACATGAAGAACTTTTAAGATGCATGTGGTACCGAATAACAGTGGCGCAATGACCTGTCATATACTGTTACTGAATTTTGCATAAACATTGCTTGTTCCAACCATCTGGTTAATAACTAAGCAAAAGAAACAAAAAGGGGATTGGAAACCACGTCTGTGTGTGAATATCATGCTTGGATGCTGAATGGAGGACATCAGAGAGAAATGATAGCATAAGTCATTTTAACCCAAGCAATCTTAATTATTCATCCCAAGGCTGCCAATTCCCCTAAATGCAGCGTGCTGTGCTTTCTTTCATGTGCGACACATTCTTCCATCATTACACATGGGTTGGTAAAAACATTAATACTGGAGAGAATATTCTGTAGTGTATTGATCAGTCTGGTGATGGTGCAGAAGGCTAAATTACAGCAGAAACAGCAATGAAAGTCAAAGATGCCCTCTTTCATCACTGAAAGATTACATCTACATGTAGCTGACCGGGGTTGATGTTCACCGCTTTCACAGTGAACCGAGTGGAGAAAGAAAAGCTGCCACTGAAACATGCCATATCAGCAAAAGGCTCAAGAACGGGCTTGTTCATGTTGAGGCAGAGGACGGTGGAGTGAGAAGGACACGCAGCATTGCACTCGTCAGGCGACCAAAGCACACGCATAGCAGCATTTAAGAGAAAATGCATCCAGCGCGTTTTCGCATTATCAAAATGTATATGTTGTCTAATCAATCAATATAATCTTACCCTGAGATTACCATCACTTTCACAAGGTTAAACTCGGCTTTCCGCCTAATGCTTAAAGCGGAATTAAATGTTGTACCAGGAGAGGGGAATCCGTGGACATGCAAAATGGAAAAAAAAGCAATTCTGTAACAGTTGCGATCATGTGTCCTTATTTCACACTTCTGATGTTGAGGTCACGCAGTACCGTTCAATCATGATGCCACTACGACAGGGAACCTTCCACCCACTGGCCACGCACATCCTCCCCAGGCTACCTCCATTAAATAAATTGTGCTGTAATAATCTCTTGGCTCCTAATACTCGTGGATGAGCACAGCAGCCTATTTTGATTACCCCACTTTCAGGCCCAGCCAGAATCATCTGTAATCCTCATGTTTTACCCTCGCTAAATTATAGGAGGAATTATTTAAAGGCAACCAAAAGGAATATAGTGTCATTCATCCTATGCATGAAGCAGCCCTTCCCTCCCACATTCCTATGCAGATTAGCGCTATGAGAAGGAAAAGAGGACACGGACAGGTTAACACGCCAGTATGGAAATCAATCATACCTTATTTTAAACATTGATTTCTCATAATGCTGATGTTAAATGAAGCCAAAAACAACCTCTGCTGCATTTAAAGCACCACACTTTGACCTCTGTGTAAGTCTCAAGACTGCCAAAGCCACAAGACGAGCGATCGCCCTCGCTGCTGCAGCGCGTACTTCTCCATATCATGTTTCAGAGGATCCTCTGATGGCCAGCAGGAGGTCCCACAAGACCCAAACAAATCAATATCAAAACACAGGCTCAAATCAACTGTAATCAGCCAGACTGAAACAGAGAACGCTGTTTAAAATCAGATCACATTGCCCAGCGCGCGCAGGTACACTGAGTGGTTAGTAAGTGCACTGCGTCGTCAGGAAAAGCAGGCAGCTGTTCGTGGCAGCTTGTTCTCCATAAGTATTGTAAATCTAGGGTGCACAATTTGGAACATTAGAATTACGTCCCACAATCCACAGGGCCAGTTGATGTTCAGGCATCTGAGGAACCAACCAATCTGTATTTGTTATCAAGTACACTCAACCGTTTCTTGCCATTTAGGTTAATGTTTATGATATGCAAATACGCAGAATGCGACGCTGATAAAATGCTGTCTACAAGAATAGTTTTTCTATTTGGACTAACAGAGAACACTGTAATTGACTTCAGCAACACAATGAATACAGAAAGTCACAAAGTGGCTGAATTAATAGGTAGCTCAAATGCCTCTGGGAAAAAAGCATTTAAAAAAATTCTGTCAGCACTCTACAACTTACCCTGGCTAAAACAATCACTTGCATTTGAATATAACGCAGACTTAATGTGCACGCTGGTGACTACATCTGCTCTAGTTCTGTAATGCATTTTCTAAGAACAGTAAAATGTTAAGATGTGTTTGCAAGTTATTCTTGCCATTGTATAGGTACAGTAAGTGTCCTCTGGGGAACTGATCTGGATGTGTGGGAGGAATAAACAGCTGTTGAAAAGTGGACTCTGCGGAAGGGGAAGGATGGATTCGCCGGACTGTTGCAAAGGGATTTAAGTGACTGACAGAAACTGCAGGACAGCCCCCACCCCCCCACCCCCCACCACCTTCTCCCCACCCCCCATACTGTTGACAACAAGGCTCTAAAGAAAAAAGGGGTGGCTAACAGAGCCTTCGTTGCAAAAACATTTCTATTCAATTCTAACGTGCCACATCGCATAATCTCCAGGGAAATGTGAAAGACTTTCCAACAGATGTGTCCTCTGGGCTCTGAATCGCAAGATAATTAAAAGGCACTTGACGATCATAGGGCTGCATATTAATATTTCACTGCATCATTTGTCAGAAACTCTGTATATTGCCGTTGCATTGATAAAATCAACTAAAAGATGTCGATGCAATCAAATAAAAAAAATATTAAACTTTTCATTTTACAAAGTCAGAGGTTGCTTTCATTATGGAGGATATGATTTCAATCAGATTAGTCAATCAGGCGCTGAGCTGTTATTGATGGAGGAAGGAACAGGTACAGTAGATGAGAACAGCATGGTGCAGCTTTTAGATTCCATATTGTCATGTCTTCACATCAGCGAAGAATAAGATGAACAGACCAGCATCTAGAGAAGAGCAGCATCAGTCATGTCTATAGTTTATTACCAACAAACTTACTTTTTAAGGATCTTCATGGGCATCATGTGCCTGAGGAAGATAATGATTGTTATTTATTAAGACTCCACACTAAGCTGTCATTTTAAGAACTCTCGTCTCCTTTTCATTAGTTTTAGATGTTAGTCTCTGGTTAACTGACCACATCTGCTTACTGGGAGATGCTTGTTCAAAGACGAAGGAGGCTCTTCAGCTTTGGATCTGAAAATGAGGCTGTAGATTGGATTATGATGCCATTTTTAATCCGTCTTTTTCCTTGCAAGATATTGCTCCTCCCCTGCCTCTTAGCATTATACAATACTTGACAAGAGGAGCTTTTCCCGAATTCCAGCGCAGTGATGACTATGTGATTCCTTGTGACACTCTAATTTGAGCTTATAGTGGCAAAGCTTTGATGCAGACGTGGAAATAAAACTTTTAGTCACAGAGACCCTTCTCTTCAAGTCCATTAAAAGGTCCCACTCATCTCCTTGTGTGCTTTAATTACAGTCATCTCGTCCCGTCGCTGATCATATTTTTGGTGGAAATGGGCATCTTAGTATCATGTGTCTCCCACAGTTCATTAAAAATAAAATGTCCTCATTTCCTCAAGCCATGTTAAGATAATGTACTATTTTGCTTGCTCACACATGAAAACAGGACTCAAATGCTGCATTAGTTGAAGGTTTTGGATAATGTTCTCATCAAAAGCTGTGCAAGAAAAAGGCTAATTTATTTAATGTTGCTGGTCGCTAAAGACACCAGCATCCAAAACAACTGCTTTTGAGACCTTTGAAGAATCAAGTGAAACAGTGAGAACCACGTCACCAGAAAACTCCACACAGCAGGGATGGAGCTGGAACAAGGCTTTATGAGCAGAAAAAGAAAAGCAAAAGGCCAGTGTGTCTGAGGAACACCAGCACGATTCTGTCTCAAAGTTTCATGGGTCAACATGAACATGCATTTAGTTATTATCCGTTAAGTGGCATTCATTTAAGTATGTGTAAGTATGTTTCTACTGTTAGCTATGGAGTCCATTTTTACGCTTCTGACTGAGTACAACATCTGTAGTTTTAATTGCAGGGTTGAATTATGCGCAATCATAACGTTAAGTGCTTGACCCATAAGCAAGTAGCCTCAGACTGCCATAATGTTTAATTACGGTAATATACAGCAGGCACCCTCAGACCCTGAACAAGTAGGTGGCCAACCTCATTTCCAGATCACCTTGTCTGTCAGCACAATCTCCTTCATGTATTTATGTTGGTACAGGTCACTGACAGTCAGGCATAAAACAGTCACACAAGCATCTATTTGCAGTGTAGGACGAATCCTCTGTTTCAGCATCTTGCTCAAAGACACTTTAAAACTGTCGGCTGGTGCCAAATCTCTGACCTTTCAGTTTCAGAACAGTCACCTCATGCCCCAAGCCACCCTTCCCCGTGATATTTAACACAGTGAGTAAGAGCACAGGAAAGCTGGGAAGAAAACAAAACCATCTGGGAGGAGCAAAACAAAAATGTTTTTTCATGATCATCTATCTAAACTTGTGTGGACTGAAAACTGGAATCTCTAATCAGAGCACTGAGCATAACAATTATATGCTTGAGATATCTGGTACAGGTTGGGACTTGACTAAAAACGCACGGACAGAAACACTTTATGGAGGTAGTATTAACATTTAGCGTTATACTGAATAAATCAATTACAGAAGTGTTCACCTCGGTCGTTTGACCTTTCACTTTTTAATGCACCAAAAGTCTCCTTTCTGTTTTAGCTTGTCTACCTCTCAATCAAACATTTAACAAACTTAAGAATTCCTGTCCGGTGACGTGAGCCAAACACCGTTAACCGCATCTTAAGGATAAACGGGCAGATAAATGAGTATGCTTTCTATTTTAAGAGGAGTCATGCGTAGCCTCTAACACCCCAGGCCTGTCAACAACTCACACTACGAAATGTCTCTCAAAGTCAGACATTTTGTTCTTGATAATTTCTATAACATCCCATTAACCCATGGCTGCTAATCAAACACCTGTCGGGCAGAACAACAGCGGGGGCCATGGACAACTATACAGTATCTGACCTGGAGCGCAAACACCTCTGAGCTGCTCAAAAAGGCCCAGCAGAGACTGTACTTCCTGAGGTTACTCAGGAAGAACAACATCACACAAAGACTGTTGGTGTCCTTTTACAGAGCTAGCATAGAAAGTATACTAACATACTGTATATGCATATGGTTCACCAGCAGCACAGCAGCTCAGAGGAAAGCTCTCCAAGGGGTCATCAACACAGCACAGAAGATTGTTGGCTGCCCTCTCCCCACATTGGAAAACCTACACAGCTCCCGCTGCCTCAGGAAAGCACAGGACATTGTGAAAGACACTTCTCACCCAGGCCACTCCCTGTTTGAACTGCTGCCCTCAGGCAGACGGTATAGACTATGCAAGACTAGGACTAACAGACTCAAGCACAGTTGTTATCCCACGTTAATATCCGCTCTGAATGCTGCTAAATAATAATGCAAAACTCAAGTCTGGACCAATGCAATGTACGATGTTTGTGTGGGTTTTTAGATGTTTTTTTTTTTTTTTTTTTTTTTACTCCTATTTATTGTTTTAGTTTTTTTACCTCGTATGAATGTTGCACTGTATGGAAAGCACCTGCTAAATGACTGGAGAGCACTTTTTTAAATTTCACTGTACAAGTGACAGCGACAATAAAGAATCTATCTATCTATGTACCAGTGACGATACTCCTCCAACAAAGGTCTCCATCTAATCGATGGCACAGCTTGTATTATTTTAAACTATGTTCACTAAAAAAAAAAGCCTTTGCTTAATAATTCAAGTTGTCAAAACAAATGTTTTTATTGGACTGGATGAGTTTTTAATCAGATCTTCAATCTGAAGTCCATATTATCATGCGCATAGACACAGTTGTTTACACTGTACTGTGCATGTGTATAGTTCAAGCCACGTTATTGATGTATTTAATAAATAACGACTGCAGACAAACTCCCCCTTGTGCCATGAGGTGTATATGGCCCATAATAAATTCAAGGGCACAAACAAGAAATAGTCAGGAAAACAAGAGCCTCTAGACTTTCTCTGTTCTGCTGCTGCATTTTGTCAATTAAGACAGAACTGATAAATTCAGACAAGATGAATTGAAGCATTACTGATTATAAATGTGTCAGGGAGGTAAAGGCAACATGAAGGCCTCATCACTAACTCAAATCATTGACAAACTAAGTCTCCTGAGCTCATATTTTATCAGCAAAAAGGTGAAGGTGAATTAAAGCTAATCAATTATGTATATCTCTGGACAACACGAGGCCAAGATAGGCAAATTGGTCTAATTAGAAAAGGTTGTGTTAGGTTGTTCCACAAAAAGACAGGCCTCCTAATGAACATAATTCTTCTACGGCACATCCCCATATTAAGCTATAAATTAATAAAACACAGGGGTTGTTGTTAATCAGTTGTTTCTACAAAGCAACTGTGGAGAAAAATGTGGGTTTTTTTTAAATGAATGATGCAATGTTTAATATGAAGGAATGAGTCCTACTGAATAATCAAGGTGATTGAGAGGTTTAATAAATGGGAACAAAGAAACACACAAAGAAAAACAAATGCCCTGTGCAACACGTCTGGCGTTGACGTCCTAAACATGAGAGCATGTGTGTTGAGCACGAGTTGTCGCGCATCGAATCAGAACATTTACCTGAAATCACTGTAGGGGTGAATTATCCAGAATCCGGCGGATTTAACCCGCTCTTGTTCCCGTTCAACCGCCTTCTCACTTCCAAACATCCTCAGGGAGAACTTGTTGACCCCTGGTTGAAGCATTGCTCCAAACTGTCTGTGTATAAACCCAGCCTGATATAATCTCTCGTCGTCCGGCAGAATCTGATCGATGCCATCCAACTTTACAAACCCTGACTGCGGATCCGGGGAGTCGTTTTGGGTACCGCCGCCACCGCTGGCCCCTTGCGCGCCTTGATCCGGCGGCCCATCACCGTTGGCTCCGGGGGGGGTCTCCTCGCTCGGCGTGACATCCCCCTCGGTGATCAGGCGCCTCTCCTCAGCCGAGTCAGAGTCGTGCACATGTCGACTTGTGATTGACGAGAGGCTGCCTCGAAACCTCCGGCAATCTCCATTTGAGCTGGTCTTCATCGGTCTCCCTATGTCCGTCTCCATAATCACAGACTCCCCACTTTTGGTTTCCCCGACGCCTTTGCAGCTTCCCCCAGAGGTCGACGACGGTGATGGTAGAGGCTTCATCCTAATACTCTTCCTCCGGGTGTCCTTGTCTGCGTCTTCTCCTTCGCCCATTATAGATGCTTTCTGTCCAATGTGCTGTGGCAAACTGTAGAGCCTTTTACGCATGGAGGAGTGCAACCTGTCCATTTTGACATTGAGACACAGTACAAAAAAATTTTTTTTTTTTTAAATAAATGGCTGTAATGTAACGATTAATACCACCAGCCCCGCGCTCCCTTTCTGTTTGTGCGAACGATGAGTCTGGAGCTAATCTGGATCCCTGAAAGCCTGCTACACATGACATGGACCGTCGTGGCTCTACTGAAACTGATAAGAGACACTCTTCATAATCAGACTACCTGCCAGTTTGCATATGTCCTCACGCACAGCTTGGGCGGTCCACTCGGCTACTGCGTCCCCGATGTACATCTTTGTGCCGTTCCGACATTGTGCGCAAAAGTAGAAAAAACTGCTTGAAAGTCACCTTAGCGTGACATGTGAGAGACGTGCCCACGGACGGTGATACAGAGACGAGGGAAAGGTCACGCAAGACGAAGGATGCTCGTTCCCCCCGATGTCTCACCGGCTGCCATCAAACAACGCGACACAATAAAGCAAAATACAGTAGAGCATTCGGGGACCGCTGACATCACTGATCCATAGTCAGGGTGCGTTTTGGTGAATTGTGAATATTCATGATGCTGATCTATTGGGTTGCCATAGGAGCGAGAACTGCAAATAAGCTCAGCCCACCTTGTTTAAAGGGGAATGCTCTTCCCATTCTTAAAACGCGATCCCGTTCTGTCAAGTAAAGGCTACAGGTAGACAATGCAGACCCACTGCTCGGCTCTACGAGGCTGGGGGCTCCACTTGCACAAACCAAAAGCCTGTTTGCCATGCAGATGACCAGGCTGGTCCACTGCGTAACGTGCGCACTGGAGCACAGCCGCGTCTCGCTCATCCGGATTTGAAATCCATCACACTCAAACTCAGCGCAATGGAAACTTGTGCGATTGGTCCGCAAAGTGTTTTTTATTTTGACTATACTTTACACATAGCGTCACATCTATTTGTGCAAAAATAAATATTTCGAAATTTACTTTCAGTTTGTCGTCAATCTGGCGAAACTTGATTTGTTGTGGAAAAAAATGCAAGATCCCCAGTAATTAATTAGTTAATGACCGTGACAGTTTGTATTCAAAGTGCTATATTTCTGGAAAAAATATGAAGACGCAAACAAAACTTAATTGGTTCATTTAACATTATTTTTGAAACAAGTTACAGAAATCAGAATTCTTTTGGATCGTTATGTCATGAAATATGAGAACAACTCTGAACGGTATAAGATTTGAACAATGCAAACTCAGGAACTATAATTTCTGTACTGAATTGTAATAATTACGTAAAAGTGTGGACGTTATACTCAACCATTACTTCTATCAACATACATTTTGCGCCTGGTAAAAGGTCTCCAGCTGTTTGATGACAACCAGGTACAGTACACATGTGCTTTACTGATGAACCCACCGTTTGGATACTTGCAACCTGTAAACCACAGGTGAAAAAGCATCTGTAGACGCAAAAGCAGCTAAAAACCTCTGAATGAGGAAATAAAGTAAAACAGGCCTTAGAAATTCATGGGTCCAACGAAGCCATGCTACGTATTGACAGGAACTTACTGCAGATCTATTTAGAAAAAGAAGGACAATTTAGTGAAAAGAAAAATGTAAGTAAGTCTTTAAAGATATCAGATATTTTTGTGATATTGGTATATATTGGTATACGATATGCGATAATGCCACGTATCACAAAAAGTTTTATATTAGGACACTGGCCTAGTTGGTCAAATCTAACTGGGTCACAGTTGAAGCAGGGAATGATGTCAGACATGGTGTTTGATTAATATTTTATGCTAATCAAATGGCCAGTTTGTGTTAATCAAACGATAAGTTAAATAATTCACTTTCTATTTCACCTGCATAATTATTGATTAGACTACGGAGCCTCGTCGACTGCTCAGCGGGCGGAGAAGCAACCTTGGTTCAAAACGACTCACCTGTCACTCATGACAAGCCGCAGCCCGGCAAGCTACTGGTAGCTAACCCATGCTAACAGCCGCCACAGTGAGCGAGTCAGGCGCCGTTTGCTACAAATATAAATACATATAAAGACCATACCTGCTGGTGGAAATGGCCACCGGTCATGTGTGGAGGTTGAAGCGCTATGGGCGCTTCGTCCAAGGCCCCAAGAAGAAAGGGAGACAGCCCTGGAAGGTAGCGTACCTCCATTAGCTTAGTATGCTAGGTGGCTAACGACCTCCCGTATGGAGCTAGCATGACTGTGAGTTAGCTCTGTCCGTTTCCAGCAAATAATTTGACAAACAGACGTTGAGTTTGTTGTTTGCTTACACTGTGCAGATGTGACTGAAACTCAACTTTACCGGAGCTTTACATGGACCTAGTCTAGAACCAGAGGTCAAACAGATTCCAATCACGGTGACACTGTTAAGATAAATATTGTGACTGCTGCTCTCTTAAAAGTGAAATCAATTCATGACACAGTCCCAAGGTAAAGGAAAAGTCTATATTATATCAGAAGACTTCAACTTAGTATGAGCAAACCTGACGGTGTGCGGTTCATTGAAATGCAGCTTTAAGTGCATTAAGCTTTCATTTGGGAATTTGTAAAAAAATATTTCCAAAATTCATGTCAGCAGATAAGACTTCGGTTGAAAGCTTCAATGAAACAGTTTCGCTGGGATTCCTAGTCCTGTTTTGCATTCAGTGCTGGTATCCGCACAGCAGTCAACATGAAAACAAAATTCCCCCACACTTTAAAAATAGATCTCCGGAGATAAATTGAAACTTTATAGGTAAAACAATTTAACCACTACTGTGTGAAAGTATGAATCACGTAATCAGGCGTCCCAACGTTTACGTCGCTGTGCATTGATTTCAGAATATCGGCCGTGTGCTGGGAACACAGAGGTGTAGGTTTACTCTAACAAATGTAGAAGTGTAGCTTTAAGACTTGCTGCTTTGTCTTTCAAATTCTTACTTCAGACTCTAGATGGCAAGCTGGAGCCATACAGAGCACCAGGCTTCGTGTGACAGAGCTACTGTATAGCCGGCAGAAATTCAAAACTGTTTGCTTACACTGAGAGTGAATAAATTAACAGTCGTTCTCTTCTCTTTACTAGATATTTGACACAAACGGCAACAAACCTGAAATTGTCCTCACAATTGTGGAGTCAGGACACCTGCTTGTGTTGCAGGGGGAGGAAAGCTTGGTAAGAGGACTCTTGTTTTGTTTTGTTTTGTTTTGTTTATGGCTGATGATGAGACACTTTTCTAACTTGCTTGTTTACAGCTTTCTGGTTCTTGCGCAGTTCAATTCAGTACCACACGTCTACATTTTGCTGTAGAATATTGCTGTCTTCTATTCTGTTCCTTTGTCCCACACATCGAATCATGATTCATCTGTGTAGGACAAAGGAATAAAAAGTACGTATAAATATAAGTATGCTGCGTGTATAAGTATACCTCTGGTGTGTTGCATGAACCATTAGTAATTTGGCTACAGCTTAAAATATGCAAAGTCACTGGCAAAATAGCAGACAAGTCTATTGAAATGATGACAAAAAGATAGTGTGCTTTGATATAGACTTGCATGAATAATTACAATTTATCAGTTTAAATTTTGTTGTAACAGTACCGCAGGGTATATAATATTTTTTGAGCACTCGGATTTTCAGCTCACAAGACCTTGACATTTTCACTCCAGAATGTAGCTGGTGTCGGTGCATGAAATATTGCACTGCAATGTACTGAATATATGTTATTAGTCACGCTTGCCCAAAACCGGCGTTCCTGCTATAACTGCTCTGCCACTCTCAGACACACATACCCCTCCAGAAGAAGGCTAGTGGATTGACAAGGCAAACGTTTTTGCTTTTTCTGTACACTAAAGACATTTGGTTTTAGGGTCAAATGATGCGTATGCAATAAACGTTCGTTTCATGCTGTTTCATCTTCAGTACAATGAACAAAGACGTATGACAGTCACACGTTTCAGTATCTTATGCCCACTGAAATTCCAGGTTATTGGACACAAATGTGCTGTCGTCTGTGCTGTTTAACATATTGAGTTGAGTTCAGAAATTCTGAACTTTCTGTGCAGCAAATTCTGAACATCTTAAGTATATAATTTGATCTTCCACTAACTGTACTGTAAGTGTTATTGTGTTTTTTCTGTGAATATAAACCCATTAACACCAACTAATACTAATGTACAATATAGTACAGTATCTTTATTGATTTTATTCTATATCTGCTTTCCAGAAAACAATGCTCCAGTGATTGTCATGTGAAATATTTTTCTGGAAAGCTTGGCCTTTCTGGTCAGATCTGATAGGACTTTGCTGTCTGGCTAAATGTCCCTCACAACGTTTGGGGTACAGGCTCAAACAGCTGGGCTCACTAAAAGTTATAAATCCCTTCAGACTTGGTTGCCTGTCGTACAGACAACAGAAATGTGAGCGACTACTCAGTGTCTCATTAATGAAGCTCTGGCAGGAGACACGGCTATCTTTCTGTGCCAGGGTGCCGAGCCAGACAGATATTCAGGTCAGACTGCAAAGAGCTTTCACTGAAGATGATAGACTGGTCTATTATAGATTTTTGCAGTGAATACCCAGGAAGTTTCATTGCTAAAAGCTGAGGACTATAGGCTACATGATAAGGGCTGAAGGAAACTTTTAAATGGGTCTTTTACCACAGCTGAAATTTACAGTTTTTGAGAGAGTCATGTTACTGAGTAGCTTTATTAGTCTCCTTAAAATATGGAAACATGGATGGGATCACCAGCCCACTACATACTGAATGTACCATGGCCATAACCTCACCTCTGTTGTCAACAGTCTTTCCTCAGTTGGTGTTTATTCATGGTGGTTGCAGACAATGTCGTCTTCCATGAGAATCTGCGGCACAAACTGCACTATGCGATTCAGAAAATTCAAAATGACCTGCCTGTCATTACAGAGGCAAACAAATCAGCAATGCCTGAATGTAAACATTCATAATGTTTTCCAGTGTTTTTTTCCCACATTTTTTTTTCTCTCATCAATTTTTATATTTTTTTTGTAAGAAACAAAACAGGTGGTAACTTTTTTTGAGTTTTATTAAAAACTCAAAGCCTGAAGGTATATTAATTAATATCTTATATTACCTAATTAATATCGTTACCTTAGCGACAGAAAATAAAGTTATCCAAAGAAATATCTAACTTGTTTTAATGCCATATTAACTTTTATTTTCTAAACAACTTTCAGTCCATTTCCAGGTAGACTTTTTGCAGTGCATTGGGAGATCCTTGACTAAGATCAGTGTGCTCTCACCTAGTGCTATCAGTTTAAAAATATGCATTATTAACACTAAATGTGGGATGATGGTGCTACAGTACATTACTGTAGATCGCCTACCACCTGGTGCCCAAGAAAACCTTCTAAATATCCAACAGCGCTTAGGTCAAAACATATATTTGCAAAGCACATTTCACAAAATAGTTTGAGCACAAGATTAGGGTATTGTTTTGTCCATCTGTTTGTGTGATTCCATGTGTGAAAAGCTTATCATAAGCCTCAGTGCTGTGCTCAGACGTTGCTGAGTAGATAGAGACCCCTGCAGGAACTTTTAGGTAAAAAAAACCTTCTGCTCGCTAAAACTAAAATATTCTTTTTGTTCTCTAGTTTAATCTGGTTGTTTTTCCTGAATTTTAGGAAATTAGTCAGATTTTAGTTAGAATTATTTTACATTTTTGTAATCAGATAATTTAGCTTTTGGACAAATTGTGCTACTGTCCTCATTGTTAAACACATTTACCCCCTTGTCTGTTTGCAGGATACAATTTCTTTGGTTTGTGGATCAAATTGTCTTAATGTCAACCAAAAATCAGACAGCCTGATGTTTCGACTTAACGTGAAGGTGAGCCATGAGATGAATTGCAGCTTCACAATGAAATAGTATTTCCACAGCAATTAATCTATATTTAGCATCTGCCAAATTAAAAAGGAAAGCTTGTAATGCTTTTGCAAAATTAGTTTTTACAGATCACTATATCCTTCAATATGATGAACAGCGTCCTCATTGTGAAATTGTTTGCTATATGATTGCCAGTTAAATTTACTGAACATCCAATGCGACGTAGCATTTTTATCATAATGAGATGCCTGTTTACAAAAGCAGCATACTGTACAAGCTGGTTGAATGGGACTGACGGAAAAAAAAAATCTGTATTTCTGCAGGGAGAGGGTCGCATGATGAGGATGCAGTTTGATGGAAGTAACAAGGCAGAGGCTATAAAGGAGTGTTCAAGAGCTGTTGAAAAACTGATGGAGTACATGCCTGTCACCACTCAAGGTGACGTTCCAACGTCCTCTAATCAGCCCCCCTCGGAGGTCTCTGCGCCAGTGATGCAGGTTGACAGCTTTACTAGTCACAATATAAAAGTTCTATATTGAAATGTTTGTACATTTATAATGTACTGCTAATAGAAAACCCCAAAAGGCAGTAGCCCTGTGACATTTGTAAACTGAATGTGGTTGAAAGACAGATGAGGATGAAAAGTTGCTATTTTAAACTTTATATTTCCATGTATTTTTTACTCCTCAACATTATAAAGAGTAGTAAAGAGTGTCGAGTATGAAAATGATCATAGTCATAAGTATTAATAGCTCTTTAATCACCAGTAATGCTTTGGTCAGGTTCTTTAATAGTGGCCACATTATCCTCACTAGATGGTGCTATTTACAATAAAAAGTGTAATGGAGTAGGGTTATTCACCATGCATGTGCTATAAGCTAATAACATTATGAAAGGCTTCAGCATAATAACATTAAGAGGGACAACATAATAAAATAAGGACAATAATATAAATCGTTCATGAATACACCATTAAGGTGGATTTACTTACTACTTGCCAAAGCCTCTATGAATACCAATAACAAAAAAATAATAAAACAAGCTATGAAAGCATTTGTCTTGCTGAAGTGCATCAGTCTTTTGGTGCCACAACAGTAACCATCAACATAGTTTTTAGTCACTCAGAGCATCAGCATCTGCTGTAGTGAGTAAACTATGTTACAAACAAAACTCAGAGCCATTCGGGGACCATGAGTGAAGGACCGACAGCACTTGGCCCAGGAATGGACACTGTGCTGGGCTGAATTTGACCTTTTGCGATCACACACAAGTTCACACGGAAGATGAAAGGGCTTTGAAGGGTGGATGTCTTTCAATTAGTAATGAAACCATTGATTGGACCCTTACAAATGTGGTGGCATTCAATGTTTGTCAAATGCTATTTTCTTCCTTTTGTGGGTCTCTTGCAAACATTCCAGGGAAAGGCTGCGGAAAATGAGCATGAGTTAGCCCAAGGATCATTGTCACTGAAGGATCTTGCACAGGTATTGTCAGCTATGAAATTTATAAACTAATCATAACTGTGCATTTACAGTGATTGTTGTCGGAATATTGCTTTCCTTTTCAAATTGTTGAATGCAGTTTCTGTTCTACGATTAATTATGTGGCCCTTCCACAGCATTACTTGGGGGAGACTATGCCTCTGCCTCAAGTGTATCAACACTGTTCTTTCGCGTCATGTGAGTTGGAACCCTTCCTCCGTGTTTGTCTGCTGGATTCCAGTTTTCATGCATTTGTAGAGAAGGTGGAGGGGGAGCTAAGGAAACTGCTTCAAGAGTGAAAAATCTTAACAACTGCTGAAGGCAGAAAGGTCAAGTCGATGTAATGTTTTCTTCTCATACAGTTTGTGTAGGCTGTGCCTGGTGGAGGAGCATTGTTATGCCGTTCTGCCCATGTTTAAAATGTTGCTATGCATTATTTGTTCTTCTCCGTGGACCGAAGACGTTGCTGGTATGAATGGAATTGAATTAAAATGGTAAGAGAAAAAAATGTACCAAAAAAAATCTGTGTATTGTTTTTTACTTTTTATTCAGAAAAAAAATATTGGTCTCACTCGTATGTTTGATCGTGGCTATGTACTCTGGTCCCTTTCTGCCCCCCTTAATGCAGGTCCATTTCCACTGCAACACACATGGATACATTGTATTGAAAGAGTCATGCAGCTACAGCAGTGAATGTTGCTATGCCAGCTTCCAAGTGATCCCACAATATTAAAGCTTCACTGAGTAAAACACACTGCCCTCCATATATCTATTTAAGAATACATATTGCATAGGATTATAGCCATGCTATACAGTTAAGAGAGAAAAATAAAAATCAATTATTCTGGGAATTATAAAAAGAAAATATTTTTACAGATTTCCTAGAATTTGAACACTCATACTTCAACATATACAAGACAGCTATGTTACTCTGCAAAGAAAATAAAAATAATACACATTATCATTTTA
The DNA here is from genome assembly GCA_030770545.1 of Macropodus opercularis. Taxonomy (NCBI): domain Eukaryota; kingdom Metazoa; phylum Chordata; class Actinopteri; order Anabantiformes; family Osphronemidae; genus Macropodus; species Macropodus opercularis. Next base: position 4,003,455 of record CM061091.1, on the reverse strand, counting down.
TCTTGTAGATAGGTAAATACACTGTAGTCATTTTCTGTTATCACTCTCAATTTAAATACTGCAAATGAAGCCCTTGCTTCACAATAAAATTCTGTTAAAAGTGGACTTCTCACATAATCAAACATAGATAAATGACCATGATATGCTGTACAAATCTTGAAGAATAAAACTATATATATATAGTGTGTGTGTGTTTGTGTGTGTGTGAATGTCTGAGTAAGGATGACTCCATAAAAAAACATAGGTTGATTTGGGTGGAAAAAAGCCACATGGGGGTAAAAACAGACAATGTCTATTCTGAGTATCCTATTGCGTCGTTATCTTGCATGCATCGTACATGATATGTAATGCAAAAAGGATCGCCTCATTTGAGGACATGATGAAATGAACAAAGGAGACATCAACAGCACATTAAAAATGTGTACACCTTTGTGGTGGTTTTAGTCATTATTCGTCATCCTGATATCTCCATGTAAGACTGAATAAGGCATGCTTAAGACAGCCGTTATGTTCTTTTTGTTGCCAGTGTTATGCTGATATTGTTTCTCATAAAATGAGACAAGATATGCTTTGTTCAAAACTGCCCAGAGCTCTGTCCACCTCTGATACCTTCTGGTAGTCAAAAATGCAGTTTAGCCATCTCATCTGTGAAGAGAAAATCACAAGAAGGCATGACTATGGGTGATCCTCACACTGACTTCTGCATTCAGTCCCCAGCCCCTACAGCCCCACAGCGTCTTACTTGAGGAAATCGCTTATTTTGTATTCCTCTGACGGATGTTTTTGTCCTTGTGGTTGTTTGTTGAATTTGTTTTCCTGCAAAGGAAGTAGTTGCGATTTAGTTTCCTTAAGGTGAAAGCACTGCAAATCACCATGGCCAGTATTTCTGTGTGAATTATGTGTAGCAGGAAGACTTTTACTTACATTGGTCCAACTGGCTCATCGTCTGTGTCACAAGGAGAGAACAACACGGAACAAAAGAGAGCACAGCAGTCAGATATGGGATCAAGACAATATACAACATCTCTTTTGCATGTTGATCATAATCTGCAAATTTTTTCCAGGCAGCTGTTAGTTTATTATAAAAACCTTTCTGAGATAGAAGGCGAAAATGCTTCAAGCACTGATAAATATAGTAAAATACAAAGCAGGCAGGCGCGTTAGCTCTGGTGCCATTATTGTATCTGCATACTTAGTGGAATTGCTGATAGGGAAATGGTCAGGAGTGAAATGTTTGTAGGGACTGAAATGTGAAAGAAATCTGTCATGGTGTCTTAAGCAAACACAGCTTTATCGCCAAGTGTTGTAAAGTTAACCTCGCATGCCATCTAAGTCTCATGGGGTTCCTGTTCGTTGCAGACTGAGCATATGTGTGGGAGGGTTACAGATGGCTCACTTAAAGCCATCTTTTAATTACACTAAGCAATTTCATAGTGATTTTCAAAAGGTCCTGGTACATGGGTGTGATGACTTGGCATAAAAGCACAGATCTCTGCAAAGCATCCTCGAGAGATTGCATCAATTTCATGCAGTGCACAGTAATCAATATCTCCCTGTTAGATTTATATAATTACAATTCAGTGCGGAGGATGGACACAGGGTTCAACATAGTTTCCACAAGTCCTATTTTACAATGGAACTAACATATACAAGTGTTGCTTCCTCAAAGTGAAATAATATACGTCACGCTGCAAGAGTAAGGAAATTGCAGGAAGAGGAACTGGTGAATAATTAACTGCAGGGCACTGAGTAACAGGTTAGTTGGAAAACATTCAGCCTTGGGGTTTACAGGGTGATCGGTGTTCGGCGTACAGATGAAAATGTGTCAAGAGGTAAGTAACCGGTCACAGTGAGATATTTTCCATGCAGTTATAAGTCAGAGTTAAGCAGCATTAGCAGCATTCCATGGCATTAATATGGAGCAGATTATGACAGTTATAGTGTTAGAAAAAACGTGGCTCTGTAATCATTTGGAGAAGGAACAGCTGTCAGCACATCTCACCGTTTTCACACCCCATACACCACAGCAACTATGTTTACTATAATGGCTCTCCAGTGACGACATTGTTGAGTATTGATAGTAGTCACTGACGCCGTGATTTTGATTTAGTTCGGTTTTTATGTAACTTCAGAAACACAGCACTGTATGTGGGTTTTTTACTCTAATGTTGCCTTATTACATAAAGCCAGCAGCCGTTTAGCAAATCATCACAAGGCAAAAGCCACAATTTTAGCATTCGGATTTGGAACACATGATAGAAATGTCAGCCTCTGCCTTAAAGCCCTTCGCTGTGGAGCATAAAAGTGTTCAAACACTGCTAAGCCAACATGAGACAAAAATTCATAGTGCACGCAGACAGAGGCCAAAACCTCAGAGAATAAGGGATGCTAAAAGGAGATTTTAGAGGGGTGGTGCATCATGAACAGGGAGTCCTCTTTCACGATTTCAACGGCATAAACATGGCAAATATAATCCACCTTAATCGCTTCATTTTTCTAGTAGATGAAACCAAACTAGAGGCCAAGCACAGAGCTTACATGAGCCGTGTGGTTTGTGCACGTGTGTAAGTTCACGTACCTGTACGTACAAGCACTGCAGTGAAATGTTGTTTATTCTAACTATCAAATAACCACAGTGTTGTGTATTGTCTAGATTTATACATGTGGTTTCACAGTGTGCTATACAACGGAGTGATTCATCTCAACGGGGCAACTGCTGTGTGTTTGCTTGTGTTCATGTTTCATTCCAAAATGAAAAGAGGACAAATCCACATGAGTAGAGGTCAGACAGAACCTTTGGTGACGGCCTTTGGGCTTTCAAGACATTTTCATCTTGTCACATTCTTATCATGTGTTTATTCCTGCCTCCCAGAGCTTTTATTTAGTTTGATCTTTTTTAGACAATACTATGCTCAACATGCTAAACAATCAATTAGTATAAAAATACAAACGAACTGAACAAAACTGTGGATACAGTGATACATACAGTAAATAGTTTGCTTGAAGGATTTTGTATATTTTCTGGATGTTTTGACCGGACTACAGATAAGTTGATTTAACCTCAAGCCCTTGAAGCTTTCTCACAGCTATAAAAGTCAAGTAGCCTTGCGGTGCTAATACTGTTATTGTCGAGATTACTGTACTGTACATTGAAAATTCTGGGTCAAATGTGTTACTGTCTATATTACAGTTGATTTCCTTCCTAAATAGAGCAAGCAGCAGGTTAAGGTGGTAAAGACTGTAGTGTCCCGTAAGCGTCAACAGTGTTTGTTATAGTCAGTGTTCTGATCCCACATCTCCACTAATGATCTCGTTTTATGTTTAACACAAACAAATGATTTATCTAGAGTTAAGTGTGACTCCTACTAAACTTATATGACTTGTATATTTCTCAGTCATAACCAAGCAAGGACCCCAGTGTGAACCGTCGGTTTGTACAACATACAAAATGACAAAAAGAAAAAAAGTTTCTAAAACCATGCAGGATTTCTCACTTACCACCCATTTAGATTATGTTGCCATTTGGAAAGAAAGGGGGAGGGGAAAAGAATAGTAACTTAGTAAATTTGGGACTAATGCGTGTTACAGGCTGATAACCCCACATGTTTATTCACACCGTTCTGCTATCAACATAAAAACGCTCTATTTATATGCCATCAATACAGAATCAGTACAGCGGATACAGCCAGATCTTGGAAAGGTTAGCTGTGGACCCCCTGCTGTTGACCTAAGGTCCATCTATAAAGGTCATGTTTGCACGGGTCTAATATGTGGTCAAGAAGCAGGACGCAAGTCTTTTGATCGTCAGTCGGCCGCTGCAGATCTTCTCTGAGAGCTGATGCAACTTCTACAGCGAAGGTAAACATGCCTGTACTTTGAGATCTGCTCCAGTACACTGAGGGTGACAAGTATCTCTAGACTAGACCTAATGTCATAATGATCATATACTGATACATATTTTCCCAGTGCACATACATGCAAGGGATATATTTTTGAAATCCAAAAATGTTCAAAACACTAACTGCTCCAAAGAATATGTATTTCCATAGTAGGTCATTGACTCTGGTTTATTGCCAGCAAAAGAAAAACAGTTTACTTACCATCAATAATGTCGTCTGGCCTCTTTCGTTTCTCATACACAACGATAATGACTACTAGGATGATAATTTCTGCAAGCACACCCAGGAAAGGCCAAAGCGGTGCCAGATGACTGCGCACCCGTAGGATTGTGGTTTCAGCAGTGTTTCCAATCACGTTGGTGGCGTTGCATTCATATATTCCAGGATCTGTGTTTATATCCAGGTTTATTATGTTGAGCTCTGTGTAGTTGTCTCTGTTAGTGATGAAGAAGCGTCCGGTGGAGTTGTCAATGTCCTGGAAGACAGGGATTTAAAATCTTCATTTGGAGCAGAGAATGTAGGGTGGGTGCTTTAATGTCTATATGCTTTACATGTCTGTCTCTCAGGTTTTGTATGTGTATGCGTTATTTGTGCGTGCACATGTACCGTGTAGGAGGTTCCGTCCACTTTACGCCATGTCCATGTCGGATGTGGGTATCCAACCGACCTGCAGTACATCGTTGCATTTTCTCCCTCGTTTTTATTTTCACTTCGTTTGTGGCCAGTAATATCAGGTTTCGCTGCAAAATAAAACAAAATTGATCGTTGACGTAGCTGGTGGCAGTGCATCACTGTGGTATAAATGCATGTTGTTTTGATTAAAAGTCACGTCTGAAAGGTTGATTCACTGAAGGAATTCTGTGTCTTAACTGTCAAAAAGGAAAGTAGTGGATTCTAGTAAAATAGATACTTGTTTATAATAGTAAACCTCTGCTGTTATAAAAATAAAACATTTCCAGTACATCAACAGCTGAAAGAAACCCAATACCCCAAAGTGCTTTGTGCAACAGAATCTAGTAAAAACTGGGACTAGGGTTGGGCTCGGGCTCTCAATAAATGTGACTGTTCTGGGTGTACAGTTTATAACCCTGGCCTACAGACACCCCGTCCACCCAACCCTGCATTGGGGAATATTACTCTGGAAGCGATGAAGTACTTCAATACAATCCATAATGAGGTCATGGAAGAGGGGGATCAGCAGGATATGAGAGCCTGCAGATGTTCCCATTCAAAATAATTCCACAGTGAATTCCACGGGGGAGAGTTTGAGCAAAAAGGAAAACGGTGTAAATAGGCTCTGATTATTGAGAAAGCTGATAACAATGCAGCAAAGAGAGGCTGTGAATTTTAAGAATTTCAGGCATATTTCAGAAAGCATGGCAAAATGATGCCAAGAAATAAAGCAATAAATCCACCCATCTGGAAACAGCGTTCGCTAAAGGTGATGCAGACTCTGGGTTTAACTCTGCACAGCATCAGGAAGATAACTGTTTCTGCTTTTCCACTAATCCCATGTTACAATAATTCCTTCCATGCAATTAAGCAGGATAAGAGGGAGGCCTGGAGTGAGCATTTTTCAGCTGCGCATGGATAATACAGAAGGAGGGGTCTGAGCGCTTTGATGACATCAGCCCACTCTAATTATGGTGCACACGTGCTCCCTGAGCAGGGGAGTGGCCAAGCTCATTTGCCCCTTATCCTAACTGTATTATGTCAGTGAGTGACAGCACCGAGTGGCGCTAAAATGGGCAGAAACCTCCATTTCACACGTCTCACTATGGTCACTGTGCTTAACAATGTGAGAGCGCGAGACACTGGTAAAGGGACGTGTGAACGTGAGAGGGGCGTACGTGTGAGCAAGGTCACAGCTGTCACAAAGACTAGATAAAAGCACAGTAAGATGACATCAAATCAAATCCCTCATTAGATACGTTCCACCGTTTGCGTTCGAGTAGCTGCATGTTGAAAAGTCCAATTCGTTTCTCTGGGGTAATCTGACATCATTAGTATGCACGATTAAACATTTTCCTACAGAAATGTGCTTAACATTTACGAAAATTTGACAAACCAAATATGTATCTGTGGTGAGCTTAGTATCACAGACAATAAACTCAGCTCCTGCCACAGAGATTGCTGGGACTGGATTCAGAGCCTTAATCCTACAACATCACAGAGCCCTCCATCTGTTGCCTCTGAGCTGAGTCCTGCAAGGATGAGTGTGCCAAGGACACTGTAGGCGAGGGATCTCAGTGAACTGCTGCCAGAAGCACAGCCAGAGCTGGCTACAGTGACAGTGGGCTTGCTACCTGGGTCACAAAAGATCTCAAACACCTCTAGAAAATCACAAGAGCGTTTAAGAACTGAAGAAAATGTTTTGTTCAGATCCAGCAAGTGGCACCTACTCCTACTGTCGAAGCATTCCACACATGGAAAGTAGGCCTAATTAAAAGGTGTAAATCGTGCACATGGCACTTTGGCTAAAAGACGAACTTCTTCTCCAGAGGACCGACAGCGAGCCTTAACGGGCAGAGGCCTGCGGGCCACTGACGGCTCGGACACTTCACTTCCAATTGCGATGAGTCTCGTCATCTCACAACCCAGTGAAAGCAGAACACACACGGCCATAACCCACGTTATGCAATCAGGCAGCGCTTTAAGACAGCCACGGAATAGGAGGCAGGGCATGTTCAGTATGCACCACAGCCACGCCACAGCAAATTGGCTTAAGCACTACGCACAGGCAAGCTTCTCTTGAACAGGGTTTCACTTGGCCTTTATCAGAGAAGATCACTTATTCAAGTTGAAGGCTTCGCTGCCAGCTTGAATGAAACCAACACAGTAGTTCTTCGGTTCGCGGTTTTCAACTGGTTCATACACTGTAAATAACCTTCTCTACTTTAACTAGCATTCGTTCTATGAGAAGAAAATAACACAACAACTAACGAGCATTACACATTCAGGGGAATTTGTTTTTTAAGAGTAAGACTGATTGGATGCCTCTTAGTTGTTTTGGTGAGCTTCAGCAGTGTCTTTCACTTTGTTAGACTGTTAGAGTGACAACAGCCTCAGGGCGGCTTCCTGTCATCACCACTGCACTGGATGAATTCAGATGTCTTTGTCAACAAGGACTCTTCACACAGCTATAGGTGGTTAGAGCACCGTTATGTCTCCATCTGTCCGCAGCAAACCACAGCAGACGGCGTCATGTCCCCACGTGAAGCGATATTACTAAATCCAGGGCTGTCTCATAATTTAAATATGAAAGAAATACGATCTTACCTTTTACTTCAATCGTAGCGTTAGCATTTGGTGCCATGTCAAATGTGTAAACACACATATATTCCCCAGAATCATCTGCTCGTGGCTTATTTATTCTGAAATAAAACAACAACAAAAAACAAAAAGCTGTTTGTTAACGAATTCAACTTACAACTAACCCAACTTAACACTGTAGGTGTTCAAAAATGTGAAGCTAACTAATTTGAGGTCTAGTAATTAGTATGGACTTCAGCAGTGAAGGCTTGAGGGCCCGATGAGGCCACGAGAGACAAAATGTTGGCATTATGCTGTTATATTACGGAACAACAGTTTTGAATTCTGCAGGGAAGGGCACCACAGGCAGATTAGCTGTAATCTTCAAAGTATCACTGATGTAATGTGACAAGGAAGTGACCAATTGGTCTTATCTCGTGGCTAGGAAGAGTCTGTGGTATGTCTACGGGGGTGACAGTAGCTTTGTGCTCCAATGGTTATACTGTGTGACAGCAGGATCCAACAACTAGCTGTGACTTTAGGCTGCGCTAGACTGTTTTTGCTACATAGATCTAAAGGTATTGTATAATTAATATTTGGCTAAGAGCAGTGACACGCTTCATCTTTTCTGAAAATAAAAGCCTTAGTGTCAGTGACAGCGGTAGATTTGGTTCTGTTCTAAACAAGCTCTGGGTCACTGATGACTATCTCACCACACAACACAGCACAGAAGCAAAACTGCTGTAAACCATACACTGTACTTTCCAATGACAATAAAGTCTATTTATTGTCATTCTAAGTAAACATAGCACTGTAATGTAATAAAACCTGCCATTTGAAACATGAATGTGCCTGATTTGGCATAATAAGATACAGTATAGCCACTGACGATAAGCCTCTAGCAGAGCATTTCAAATGATGACTTAGGAATAAGTAACCGTATCACTAACAGCTGGAAGCTGCTTATTGTATTTTTTGCTTCTCCCATTTTTATGGAAAATGCGCATATTATACTTGCCGACCATTTAATATTGAGAAAGACAGCGTTGGCAACTGTGGCCTGTGGTCTGACCCATTTACACAAAAGTATTGACAATTAGTCAAAGAAAAACCAACGTGGTCCTTTCTGAAAATACGAGTATGATTCGAGTTTGTGAGATTACCTCAGCGCTGCTTTTGCTTCATAGACATTTCCATTTTACATGAAAGCAAACCATTTCAGCGATTTGCAGATGCATTCTCACCCCCTTCCCTTTGCTGGGAGCATTTAATTATGTGCATTACCTCTCTCCCAAAACACTGCACTGTGTGTCCTACTTGCTACAAACTGTGTGTCACCTGTATGCTGTGTTCCTCTGCTCTGTCCGTGTTTTAGAGATCTCCAGTCCGTTCTTCATCCAGTAACTTTCTCTATGCGGAGTGTGGGCAGTGGTTAGATTGCACTGCAGGGTAACTGGTTTACTAGAGGTGTCCACTGACACGGTGGTCTGCTCAGAGGCATTGATCTTTGGTTCTGGAAGACAGAGAAAGTCAAACCTTATCACAGAACTGGGGTTGAATGTTGTTTTGATGCTGTAGTGGAGTAGCTGTAGCTGGTATACTGTATTTATACCATCTATGTAGGAGGACGCCTGTGAAGTGAAGACAAAAGTGCACACACACAAATAAACAAAAGATATAGTAAGTATATGAAACGCTGTCTATTATTAACCTGTTTGTAATTAATGGCTATGTTTGGTTGAAGTTATTCTTCAATTATGTTTAATAAATTTGAGACTGACAAACAAAAGTTATTAATTCTGATTATATGTATCTCGCACCAGTTTTACATGAGTTCTTTTAATCCTGTTGATATCCAGGCACAGCCATCAGGGGGTGTTTGGCATATAGAGGAGACACCGCAGCAACGTAAATGTGATGTCAAAGAAAACTGAATGGGCTCCTAAATCTACCTCATCCTAATCACGCATATAAATACCATGGGAGTAGATTGCACCGGCAAGGTAACGAAGTACTTCGATGGAACCATCCTTTGACATTGTAGATTACTACTGAATGTCTAAATGACTCCACTCTCTAAATAGCTACGCTTGTTGGTTACTACACACTATCGGGGTCTATTTCTCAAGGACATTCAGGGCAGCAGGATGTGTCATCTGAGAGCGAGGCATCCTTTGCACTGGCTTGAGTAATATGCAGGAAACCTCCTCCACCCTTCCTCCTCCTCCACCTCCAGGGCGGGCCAACCATGGCAACGATGGAGCCCCCGGGGGAGGAGCATCATAATCGTACTACAGGCCACTGCAAAGCTAACCAGCAAGGCAAAAAGGAGGAAAGGAGAAAGACGGTCTGCTAAGACCGGCAAGTGACTTATTCAATTCATAGCACCTGCTTCCTGTAGCTAAGCGAATATCTCTCCCATCCCCCCTACGTCCCCCACCAAGCAGCACCACATGTACTATTAATAGTATCTTCAAGACATGCGTACACTCACGAGGTACATAAATTAACATTTAGGAAACATAACACAGCGGTCCACAGGCAATTTAACCAGAAGGTTGTTTGTAGGACACATTGTCACCACCTAGAATGTGCTAACTGCTGGATAATGAATGGCCATATCAGAATCTATTCAAATATAAAACCATCTAAATTAGTGAAGATGTAGTGACACCTGATTCTCTCTCTCCTGTGGCTCGCACACTGCATGCAATTAATTGACTCATTTTATATATTATAAATTATTGCATTATCAATACAAATATAGTTTCTAGTAGTAGATAAACTAGTAGTTTATTAAGGTACCAGTTTGAAATCAATAACCTTGGACAGCTAACACTTCAGTAAGAGGTGCTGATTCTTAATAAGTGTATGTCAATTTCAGGACATTAGTGTCCTTAAAACAACAGAGTGTCACACACAGTTGTGACAGAGTCAGATTTTGATGAGAAGCAGTGTTTTATCCATATTTTGGAGTAACAACCAAACGTGATGAGCGGTTAGAGAAGTTGCTAAAGATGGTTAGACACCATTTCTGTTGTGCAACATTGTTACCATTAGAATAAACTGCAACTGGCATTTATTTAAACCACAGATGCTTTGTTAAGGCAAATTGTGTGACAATTTGGGAAATACTAACGCTTATTTCCTTTCTTGCAGCACGTGTAATAAGTAGATCTATACAGTTTTTATGTCTGTATGTGAAATGAATGTATTTATCACCAAAAGGTAAAACACGCCTGGTTTAGCCAGTTTTACACGTAAACCCAACAGGTCATGTTTCAGGACAAAAAAGCTGCAGACACGCTAAGCAAGGTTTTAGTGTTATCAGCGTTCGATCCATAAAAGAAAATATGCTTATTTCCCAAAGTGTCTTGCTATTCCTTAAGGAGGAAGCTACGTGTTCTTGAGAGTTCTAGACTGATTAGGGGACACTGCCACTTTAAAATGTGAATTATTGACTTCAGGGTTTTTGACAAAAGTACTGTATAATTAAAACTGGATTAATTTGATAACTGAAATTATTTTAAAAAATGACGCATGTATTTGTGTATATTGAATTAAAGTAGAAGACGATCAGACTTCAGCGCATTTCTCCAGCCACAAACGTTCAAATAAATAAGCTATGATACATAGCCTGTAGTATACATGTAATAGCTCCAATTTTACATGTATATGAAAATAACAGTAAACATCAGTAATGACAGAATATTTCAACTGCAAGTTTGACGAATAGCATAACAATGGGAAATCGTTGCTCTCTTAATATTTCTCAAACCAGTCCAATCAGAAGAGGCAGCAATAATCAGACTCCTCTAAGCTTCTCAGAGAGCTCCACTATGACTAACAACATTCCACATCTTCCTGTGCTCCAGTGGGCACAGCACTGAAGCATGCACACATGAGAAGGGCCCGGCTGAAAACGTAGTTTGAGTGTCAGGGTGGATAGCGCAGGGCCGTTAAAGAATATAATGTCATTACTGATTCACACTTAATGGCTGAGACGGCACAAGGTTACACATTGCACAGACAGGTCCAGAGACACAGAGACGTGAAGTCTCTGCCTCATCTGACCGAGACACAACACACTCGGGGCTCTTCCGTGGTCTTATTGTGTGTTTGATTACCGCACACTAATGTAAAAGCAGAAAATGTTGAAAGAGTTGACAGCAGGAATCAGTCTTTTACAGCGTAACAGATCCCTCCTTGTGTCTTCTTACAGTTCCATTTAGGCAGTGCCCAGAGTGAGAAAGCCAAATCAAAGCATCATTACTTCAAAGCACAACTAGGTTTTCCACCGCATTTACTAAGAAGGGCTTTGAAGTAAATAAAAGAATCCATCCAACGCAAAGCAACACAGCATAATGTTGACGGGACAGATATCATAAATAAATCCAGACACAGGAAGTGGGTGAAATTAGGGGACAGATAAAAAGATAATGATCAGAATATTGTAAAAGGACACGTGAAACAGTCAGAACAAAGTTTGGTGTGGGAGGAAAGAGGGAAATGCAGATAGAGACTGTGTGAAGCTCCTGGGTTTGTGGTCATTTACAACAAGATGTGCAAGGGATGCTGGGAGAGACTCTGTTAAAGCAGACCAGAAATGTTTACTAAACCAAATTATTTATAACCGAATGAAAACAACAACCACAGGGAAACAACTGGCATAAGGATTCTGCACAATTATTAGTCTTTAGATTTAGATTTAGTTTTTATTATCATTATTTAACAAAATCTACTTTTATTTCATTAATATGAGTAAATAGTGTGATGGGTGCTTTTATTTATTTTTTTGCCTGGGTAGTGCGCTGAGGGGAGGGTGGGCGTTTTGTTGCTGTATGAACTGGAGTGGTTGGGACGGGATCGGTAGTTCGGTCAAGCTCTAGGTACTACACCACACAGACCACTCACTCTGTAGCACCGAAATGGTGGCCTGGGCCCGGATCCAGGTGATGGCGGGGTTTTGTCGGAGGTCATTGCGCTTGGGGTCGTTGCTGGCCCTGCATTCATAGGTCCCAGAGTCCTCCAGTGTGAGGCGCGTGATGCCGAGCACACTGACCCCATTGGTGCCGTAGGCCGTGTTGATGGATACCCGACGCTTGCGGGCACCGTCCCACAGTTGCTTGAAGGATTCGGCTCGGTTGATCTCGGCATACCACCACTGGATCTCCGGAGTGGGGTTGCCAACCACATCGCAGTACAGCTCAAAGGCGTCCCCCGTAAGCTTAGTCTCAGACATTGGCGACTTCACAAACCCAGCTGGAGAGGAAAAGTGTATCGGGATGGCAGGGAAGGAAAGGGCAGAAGAGGGTTAGAGCAGTAAAAAGGTGTGGAAAGGCCGAGGGATGGAGAAGGAAATTAAATAGAATTAGAGTACATACAACCAAAGAGTGAATGTTTAAAGGCAAATGAAAAAGAAGCGAGCCCATCATTGGTAAGTGGAAAAAAAAAGTGTTAATGATTGTTTAAATCCAATCCGCTCAGAGTTCCTCACCTATTACAACTGTTAGACAAAGTCACAGTCAGCCAGTCCGATGTCCGTACCAGCAGGTCATTCTAGTCGCTCTCCATATTGCTTTTATACACACATTATCTTATAGAGATGAGTACAACAGGAAGCTTGAAGTGTGTGAGCAGCTGCACACTGTACATCCTGTCATTCCATTACTGTACGTATGTCCATGGATGACAAATGAAGGAGCTATCTGATCAGTCTGGCACAGTTTAATTAGCCTCCGCGTGCTCCTGAAAGCCTCTAAGAGCCTTGTCAAGTAGATGAACAATCAACCAACCCTCTTCTACACTTACCGTATTGTGGTGCAACAATCAGCGGCACCACTCCTACTTAAGCCTTACGGACCCCGGTGCAAAAACCTCTTACAAGTTGCACCACAGATTTGGCAGTGATGAAGAAGAATGCTACGCAGGAAATTATTTATCAAAATGCATGTTCCCCTTCAGGTTGCATCTCACTGACACCACTCTCAGACGAACAGTGTTTGTAAGACGTACTGAACCTGGTACAATCTAATCTGCATTCCCGTGTATAGTGGACATTGTCTGTTGTAAGCTCCCAAGATCTACTTATGTACTGTATTTATTCTTGAAGGCAATGATTTGCAAAAATTCTGTTCCATCGTTCCTACAAACTAAGTCCCAGCTTTGCGAGACTTGATGAAAGATACGTTGGGTCACTGTTGGCTGCTGGAGTCTACCCCAGCACATACATCTGTTAGGATGTAGAGCTCAGTCTGTCACAGCGCAACACATTAATACAGACAAATACATTCACACCCACAGAAAATTTAGAACGGGTTACACAACAGCAGGTCAGTGGACGGAGGGAGGCAATAAGGTCCTAAACAAAAACCTCAGTCAAGCAGTTCGTCCACCAGGTTCTGGTTGGTGATACTGAAGCATAGTGCACTTTTTTTATTGATTCAAAAGAAGAATTAATAAAATATTAAAAACATCTGAATGTAATAGTTTCTGTTTTGTAAACGTTGGCCTGCCTGTTCAAGGCTGTTAACGGATATGTGCTATGTGTATGTATGGTGCGAATCTGTTTTTCGTCTCCTGCCCATAACACCGGAAATGGGGTCAACCAGCTTTTATTTTGGCTAAGCTGGACATTTAGGTGAAGGATTTTAAAAATCACATATGGTCATGGCAGCACAGTGCAGTTTAATCAGCTTCTCCATAAATGGTTAATGACCACAGCAGTGAGTGTCACATACTGTGTCTGAACCGTGGCCCAACAACACACAGCCATCCCTGATGACGCTGCTCCGATGGTAAATCACCTGAACCACAGACACTGTTCGCTGCCACCTCTGCAGCCTGTCAGCTGTGACCCACTGCTGAAATAAATCTGAATAAAACGCACTGCCTTAACTCTGCCCTGGATTCTTGTAGAGGTACTGCGAACACAGAGTGTGATCTCTTGGGTGTTATACTGTGTTGTCTAAGTACAACAGCTTACAGGCCCTCCCAGATCCGTCTGCCCTGCTCAACGTAATGTATTATAAAGCACATGAACTGATAAGCCTGTGGAAGCCTGAGGAGGGACTGTTATCCACTACACAACACCACAGCTCACTCCTTGTACAATCACCACCCCAATACTACTAATATCCACAAAGTGTACAGTATGTGCTCTGTGCAGCCCTTTTCTCATTGTGCTCATGATGATCGTGGTTCTCTCTGCAGCAGACTGTCAAGCTGCATCCAGAATATCTCACACACACCTCAGCACATGGAGCTTTACTTGCCATGGTAACAAGACTGTTGCCAAACACCAGTTTGTGACTCACAGTCCTATCTAAGCAAATGAGATGATAGGAAAGAGAAATTGTGGAGAGAATTCAGTAAAATATGCAGTCTTCCTGCTCGGAGACGTGTCTGAGGATATTAGGTGCTTACAACTTCTATGTGCAATGCCTAGAGATATGCAGAGTAATTAGTATTTGTTTCTTTTCTCTGAAAACATCTGGGCCCATCAAGCTCACCACATAATCCCGCAGGGTGAATCCAAGCCTATCCGCCTACACTTTTAAAGCAATTTTTCAATTTGACAGGACATCTATTGTGGTATTCTTCCCTGTGAATATGAGTGTGAGTCAATCGGCTTGACGTGGCATAGATAACTATTATCAGCAACCCTAACAATATAGTATCTGCTTAAAAAGCAATGAATGGCCTCCATGGGAATGGAAATTAAATCAGAAGAAGGGAAAGAAGACTTCATTTAAATTCAGGCTCTGAGGTTCAGTGGAGAAATATATGCAGAGAAAAAACTACAGACAAACACTACAGACTGGGGCAATGAGCAGACCAATTTTCATGTTGTTTAAACAAGGAGTTTACACTAGCAGTGAACACAAAACACAAAGCAGCCAGCCGGTGCTCATTTCAGAGAGGCTGGGAGACGTGAAGGAGAATGGAGCACAGTGGTCAGACCTGAGCTGAGTGGAAGGGCACGCATGTCAGCCTTCGACGGAACGGAGCGGATGGTAACGCCTTACATAACAATACTGTACCACTATTATTGGACTTGGATAGAAAAAAGTGAAGTGTGAAGGCAAATGCAGATAGTTAGAACTGCAACGATCACATTAAATCTCTGGAGAAATATAAATCCACCCTCATTCCATTATTATCTATTATTTTATTCGTCTTCCTGCCTATGAGGTGCTTTGCTATCACAGTTGCACGTCTTACATTAGTTGCCTAAAATATTAGTCGAGGAAACATTGCAAGGATGTTGACTTGCTGGTGATTTTAGTCTCATTCTGAAATGATCATTCATTCATATTCATTAATATTAAAATGTACATGCTTCTTCTACGAGACAAACAATTACAAGTCCAGTAGTTGCTAGTTTATCAAGTGATCTGACACAATGTAATACAGATTATTTATATATATATAGTACTGTATAATGATATTTATAGGCTGCTGTACTGTAAGCGGCACTGTTACACTGGTGTTACATCACTCAAGGCAGCGTTGGTTTTACAGAATGAATCAAAAAGGGCCTGGCTGAAAGACAGACTCCATTTGAAATGGCAGTAAATCTAACATCTGCTATTTCGTGTGTGCAGAGGTGTAAATTATTTGGCTCTTATGTAACTGAACCATGGACATTTGTATTTTCTGAGTGGATTGACAAATGTAATACCTTTCTTTGCATTGTCTTGTTTGATAGCCACAGGCTGCCTTACCCCCACAAACCTAGCGTACGTACAAACTACTGTAGATCACAGTCGAGCTCTGCCTGAGCCCGTATGGCAGTCAGTCATCACAGCCAACATGCTGATGTAGGTAGAGATGAGAGCTCCCCTGAGAACTGACCACAAACTACACACCACCACCACCACCATGCAGCCTGAGAGTGAGTCAGCTGCCTGCCTACAACCTGGATCCCCGTCCGCAGTCCCACAGCAAGTAGGAAACCCCCAGGGCCCCAACGGGTCATGTGCCAGACACCGTGTGTGTGTGTGTGTTTGTTTGAGGTTAGCGGGTGCGTGGTTATATATAATATATGTCTGTCTTTAAAAGTCATTTTTGTGACATCGTGGCTTGCGGCTGAAATCTGGATTTTAGCTCCTCTTGCTCACTGTGAGGCGAGTTGTGATATATGTTGCACCATCAGCTACAGTTCTGTAAAAGTCCCACCGAGTAAAATCCTGATCAACTTTAGTGTGTTCGTGTTTGTGCTGGTGTCTGTGTTTTTAACACTGCTTAAAGTTTAATGCGCACTTTAGGAGTCCAACAGTCAAACGGCTAAAGCTAAATGCGTGTGTGTGTCCCACCTTACATTGCAACAATCTATTAGTTAAACTGCACTGTTTAAACACGTCTTACATGGTAATAATAATAATAATAATAATAAGAAACATTCAGCGGCCGCTCAACATGAAAGGGAATCGTTCTTGGACAAATAAAACAGCAATGGCTGTAGTATATTGGGACAATCACCCACTACACTAAACTAAACTCCGGTTGGTGGTAGACTCATTAAAGTGACAGCCCAAAACATTTGGAGCATCCGGTCCCTGAGCTGCAGCTCACTTAACCTGCGCGTGTCCAGGGGAGCAGCCAGGACTAGAGCTGTGGTCAAACCGGGAAACTTTAAGCTGCGAGTGTCTGACAAACGTAAAAGCAGACTGGTGCTAAAAACCCACAGGACAGACCTTCACTGGCGAAACACTATGATTAAAAAGAAATCACTGCTTACATTCAAGCTGTTTATGATGCAGCTTGTGAGCAGTGGAGTTCACATCAGATTTCACATTGAATTAGCAAAACAAGAACTGGCTTGAATGCTAAAGCATATTTTTAGATTCACAAACGCACTGGGCTGTAACATCGTGATGCACAGGCTGCAGCTCGCTCAGGTCTACTGGCTAAATGGTTTGTAAAATGTTTGACACGCAAGTACGGCTGTAAGGTCACACGTGCACGGGCATCATGTCTGTGGTCTTTGCTCCGTCTCTGACAGCTGCAACCAGTTAAATGAACGAAAAATGTGAACAGTTCTTTTTGACGCAGACGTAAGAATTGAAACTTGTTATTCTAGAGGTTTGTCTTGATTTGATCGCATGTTTTGACTCACACAGGCGGTAATAATACAACCACAGAGTTGGCAGCAGTAGCAGGCTCCGTGCCTTTTAAGGGGGAATTATGTAAGACACAGAAGCTCATCTCCGGGTCAGCCCCAGCCACCTTTGTGCTCAACAGCCTGTATTTTCTGTGCATAAGGATCTCATCACCTCTCAGCTTAAAGAGTTCACAGCCACCTCGCGAGCCTTTAGAGGTCTGCGCAGCTGTGCACAAGGAGGCCGTCCATTAAGAGTTAATGGATTCACTTTCACAAAAGGACCTTAAAGCCACAGTTCTCCGCGCTGTGTCTCTGTGGTAAAAATAGAAACGAGGCAGAATGGACGGATGCTATTTACAGTCCTCCAAATATCTGTCGCAGAAACGGGCCACCTATAGCAGCCCTACTTTCCCCTCAACATGAGGAAACAATGGCATGAATTCCCTCTGCTACACAGATACTGTGATTACATCTCATGCACTTATAATTATTATTCTCCCCACATCACTCCCTGAACTCCGTAATATCGCAGAAAAATCTGGGATTGCATGAAAAGCCATGCACCAATTAATTAATCTGAACTGTGAGAGAGAAATGAAATGGCTTTTTGATGCACGTGTTGGCAGCACATTTCATCAGTCTATTACTCACGGTGCTGAACGCTGGCCGTGGGTTATTACAGATGTGGTCAAACCAGTAAAGGACGCACTGTCCATTTACTGGAATGAGATGCATTTATGTATTAGTGATCAATGTAGTTTCTCCACATAAGACAGAAAAAGCACTGACACATGAAGTGACACAGTGGCACCCGTCTGTCTCACACTGACCCCTGGCTGTCTGTGTGTGTGTGTGTGTGTGTGTGTGTAGTGGGAACTGGCCCTCACTGAGTGAGCGCTAACACCGGGCAAGACCACATGAAGTGTCTGGAATGCCTTCGCTTGAGCTTCATCAAACAATAGACGGCTTATTGGGTATTTGATTTTCCAGATAGCGAGATCAGAGGAGGCCTCACTGTGCGCGCACACACTTCAAGCATCTCTGAGAAATTAACAAAGAAGAAACAAAAGCATTCAGGGCATAACATTTCGTTATGTAAGCGCTGAGGTATTTTAGTTATTTGTCTTCTCACAAGCTGCAGTCGTAGGTTTCTGCTGTGCTTTCTTGCAAAAAAGATTTCCGCTTTTTGTCTGCATGCTGTGTTTCACTCACACTGCATAGTAATAGTACAAACTGTTTTCAAAATGCCGCTCGGCTTAAAATGCTGGTAGTTATCTTCAGCATAGTTCATTTCACATACGCCAGCGCTGGACCTTCTCATCCCCTCATCAGAGTACACGTCTTATTAAGTCTGTCACAGTGGGTGTCTGATTATCACCCACAGAAAAGACGAGGTGGACACTGAGCGTTAAAATGTGTGAGTGTGCAGAGTAATTCGCTGCCTTATTTTACTTTGAACAGGGATTAGCTGATGTGATTGACACTGATACTGCTTGAACGACAGAAAGCGATTATGATGCCAATAGAAATATTAAGCTGTTTGATTCCAGTCTGCCAACTTCTTTATAATCATATCAAGGTTGGGGTCGTTTTACAAATCAGATATTTTAATTTTGTGTCCGGTTGTCGCTGTGTGTTCCTGTCTGGGTGATGTGACTTAGAAGATTTTGAAAACAGGACATATTGTATCAGACTCACCAGAAGACCCAACAGCATGTTGCTGACATTTACTCCAATTGAATTATGTCCGTTTTATTATGATTCATGTGGCAAATCTAAAGTTTATGCCTCTCCGAAGGTCTAACGATCCAAACTTTGACTCCCTTACAAAACATCTTCATAATCCGATAAGGATGCACAGAAGGCTGGTTTAGCTGTGCTCAAGAAAGTGATGCCCACTTAAACGTGCGAACACATGGGAGCGGTTACATCAGTCGAGCAGATGCTTAGGCCCAGCACCTTCATTACAGCAGGGCCTGGTATTTACAGTATTTACAACAAGCACTAGGCGAGGCTTCAGCCAGTGCAGGTTAGTCTGGCATCAGAGAGTCTGCCTCTCACCCCCCTGCTATTCGTCCCCCACTTTTACACAGCAATAATTCCCTGAACGTACAAGCCTCGGGTTTATTCATAGCTGTCTAATTAAAAACCACATTGAAAATATGGATGCGAGTGAAGCTAAAGTGATTTACGAGTATAATATCAACAGTGCACCTTCAGCTGTCTCTCCGTTTGCTGGAGTTCCGCTGGCAGATGCCGAACCTGGCCTTGTTGTCGACCTGCGTGAGAACTACCGTAGGCTCGAGTAGTGACTTCACGTCGGTCGCTCTCCAAACACTGTGCTCACACAAGTCAAGTCACTTTCCCCCCAACGCGCCGTTCGCAGCGGTGCCACGGCCACGTCTGCTTTCTTACCGTTTTGAGCCGAGACGAAAGGCAGCATCAAGTTCCCCAGGAGCAGCACCGCCAGCATCTCTGCGTTAGGATGCGTTGGGCACGATGAGCGCACCAGAGCGTCGGTCGGACGAATGTGGGAGGAGAGATCGTGTATTGATCACAAGATCTAGAGGGATCGACCCAGCATAGCACCGGGTCCTTTAAAAAATATCCCGACTTCAAAATATATCTCTGTGGAAATGTGTCCCTCGGTTAAAGACCTTGTGAGGAACGTGGAGTCCGGGACTAGGCCAGCGGCTCAGGGATGCCGATGTGCGGCCATAAGCGGTGAAGAAGCCTCGCAGGATTGCGGAGTAGAGGTCTCTGGATGTCAGGGAGATTGTCCACAGTGTAGTTGTGAAGATTCAAAGATGCGCACAGCGATGCGCATTTGCGCTCGCGCGGTCACGGTTCGATGATTAAAATGAAAGTATCGCACACATTATTTCCGACGGGACGTGATGTCGCCGCAGCATAAGTCTGTTATCAGCACCGGTCTATTTTTAATACCGGAGAGAGGAGCAGATGCTGGTAGGACACCGACGGCAGCGACGACAAACTGCGCGTGCCCGAAGCGCTCATGGCCGCGGATAAAAACACAAGCGCACGCGCACACACAGCAATGGAGCCTCCGTAGTTTTATATCAGTACAGTGCACAATATTATAATCTTTCATTTGGAGGAAACGATTCATGCGCATGGCACAAAGATGCAATAACGACCCGTAGCCTTGCTCGTTTGAACATTTGCGTTTTTATATCACTCTTTAAATTCGTGCAGCTCGCGTGCGTTCAAGCAACATTTCGGGAGTTGCAATTAAAAACTTTGAAGGTTATGTTGGCGTCGCGCCGTGTTCCACTGTGGCTGAACGCCGTCACATTTTAATGTGGGGGGATTACCGCCATGCTCTTCAGCTCAGTGAGGTCATATCAAATTATATCATCACATCAGTGGCTGTTCTCAAACTGTGTGCACCGCGTCCCCTTGAAAGTTCAACATGGCCTCCTCTGATCCCCTCAATCCCTGATCCGCATTGTGACGTTGGCGCCACCATGTGGCCACATGGGGTAAAGTGACACAAATCAGCATGGTCCGATATGTTTTATGCGTGAAATGAATGCACCTTCTAAAGATAATCTCTATAAGGGCAATTCTGTCACGTGTCAGTCAGTGTGTTTTAGTTTAGTCTGTGTGTGTATGTTTTATTTTTTGTTTAGATTATTTTTATCCACAGTGAACATTTCGCATGCATCAGGATCCTTCGACATAAATGCTAACCTGCTCATAGATGCCTGCACTCCCATGCTTGTGTGTTTATTTGACTACTGAGCCAGTCTGTGCTCAACAGCAGAGCAAACTTCCCTCCACTTTACAGCCCTCCCTCCTCTTTGTCCATGGGAGACCACATTTAAAAGCTCAGGCCAATCAGCTGGAGAAATGTCAGAGTACACGGCACACCCTCCTTTGTTCGAAACCAATCAGAGTGGAAGTGTGGCATTTTGCCTGAGGGGAAAACTTACCCCTGGATGCGTTAATTACGCATCACTTAGCTGTTGCCAATGTGTTCACAACGGTGGACCCTCTTTTGGGCTTTTTACAGCGAGTGTCTCCATTTTTCGGTCAATCTAGTATGGAAAGTAGACAACAATGGCTTACCAGGCTGAAAAATGAACTTAGCAACAGTCCTCTGGTGTCAAATGTGGCATTTGGCTTCATCCTCATGGGACTAGAGAAGCTGGTGGAGCTGGAGTTTGAGTGTCCTTGCAGCCCTACGTGGAACGGAGTGTTTTCATCAGCTTTCTTCATCATTCCTGCTGTTATGGCCTTCACCTTGATGCTGATCATTCAAGGATGCAGGTGTGATACGTGGTGCCGAAAAACTGTTTCCCTCTCCAGCTTCGTTCCTGCTATCGTCTGGCTGATTTTGTTGTTTCTCGATGGCCAGTACTTTGCTTGTGCTATGACAGACTGGGAGGGTAGATTTGTACTAGTTGACAAGGCGGCTCCGCAGAAGTGGTGCGAGCCAATTAGTGAGGGAGATGTCACCCCGCAGGAACTAATGCTCCGCTCCCAGCAGCTGTTCGTCTTTTCTCAGGTGAGTTGAGCGCTTTTCTCTAGTTTAGTGAAAGGAGTAGCCACGGTTTACAGCACATTCAATAAGCATAATCACAAGTAATATTCCTCTACTAAACAAAGCCTTGTCTCTACTCTTGCCAGGTTATAGGCATAATCCTCCTCATTTTCATCTGTGTGGGTCTCGTAGTGTATGTAATCAGAGAAAGCTGCCAACAAGAGGTGGAGATGCAGGACGCAGATGTAGCAGAGCTCACTGTGCTCAGGATGAGCTCTCTGCGGACCAGGACGTCGTGAGAGGACCTAACCGCCCACCGCAGCCGCCCGCTGCCACGGACACCTTGTAAATACCCTGTAAACAATGGACAGTCCTGAAAAACGATGCTGAAATATGCAGATGCCGTAAATATGGAAATGATTAAAACTGGAGTTTGTGTTTTCATCCTCTTCCCACTAGTCCAAATGTGAAGCTATTGCCAGTTAGCCTAGCTTTCCATGAAGACTGGAAACAGGGAAAGACAGTTAGACGGAGTTTGTCAGGAGGCCACAACATGTACCAGCCAGCAACTGTAAATAATTCATCTTTAAACGTCTTTATCAAATTTATGCAGACCTTTTCTTGGCAGGCAGCAGTTGCAAGGCAGCCCCCAAAGACTCCAGGAAGGCACTACTTCCACCCAAGAACTAGTCGGTCATGCTTGGAAACGTTTTTTTTTTATCTTTTTTATCAGCTTGTGAAATCTACCAGGCAGCTAATATTGATCTGACAAAGTTTAGTTGAGCAGTACAATGGTTTATGTTGCGTGTGCCAAACTGAAAATGAAAACTGTCCTTTCGCTTGCGTTTGTTTTCCCTCATGAGATGTATTTAGAGTTGGCTCCTCATCCAAGGATTCAGTCTGAAACAATTATGCAGAGGTTGTCACTGTATGACAGCTCTAGACGTTTATTATTTTGTAATAAATGAATGTATTTATTTAAGTAAAAATCCTCAGGGATTTCTTAACATCATGTCATAATAATTTATAATTTTGTTACTGTTCTTGTTTCCTCAGCCAGGGGGAGTATGAACAACTTGTCAAACTACATTTTTAGTGTAATACTTCTCTAGTAAGTAAATTCTACAAATGCAAAGTCACTGTTGGACAAAACATGAAAAACTGAATGACAAAATGTGTGATTCTGACATTTAAAGCACTGGATTCTGCTGCAGTTGCTAGAGGACGTATAGTAAACATTCAGCACCTTAACACAACTGAAATATGGGGCATTACACAAAGGAATTGCCATAATAATCAAACTGAATGATGTCTCTGCCTGTAGACTCTCAACACAGCACCTGTGGGCTCCATCCACAAGGAGTCACGTGGTTTTACCCGCTGATTCATGCAGCGCGGAGGTTCTCTGCAAATCTGCCAAAGCCAACCCTGAGAAAGTAATTTGGTTCTGACTTGTATTTCCTGCTATTCACGACATTGCTCAAGTACCAGTTAAGCCCATTAAGGGTAAAAATTGGGGCAGACCGTGAATGTTTATCCTGTGGGAGGGCTTAGTCAACACGTGCTCTAAAACCCTGAGAAAGTGAGAAAATGGTCTTTGTTCAGTCTGCTCCTCTGTCGTTAATGTTCATCAGCAAACAAATGCGAACCCACCACTGTGACTTTTTATTGATACTACATTTTCACAGGTAAATTTTACCTTCAGGGCTTCAGAGACAAATCCATGTAAAACATAAAGCAATAGCTCTGGAGACAATGGCACAGGGATGTTAAAACACAACATCAGCTGTCATAAGCTCACCTCAGGTCACAGTTTAAAGAATGGAACTGCAGAATTAGTTCAGTCAGGCTGCCAGGAAGCATCTCTTGTTACTCTATGTAGAGGCAAACATGGCTGCATTTTACCAGTCCTCATATATCATGTATATTATGGCCAAGACTAACTTCAGATCTGGTCAAAGAGGCATGACAAGTAAGCTAGTATATATAAGATATTTAATATTATTTATATACACAACCTACATAAGCAAAGTGTAGGCTTGAAGCATTTTAACATGTCCAGTTTCACAGGCAAATATTGGAGTGATACGTCACACATGTTAAAATTCTTCAAGCTTACACTTTGCTCCGAGATAAGAATGTGAATCATGTTGCAACACTGAGGAAGTAATGTAATCATTAAAAAAAAGGTCAAATCTGACTAATGCTGTGAAACTGAAAAGCCCTGAAATCACAGAGACGGGAAAGAACAAGCAAATGCAAAGGGTCTTCAATAAAAATGCAACAAACCCATAAACGGTACTGACATTTTGAAAACGTAAAAGGTTCTGCTCACAAAGTTTTTCGTTTGTAGACTCAGTGTGTGTGTGTGTGTGTGTGGGTGTGGGTGTTGAACATAAATTTAAAAAGTTCCCTAAGTGTTCCTATTTGTTCCATTTGATACAACTTTATTTCTGTTTAATCGTGTGTAATCTGTTCTGAGCTGCACGTTTGTTTGTCATGGAGAACTCTCCAGACGAGGGCGCTGTTTAGCAGTTTTATTAGACAGTGTCTGTACAGCATGAAGACAACGACAGAAAAAGGCTGCTGTCCTTGGCACAATGACAAAATAGACTATACCTGTACTGGTCCATCTGACATGGAACACAGTAGATGGCTAATGGTCTGCAGTTATATGAGCTTTCTACATTACTGCTTCTTATTCATTTGCACACACACACACACACACACACACACACACACACACACACTTGCACGTTGATAGGAGAGCTGCTACACAGCTGCTCTGACTCACCGAGGGCAACTGGGGGTTCAGTGTCTTGCCCAAGGGCATTTTAACATATGACAGTGGGGGCTGGGACAGAGAAAACAAATCTACACACATTTGAAAAGAAACAACCATATGGTCAATACAGGCCCATCGGGTAAAAATTCAATCTACATATTTTATGCAGCATGAGCTAGAAAATATATGCAGTGCAGATTTTATATTATAGGTTTTAGTCAGATTTAAATTTTCCTTTGAGAGAACATCTGAGACATGATCGTAGTAACCCAGCAAAGGTCAACAGAACAAGCAGAGCAGCTGTTAATAAAAATAATACCACATCCACAGAGTAGTAGGAAAACCAGGGCAGCCTGTAGGACTCTGTTCTGAGGTGAGCGGCACCTTTATGTCTCATAACATACTCCATCCAGAAGAGGGCGGTGTCCAGCGGCTTCATGGGCTGATCTCTGTGCAGCCTGGAGAGCCTCTGCATGTTCAGAGTGTAGGAGGGCTCGTTGAGTATGCGTTGTAAGACACTTTTAAATGTCTTCCTATCCACCACAGAAATATCGATAACTTCTGCGACGCCCTTGGCTTTCAGTCTGGAGAGGTTGTCAGCTTGATCAAACACAACAGGGATGCCGACGACTGGAACGCCATGATATATGGCCTCATAGATTCCATTTGTCCCCCCATGACTTACAAACAGTTTAATCTTAGGATGTCCCAGTAGGTCATTCTGTGGCATCCAGTCCACCAGTAAAGTGTTATTGCCCAGACTGCTGGGTCTGTCTCCTGTATACCTCCAGATGACTTTCTGATCTAATGTAGCAAAGGCTGAAGCAATCTCAGCTGCCAAGTCATGTGGAAGTTCTCCAATCAAAGTCCCCAGAGACATAACGATGACCCCATGTTCCCCAGAACTCTGCACGAATGCCTCAAAGGGCTGAGGCAGAGGTTTCGCAGGTTTACACTGGAAGCCTCCCATGTACACAACGTTGGGCATAGTGGGACGTGGATACTCAAACACAAAGTCTACTCGCATCAGCCACAGGTCTGCTGCTTGAAACAGGGAGAAGTAGTCCACGTCAGGGCCAATATAGCGACTGGACAGCGCAGAGTAATGTGGCCCGACCGTCTGTTTGTACAGATGCATCCGTATGGTGTAAAACAACACATTATAGATTCTCTCAGAGAAAGTCATTCGATCTGTCAGTTCTGAAGGTGGAAGCGGGACATAGGACAGCGGAGAGGGTGCAATAGCAAAATGGGCCTCACCATGAACAGTCCAGCGAGCGTTAAACACTAATGGCAGCCCCAGGTAGTGAGCCAATACCACGCCTCCTCCATTAGCAGGGTCTGTCAGAACCGCATCATACCTGGCTTCTTCAAGTGACTTCATTAGCTCTTCATTTTCAAACAAGTGCACAACCACTTCACACACTTTCTTGTGGAATTCAGAGAACTTGGCTTTTAGCTCCATGTTCACAGCGAAATGAGCCCACACGGAGCTTTTGTTTCTTTTAATGTTTATAACTTCAGAGACAAAGCGACGGAAAAAGTCCTCGTTTCCACCACCAGCAACATCCACTCCGATGGTTTTGTAATGTGGCGATGTCTCGCTGATGTACCAGCTGTCCGCAGGCCGAATGACGGACACAGCATGTCCCCTTGAATTCAGTTCCTCAACAAGCACCTTTATGTTTACCCAGTGACTGCCGTCGTGTGGAAACACCAGAACCTTCCCACCAAAAGCAGACGTCAAAAGGAAAGCAAGTAGAGAGATGATGGAACCCAAAGAGCAAAACATCTTTGCTGGAAATCTTTAGATATTCCTGTCTACAAAAATATAAGTCGAACAGAGACACAGAACATCCGTCCTAATAGCGCTTTCTAAAAAATTATGTGTGCACATAGTCCAGCAGGATGAGTGTTTCTGGAAGGGTGCACCTCAGTGACGCTCTTTTTGTTTCTCTCCTTTTCGGTCCCCTCACGTGGACTCGACACATGACAAAACTGCTATTCAGTGCCAAGAGCTGCACATGTATTCTGTTAAACTCTAGGCTCTGTTAGCAGTTGGGTCACAATAACCTTTTTTTTTTATCATGATCTAGACTTTAGAGTTTGTTTTAACAAAATCTCCTCTTTCATGTAGTTGGCAGCAATAACAATAAAATCAATAACATTCTCGGAAACAGTAACTGCAAATGTCAAAGCTTATAGTGCAAACTGTAATAAAATACTGGCACGCATGGACTATGTTGATATAAACTGTCCTCTCAAAAACAAGAGGGCAGTGATAAACTTAATTCAAGCTAAGTTGATAAACCAGTTTGTCCTTTGCACCCCAGCTGCTTCCAGTGACATTTCCTATTTCTATCATCAAACGAACCTAAACAGCATCATCATCAACAGCGGATTTTCTGTAAACATACGTATGAATTGGCTAAACATACGTAAACATATGACTTGAGGGTCTGACCCAGTCAAAGCTTAAATACTAAGAGAAAAAGTTTCACAACCGTGGATCTGATACACATATAGGATCCGTTCAGTTTATTGCTGTCTATCCTATGATTAAGCAGATTAAAACAACATGAAATCTTGTCTTACCTAAACTGGTGCAAGGCTGCAGTCTGCGTCAGCAAACCTGTGTCCATCTGATCTTTAAGTGGGTCTAGAATTTTACGTATTTTCACACCTACTATCAAAGCACTTGCAACATTACACTGAAGTTCCTGCAAATAGAAAAAACGTATCATTTGTACTGCAGTGATGCAAACACTCAGAAGAAATGCACAGTAAAAATGTTTATCATTTACAATACAGTACATTCAGTAATAAGGTCATGTAGTTACATTAGACATTATATTACTGAAATAACCTGAAACATTTACAAGAATTAATAAAACTTGGGATTATTAGATAAAAATTTTACAAAATCCATCTTCCAACAGAGATATTTATTTCCTCCTTAAAATGTTGTATTAATCACGTTTCACTTTACGCTTACACATCACAGCATATAAACACCTAGCTGAGATGAAGACGCTGAACAGGAAGAGGAGGACGGCCCCAGACAGGAACACAATTACATCCACAGAGTAGTAGGAAAACCAGGGCAGCCTGTAGGACTCTGCTCTGAGGTGAGCGGCACCTTTATGTCTCATAACATACTCCATCCAGAAGAGGGCGGTGTCCAGCGGCTCCATGGGCTGATCTCTGTGCAGCCTGGAGAGTCTCTGCATGCTCAGAGTGTAGGAGGGCTGGTTCAACACTTCCTGTATGGCCTCCAGGAAGTTGTTCTCTTTGTCCACTGTTTGAATGGTCAGAAGCTTAGCCCCCCCTCTCTCTTCCAGTCGCAGCAGGTTGTCGTATTGGTCAAAAAACAGAGGGAGTCCTACCACTGGTACTCCATGGTAAATAGCTTCTTGCACTCCGTTTGTTCCTCCATGAGCCACAAACAGCTTCACCTTTGGATGTCCAAGCAGGTCATTCTGCGGCATCCAGTCCACCACTAAAGTGTTGTTGCCCAGGTTGTCTGGTTTGGTACCTTTGTGCCTCCAGATGACCTTTTGTGGTAGTTTGGCAAATGCAGCAGCGACCTTCTTTGCCATGTCAGCGGGAAGCTCATTCACAAAAGTCCCCAGAGACATAATTATGACTCCATGTTCCCCAGAGCTCTGCACAAACTCGTCAAATGGCTGAGGCAGAGGTTTCGCAGGTTTACACTGGAAGCCTCCCATGTACACAACGTTGGGCATAGTGGGACGTGGATACTCAAACACAAAGTCTACTCGCATCAGCCAAATATCTGCATCAAGCATTATGTTGCTAAAATCATTATCAGGCCCCAGATATTTGTCACATATTGGCTGATACGCTAGCTTAGCCACTAGGTAATTCTGTGTTTGTGATATTAGATGGAAAAACACGTTTTTCACTCTCTGGATGAAGGTCATTTTGTCAGTGTGGCCACTTCCTGTTATAGGAATATAAGACAAAGGTGAAGGAGCAATAGCAAGATGAGCCTCAGCAGCTATCAACCAGCGAACGTTGTAGACCAAAGGAAGGTCCAGATATTTGGCCAAAATGACTCCACTGCCCCAACAAGGGTCCGTGAGAACAAGGTCAAACTTGCTGTCCTTCAATGTTCTAATCAAGGCTTGGTCCTCCAGGACTGCTAACGCATATTCACCTATGATTTTGTGAAGATCAACAAACGAACCCATCATTCCTACAGCCATGTGGAGAAAACTCATCCAGGGAAGAGCCCCCCTTTCAAATTCAAGGGCCTCCAGCATGAGACTCATCATTAACTCCTGATCTAAACTCCTCTCCACTTGCACAGTATATGTATGGTAATAAGAGGAGCTTTCCTTGATGTACCAGCTTTTGCTGGAACGGACAATAGTGATGTTGTGTCCTCTTGAGTGCAGAGCTTGAAGGAGTATTTCCATGTTCACCCAGTGGCTCCCTTCAGTGGGAAAGACCAAGACGTTGCCAGCGTCACAGGCTCTGGGAGTGAGGACGAGGAGCAGCAGCAAAGCACTGCAGCAACACAGCAGCCTCATCTGACACAAAAAGGACAAAACAAAAAACAATGAAAACCTGTTAACAAGGGTTGCAAATATTGTGGGTGGTCACTAAAGGATAATTTAAAACTAACCTAATGAAAAAGATGCTGTAGCTACATTACTATTTATAGGATTCTATATTGTAGTTGTGTTATATATTCTGTGTTGTATATGTCCATCATCCTATCATTGCAACCACATTTTTACTTTTTTTAACAACTCAATGTTTGCATGTTTGTCAGACAGTTACAATTTATCCAGTAGAAGTATATAGTTGCATATGTCAATAAATGAATACATCTCAGTTGTATGAAATCTTTGTTTTGTGGACCTTGGGTTATTGCATTTGGACGTCAGAGAGTTTCTCACTGTCAGCATTTGAAATGCTGTTCAGCATACTAGCAAATCTGAAATAAGTCATGCTCCTGTTTACTTACTGTGTATTTTGTATTGTTTATTAAAACAGGTGAAGTCCAGCAGTTAGAAATCTGCTTCGTAGAGTCTACAAGTCCTGAATCCACAGTCAAGTAACCTACGGGAAGGCGCTGATCTGGAATCCTGCTAATTCTAACCCAGCCCTGGGTTAAAGGTAACAACTGGATCAGACTGCAAACACCACTAATAAGGAAGTTACTGATTGACGGGATCAGGACTCTTTATGTTAACATACAGGTACTGAGAATTACAGATGAATAAGTATTAACTGGAGCTTTACGATTTAAAACGGCATAACTAACAGCAACTAGTGACTCTTTAGACCCTAGTGTTTCATTTACTCATGAATACTTAGTCAATTTCTCTTTTGACTCAACCACAGACTTTATTAACCAAAACTAACCCGACAATACAAGCTGATAATAACAGACATACAACAGCTTCATTGCACTAAGGTCAGCCTGTCTGGCTGTGATCCACTATAATGTTTCTACTGTTGTAAAGTCACTAGTAGATAATTTTAGCAATGTTTTACAAAATTGCTCAATCCTCTGAAACACTAACAAAGTTCTATCACCCATAAATGTGTAATAAGCAACAGACTTTCAATTTCAGATAACTATTTAACAAAAGAAAATGAAAATGCTTTTCATTCAAGTCTAAATAAAGGTAATAAATTTCGCAATACATTTGCAGAAAATGCATTTCAGCCTTTTTTCACCCGATCCCATGCAACGTCTCATTGTCCAGTGACAGAATGTATTAATCACGTTTCACTTTACGCTTACACATCACAGCGTATAAACACCTAGCCGAGATGAAGACGCTGAACAGGAAGAGGAGGACGGCCCCAGACAGGAACACAATTACATCCACAGAGTAGTAGGAAAACCAGGGCAGCCTGTAGGACTCTGCTCTGAGGTGAGCGGCACCTTTATGTCTCATAACATACTCCATCCAGAAGAGGGCGGTGTCCAGCGGCTCCATGGGCTGATCTCTGTGCAGCCTGGAGAGTCTCTGCATGCTCAGAGTGTAGGAGGGCTGGTTCAACACTTCCTGTATGGCCTCCAGGAAGTTGTTCTCTTTGTCCACTGTTTGAATGGTCAGAAGCTTAGCCCCCCCTCTCTCTTCCAGTCGCAGCAGGTTGTCGTATTGGTCAAAGAACAGAGGGAGTCCTACCACTGGTACTCCATGGTAAATAGCTTCTTGCACTCCGTTTGTTCCTCCATGAGCCACAAACAGCTTCACCTTTGGATGTCCAAGCAGGTCATTCTGCGGCATCCAGTCCACCACTAAAGTGTTGTTGCCCAGGTTGTCTGGTTTGGTACCTTTGTGCCTCCAGATGACCTTTTGTGGTAGTTTGGCAAATGCAGCAGCGACCTTCTTTGCCATGTCAGCGGGAAGCTCATTCACAAAAGTCCCCAGAGACATAATTATGACTCCATGTTCCCCAGAGCTCTGCACAAACTCGTCAAATGGCTGAGGCAGAAGTTTCGCAGGTTTACACTGGAAGCCTCCCATGTACACAACGTTGGGCATAGTGGGACGTGGATACTCAAACACAAAGTCTACTCGCATCAGCCAAATATCTGCATCAAGCATTATGTTCCTAAAATCATTATCAGGCCCCAGATATTTGTCACATATTGGCTGATACGCTAGCTTAGCCACTAGGTAATTCTGTGTTTGTGATATTAGATGGAAAAACACGTTTTTCACTCTCTGGATGAAGGTCATTTTGTCAGTGTGGCCACTTCCTGTTATAGGAATATAAGACAAAGGTGAAGGAGCAATAGCAAGATGAGCCTCAGCAGCTATCAACCAGCGAACGTTGTAGACCAAAGGAAGGTCCAGATATTTGGCCACAATGACTCCACTGCCCCAACAAGGGTCCGTGAGAACAAGGTCAAACTTGCTGTCCTTCAATGTTCTAATCAAGGCTTGGTCCTCCAGGACTGCTAACGCATATTCACCTATGATTTTGTGAACGTCAACACACATACTTAGCATTCCTACAGCCATGTGGAGAAATCTCCTCCAGGGAAGAGCCCCCCTTTCAAATTCAAGGGCCTCCAGCATGAGGTTTGTTATGAACTCCTGATCTAAACTCCTCTCCACTTGCACAGTATATGTATGGTAATAAGAGGAGCTTTCCTTGATGTACCAGCTTTTGCTGGAACGGACAATAGTGATGTTGTGTCCTCTTGAGTGCAGAGCTTGAAGGAGTATTTCCATGTTCACCCAGTGGCTCCCTTCAGTGGGAAAGACCAAGACGTTGCCAGCGTCACAGGCTCTGGGAGTGAGGACGAGGAGCAGCAGCAAAGCACTGCAGCAACACAGCAGCCTCATCCAACATAAAAAAACACCAATGAAAATCTGTTAATAAGGGTTGAAAATATTTAATCGCAGTGTGGGTGGACATTAAAGGATAATTTTAAACTAACCTAATGAAAATGATGCTGTAGCTGCACGACTGTTTATAGGATCATAGATTATAGTCGTTGCCTGAGTTTATATTCTGTGTTGTACGTCATATGTCCATCATCCTATCATTGCAACCACATTTTTATTTTTTTTGAACGAGTGAATGTTTGCATGTTTGTCAGACAATTACAATTTATCCAGTAGAAGTATATAGTTGTGTATATGTCAATATATGAATACATCTCAGTTGTATGAAATCTTTGTTTTGTGGACCTTGGGTTATTGCATTTGAACGTCACTGTCAGCATTTAAAATGCTGTTCAGCATACTAGCAAATCTGGAATAAATCACTCCTGCCTACTGACTGTGTATTTTGTATTGTTCTTAATAGAATATATGCACTTGTGCAACAATCCCACCCACACCCACAGACTGAGAAACAAACCTGACTACTGTAACCACACGTTTACTGAGGCGGAAACCCAGAATTTAAATGACACATCAGCAGCGTAGTTACCGTGTGACTAGTAGAAAGTGTATGTTTAGATATCAGGAACTAAATTTGAGTATTTTAACTTGGTTTTAAACGTTTACACGGGAACAGTTCGCGCATGTGCTGAGGTTCACTCAGCACTTCCGTGAGTGCAAACTATCTATATAAACTGTTACTTGTTGCCTTCATCATTAATACAGTGTAGAAAACTTCTACAGGTCTTTATTTTAATCCAATTTGCATAAAGTCACAATTGTGTGCGAAGGTGCAGGAGGTTTAACCCCGAGTCTTGCATGTGAAAACCCGGTGCTTTATCGTCTGCCATGTTTCAACATCACAATACAAACCGGCTGTTAAAGGCACCTCAGCAGATCCAACACAGAGCGTCTTGCTGCCAACTTACTGTAGCTTCTGGATTGTTGTTTACGCACAAAGGAAAAGTCCAACCACTCGACAATCGCTTCGTACTAGGAACAAGTGCTCAGGTTTGTGCGCGTGCGCATATTGTTCATTTGTTTTGCTGTACCACGGACAAGGCGCGCGACGCGGAGGAGGAGACGTAGCGTCAGAATCTTAGCGCGCGTCGCACCTGCGTGTTACGACACGACGGCTCAACGGTCGCCTCCCACCTGTGAGTTGTTTCCAGTCCGGAGTGTAACGTTGTAGGTCAACCGACCGTTAACAGGAAGTGTTAGCATTAGCACCAGCATAGCAATGAAGTTTAAACTAAAACTCACTGTACCGCTACGTGTGACATTTAAGATGTAAAAGACAACATTTAAATGACCTCATCTGCGTTTTAATATGTGTAGTTACTTAAGTCCTTTTATTTTGGTATAGCTTTAACATATTGTCAAAATTACACTTAAAACGAGACAACGAGTCCTGCGTTATGTGAGTAATTAATAGAAGAATATAGAAGTTTAAGTACACGCAGTGTTATGTGTACCATGTAAATATGTGCCTTCAGATTTATTTGTGTATTTATTCTGGATTTGAGCTTTGCCCCAAATTTACTGCCGGTAAAATTCCTTAATTGTACAATACTCAAACCTGCACCATAGCATGTTTAGCCCATAGACATGTGCTAAGTCGTCTAATATCTATTCAAATCTGGAATAAGTCACGCTCCTGTTTACTTACTGTGTTTTTTGTGTTGTTTATTAGAACAGGTGAAGTCCAGCAGTTAGAAATCTGCTTCGTAGAGTCTACAAGTCCTGAATCCACAGTCAAGTAACCTACGGGGGAGAAGCTGATCTGGAATCCTGCTAATTCTAACCCAGCCCAGGGTTAAAGGTAACAACTGGATCAGACTGCAAACACCACTAATAAGGAAGCAAAACAAACCCGACAATAAAATCTGATATAACACAAATACATACAGACATACAGCGTAAGTGCACTGAGGTCAGCCTGTCTGGCTGTGATCCACTATAGTGTTTCTACTGTTGTAAAGTCACTAGTCAGATAATTTTAGCAATGTTTTACAAAATGGATTAATCATTCCAAACACAAAATTCTATCACCCATAAATTTGTAATAAGTAACAGACTTTCGATTTCAGTTAAGTATTTAACAATAGAAAATGAAAATGCTTTACATTTATGTCTAAGTAAAGGTGATAAATCAGAAAATAACTGATAGATTTTGGTACTGAATGTCTCCTAGAGCCGCTTCACATGCTGTAAGCAATATATTTGTATTGCATCTGACTGTGGACACCAGGTAATAAGCTGGAAGCTGTTGAATGAATATGTGATGCAGGATCTCTGTAGCAGGGCTGCCCTTGTTAATTCTTGCTGCTGCCGTGGAAACACAGACATGGAGGCTGCGTAGAGAGGGGCGAACCCCCGTCTGTGATTAGTGACTGAAAGAATGCTCGGAGAATGGGAGGCGGGGTGGCGCTTGGGGGAAATGGGGCGGGCTCTCTGAGGGAAGATGAGGATGTGTTGCCTGCCCGTAATTGGAGGGAGCAAGGACAGAAGCAGCATCTGTTTGAGGGCAGAGAAAGAACCTGCATGGAATGGAGGAGAGCTAAAGCTACACCGTCGCTGTCGTCAAGCCTCCCACCACCTCTACTCCACCGCTGCTCTGGATTGTGCGCTGATGGAAGAGAGTCAGAGGAGGTATGTTATATAGCGTTTGCTTGCTTACTGTGTGAAATGTAGTTACTACATCGGAGAGGGTCAGTTTAACAAGGTGCAGGTTCTATGTGTTACTGGCTTTAAAAAGGATGTTGTATAATCTATTGTGGGTGGGTGATTAAGCCAGTCTGTTATTGGATTGTCGGGAGCATGTTTTTAGGATGTTGTGTTGCCAATTTTGCTTATGCAGCCTACCTGGGATAGCAAGGTTTGCTGTCATGCTGTTTGAACCTTTAACCCAGGATCGTTATGAATCACAATCTAATTGTTCAGATATATATATATATGAATAGATATACAGATGTAAGTGTGCACGAACGATACCAGTGATTTTCATTTATTTCCCAGCTATGTAATGCCCAAGGGACCAGCTGTGCATATCCACTGCCACCTCTGATATGATGCTCAGAGCAGGTGGGGCAGCCACCTATCTCACCCTGCTGCTGCTGCCACCGTTGCTGTGCTGCTGCCACCTGTGCCACTCACTGCGTAAGTTTCCCACAGGTCTGGGGATGCCTCAGAAGATTAGAAGATTAGTTGGACCCTAGTGGACATGTAACAAATGAGAACGATAACATTGAACTTGGCAGATAGTCAGTAGATGATGACGAGGGCTACCCCAGCTGGAGTCAAACAAAAAAGTACTGACGTAAATAAAAAGTGCCTGGGTGTGTAGGTGACGTACCAGGTGACCGTCAGATGCTTGTAGGTTCGGTAATAAACTTGAAAGCAAGTGTGGAATTAAATAAAATGTCAGTGTACAGGGGAGTGGCTGTGACACCTGCGTACCATAGCAGACTATGTTAATATTTACAGAGCAGAACCTTTCTACTTTTCCATTATTCAAATTATTGGATGTATTGTTGTAGAAACATGCCTTTTTAATTTTATTATTTGCATATTACAAAACCATATTCATATTCTTTAGTCTGTGAATATTTTGGCTTTTTGGTTTTCACTACACTGTGTAAACCGTACGTTTTTTAGATGTGTTAAACACATTTTTGCATCTCATTTAAAGCCAAATGTCTTCATTGTTTTTATATATTACTCTAGTTTTGACCCTTACTGTGAGGCAGGTTCATGTAGAATTCAGTAAACTCTGCAGTTTACATGATGCTGGTGATAGTGAAGCCAGAGAAATGATAAATTTCACTCAGTCATTGATTGAAGTGTTACAGCCTTGTCTTTATTGATCCACACATGCTGAGAGAGTGACACCACACATTTGTGGTCAGTCTTGTGGCAAATGTCCAGCCACATTCTCCATCCATAAATTGAGTTTATCACCAAGTTGGTGAATGATTTAACGAGAATGCTGAAGGAAATGTGTGTAATTCAAAATGTAATCAATATTTCATTCTCGGAGCTTTGCTAACACAGGGCAATGCAGTAGTTCTGCTGTATCTGTTGCTACACGCTATGCTAATCAGAAAAACGGAACTTAAATAGAATGTGTTCAACTGAGCTTTTTTACACTTTCACCATTTTAGCACTGTGAATCTGTATAATTAAAATAATACCATTTAATTCTATAGTGGAAGTGTTGCTCTAATATATTATGTATATTATTATATATATCATAATCGCTTTATATACTGCAAACACCCTAAGATGATGGAAATGGACCTAATCTGTGCAATGCTTTTTTACAACTGAACTCAAAATCACATAGTATTTCGAGGAAATACTACCCATACTTTAAATAGAATCAAGAGACCTGTAACATACACATACTGTATATTTGTAGCTAAACAGAGTACAACACTGAATGGAAGCTGAATTCTGTTGAAATATATTTGCAGGTGGCACAAGCAGAAGCAGCCAAATTATATTAAAAACATACCTGCCAAATAATAAATATGCTGGCTCCAGTGCACATGATGGACTCTGTAATGGACACTGCCTGTGGCTGACATCTCTGAGGGCTGTTGATGCCAATTTATACTCAGAATATTTAGCTCAAAGCTTTAGTCTCTGCCTCTTGAAATCAAAGCTTTAACACAAAGGGCATATCTAGAAATTCTAGACATGAACAGTGTTGTAAGGTCGAAGAGGTGACTCCACTGATGTCTGAGAAGGAGTCAGTGCTAAAAACAGACAGGGAAATTGATTAGCTATCAAGAATGTGCCCTGTTTGTTCTGAAGCACAAATCACATACAGTTGTATTTGGTGGACTTGCAGCAGGTTTAATGCAAGTCTTTAATAATTTAAACCTTGTGTTTTTACACTTTTAGGGGTTCCAAAGCTTTCGTCATATGCAAAAGCAGAGGACAAGCTGATAAAATACCTCTTCAGAAAGTACCAGAAATGGGTTCGTCCAGTGGAATACTTGAATCAGACGATCCGAGTGAAGTTTGGCCTGGCCATCTCTCTGCTAGTTGATGTGGTGAGGATGAGGAAATTTAGTAATTATTATTATTATAATCATATTTATTAAAACATTGTGGTGATAACTACATGAACTACAAAGTCCTATTTAGTCATATTGTTGGGTTGTTTATTTATTTACTCGTGTTGGGTGAATGAGCTACTTTTGTTTAACTGTTGTGCCATTCTAGGATGAAAAAAACCAACTCATGACAACAAATGTGTGGATGAAACAGGCAAGTAGTAACATTTACTTTTCGCCGTCATCAACACACATGCAGATATGGTTGTAGATTTATTTTTGTGGCCATGAAATCAGAGCTAAACACCCTCTGGCTTACGTGGCGTATAGAGACAACCTGCCAGCTTCTCCCCACCCCTCTTTAATCTGGTCTGGTGGCATTTCACTGACAGTTCTCATTTATTTGAGTCCTATCGGCCATGTGCCCACGCGCTTCCTCCACAGGAAGCCTCCTCCACAATCCTGTTCCTGTCAACCTTATTCACAGTCTTGGTTGTCCTGTCTGTCACACATCTTATGAATTATCCCCACAGACCATGCTTTGCCATTTAGGTCAGTTGCATCCTTTCATAGTGATGGATTGCATTATACAAAAAGTCAGACGGGTGAGCAGAGGCCACCTAGAAATGTCTTTCATAGATTTAATTTAGAAAGTTCTACACTGTTTTACCTTGTAAGTGCTGAAACACAGTACTCTGAAACCTTTCTGTGAATTTCTTCATAGGGTATGGCAATTATTTACATTAACCTTTCACTAAATATTATTTTTCCTGTTTGTAGGAGTGGGCTGACATGAAACTCAGATGGAACCCTGATGATTATCTAGGCATCACAACTATCCGAGTCCCCTCTGACAGGATCTGGCTGCCTGACATTGTGCTCTATGATAAGTATGTATAATGAGCACATATTGTATACTAGGAAAAAAAGTAATGTGCTATTTTAGTTTGCTACCATGTCATGATTAAAGGAATCCCACATCTCTTTGTAAAAAGGTTCTAACAATGACTAGAGAGCAAACTAATTTCAGTTTCAGCCAGAGCTTTGGGCAAGGAGTTTTTCTTTCAAGTGAACACTGTACATGTCTCTTTTCCAACAGTTCTGATGGCCATTTTGAGGGAACTGTAACAAAAGCTGTTATTAAGTATGATGGAACCATATTATGGACACCACCAGCCAATTACAAGTCAGCCTGCACCATAGATGTCACCTTTTTCCCGTTTGACCTTCAAAACTGTTCAATGAAGTTTGGCTCTTGGACATATGATGGCTCTCAGGTCAGTCTCTCCTCCGCAGTATGTGTACAGCACTTTAGTGTCAGTGATAGTCAGTTACTGACTTGACATTGCATACTCTGTTTAACAGGTGGACATTATTCTGGAGGACTTCCATGTAGATAAGCAAGACTATTTTGACAATGGTGAATGGGAGATAGTGAAGGCCACAGGGAGCCGTGGTTTGAGAACAGATGACGGTTCTTCCTACCCCACTATCACCTACTTCTTCATCATCCGCAGGCTGCCTCTTTTCTACACCCTGTTTCTTATCATCCCCTGCATTGGCCTGTCCTTCCTCACCATCCTTGTTTTCTATCTGCCCTCTAACGGTGGTGAGAAGATCTCTCTCTGCACATCAGTGCTGGTGTCGCTTACTGTCTTCCTTTTGGTCATTGAGGAGATTATCCCCTCCTCTTCAAAGGCCATCCCCCTCATCGGGGAGTACCTGGTCTTCACTATGATTTTTGTGACACTTTCCATCGTCATCACCGTTTTTGCCATTAACATCCACCATCGCTCTTCTTCTACACATAACAGTATGGCACCCTGGGTGAGGAAGATTTTCCTGCACCGTTTGCCTAAACTGCTGTGTATGCGCAGCCATGTAGATCGTTATGCTACATCAGCAGGGGCTAGAGCAGGAGGACCAGTAGGGTTTGGTATGAAGCACTCAACATCTGAGGCCACCCCTCTGCTCTACACTAGACATAACCTACAAGCAGCTCTGGATTCTATTCGCTACATTACCATGCATGTTGTGAAAGAAAATGAGGTGAGAGAGGTGAGTGTGTTGGGTTTTGTGTATTTGTACAACCATAGATAATAATAAAATATTAGTATAAAAAAATTGCAGAAACAGTGACATCAAATGACTTTGTTTTGTTGGTGCAGGTGGTACAAGACTGGAAGTTTGTGGCCCAAGTTCTGGATCGAATGTTTCTCTGGGCCTTTCTGCTAGTGTCAGTCCTTGGCTCCGCTCTCCTCTTCATCCCTGTTATTTACAAATGGGCCAGCATCATTGTCCCTAACTATGCCGGAAGTACCCTCTAAACATCTACTATCCACAAATGGAGGCAAATCCCATTAACAGCTCCCAGAGATTATTGCTGTCTGCTCTCTGTTGTCATTCTGTCAGCGGCAACTCTGCCAGAGATCAAGATGCAGATTTGGGCCTTGATTTGTTGAGTGCGTCACACAGCGACATGTCTTTAGTGTAAGGATAAATGGAAATGATGAACTAATGTACCAAATCCAATGCATCCAAATTTCAGTACATTCATATTATCACCTATACCTACACCTGCTGGCATCGCAGAATAAAGGTTTATCATTCTGTTTGGCTGAGATTCATAGATTAAACGAAAGGTTATTCATTTCACATGCTCCTCTTTTTCCTCCATTATTTATAGTAATGGGAAAGATGAGTGTTTTGTTTGAGGGGCACAGTTGAAATAAAAGTGAAGGTTTAACGTCGCTCTGCTGCCGTTTCAGTTACACATTCTAGCTATTAGCTATTCTATCAGACACTCGATTCAACTCTGCAGGGGCGTATAAATGTGTAATAAAAGGGCCCGTGGTAACAGATCAGTATGGAAATGATGATGATGATGTTGCATGCAGGACCTTAGATGATGTAATTTAGAGAAATGTAATAAAAGGCTTTTAGGTTCATTACACTGCCGTCCTCACGTCAAAGACCCGAGAGTCTCCTTGCCTCAGCACCTCAGCCTTTTGAACCAACACTGCCCCTCCATGGCCATGTCTTCATACAACAGCGGCGTCATTTAGGTAACTGCGCTGGAGACTGCGATGGGAAATTCTCTTCAAAGATACAAAGCAACAAACACATCTAAATAGCTTGATCTTTTTACACCTGGTAGAGATAACTAAGATAAAAGACCCAGACAGTCAGGCTTTTAAACAGACTAACGTGCCCCGATCTTGTTTCCATAGCAGTCCTATTAATATTGTCAAAAAAACCAAACACATTCTACCTTAATGGACTGGTTTACATATGCCCGAACATAAATGTGTACTGTCATTTGTGCTATATTCCATAAAAGTACAAACCAAAATGTAGAGCTGTAAACATTTCTGACCATTGGTCTCGTCATACTGTAATAATCCACTTAGCCTTCCTGCAATTTCTAGTCATGTATTTAGTTTTTTCAAGTGATGTTCACAACAATATCAAGGAAACAATTCATTAAAGTGCCCCCGTCTGTTTTGTTAACATGGGGAATATTTGAAATAAATATGCTGAAATTGAAAGAACACAAAAGCCAAAATTATTAGCTGTTTGTCAATTAATAGTGAAAGTTTTCTGACTGAAAATATGAACAACCTCTCGTGGTAGTTTCTATCAAGGTTGGCACGTCTTTTGAATGATTTCGCATCCCTGCCAGTTCTGCTCTGTGAATCTCACACAATTTTGTAGCGTAGTTATGCTATAATATTTTGGAAAATGTTGCATACTGTAGTTGTAAGTAATAACTTTAAATAAAGTATATTCTGTTAATACAAATGTGACTTATAATAACAGTGCAGTTCTTTACGTGTTCGTTGCAACAATACAATCAACAAACTGTAAATGAAAGAAAAGGAAACATCTGCTATTTCAAAATTATATTTGAAACATACAAGCAATTAACACCTGTTTTGACTTCGGATGACAGCATATTTTACAAAGCACTAATGTTACAAAGCTCTAAGAAAACCTACTCGTTTCATCATGTAATTTGAGAGTTGAATGCATTTGTCCCAAATAAGTGAGGCACCAGGAAGTACAAGCAGAAATGTTTTTCAACACATCTTCAGACCATAATGTAGAGATCACAGCTCCTTTTTATTCATCTTAACGTTAGCATTGCTTTACGGTCATATAGTAGCTGCACACGCCGGACTCACGGTTATTTAGTCAGCTGAGTGCTTGTTCTTGTGCTTGATGGTTTTGGCATACGTTGAAACAGCGGAGTCATCTGTGGTTGGAAAGTTAACAGATACATACCAGCCGTAAATATTTTTAAATGCTTGTTCTTATTCTTGTCAGTGGGTTAGACCAGAAAGCAAACATGCTACAAAACAATGTTCATACCTAAGAATAAAGATGCGGTTTTTATGCAAGTTGTGCTGCACTTACTGAAAGTGTTCTCAGCGTCGCGAAAGGAAAACCACTAACTTTTTCTGACATGACACACTTATAGTTTTATATATATAATGTAATATTTGTTGTTATTAAATCATCACCCATCTGATCGGTGCATCGTATTTATCTCTCTCTAGATGTAGGTGATCACTTACCTGGAACACTGTACACTCTTTCTTCTTCCGTAACATTACAGTAAGTAGATTCAACATCACTCTGAAAACTAGAGACGGACAAACAGATCTGTGATAAATGACAAAAAATGTGACAACAAAGTTATAATTCCTGAATTTCTATATTTACCTTTCATCCTCTTCCACACTGAAAGAGCCACCTGAATATTAAAAACAAAAAGATGCATAAATAATGCATAAAAGATGAATAAACATGATTAATTTATTACATGTGTTGTTGTTGTTTGAACATAACCAAAAAGCTGATTAAGAAAATACTAGAAGGAAGTAAAAAATATTAATATTTGCAATAATTTATTTTTATATTTATAACGTTTTATACTACTGTATACTATAAGCTGTGCTGTATGTTTCTTGTTAACGTACTGTCTGGGGTTTCCAGATCCTCTCTCTCAGTCTGCTCCCGCTGTTCTTCCAGCATGTGTGTGTCTGGCTGTTGACTTTCTGCACTATAGGAAAAGACAAAATAAACCTTTCTGATATTTTTTACCGTTTGTGCTTCCTTTCTATTTAACAACCTCACCAGTCAGATTTGTGTAAAACTCACCTTGGATTGTGCTGTGAGTGGACTGTTGAAAGAGCAAACAACAAATGTAGATTTTGAATAATGCTTAAACGTTCATGTTCTACATTTACTGTAATGGTATAAAAAAAGTGTGTTGTTTGCCTTCTGACTTCCCAGCAGTTAATGAGCCGCATTTGTTTCTGATCATCCACAGGCAGAGACCCAGTAACAACACCTGGCTTACGATTCCACTAAAATGCACCGTTTGAACGAGCAAACTCGCTGTAAAGCAGAACAGTCATAAAAAACGTCACTGCATTTAAAACTAATAAGCATATGACTCAAACACATACAGTACATTTAAATTACTGTATATCTACTGGCTTTCTCACCTTTGACCTGAATTAATACTGAGTTATTCCCGTAGAGCGTTTCTTTGTACGCTTTGATGCATTTCGATGGCAGCACCATGCAGCTGTAACGTCCTGAATCCCTCATGACAGCTCCCTCAATGAGGAAAGTTGCTTCCATTCTCGTGACGTTAAATGTTTGCACTTGGACGATGGTCTCATTCTTTCTTAAATACGCCTGGATGAGTTGACATTCATCGAGCGTTTGTGGGGTGTTAGACAAAGTACATCTGAGTTCAACATGGTCTCCCTCACTGGCGGTGGATGGACCAGCTACTGAAATGTCTGCAGGGACAAAACTGGCTGCATGGCCAAGGTAGAAAACAAGTAGGCAAAGCATGGCATTGAAAGGATGCTTTCAAAGAAATGAAAATACTTACATATAACCTTAACCTGAATTCTGGAGGATCCTGTATCATTCAGTGCAGAGGGCTCGTAGTTAGTTCTGGAGTAAACGCAGCTGTAGTGGCCACTGTGATTATGATCAGCTCGCTGTATAGAGAAGAACGCGTCAATCTGCTCCTTCTTCAGCATTGCTACACTGATTCCAACTCCGTCCTTGCACAGATAAACATAAACTGTGGTTTGTTTCTTTGACCCAAATGTGCTGCAGGTAATGTGAAGGCTGCTGCCCTCGCTTATCATTTTCTGTGAGACAAAGATTCTGGCAGGAGCAATATCTGCAAAATAAATGAGTTGGTTGTTATGATGATTAACACAAAACTGCAGCACAGACATGTTGTCATTAAATGAAATCTCACCGTTAGTTTGGCTTATGACCTGCCTTGTGAAAACACCTTGAGAAAAGAAAGTAACATTATTATGTCACCTCAGTATTGTATGTAACTCTGTTCTAAAAAAACATTACGTTCAAAGAAGTTTAATGCATCTATAAATGCACTGGTTTTCAATACTCACACAGCAAAAAGATCGTTATAGTCATGTTAAGTCCTACACAACACATCATGTAAGAATCTGGACAAGGTTCTGATCGACACCTACAGAAACCTAAAGAATTGCTTGAGCAGAAATGATACTGAACCACTTCCTGTGGGGGCGTCTGACATTTGAACTAAAAATTATCGGGTGACATTAACTATCGTTGACAAGAGAAGTGACATTTATTCTTCGGCATCATTTAAATGTGTTGTATTGAACATTAAGTTAACATTTATTTTTTCCTCCATTCCTCTGTTAATGTTACATTTTTGCAGAAACCTGTCCTGGTTAAATATCCACTGATCCCTACAGTAGAGAATGAATTACGTCATATATACACGATAGAGTTTCAAGTGGGCTTTAATTAAATTCATTAGCTTGTGGTTTCAATAGCTTGAGCTGCTACAGTGTCTGTCGTGTTTTAATTAATATCAGCTGGATTTCTAGCCTACTAACAATTTAAATCGATGTAGCAGCTTCTCTTTCATTGCAGTCACATGTAGCTTGTGCACATCAGCCAAAGAATTAAGTTCAAAACAGAATTTTGTTTCTCTCACAAAACCTGGCTTCTTAGCGGTTCTGGCAGCTTGTACCGTACATAATGTAGTTATTGTGACACGTCTCTAAATTTCATTCATAACTGGAGTGAAATGAAAAATAACCCCTGGCCACATATACATTTACAGACACCGAGGTCACAGAGGATGTAACATAATAATAAGTAGCAACAGTAGCTGAAAAATTGTTGTGTCTCAAAGAAGCCAATAACTGTTTTGTAAAATTTATTTACAGACAAGCTAAGAGTAAAACGTGCACATTTGCATTTCTTACATCAAATACTTACAGGGCATATTTATATATCGACAGTTTAATACAAAGTTTACATCATCTATCTGTTTATCCTTGATAGATACCAACTGATTCGGTT
The DNA here is from genome assembly GCA_030770545.1 of Macropodus opercularis. Classification (NCBI taxonomy): domain Eukaryota; kingdom Metazoa; phylum Chordata; class Actinopteri; order Anabantiformes; family Osphronemidae; genus Macropodus; species Macropodus opercularis. Next base: position 3,959,061 of record CM061091.1, on the reverse strand, counting down.
AAGAGTCTGATTGCCTTGTCTGAAATCTGTATGAGAGGAAAAGAACAGCACATCATAGCAAGGCTTGCATCACTTGTAGTAATAAAACATTTCCACTAGATGTCACACTTTGACCATGTTAAAGTGACTCTTTGTTTATTTTCATTTTGGGCATTGTATGCTGTATGTTCATCATTTCCTTACAACTAGATGCTCTCTGTGGCTTTCACAGTTTGTTAGTCAGGTCGCCAGAGTCTGAGAAAACAAAAGAATATCTACAAAGCGCTTCATACATCTCTCTGTGAGGCATGTTGAGATGTTGGGTTCATGTCTGGAGGATCCATGCGTTCAAACAGGTTCAAATGTCCTCTCCGAGTAATAAAGGCTGTAGGAAGAGGCCAGCAGTTCCCAGGATGCACACAAGGACAAACACCCATAGGAAGATCCTGTCGATAACCATGGCAACGTATTTCCAGTCATCCTGGACCTATGAATGGATGATTGCTAACGATTAGCCTTTAATGATTTTAGTATTATTGTCACTATGTTGTCTTATAACTAAGCAGTTATACATTCAGGAGTTAATTGAAAGCGGTGATTGTGTGCACTCACCTCCTTCGCTTCATTCTGTAGCTTCATGTTCTCTGCTATATATTTGACACTCTCAATAGCCTCCCTGATCTCCGGTGAGAGCGGCAACATGGACTTTATTCCCCCGTCCAGTGACTCTGAGCTGGAGCACTGGCTCTCTGCTCCGACCCCGATGGCAGCACCTCCCATCAGTCCCAGACTGCCCAGTCCTCCGCTCCCTCCTCCAGAGTCTGCAGGCAGTTTATTGGATCTTTGGTGCCAAGAGCAGTTGCAGTGGCCGTCGCAGCATAAATATGCAGAAGCTGCATCCTTGGCTGCGTCTCCACTCAAGTTATTAAGGTTGGACAGCTCTGTGTTGTTGAGAAGGCGCTGTCGGTTTGTCAGGCTGGACACCACACTGGAAGCCAGGGCCTGAGGTTTGTGTTTCTTGTACAAAGTGTTTGATGAGTGAACAGCACAGGCTCTGGAATGCATCACAGGAACGCTGCCACCTGCTGTTGCGTTCTCCGGGTCTCTGTCAGGCCTGGTCATGAACATCACCCTGGGCAGAAGTCCCAGGAATACCTTCCGTACCCAGCAGGGCATGGTGTGTGTCTTTGGTGTGCGGTAGTGGACGTTCAAAACAAAAACCGTAATGACAATGGAGAGTGTGACAAAGATCATGGTGAAGAGGAGGTACTCCCCAATCAGGGGGATGACGAGCGAAGTCGAGGGGATGGTCTCTGTAATGACGAGGAGGAAGACAGTCAAAGACAGTAGGACAGAAATACACAGAGTGACTTTCTCACCACAGTCCGATGGCAGGTAGAAGACAAGCACAGTGAGGAAGGAGATGAGGAGACAGGGGATGATCATGTTGATGGTGTAGAAAAGAGGAAGGCGGCGGATGTATAAGGAGTAAGTGATGTCTGTGTAGATTTCCTCGCAGCAGTTGTACTTAATGTCATGTTTATAGCCAGGGGCATCAATGATCATCCACTCGCCACTTTCCCAGAAGTCCTTTAGGTTAATGGTGGAGCCAATCAGAACCAGATCAATTTTTGCCTTGTCATAAGTCCAGGAGCCAAACTTCATAGTGCAATTTTGGTAGTCAAAGGGGAAGTAAGTGACATCAATCTTGCAGGAGCTCTTAAATATGGCCGGAGGGATCCACGTGACATCGCCGTTGTAACGTAGCAGGGCCTTTGTTTTGTCATCAACCTGGAAATCTCCTACTGCGCTGCAGACAGTGAAAGAGAGGGGAATGACAGATGAGGCTAGATGACTTATTGAAGGCTATAAACATTTGACCCCTGCATCATGGAGATATTAATCAACAAAAAGCCTTGTGGTTTTAGTAAATTGCACACTCTGAGATTCCGTGTGCTCTACCTTCAGAATATGCAAAACAGCAAATGATCCATGCAGAAAGAGAACAGCAGACTGATGCCACTGTGCCGTTGTCTATAATAAATGCATCCAACAATCAATAGAAATGTTGAGCCAGGTTTTTAATTTGTTGTCATACTCACTTGTTGTACAGCACAATGTCTGGCTTCCATATCCAGCTGGAGGGCACCCGGGTAAACTCAACGCCTCCAAATTCCTTTGGGTTCCATTTGAGTTTGTAGTCGTTCCAGATCTGACCAAGAAGGCAGAGAATAAGTTTAGCAGTAAACACAAACTTCAACTCGGGCTAGTTGAAGTAAACCAGTCAGGCCATGGAGGCAGTTTAACGAAAGCTAAGCTGTGAAGTTGAAGTGAGGAAGTTTCCCTGATCATCACTCTGTGTGTGTGTGTGTGTGTGGGGGGGGGGGTGTGTGTGTGCGTCTGTGTGTGTGTGTGCTGACCCTCCCTCAAGGACAGTCAGTGATCCCCACGAGACTCATAAAGTAACAACAGTGAAGCAGCCTTAGAGAGCTGTAACACATTTACTTAATCAAGAAACATTGACTACACAGAGGGCAGTGTCCTCTGTATGTAGGTATCAAAAAAGGTCAAACCGTTTCAAGCCCCAAAAAACTAGTTCAACGCCCTACGCCTCATGGAAGGTGAAGCACGCGGCTACGTCAGCGATAAAGCCAAGCTGGCCTCATTCCTGCTGTAGGCTTGTTCTGCGTGATTATCATATGGACATTAAATCTGGTTTGCCAGTGCAGCAGATGCAAAGGTTTCCGTCACAGTGTCAGTACTGTGGACTTTGACAAGCACGATAAGTTCCAGACCACTGTCAAATAATTTGATTGTAATATCGACCATTGAATCTCGGTCAGTTAGGAGTACAAGGATCAGTGTGTTCTAACATCCTGCCATGAATAATTCAAAGCCAGCCAGTCTCGATGCCCTTGCTTAGTGTCCATTTGCACAATAATGCACTGTACACTGTACACTTACATGTCTCAGCCACAGATTGGTCTCCATGATCTGATTGACTTCATCCTAAGACACACAACCGAAAAGACAATGAAGACGTTTAAGCCTAGAAGAACCATTATATGTTAACATTTTGAATTGAAAGCAGTCATTCAACCGACCACCGACGACTGTTTGTGTGCTTTCAGCAGGGTCAGACCTCAGCACTGAAGGATTTAGACATGCACACCTGAGTCCTCCACTCCTGGAGCGTAACACACAGTAGCCGAAGCCAGGGGGTCTCAGCAGAGCCATAACTTTCATTCCAACAACTTAGCTGTAATTCTGGGGTGGGGGGTGGGGGGGGTGGGGGGTGGGGGGGTGGTCTACCATTGGATCTTTATTTTAGTGGGAAGATTATGATTTTATATAACACTCTGACAGCTAAGGCACACGTCCAGGTCATATATGAGGAATATTCCTTCACAATTCATTAGTTTTCTTTATTCTGTACGATTAAATCCTGAATGTTTTACAGGCATTTAATCAAATAGCACATATTTTTATTACACACAGCACACATAATAGTTTTTTAGGAAATGTGTTTATTTTCTAGCTAAGTGTTAATGAATACACACTGTTACGACAACAAAAAGATGCTTAGTTTAGCTTAATGCTGAAGATAGCAACAACTGTCTGATCTAGGAATAAAAGTAATAATACAGTATAAATTCAACAAATTAGACAGAGTGAGTAGCTTCAGAGTTGCTTGATCCAATTTTCTCACAATGTCTATTTCTTTAACACACTTTCCAGCCGCTATAACCCAGTTTCCCCCTAAACAGATCCCCTGAAACAAGGATGATGGCTGAGGCTGCCCAGACGATGGGCTATTGATGCCCTAAATGAGCTCATACAGCTCGGCTGTAATTGGTGTAGGGTGACCGATATGGATTCAAGGCACCAGGTGCGTTGATGGAATAATAGTCATCCATCAGCAACGTGAGCTCCACAGTGTGCGACATTACCCAAGTTAAGAGTATAATGAAATGTGCTTTATCTCTGTGTATTCTCTGGTTGCAGGCAGTCAGTCTTTTTCTACGTTTGTGTTTACACAAAGCCCAAGAAAAGCAGATTAGCCCATTAGCCTCTGAAGCCTTTGTTACACATGCCACAGCTACTACAGGCTGATAACATTTGTTAATTATTAAATGTTACCTTAAGACAGGATTGTTTTCAATATCACTGCTATAATGAAGTAAGAGGTGGGAGACTGAGCAGGAATTAGCGTTAAAATTCAAAGCAGGCAGCCCATCGTCACCTCTAGAACGCACCAATTATCACATGTTGTTTGTTTCTAATGTCTCAATGTGGAAAGTGCAGAAGAGCTGGCGATGCATCATGTGTGGATAAAGTACGAAGTTGATGCACGACTGCATCCTTTTGTGAATGAAACTGTCTCCTCTGTCCAACCTGAGCCTCTTTGCTTAATTATCAACCTCCGCTGTCGGAGTCAGAGCCGTGTGTGTGCTGCGCCGATGTGCAGCTTTCAACAAGCTCTACCAGCTGCTATTAAATCCACGACATGAGACTGTGACAGTGAGGGATACTCAGGCAGCTGACAGTCACATCAACCCTCTTTCCATCGCTGCGTTTTTCTGGGTGTCTTCATGCTTATTTATGCGATCCCTTGTTTTATTGCTCGGGTCATCACTGTTCAGTGATGTATGCCTGACTGTGGCCGGGTATCCGCCCATCACTCAGGGTTCTGTAGACATCAGCACTTGTCACACAAACAGTGACCTTTTGTAGGCTACTCACCACTTTGACCAGCTGGGACATGGACACCTCAAACTGTACGATGACCGGGTCAGAGACGTTTTCCACTGGTCGTATGTACGGGTTGTAGCTGGAGAATATCACAGAGAGGAGCTTGTGCTCTGCGTTGGAGCATGTGCCTCCTGAATCAGAGCAGAAAGTCAGACATGCGTTTGCCAGTGAATGCTCGGTTGCGTCCAGCTTGTTTTCAGGATAACTGGCTGCCGGATGATCGTGTTTAGTAGTTTGCAACAATCCAGTGTCTCACAGTCGGATGGGGTTGCTTTTAAGGTACTGAGCATGTGTTGACTGTGTTGAACATCTACTTAGCTTAAAGAAAAATAATTGGCAGCAAAAACAACCAACCACGGCTCCAGTTAAATAGTTCTGCAATTGTGGGTTCGCAAAATATAATTAATTTAAATTTTGAATTTTAATGCAGTGCATGAGGGATTCAAATGTTAATTAATTTAATTTTAAGCAAACTAACTAATGCAGTAAAATTTATTAAACACTGTTACGCAAAGCAACAAGTAAGAAGATATCAAGTTAAAATAGTTGCCTGTTACTCACCAGACACAAGAAACAGAATAAAGGAACCTGCTGTCAAACCGAAGAAACAACTGCCTCCCATCCTGCTTCAGCCGACAAAAGCAGAGTGAGTCCAGGTTCAGTGGAGGCGAAAGCGAACAGGAGAAAGTGGGAAGAGTGAAAGCTGCTGAGAGAGCCAGAGAGCAGGGAGAGGGAGGCAGAGCCACACCACGGCACCCAGCCAGTCACTGACAGGAGGCAGACCACTGCAAACCTGTGGTGACCCAATCTAATAACACAAGGCAAAGCTGGTCAGGAGAAACAACTCTTGGGTTTCCACCATTGTTTTAGTCAGACCGCTCAGTTTGTTACAAGACTTACACACTGTAAGTTGTAAATTGGAAAAAAATAGGTAGACTTTTTAAGTGTGGTAGGTAATTTGTAATAATCTTTCTGGCTGTCAAATATAAATATGCTTTTTCTTTATCAATTGATTTTTTGTTTGTCTTGCGTAACATATCAATAGCCACATGTTTACATACTGTAGCCCTGTAGCAGATGCTATTCTCTAGCTTTATTCATTATTCTTTATGTTGTCCGGCAGGGTGACCAAGAGGTTTAACTCATTACTAAATGAAAGGCTTTCCAGGCTTTTAGTAGGATAAATGAAGAGGTAATTGCCTCAATTGGATCAATAAAGCAAGAAATCCCATAAAGTAGAAATATTTATTTAACGAATCAAATCCGATTCTTAAATCCCGATTTGTTTTGTGCATCTTCATATGGACCCTGAGGCTCAGATCATGTAAGAAATCTTTGTCAACTCCCTGCCATTTATCTCATGCTGCAAAAGACACAAGTACACAGTATATACAGCGTAAAGTACTTTATTTACAATTCCTTACACCTGCTATACATTGTTACTGTAAATCCTTCTTGGAAACATACCCACCCCTGCATATGCAGCAGCACAGAGCTTCTATCCATCTCTAATTAGAGACTAATGACACGAGGCTTGTGATTTATTGGGCTTTTCATTGAGTGTCAAATGAAGACTCCTCGAGCTGTGTTCAGCTTTTCAGCAGCAGTGTATTGGGTTTGTTGAGGCTACTCTCTCTCTACGCTAATAACGGGAGGTTCGCTGTGAACAACGAACGAACGATCTTTAGATCTGTGAGCAGTGATTAAACCAAATTAAGGCAGATCATTAACATAGATGCTGATTGCAACCTCTTGATTTATGTGAAGGTCTCACAAAAGAACCAACAGTGTGCAGAATCACTAACAAGCCCACTCAGCACAGTATATAAGCAGTAACTGTGTGTATATAGTATATGGGTGTGTGCTGGGAGTGGGAACATTAAGGATGTACAAATTTCAGTGAAACAAATGATGATTTCTTCACATTTAAAGACCATCGTGAAGATTTTCATGTGTATTGGCTACGGCACAAATACTGGACTGTAAGATAAGATAAGATATGATCAAATGTTTTGCTGTATCAACATTTTTTTCCCTCGCGTTCAGAGTGAATCAATTTTTACGTGATGAAATGTTCTAATTGGCACATGTTCAGTGAACGCACACTGCTGGCTCCAAAGACCATCACCAGCAACACAGATTAACTGAGCACTTTGGCAAGACCCTGACAATTTGAAGACTTTATTGCGAATTTCATACATTTAATCACAATGGAGGATTGGGCAGATTCATCTTTATTATTTAATCACACATTACAGTTCACTGATCTGATAATATAAAATAAACACAAGTAAAATGTTATGTAAACAAGTGATGACAGCGATCAAATATTACGTAGAGTGAATGTCAAGGTGAATGACCTCAAGACACAATAGTTCCCTTGCTCACTACATGAAGAGCAATAATGTTTTTTATTGCTTTAGGCCACAAGGGTTTGATTATTGAGACATACACCAAGATTCAGTCTGTTCCACAAATGCTCATGTTAATTGTCCACAAGGACATTTTTTTTTCCCGTAGCCCACTTAGGTGCAATATTGGTGGAATTTGGCACACAGAGCAGAATTCTAGTGCCCCCGGTCCCTGCCAATACCGCACTACAAGCAAAAAAGAAGAAGACATGAAAGCTATTACTATACTCATACCTATAAGACTGATTGCTTATGAAAAGAAAATGAAGTTGCTGAGTCTTGATGCTCATCAGATGCGAGGGGTCTCTGAGCTGGGCTGCTGGTTGGCAACAATCTGACTCTGGAAAAGAGGCTGGAGAAACAGGCCCAGAGTGCCCACCACACACACTATGACAAAGATCCACAGGAACAAACGGTCCACCACCATGGCCACGTACTTCCAGTCCTCTATCACCTGAAATATACACAAATTGCACATGAGTGAATGTAGGTGTCTCCCATGCTGTACACAGGCATTTTCGTGTTAACGCATATGTTCATTGTAGAATCTTGCTTCAGTGTTTGTGTCTGTGAACGCTTTGATATGGCCACATAGAGGTTGCAAATGCCTGAATAGGGGCTGCACTGAACATCCACACATACCTGGAAAACCCTAAAATCTGTTCTCCTTCTGTCTGTTGTCCTGAAATGCATGTAGCTGATGACTCTCACTGCATTTTTACTCTGGAAATGACTAATTTTATTGAGTCTGCCTTCAGTTTGTTGGGTCATGGCCACCATTTAAAAGTAATGTTCTTACTTGCACAAGGGTTTCATGGGTTGCCTAAATTTGCCCCATTTGTAGGATTCAGTAGGAGGTTAGATTTTTGTATTATACATACACTCTGGTCATCATCATCTCCCATCATGTGCTCGGCCACAAAGCGCACTCCGTCCACTGCCTCCTGGACATCAGCAGCCCAGTCTGAGCTGCTTCTGTGCTGGAGGCTCTGTGTGAAAGTGGGAAGGTAATCTGTGGAGGGCAGTTCTCCTTTCCTGTGGTGGCTGTAGCTCACTGCAGGAGCTATGTTTTTGTGTCCTGGAGTAGAGAAGGCAGAGTCGGACAGCAAGGCAGAAGATGACATAGTAATACCTGTTTTAGTTGAAACGGGGTAACCCAGACCCAAAATGGCTCTCCTTGCTCGTAGGCACCGCTGATGACGAAGCCTCTGCCTTGCAGAGTTATTATGAGGACGTCTCATGAAGAGTAAGGCTGGAAGTTTGATGAGAAATATCAGCTTGACCCAGGTGGGCATGGTGTGGGTGCTGGGCGAGCGGTGGTGCACGTTGAGCACACACACACTGGTGATGATGGAGAAAGTCACCAGCACCATGGTGAACATCAGGTACTTGCCGATAAGGGGCACATCCAGTGAGGTCGGGGGAACAATCTTTGAGATCAAAAGCAGAAACACGGTGAGAGCTAAGAGGACAGAGATGCAAAGTGTCATCTTCTCTCCACAGTCTGAAGGCAGGTAGAAGACCAGAATGGCCAGAGAGGTGATCAAAACACAGGGAATAATGAGGTTTATGGTGTAGAAAAGAGGTTTCCTCTTGATGATGAAGTCATAGGTGAGGTCCACATACGTGGGATCCAAAGGGTTGACGGTCCGTCTGCCTGGCAGTGCCAAGATATCCCACTCTCCGCTAGGAGTGAAGTCGTCCATGCTGGCCACCTCAGACTTCAAGATCAGGTCTATTTCTGTGTGGTCGTACGTCCAAGAGCGGAACTTGAGAGTGCAGTTCTGCTGGTCAAAGGGAAAATGCTTGACCTCGATTTTGCAGGCGCTTTTGTAGATGGCTGGAGGAAGCCAGTTGATGCTGCCGTTGAAGAGAACAATGGCATTGGTGAAGACTGTCACCTCATAAGTACCATCAGCACTATGAAAAGAGGGAGAACACTTTCATCTGGCAGTAATGATGTATTTAGGAAAATGTTGACACCGTCTTTGCACCATCTCGCTATGAAAATACCTCGGATGCTTACTTGTTGTACAAAACGATATCTGGGAGCCAGATGTGTCTGGATGGAATGCGCAGCTTGTCAATTCCTTCGTACTTTGCAGGGTTCCACGATAACCTGTAATCCACCCAGTGCTAGAGAGACCAGGCCATTAAGTCCGACGTGTGCACGCCCCACGCAAAACCAGCTCATTTCTAATGATATGCTTCATTATCGATGAAATATAGAGGCGCACAATTACAGGCAGTTTGTTCCACACTGAGTAAGAATAGATATGGTATAATTCAAGTTCAGGAGGAAGGACATTTAATAATGATAAGACAGGAAGTCGTGACACCTACCTGAGTGAGCCAGACGTTTGTGGTCATGATCTGTTCTCTTTCATTCTGGAAATGAACAAGACGTGAAATCAGTCAAAATGTGTGTTATGCCTGCTGTATAACTACCAACCTAAACCTGAACCTAACTGATAAACAGCTCAAACTGTTAGTGAAAAGCAAATGTAAAAAATGATGTCGCTACTGGCTTAGTCATTGTGACGCAAGACGTTATATATATCATTCCGTCTTTCAGCTAATTTTACTTAGACCCACTGCTTTAAGTGAGATCAGTAAAGATGCTGAGAAGTGTGCTGCAACTTTCACTGCAAAACAGGCCGAGTTGTGCCAGCATTCCTCATCCTAACTGCTTCAGACGTCGGGCTGCTGGAGCCAGGCCCATGTTTGGATGGTGGGAGGATGCTCAGGGGATCCATGCAGACACCAGGGCAAACCCCCTGGTCACACCCAGCATTCAGACGCTCTTCCTCTACCTGTCAGGTGGCAGCGCTAACCACTGCCCCAGCATGTCAGATTAAGAAATGACCCGTACGCTGCCTAGCGTCTACTCTAAACCCAGAGTAAGCGTAATGGCTGCCTCGTCTCTTCTCAGATGGCTTGTCAAGTGTTTCTGATGACACTAGCAGAGGCTTGACTCCAGCAAACTGTACAGGGTACAATGCGAGCTCATAAAGCGCGACTGTGAGCGAGCCTCCCTGCTCCGGCCTGCAGCTTGGAGGAGCTTCCCCTGTAAATCAGAGGAGAGCCTCTATCACTGTGGCTAAAACAGCTTTATGGCCCCTTTTAATCCAATGTGCTGAAGTTTCAATCTCAACATGACAGAAGCAGAGATCACAGCTGACCACGTATCCTCCTCTTCATCCATCCATTTAGAGCTGCAGCATCTCTGCACAGGCTGATCTGTAATTAATGGTATTCCCTCTGTGGCTCTCACTCACTTCGCTCTCCTTTCCTTCGCTCTCTCCTTCAGTAAGGATGCATACACATTCTCTTGTAAGAGTATTTGGTAGCTCACCACACTGATGAGTTGAGCCAGAGACACTTGCAGCTTCACTGTGACTCTCTCGGTCCTGTTGACAGCCGGGCGGATGAGCGGATTGTAACGATCCTTTTCTAGCAACCACTTCATGAGGCGCTCCTCTGAGTCAGCACTGCTGCTACCTGGTGACAGATTCATTTTCGACTTCTCAGAAAAAGCCTTATTAATTCCATGATGTGGACATTTCAAAGTCTGCAATGTAATCAAATAAGACTTGACTAGAATTTTAGAGGATAGAAAAAAGGATTTATGCATAAATTAAGATGAAATCATGTTTCGTGAGGAACAAGAAAACAGGAAACAAATTTTGATAAAATTCCTATGTTTTTACAAGCCAGCTTTAATTGTTGACAGCACATGATCTCTTGGGTTAGTACATGAGACGTGGAGGTGACAGCCCTGTAAAGAAGAAAGGAAGTAAAATATCCCTCCTGTTCAGCTCAACGTGGCTTAATTCATACAAATTTTCCAAGAAACAGCAAATGTCAATTATGGGAGCTGAAGATGTCGGTGTTGTGAAAATTATATTGAAACGTCAGAAGGGCCCCAAAGTCTTTTCCAAATACGTAATTACATTTGGGATGAGGGAAATTATTCACAGCATGTTAATAATTCTGCATTAGCCTAAAGCCAAGTCACTGGATGCGTGTTTTAAATTAGACAAAACAAAGTGTAGCAGCACTTAACCTGCAAATCCCTCCATCTTTAAATAATGGCCTGCGTCAGCTGGGAAAAGACAAATGTGATTAAAACTGATGAGCGTCCCTCCTCATCTGGAGCAGAATGGACGCATGGAGCACTTTCGCTTGCATTTTCTCCACGTGCCGCTGGTTATTGATGCCCCCAACGCGGCCTGCAGCAGCGGAGTCTGCTCGCTCATGGCAAACACTGCGGTGAGGTGAGACTCCTGCTGACGGGCTCATTGAAGGATCACTGCTGTCGTCGGTGTGTAGCAGAGAGACGTCCCAGGCTGCAAATGAGACTCGCTGAGTTCCGTTATGTTTTTAGTCTACAGGTCATGTTTGTGACTGCGTCCAACTCAGTCTGTCCCAGAGGCCACGTGGAAAACCACACACACGGGCTCGTGTAGGAATAATGTGCAAAATGCCTCGACATTACTCTGATTGAGAGTGAGGTCAGGCGTGTTAACACAACACTGGAGTCAGCTATGGTCGAGCTGATAAGGTCACTCTGCACAGCGCAGCACAGAAAAACACGATTTCACCAAAATGTAATTCAGTTCCCAACTTCAGAGCTTAATGAACATCTGAAGCTCAATAGTTGATTGATGGGCTACGTAGCAACTTCATTTCATACTTCTCTTCCACTTGGTGATATAAAAACAAGTATATTTGTATTTTTATTTCTCACCTTTATAGAAATAAGGTAAGATAAGAAAAAGGCTGTTCACTTACTGTAATTTTATATAACTAACTAGTTTTACGTAACTCGTTAAGGTGATGCTGAAGCATTTTGGTTGTGACCCTGAAATAAATGCCTCAAATCTTTACAGCAGAACTGACTCATCAATTGCCCCCGTTCACATCATGTTGATATACAGTTGTTGCGACTTCTGGCTGTTATAAGGGTCTTAAAGTTATTTCTCATTTTAAAGTAAAGTAAGTCACAGAAGCTCTAAAGCTCAAATTGGACTTCGTGATACTAAACAACGGCCACGTCTCTCTTCACGCACTTTACGCCCAAAAGAAGGTGATAAATATAGAAACACACGTTAGAACTTCGCGATAGGAAACAAGAACATGAAGGCACACTTACAGTAAACCAGCGAGAAGGCGTAAGCGAGGACGGAGAGAGCCCGGTTCATGGTCTCGGCACCATCTGATCCTCGGCACCTGCCAGTGATGAAGTGTCAGAGCTGCGGCACTGAGCGCGCTTCCCGTCGGACATGTCCCTCTCACGCCTCGCTTCCCCTTCCAGCTCTGCGCTGTCTGAAACACAGCTGCGTGTGTCGTCCCATGCTGGGCTCCGTTTGCAGCCGCCTGCCCTGGTTCAGCCCTGGTTCAGCCCTGGTTCGCTGCTCTCAGCCCCCTGCTCGTCCCGCAGCTCCTGCGCTCGGGCTCGGATCGATTACTGCAAGTTTTACAGCAGCTGTCGCAGCGTGTCTGGGTCAGGAAACGTGTTTTAGGCAAACACTACAGTGTTTTAGAGTAGGCACCACATCCTAACCTAAAAACGATGGTTAGACAACCACCAAAAACACGAATTAGCCTGTGGAATCATTTGTAATAATGATGTAGGAAAGCATATGTGAGATTAGGTTTTTAGGTCATTTTCATGAACCGGTGCCATGTTTGTGCTTCAGGTGTCCTCAGTCAGGAAGCGAAGTGGCTTCTGCTTTCCTTCCCACTAACAAGCATCACTTGATGATCTCTGTGACTTCACACTGCTCTGACCTGCTGAGCTCCAGAAAGGACAATGGATTATTGTCTGATTCTGGATGTGAGGTTTAGTGAGGTGAGGTCCGGTTAGATCTGGAGCGGAGCAATCTTACCGCAACAGATTTACAGTCCCCACATGCTTAAAGCCTCATTATAATGGCTGGTAAAAGAACTGTTACAGACATGAGGGGCAGCTCCAAGGACCACGGCGAGGTGATAAATTACAACTCCAAAGACTTCCATTCTGGATCATTGAAAACAGATCAATAAAGGTTGATTAAGTTTGACCCTCGTATATATTATCAGGTGGAAGGGGACCAGGCCATGAACCCACAGTTTGTACATTTGTTCATGTGTCAGACGCACTGTTTGTAGAGAAAACACATGTTTCCACAAACATTCATTCATTCATTCAAAGCGATATTGTTATGTTGAAATGCAGCCCAGTGTCCCTGCATCTGAATCTCTGTATTTTTAGCATTTCGTCCTTGAGTCTAAGTTGACGTTTGTGTGAGATGAATAGCTATTGCATTGATGACAATGAAACAAACCTAAGGTCACTGTGACATTGACCTTTGACCACCAAAATCCATTCAGTTTGTGAAAACCCTATAAAATCCTCCTTATGGACTTAGTTTAGCTTCCTTTTGAAGCCACTTCCCCAGCAGATCTCTGCTTGGAGATAACTGATAACCTTCCTGGTTTGTATCGTCCTCTGCTCTGTCAGTGATGTGCCCACAACCGCGGAGTCATCAGAAAGCCTCTGTCGGTGACAGTGTACAGAGTTATAGGTCACGAGTGGCGAAACATGACTGTTCGGAAATGTGCCAGTTCATTTTTTAAATGGCTGCCTACACATCCTATTACACGGGGATGGCAATCTACACAGACACATTCTGTGATACTGACAGTGTACTTTGTGACTGGAAAGCAGATTGTTTGGACTCTGGCTCAAGGCCAGAGATCCCATCACTAATTCACTGCTAGATGGACAGATATTTGATTTTGGTTTGCAGGAGACATGTTCTGAACGCTTTGTTAAGATGTTTGTAGGCAGTTCATTATGTGAGAGTGCTCACAGCCTCAGCATCTGCTGCTTTGTCCACACAAACTGGGTAAATCGTATCCACACAAGGCTGTTTATACTTCATTTGTGTCAAAATGACAGTTTAAGGTCACTCTCATGTAGACATAAACTCCATCTATTTAAGTTTCCACCTCAGATTAAGGCCAAGGATTCCATCAAACATGTCTTTACTGACAGAGCGAGTCAATGAGTCATTTTTCAAATTTCTCAGGGAGTCTCACAAACACACTTAAATGCTGCGTTCACAACTCTTTTATCAGTATATTATTATAATGACTTTCTCAAAGAGTTGCTACCATGACTGATTATATATTTAAATCAAAACCTGTTAGTATTTATTGAATCTGCATCATGTGAAAAATAATCCAGCAAAATCCGTATTTCCAAAAACGTAACAGTCTGCATCACACCGAGAAATGTGCCTCTGTGCGAAAAGTGACGGGAGCTGTGTGGTTCCCCTGCAGGAGCCTCGTGACATGTTGACATGAACGGACAGGCTGTGACTTTTCTGCGTGCCAGGGAAGCGTGATGGAAGAGAAACAGCTCGTCAAAGAATTGCTGCTGTTGCAGTACCATGTTGCACCGCTGCAATCCCACCCTGCGAGGGATATATATCAAGCGGGCAGCTCATTACCTGAGAGTGCTCACGGCCTCAGTCGGACGGCTCAGTCTCTACTACTGCCTTCCTGTGAAGTGGGTAAATGTAGCTGCTTACTGTGGGCAAATATTGACTGGATGGTTAAGAATAATTAGAGTTTAATTTGAAGTGAAATCTATATTTTTTATTATTATAGCATGAACAAGGGAGTCTGGCCTAAACCTTATCACAGACGCCTCATAACATAGTCATCAAGTCATCAAAAAAAAGTACGTTGTTCCACCGCAGCCATCAAACTTGACTACAGGAACATGCATATGCTCCAAAAACCTTATATGTCATTTATTGTTTCATCTATTACTCTCATCTGTTGCTTGTGCGCGAATGATTTAAATGTTGTTAAATGTTTTTCACCGCTGATGAGAATTAACGTGCAAAGCAGAAACTTTGGGGAATATTCTGAACTTGCCTTGTGTTTTTTTTTTAAAGAAGTACGTAAGCCAGGTGAGATGGAGCACTGGGATGCAATGGGCTGCTGGTTGACGACCTGTCTCACTAGTCCATATCTGTTGTGTCAGACTGTAATGAATCTGTAATGAATTGTCTCGGGTGAAGACAAATCGACCTGTTCATTAATGTATTCTGCTTCCTGCTGATAGACAGGAAGGTGAGACCGCTGCCGTCTGTAGTGTCTACTGTAATATGTCGTACAGCGGGAGTGGAGGAGATGGATGAGCGTACGTGACAGCGGCAGATAGAGTGGGAGTTAATGTGACCTCCTGAATCTACTCTGCAGTGCCATTTTTTACAGTTGGTGGAGGGGTGTTAAACCACACCTGTCTAGAAGCGCATCCCCACAAATCCCTAAAGGAACAACCGGTGTGAGTCGTCCCTGAGCTGCTCTTCCTCCCCAGACGCCCTAGACATTTGATTTAGAGGTGACCTTCTCCCAAGGAGCTTGTCTGGTCCTTCCTGCCATCGAAGATTTCATGGAAGTGGAATGAAAATCGAATGGCTGGGTAAAAAAATGTGTCATATTATCACAGATTCTGTGAAACAGCATCCCCTTTCATACCGTGGGTGTATATTTTTATGTACAGGCGTATTTTTGTCTGACTGCACAAGTTTTTCATCATGAGCATTAGCTTGACTGTAGCTGTAAAATTGAACCCATTTGTCACAGTGAGGTCTTTTACATACAGGCACTATTTACTGACAAGCATTCCCACAATCGCAGCTGACCGGAATCAATTCTCTCTGCCCTAGATGAGATCTTAATGTGCTTAGAAAGGTGTGTCTAAGAGCCACTACACAACAAGCGATCGAAGCAAAGTCCTGCAAACTGTGTCTATCTGCAAATCTGCTCTTTCTGCTTCTTTGCTCACCAGGAACAGTAGCAAACAAAACAGTAACAGACAAAGGGAAGTCGGGAGAAAATAAGAGCTAAAAAGGCAGAAAGGTTAGATAGGAATAATGCTGCAGATATGCCCTTGATGCACAACCTCGACTGACAGAGGAAAAGATGTAAATCCTCCATGTCAATGACTTTAGATATTATGAGGTAAAGAAAAAATCATAGTAGGATGACATCGCTGACGCCTCAACAAATACTGACTTCTTCTGACTTCCAAAATGTTATGTAATGACATAATGACCTGCAAACAGTCACGTTGTTGACTCCATTTTAGAGCAATTTTAAGTTCTCTCAAGCAGTGATATCACTAAGCTTACATTACATTTACGTCTCTGAACAGGAAGAACAGGAGACAGCGGTGCTAGTGGAGCATGATTATGATGGAGTAGGACTGACAGAGCACCTCTGGGGTTATTGGGCCTGGGAAGCAGAATCCCTCTCCTGGGTCTCGTAAGGTCAGTGCCGTGCAAATTCAATCAATGGCTATCAATACTGGACATGGAAATGACCTGCCTGGGCCTGACCAGGAGTGTGAAATGGATAATACCCCACAGTAAAGAGGGGTCCCGCTGGAGGGATGCATCTAAGGGCCATATGTTGACTTCACTGTCGCATTTGCCGGATCCAGTTGTTTAAAAAACAAAACATCTGCTGCGCTGGGCCGTACATGTGTGGTTTAGATTTGCAGTATCTAGGAAAAATGTACAGCATGTTGGCACAATTAGCATTATTCAAAGTCTGAACTTGGATCTGTGTGACATTATTAGTATGAGTGCAATGTGACATTATGAAGAATTAAATGAGCAGCTGTGTGGTTGCTGTGACTGGCCGGTATGTGACTGGAGCTTTCATGACGTAAATACATCCGTTTAGCCAACACTGTGTGGAAATATGGAGTTAATGACATCTGAACATTTGGCCTGAATTATGTCATTGTGATTAAATTTTGTGTCTGTGTTACCGTCAAACCAGCTCTCTAGGGACGACAATAGAGGATCAAGCCTCTCTGTCATACATGGCACCCAAGAGACCACAGAGGCCCTCAGCCTTGACAGGGTGGGCTGGGTTCAGATGGCGAGGTGACTAATGGCTGCCTGTCTGTCTGGACCAGCTGCTAATGATGCAGGCCAGAGATAATCAACCAACCACAGGCAACCGTGGCTGGTAGCTACTCCAAAATAAGTGAACCAGATTGGACGTGAAGCTGAATTTCCCAGGTGGAAATCCATCCGTCCCTCAATTAGCTGAAAGTAAATACCCTCAGGCTGAACGGACGACTAGGTCATGTGTGCTTTCCTTTCTGTGTCTGTGCTACACATCACACCAGACACGGTTCAGATTTATCATACAGGCCTACAGTTGGCATCATCTGGACTGAAGGAGGCAGATAAGAACCTTTGGCTGCATTTTCTCCTTTTTGTTAGGCTGAATGGTTGTTTATACTGTGACTGTACTATAAACACTGTAGTTTTCCTAGTACATCAACTCAATCCTGGCTTCAAACGTGGCCAGCTGCTAAATGTGCTCCTCTCCACTAAGGAGAGCAGTTTGACCAGTCTAATCTCTCTACTGTAGCCCTGGTGACCCCTGACTGACCAGACCGCAGGTAGAGGTTGATGGATGTGTCGCAGCTCACAGGGCTCCAGATGGTATGTTGACCCTCTCTACTGTGATTAGATCATTGCTAGAAGATGGTATGTGCCACATTCAGCTTCTGAACGCAAGCATCATATGTCGTCACCCTTTCTCTCTGCGTGGTGTCCCTGTCCACACACACAGAGGCAGCAGACAGTTAGCAGACAAGTTAACAATAGTCATAGCCAGTAGTGTGTCTCACGTGTCCTTGTTAATGAACAAACTGTCACGTAAACCTTGATCTCCAGCTCCGTTGGTACCTGCTCGTTTTGGAGCTTGTTTAGGCCAAACTGTCAGCAGCTCAGTCATAACTCTGGCCAGGACTGATTGAGTACTTCTCTCTGCCTGCACATTCAGTGTCGTTGCCAAGGGCCAGGCAGCGTGTGATTTAGATGATATTTGTCCTCTTAGCTAATTGGTTTACGCTGGGCCTCCTTCCCCCACTGTGGCCTTCCATAGTCTCTCTTTAAGCCAGTAAACTGTATTAGCGATGACTGGCAATGGTGCACTCATGACGAGACCCCTTCCACCAGCCTCTTGCCAGAACAGCAGTGCCCCACAAAGTAAATAGACTTTGGCTTCAATGTGATTAGGCAGCAGTTTACTTGGTTAGACTGCATGAGGAACAACAGATCCCACCGAACAGCAACGCTCCACAGAAAACCCTCATCCAATTAGACGGACACACCACGGTCCATTTAACTATTACACTGTACAACTATGAGAAATACACAACTTCACAAAAACTGTCGTCCAGTTATGTTTTTTCTTCAGCATTGGAGATGTGTTGCTGAGTTACCAAGCTCGCCGTAGATGCTGTTTCATTATTTTTATGTTTATTGTAAGTTCATTATATTAATACTACAGTATGTTTGTTGTTTCTTCTGGCTGTTTGTTAAATCACATGGCACTGACCAATTAATTACATACCAAACACATATACAGTAAGGACACGTGTCGCGTCTCCTCCTGTGGCTGATCAGAGCTCACTGCTTTCGCTTTCTACCTCCTGTTGTGGACCCAACGCTGTGAGAGTGACTTTAAGAAAGCTTTCCTGAAAACAAGACTCTGGGGATTCACCAATCCCCAAGATGCTTCCTAGAATCACTCCTGCCATTAAAGTGTAGTGTAGCCTATTTCTTCTTTATGCACCTTTTTATGTAATATTCATGTTTAAGACTATTGCGGGGATTGCAGCTGTTTTGTGACTGACCCTCACAGCAATGTGCCACTGCTCCACACAGAAATGTGGCACTTTACATTTTGTCAAGGTGAAATTTCTTCTACCCTCAGGGATTAATGCAGTTCACATTATTAGCATTTAGTGGACCATGCACAGCCTAATGCACAGCTGAGAGCATAATCCTTTGGCCTCAAGGACAGTTTTCACATTACCTTGTACACTATTTGTACAGATTATTTTAAGAGAGATTTAAGTGGTTTCTGCTCTACTCTGCGTGTGGTTGTATACGAACCGCTGCATGCGTGAAACGGTTCGTATACAAGGACATATGCTCTGCTCACCGTCAGGCTGCTGTGTCCTGGATGTGAACTCTTCCCCTTGTCTCTGCTCGGATGTTCACTGTTCCACAGAAGAAAAATGGAACATTGCTCTTCCTTGGTAGGAATGGTTCTGTCTGCTCTGACAAACTGCTTTGCTGTTTGTGGTGAATCAGCAGTAGGGACGGTTGAGGAACGGCTTCAGTTAAACGCAGCTAAACATACACAGCGGTGTCTTAGATGCAGCTATGCTAACACTTATCCTATAAAGTGTTTCTATTCAGTTGCATAAAGAAAATATACAAGACAAAAACAATTTGTACATTGAAGTAAAACATCCAAGCAGTTAAGTGTTTCCTTCTATAAAGACCTTTAGGGTCAAGCTGAACAGAAGGTATATGTAGAGCCTTCACGCTGCCCCTTCTGACCTTAGCTACCGCATTGTTCATAAAGAAATAATAAAAGTTATAAATCTTGGGATGTGATTTGCTCCTGCTGTCTGGGATAGGACGAGCAGACAAGGCAGGGTTTTAATTAAGTTTTCATCTGGTGCAGATGGGGGAGAGAAGAGCAGGATAAATCACTGAAGACATGTGCAATCTGCCTCTTTATTAGAGCACACGCAGCCACCCCATGACAAACTAACATCAAACGCTCCGTCATAAAACAAGGCTGAAAGAAAACCACGATTCAACCAGGGTTCAGGGACCTTGCTTCTCACTCCCGATCCCAGGCCAGTTTCAGCTTGATGACATCACAGCCAAAATCTCTTTCTTTTGCATATTATTTACATGAGTGAATGGATGTAAAATTGTAGGTGCTGAGACATTATGAAACCATACATAACACCTTTCCCCTCGGGTGCTGCCTAGCATACACTTGAAAAACAGGATGGAAGACTGTGATGTATCCATCCAGTACTGTGTATCTGAATAGTGTTTTTATTAATTGCTTGTCAAATTGTAAATGCTTCTGTTATTAATGTCGGAGCATGGTGTAAACCGGTTGAGAGAAGCTGTGTTCATGTCCAGAACATAGTCAAGATGTTTTACAGCTTTAACCTTCTATACCATGACACGCTAATGCTGCATTCACTCATATGCACTGCTTGTGTAAAACACTGCTGCTCTTCACATTCAAACTGGATTCAGCTGTTTTATAAACCAAGACGCCATCGTAACGCATGTATGCATGTTTCCTCAAGACAGTGGGCAGTGGGTGACTTTCATACACAACCCCGGCAATACAGCGCTCATGCATTGTTTTAATGCAGGCGAACATCTGTGTGAATCCGACTTAAGACCATAGCAGACCTCTTAATCTCGTCAGTAAGCCATCAATCAAAGGTCACGGCACAGCAGTCAGAATGGAGGCTGTTGATTTAACCTGATATTGATAAGTGAACCCGAGTAACACAGGGTTGCAGAGTTAACCTGGCAGGTCAAAGAAGCCATGTGACTGTGTCTTTTGTTGCATATTACTGATACAGGTAACCCATCAGGTTCTATATAAACTTCAATTCATTGCAAGTCTGTCGTTATACTTTATTGACGTTTTACTTGGAAAAGTTGCAACATTTTAAAACAACATTTAAAATAAAGCAGGCTGTGATATAAACATTAAATTAAACTAAAAAGCTTTTTTGCAAATTAGTTAAAAAGTTTAAAAAGTGTATGCGAAGAGATGTTTCAAATGACTTTTAAAAATCAGTAATTATGGTGCAGAACCCTGCATGTGGAGGCAGCTGCAGCCATAGACTCTCTCTCACACACTGTCAGAAACAAAAAAGGTTACACAAACTTATTAAAGTCTAACCTTTTTGATTGTACAGAACCAGCTCACCGCCCCACTGCCACCCAAAAAAATGCAATGTTTGATGGTCTGGAACCTTGACCTTTTCTGGGAGCCATTACATTAACAAGGCCCCTGATCCCACTTCAGTGATTTCAGGTAGATTGGTGGAACTTATACAAACAGTTGCATTATTTTCCCGTTGAATCTAGACGTTTGTCAGCTAACACACAGGGTTGACATGTATTGGTGACAGTGTGGCTTTAGGCCTTATAAGGAGACTTGTGTTCACATGAGAATTCTGTCAAGGAGTAATTCCTGGTCATCATGCAAGGCTCAGATGTGCAGCTTGTAGGTCCGGCCACCCTTCATCACCCCCACCAATTTAATATATGGGCCTCTAAAATGGAAAATCAATATTATTCTTCAACATTAAAACCTCAAACTGCAACGCAGCAGTAATGTAGCTAACATCTTCAACACAATTATAAAAGTGTCTAATTTATATTCTGAGCCAATGTTTGCTATGACTAAAGAAGACACTAAGAACAAAAGACCAGCCACAGTTCAGATGAATCGCCAGCGTCATTTAATGTCACAAATACTAAACTTAGGGTTAAATAAAAGAAAGACCATCCCTGTTGAAAAGAAGACCTTAAAATGACATAATTAGAAACAGAAGCACTTATTTATCCTGGACCCATCGCCTGCTCTAAAAGCCCTTAACATGCATATCACAAGATGACTATTAAGGTTTGTTTTTGAGGTTTGTATATTCCCTGACGTCTGTTTAATTGAAGTCAAAGACTAAAAAGCCTTCTATAGGACTTACATAAGATTCTCTCTGGGGTAAACTGCTACTTTTCTTCCATCCAGAGATGCAGATTAAAGACTGATTTAAAGACACTGCATTTCAATGATCAAAAAATATAATCTGAAATTATGAAATACATATACATAGGCAATACAAAAATCTAGATTTTGAAAGTAATTAATGGACCTTAAAAAACATCACTAGGTTGGACACAATATGACAAATTTAACCAAACAGACCCTAATCAAACCTATAGTAATGAAACACTGCCTCCTAGTGGACACCGTGTAGTACTACACTGATAAGTTGGGCATCTCCATTGCATTAGGCACTGGGAAAATAATTGTTAGGTAAGAAGCAAAAAATAAGCATGTAAAGTCATGACCTTTTTTGTATCGTAGTATTTTCTATTATATCACGTAATACTCAAAACATTTAAAATCTATTGTAGGCTGTTATCTCCCTGCAAGAGGGTGGATAAAGCAGTTCAGAAGATGAGTGAGTGATTGTGAGTGAGTTTGTTACGTTTCCTGGTTAGTTAGACAAATCACAAGAACACAGACAACAGATACTTTCATACCAAGCAGAGGATACAAACCAAAATTTAGGCAAATGCTAATCAAATCGGTGTTTCATACAAAACAACTTGAGGCAAAAGTTAATCTGTCCTAAACAAATAGTACAAATCTATTTCCTTTACATTTTTGGACAGACTGCATGATGTCAGCTGCAAATGCTGGATGAGGAATTTCCATATTTGATAGACTGTGGAGAGGACAGCAATTATCTGCAAGGGATGAATAGAACAGTAGCAGGTAGGGATGGATTTCTACAGGCAGCAAAGGACTGTGTGCCAAACACAGGAAATTATCAAATTATATGATGATGAGTAATGCAATAAATAAAATGAGCATTTGAGCCTACATGTTAAAAATATTTTAAGGAAAATGTATCAGTTGACATGTCTCAGTAGTATAGTCAAACTGCCCAAAAGACATGAGACCATTTGGTGCGTAAAGCAGTAATAGAACATTAATTTCTGACAGTAACTACACTATTACACGTGATTCTTGCCTTTTATTACAAAACAACCAAACATTAAAGTATCATTCACTATTTTTCAGAGTTGAGTCAGGTTAAATATCCTGTTCATTGTGATGCACGAACGGGTCGAGACGAAGCCGCTCAGACCGTCCGAACGCTCCGATGATGTAAACTTTGCTTGGTTTTCTTGCCCGCAGATAAACCGAAGACGCGCTGAATGCTGGGATTCTGCGGGAACGGGGAGCTCGCAGGACGCCATCTTTAAACCCCACAAGAGGCCAGGCTCAGTTGTACACCGGGATGAAAAACAGTGCACCTACGGCAGGTTATAACTAAGTTCCCGTCGCGGGGATTGTGTGGTTGCGCGTCGGTTGACGACATAGCGAGGGACAAGCCGATGGGACTGTCAGGAGATGCTCACGGGACACATCGAAGGGCTTAAATGCTGTTTTGATAGGCGGACAACAACAATAGACAGAAAGACAACAACAACGGACTAGCTCGCTAACTCGCTCGCTAGCATCCTGCTGAGCGCTGCGCTGCTCTCGGATGCTAACTCTAGGAGAGTGTTAGCTTGCGTTAGCTACTTGGTTAGCAAATCTCTCCGGTCTCGCAGAATTTTGACCGGGCGCCGTCCGTAGCTGGCGGCGGGACTCGAACTACACCCACCAGTGAAGTACGCAGTTTTTACCAGTTTTTTTTTGGTCACCAAAATCTGCGTTGTGGCTGTAGCTAGCTAACAGCTAAGTCCCGACTTCTCCCCCTCCCCAGCGGCCCAGCCGGAGATGCGTGGAAGATGTCGGTGTCGGGGCTAAAGGCCGAACTGAAGTTTTTGGAGTCCATTTTTGATCCAAATCACGAACGCTTCAGGATCATTGACTGGAAACCGGACGAGCTCAGCTGCCAGTTTAATGTAACTGGGGAAAAGCTTTTAATTATACACTGTAACATAACGGTGAGTGAGCAGGAACACAAGTGCCGGGGTTTATGTACTTCCCTTGTTGGTCGAACCGAGCTAAAGTTAGCTGGTTAAATGCTAGCTACGTCAACGTTGCATCCAAGCTCCCTAACTATATAACCGCAATAAATGCGGGGCAGGCTTTGTGTACTTTCGTTAGCAAATGTCATCGACCGGCTAATTGTGAGTTTGCTGGTCTGACGGTTCGAAATTAGCCAACAGTGATAGAAGCGTTAGCATTTAGCCGTTGGTGCGCTGGGAATGCTAATGTGGTCAACTCAAAACCTAACTGCGTTATTTACGCACTTTAACGCTGCAATTACCACCTGCGTCAGATGTGTGCGGCAACTGACTAGTTTTTCTGCTCTGTTCTACTGTCTTTAGGAATCGTATCCATCTACGCCACCAATATGGTTTGTGGACTCCGATGACCCGAGCTTGGCGCAAGTTTTGGAGAGGTTGGAAGATGTGAGAAAAGGCAGCACCCTGGTAGTTATCCCGGCTTGTTTGTTCCACTTTGTCACATTACTACACCTACCTTGTCTGTACGGGTTGACCCGAATCTAAGGGAAGCCTTGCAGTCAAACGGATGCTTGATCTCTAAACCTGTGATGTCAAAACAGTGGCCTAAAACGCTCATTACTCACTAGGTCTCCCTGTGATTATTGATTAAAAGACGGCAGTAAATTTGACACTAGGTAAACATTTTAACTACTCAAAGCCAAACTGCATCGCTGTATGTCTGTTCACTAGCATTGCACCGGCTGCCTCCCAACAGGAGCATCTTCTTTGCTGCATTCTAATATAATTCTACTCTTCTATGATGAGACATATATGGGGCCCAATAACTTAATAACAGTGTGTTGTTTTGAGTTAATTAGCATAGATATTATTTCCAATTAGTAATTACATTGTTGACATTGGTAGTAAGTATGTTGTACCATGTTATTGTTGTCAAGCATTATGGCATCATTCTTGTAAACCGTTTTTAATGGTGGTTTAGTTAAAGATTGTTTACTTGTGCGGTTTGAGATTGATCCATTTATTATTCCTAATATTTACACAACTACATACCTATTCCAGTTTTCATATGGGGATTCAGGCATAACGCCTGTGCATGTGCAACATACAGTAAATATGTCTGATTATGTATAGGGATTGAAGCAAATATGCCAATCAGCAATACAAGACATGCAGGTATGAGGCAGACCAAACGTCCACATCACGTGAACCAACCTCTGTGGTCAGAATATCACTGACTGTCAGATCCTTATGCATTGTTATGCGAGCTGTGACATTCAGAGCTTAGTTGTCTTGCATGCACTGTTTGTAGGACACACATTATGCTGTTTTTTTGAAATGCTGTCAGATATTTGACAGATTTTTGTTGGCACCTTAAAACTTGGTGATAAATAACAATGTTATATGCCAAGTAAAAGGGCAAACTTTATCTTTCTGCAGACGGATAAGATCTACCCTATATTTGAATTGCACCAGATTTGCAGAGGGAGAACGGAATAGCTGATGGCAGCTCATTTCACAGTAGTGCACCTTCACTTGTTAAAATCTTACTCCACTTTGAAACCATCACATATAGATTATTTTTAATGTTATTTTACAGTCAAACTGCCACACTAAACTAAAAAATGATTTATGTAATCATTGGTTGTCGTCATAAATCACTGCATTCAAATACCTCCTATTAAAACCACAATTTTAATAATAACTACTTGTATAAAAGGGCCTCAGTGATGGATTCTTCGACCTGTTATATCACATTTGCTGTGTGACATTGTTGTGTTTGTTATCTTGAATAATTTATCAAACTCTGTACTCGCTTTCTTTTCCTGGTTTGTTTGTCCCAGCTTTTACAGCAGTTGAAGAAGCTCATTTGTGACCTTTGTCGGCTATATAACCTTCCCCAACATCCTGATGTGGAGATGCTGGACCAGCCCCTCCCTGCAGGCCCTGTGGGACAAGACCGAAAGGCAAGGCTGCTTAGTTCCTGTGTAATCCACAGGAATAGTGCAGGGCTACCATCTGCAATGCATAAAAATTAAATTATGTTTAAGGACCATGCACTTGTACTTAATAAAAAATAGCTTAGGGGCTGTGATGTGATGATCACTTAAATTAACCTGAGTTTAAACCTTGTCTGTGATTTGTGTGTTTAGCATGCAACAGAAGAGGTCACATCTGAAGAAGAGGAGGAGGAAGAGATGGGAGAGGTGAGGCATCTTCTGCAATTGGGTGTATTGCTCTTGTAGTGTTGTTCTAGGTGCCTCTCGATTATGCTGTTTTGTCTTCTTGACTAAATTTGCACTTTAAACCAACAGGACATAGAAGACCTGGACCATTATGAAATGAAAGAGGAGGAGCCTGTGGATGGGAAAAAATCAGAGGATGATGGTATTGAGAAGGAGAATCTTGCCATCCTAGAGAAGATACGAAAGAACCAGAGGCAGGATCACTTAAATGTAAGTATTTGTTTTGTGAAGCACATTTTCTCTGTGATTGCATTTTGATCTAGAACGTAAGACCCTGAAAAGACGTTGTTGAAGTGTACACTTAGTAGAATTGTTTATGGCAAATGGAGGGCAAAGAAGAGTTTAATTGTGACAGTTATAATTTTTGTTTATCGTGCAACAGGGAATATAACAGGTTTCTAAATAGATCTTTAGACAACAAATCTTCAAGTTCCTCTCTCAAGTATCTGCTCTGCTCATGGCAGGATAAACATAAGGAGTGACTTATTTTTCTTCTTTTGAGGGAGTTAAAGTAGTTAGTTATGTTTTGGCCCATGGTGCATATCCACATTAAGAACTGAAAAGGCCTTCTTATTGTAATCGTTGATTATTTTTATTGTGCAGGGAGCTGTGTCTGGTTCAGTGCAAGCCTCTGACCGCTTGATGAAGGAGCTTAGAGAGATCTACAGATCTCAGAGTTACAAGACAGGTATGTCTCCTGCACACAAGTTTGCTCTTTGTCTATTAAAACAAAAACAAAAAAGTCACACCAAAACAAACTCAGACAAACAATAATTATCTGTGCTGTCATCTTGATGTGCATCAAGCATAGCTACACTTGTACTAGAAAACATGGTCACGCTGTTTATTTTTTGTGCAGGCATCTATTCTGTCGAGCTTGTTAATGACAGCCTGTATGAATGGCACGTCAAACTAAGGACGTAAGTAACGTGATGGTCAAGTGTTTTCTATTTTTTGCTTTGCTCTTTGTAAGCACTAACTAATTGTATGATCCTAATAACTAACAGAGTGGATCCAGACAGCCCCTTGCACAGCGATTTACAAGTTTTAAAGGAGAAGGAAGGAATGGATTACATTTTACTAAACTTCTCATATAAAGTGAGTAAAAATGACATTGCATTAATAATGCTTAAAGACTTTCACAGCCTCTGTTGTCTGTAAACTTGCTTGTGTTCTCCACAGGATAATTTCCCCTTTGATCCACCATTCGTCCGGGTAGTTTCACCTGTGCTTTCTGGAGGGTGAGTTTATTCACCTGGTACAAGTCTCAGTTTCTGTAAACCCCACGCTCCCTTTTTAGCTTGAGGTCATGTTTGTGAACAAACGTAGATGTAAATACACTTTCTTCTTTTTGCTTCAGTTATGTTCTTGGAGGAGGTGCCCTGTGTATGGAACTTCTTACCAAACAGGTAGGTCATATGTTTATCTAAAGCCTTAAAGTGAAATCAATGTGTGATATATGAGATAAAATAGAATAAATAGGTACTGCTGTTATTAACGTTTTCAAATCTTCCTGAGACTGGGTTTCCTGATTGCAGGGTTGGAGCAGTGCCTATTCCATTGAGTCTGTCATCATGCAGATCAATGCCACTTTAGTTAAAGGAAAAGCCAGAGTGCAGTTTGGAGCCAAT
This sequence comes from Macropodus opercularis, assembly GCA_030770545.1. Classification (NCBI taxonomy): domain Eukaryota; kingdom Metazoa; phylum Chordata; class Actinopteri; order Anabantiformes; family Osphronemidae; genus Macropodus; species Macropodus opercularis. The sequence goes on along the minus strand of CM061091.1, from coordinate 3,931,402 downwards.
AAAGTAAGTCGTCCTATGATCGTGTTGACCTCATAGTGCACCACAATAACGGTGCTTTGACGCAGAGGCTTGTTATGCTGTGTGTCCTGTGTTGCTATACGTTTGATGTGCTGAGATGGCCAAGGGAAAAGCTTATTATTGTCCTGCAGTTTGCAGTTGCTGTAATAATGGCAACCCCACTATTGCAGCTGTTAAAATCTGTCAATGGCACTGAAAATGGCCACTACACGCTCCTCCTCTTTGATGAATGGGCTTCTATAGATAGACATGTAGAGAAGTGCCAGTGCAGTGGAAGACGTTTTTATCCAAACGGTGATGGCCAGGTGTCTGTAAGCACTTTGTAATTATGGGTGGTAACAAGGGGGCAGAATGTAGCTTCATTATCATGCACCATGCACAGTTTTGTTCTTGAAATTGGAGACGACGAGAGAAGCTTTTTCTGCTTCTACAAAAGAGCTGTCATTGCTGTTTTCTGTTCTGTTCTGTCATCAGAAACCTAGTGCAAACTCTAAGGTTGACTTCATTTTCATGTTTTATTGCAGAACCAGTACAATCTTGCCAGAGCACAGCAGTCCTATAAATCCCTGGTTCAGATCCATGAAAAGAACGGTGAGTGTGTTTTGTCTCCAATTTCATACGAAGTGCTGACCTTGTTTACAGAAACCAAATCCCTCCCATGCATCAAAGCTGAGGAAAATTAGTGCTTGGGCTGTTGTGTGCACCAAACACAGACAACATTTACATGGTCATCCAGCGGGTTACACTGAATTTTAGGTCCAATAAAGACTAGGATTTATACGAGGATATACAGTAGATACCAGTACACAGTTTAATGACTGAGATGCACCGTCAATCACTAACAAGTGTCCCTAGTGTTGTGGCACTGACAGTACACTCTGACACCATTTTGTATTCTTTTGTGGCTTAAATAACTCTTTAATCTAGTGTTTAGAAATGACTTACAACAGAGCGTTCCCTAGCCATGCTGCTATAAATGGCCTGATAGAAATGGCTCATTATTAGTGCACGTATACATGTGTCCTGACAAACGGATTTAATGAAATGTACAACCTTCTGGAGAATAAATGTAAAGTTGATTATTCAGTCTCCGTATGTTCAGTTCTAAATGTTTTCAACAGTGTGAAACTTATAATGAAGACCATCTGGTAGCTAACCAGTGTAGGCTGTATGGGAGTATTTTCAACTTTACAGTGAATTTCTAATACAGTGGTATAATTTCAGCTCTTAAATAGCCGAGCAGCAACACTATTTTCATATACATCCATCCATTTTCCCACCTGCCTATCCCCGTACGGGACGTTGGTGCTGGAACCTAGCTCAGGTGTCATTGGGCGAGCGGCAGGGTTACACCCAGGGCTCTTGTGGCAATTAGACAAGCCTGGATTTCTAACAATGAGGCCAAACTCGTCTGCATGTAACTATGGCAGAAATTAGTGTTTGGTCTACTGTGTGCCAGTGGTGTGTGTATAGTCATTCTATGTTCTTTTTCTTTCCTAGGCTGGTACACACCCCCGAAGGAGGATGGGTAAATGGACTATTGCCTTTCCTACACTGGGACCATTGTCTTAGTTTTTTCTGGGGGTTTTTTTTGTTTGTTTGTTTGTTTTGTTTTTGGCGATCATTTTTTTTTTACCTGCAAACCACTTTGTTCATTATATGAAACAAACCAAATTCCTCGTTCAGTGACCACCCAGAAACTAGCACACAAACACCCAGACTTTCACTCACTCACCTTTACATCGCCCATCAGCTTGTGAGGGTGTCCTCGCTTCAGATTTTTCTCTTTCTGTACATCCTGGTGTCTGCTACAGTCATTTTTTTCCCCATTGTGACATTCATTCCATACTCGAGGAAAAGGTTGGACTAAATTGTGTGCAATCTCACCTTTTGGTTTTGGTGTCGAGCATGCCAAGGTTACTTGCTGCGAGTTGAAAGGTGTGGCATGGCTTTATCCTCAAGGCAGTGGCAGTCTGATGCTTCAAGTCGCTGGACTCTCCCTCTCTGGCCACAAACTGGATCTGAGAATGGCATGCGGCATTCCCTGACGTGGTGCGGTGGTGGCTGAGAAGGACATTCATCCACGGACGGCCTCTGTAATATTGTGCTCATGTATTATATATGTAATGCCAAGATCCCTCCTCTGGAATAAGATGTTTCTGAGGCTAGCTTGCTTTCAAACTTCTTATCATTTAAAGCTTGAAGACCTGAGATGGAGAGGAACGAGGAGACCTGGAGCAACATCCTACTGAGCTCTAAATTTGGAGAGCACTGTCATGATCACAACCAGCAGCTGCCGGAGAGGTTTGTTGTGTGGCGAGGCTGGCAACACAACAAACATGACCAGGCGAAGCAGGGCTTGTTTGGAATGGGTCACACTGTAATGTAGTTGATTTTAACTCCTCATGTAAACATGTAAATTTGTATTTCTGCAAAAAGGATTTAATTGTTTATAATGTAACCTTGTCTGGGTCTTTGGCTGAGCAGAGACTATTACTAGATACCCCTGACAGTTACCAGCAGGGGCACTGCAACTTCTCAAGCCCCATTAAGAATAAGAAGTTGTTGCTTCGTTGATACTCTTGCAGAAGGAAACTAAAGTCCACAATGTTCTTACATAAGCTTAACGACTACTGCGTTTTGTTTTTTTTATATTGATTTGTATTCCTTGTGAAACTGGCGACGTTCCCCTTTTGTGATGGCGCCTCTTAATGGCGATGACGCAGCAGAGTTGGGCTTTTCATATCTACTCATTCAAACCAGATGGACCTCAGTAAGGCTATGCAGTGAAGACAGTTTGTGGAGTGTTGTTGTTCTGAAAAAATTAGTCTTAAGAGCTTAACACTGTAGTCACCTGCTTAGTTCCTGTAACTGGTTCACATCCTGACCACTTTGCCAATCCTGCAGTTGTGGAAAAAAGTGACCTTTACCTTAGGACTTTTCCTTGACCTGTATTTTATATTAAAAACATGGCTAGAGTTTCAAATTCACAGCAATAGTGTTGACCATAAACCGTCTGGCTTCACCCCTGGGAAGATCGTCTGGAGTCTCTTCCGTTTCCAGAGTATTTGTTGGTAAATATTTGTATAGATTTGCCACAGGAGGGACCCGGGTCTTCCCATTTCCACCCCTCTGGTTACTATTCATGACCACTCTCGGCACCGCTGTACCCGTCAGCATGCTGGGTCTTTTATGTAATGTGAATAATATGCAGAAAACTGTGTGGAGCGTTGCGGTTAATGCAGTTGCGCGTTTCTTGTGGGTGTTCTATTGTGTGGTTACTTGCATTGTTTTGAGTATATTGTCCTGAAAACCAGCATAGAAAGCTTAGTTATGCTAATTCACATGGTCATTCCTCATTTTTGAGTTTGTTTTCCTCAGTGACACTAATGTCAGTGACAAGACCCACATCTTCAGAACAATTAAAGACGCGTGTGAAACATACAGCTTGTCTGATTTGCAGGCTAGAGCAAGTGCTGTCCTGCTTTTTGTTTCACCTCGAGCAGAATTATGGTTATGGATCATTGGCAATGGTCGTTGCTGTCGTGATGCCACTGGTAATGTGCTGATCACTCCATTCTGGTCACATTGTCAAGCCCACTGCTGCATTCTCTGGAGAAGCAAACTCAGGAATTCATACTGCACACTCAACCTTGCTAAGGGATTGCTTCAGAAAATCATAGTGAAATGCAAGATTGAATGTGTCAATCTTTTTTGGGGCCATTTCAGAAATGACACCCTTGTGTTACCAGTAGACATTTGCAGTGTGTTCATCTGTCAGATTGCACACGCTTTGATTTTTCTGAAGGCTGTCGAGGTTGATGAATAATTACTGAGCAAGTTTTTGGAATGATCAGTGGAGTTGGGTTTGCTCTCGTCCTCCTGCGATTGACGAGCGGTTCAGAACACACTTACCCCGTCTCTTTGATATTGCTGTATTTTGCATGTCAGTATATCAATGAGTATTTTTCCCCAAGCTACTGAAGGCAGAGTGGTTGGAAAGTGTTTATCCATTTTTTCATAATTGTTTACTTGGTGGTTTTCTATATCAGTGCACAGGATGACTTCTAACTGTGCTTTGTGTAGTGAACCGCGTCAGATACTAAGACACATGGATTCACAGGACACCCTGTCTGCTTACATTTAAAGATGCCAGGATGCCCAACAAAAGCGAAGGATCAGATTTGTGTGCCCTGAGAACAACGATAAGCGCGAGTTATTAAACTGACCTTTAGAAGAACGATGTGCTGACATCTGTTGTCCACTGGATAACGGCTCCTCTCACACAAACGAGCTAAAACCTTCTCTGCTACAAGCTGGTCCGAGGTCTGAACTAGCCTGATTCTGGGGCGTTTACCTTGCTTCATTAACTGCGGTGGCTGGGTTATAAAGTTATGCGCTGTTAGCATGCTTCGGTTTGGTTTCAGTTCTCTTTTTTTTTTTCCATTGCAAGGGTGATTTTGACCATGTAAAGTAATTTGTAAACTTGCATCAAGTTTATAAATAAAGAATTTTATGAAAAAAGAAATCTAATTTCACATTTATTACGAAAAACCCATGACAATGACACCGGGGGGTCTACCACAGCCCCAGCAGTCACTGATTGACCCACTGTCCTGCTTACGTGCGTTCTGGCTTCCCAGGTTTGGTGCTGATGTCTTTCTTCCAGTAGGTGGTGTAGTTTGATGAGGGGTCAGCCCTGTGTTCATCCCTGTTTGAAGGGACTATTGTATCTAGTAGGTGATGGGTGTGAATATTAATTTACAGTAGTGTTGTTCAGCCAGTGCTTTGGTGTTTTGTTTTGTTTTTTAATCTAAAATCTTTCAAGGTGTCTTTAGATCTTCAGGACAACAAACTAAGTACAACATTTCAAAAGTAATTTTTTTGTACTTACCTCTGTGATTTAATGTCAGCATTTATTGCATTAATATTAAATGTGTTTAGTTGTATTAAAGTTGTTCAATATGTTTATATGCAATCTGCAAACATCCTATTTTTAATCGTCTGAAGCACAGTTTCCATGCATGACTAAAGGATTCACTCAGCTACTCCTGAATTTAGCTGTCGTTGTGCTAGACTAGTAGCGATTTCAGCCTGTGGCAGCAGACGTGGTTCAGCATGGGAAGCACTAGTTATTGCTGGCTGAGGTGAGTTATTACTGGCAGAGGGGGAATATGTGACGTTAATGTATTACACTGTTTTTAGCAAAAACAACAAATTCTGTTTATTCTATTAGCAACATTCAAAACATCTCAAGGTTGAGGCGCTGATTCAGGCTTTTTCTTTCTGAGGTTCATGATTCTTTTACCACAGCCTGCCCAGTGTTGAATGGATTTAAATTATTATTATTATAGTGATAAGTGCGTAGGTCTTATGCAGCCATTCGACCAAGTTCAAATAAAAAGCAGCAGCAGCTTCGTGGGTAGAAGCAGTAGCGAGGAACGTTGTGTTGATTTTATTCTCTGTTATCAGTGCTTCAGGGTTACTGATGTTTACTTTGACTTTCATCACTTGATCAATTTCAACAGGCCTCGGCTGTGTCCAACACGCACTTAAAGTACAGCTGTTGTGACATAAAGGGCTGATGACTATTGCAACATCTGATCTCGAAACATATGGACTTTGCTTACGCGTTAAGAAAAGCTGGTGACAAACAGTTGCTGTTGTTATTGGCATTAATATTTACTGTATATGTCTTGAACATGTTGTTATGATGGTACATATTTGTGCCAACGTCGTCATATAACCTGGACCCACTAAGTGATGCTGAATCTTTTTTAAAACATTTACGAGTGAACATGATCTAATGCAAGAGTGCAGGTAGCGATGACGTCAGTGCTTGTGTATTACGAATAATTTAAATATTTGTGTGTTCTCACAGGTCAGTCAGACGTTTCATACTGTGTTTTCCCACTTTTCATGAGTGTGAGGAAAGTCCAGATGACAGGATGATGATGTTATACTGGAAACACATCAGTTGTACAAGACAACCAGATAAAAAGGAAGCCGCTAACCAGGCAGCGCACACTCAAGCTACCGGCACCCAACAGAAGGACAAGTTACCAAGTAAGAGTTGTGATCTGATTTCAAAGGTTTACTGGGACAATGCTTGAGCTGATCTTCTCGCACTTGTTTTTTTCATCCTTGCAGAAACTGGCGTGTGGAGACAAAGGGAAAACATGAAGACCGTGATTCTCGCTCTCTCGGTGTTGTTGGTGGCTGTTGACCAGAGTGAGTTGTGATCGAATACAAAGATATTTATTTGTGAGTGTTGATTAGTACGCTGCGTAACAAACAAGGTGTGTGCGGTTTCCAGGCGAAGCTTTGAAGTGTTACTGTGGAGGCCAGAAGTTGTGTTCAGACCGAATTGAGACTTGTACCGGTGCAACTAACGTCTGTGGCAGCATCCTCATTACTGCTGGATCTAGTGAGTGTGGTGTGGTTCACATAAAACAGATGATCCCCATTCACTGAAAGCCTGATGGTCTGTTCTGTCTGCTTTCACAGGGCCCACCTACTCACAGGGTTGCATGACAGCATGGGACTGCTCCCGTTTAAATTATCCTGGCATTTCATCCTGCCGCAGCTGTGGGTTTGATCTGTGCAACAGATAAAAGAATCGACATGCAGCATCTTGGATTGAATGAATCTTCTGCTGTCACACGGTGCAAACGGCTTTAATAAAGATGACACAGATGCAGCTCTGGGCCTTGTTCACTTACTCGCTTACTTATTTTTTGCTAATTGCTCTTTAATCCTTACCAACAAATAAAACATTTTCAAGACAGTTTACATCTTGGTCTCTTAGATGGAGCTTACAAGAGCTGTACAAAAACATTTTGACAGAATTTAATAAATAATAAATTAGATCTCACCACAGTTTTGGAAGCATTTGTTTCTGTATTGACCTGTGGGTCCGTTTTTACTTTTTTCTGTGTGCATGTGCTACAAGTCACCACTAGATGGTGCAGGAGCACTCGCCAAACGTTCACTGGTGACATTCATGTTGCACTGGTGTCTGCTGGGAACATCAGTCAGCAGCTACAGCTGTAGCCGTGACGCTTATTCCTTCCGGGATGAATGAATGAATACGATCATGTATTTCAGCGTGAGAACTGTTATTAGGATGCAGCCTGACGTGGACGGCTGAGCGTGTGTGAGTCACATTTTGTTGTGGAACTTTCAAGCTCAGCTCTCATAGACGTCAGGTTTGTGATTAATAGTAGAATTAATCCTTCTCAGTTAAGCACGTGAGTTTAGTTTAGTTTAGTTTAGTTTAGTTTAGTTTAGTTTAGTTTAGTTTAGTTTAGTTTAGTTTAGTTTAGTTTAGTTTAGTTTAGTTTAGTTTAGTTATTATTGCATCAAACCTCATTATCCAGCGGCTGCCAGGGTGTCCAGTCTGTCCTCACGCCGCTGTGAGGAGGCCGACAAGGCTCTGGGCCTGCAGGAAAGAGGTTTGCATCTAAATGATTAACTTGCTGCTGCCCACACTGAGACGGCAAGAAATAGCTGACTTCTCCTCCAGCCGTGGCCAGAACGCAGAACCGTGGGCTGAATCAGAATCAGCAGGAGCTGATTGTGAGCCTGTGGTCTCAGACTACTCTGCCTACTGTCAGCAATGTAGTGGGACAGATGTGAGATTATTAATTAATGATGTAAGTGTATATACACTCACACACACTCAACGTATTGTCTGACCTATTAGAGCAGAGCTTTTCCCAGGCTTTATGTTATTGGCTTAAAATAGCCACACGCTGCATCTGCTTAGACTAAACTGCTGTAACCCGACTGGCTTGTTTTCTAATTTCATTACTTATCGAGCTTCAGAATCGTCTTCCAGATTCATTTGAGAACGTGTGGAGACATCTCCTCTGGTCAGTGTCCCACATGTCCTTTAAACAAAGCAGCAGCACAGTAACAACACCAGATGCTTCTGGAGACAGCAGGTGCGTCCTGACATTAGCAGACAGCGACACTTTTATAGTCGTCTGAGTCTTGTTGGAGTAAATTGAGAGCACGGGCACAGAAAGACATAGATGATTCAGTGGTAAGAAAACCATTCCCACGGTGACTTGTTTTTATTTCTTCCAATTTTTTATGTATTTTGGTTTGTGACATAATAAGGTTCTGTCTGTACGTTATGAAAAACAGACAATGTTTAGAATTTCTGACAAAAAGCTGTTGCGTCGGTGCGTTACAGGCGTCTACTTCAGTCTTATTTAATTTCAAGCAACCCAAACATTTGAGGTTTCTCGCCGCATCGTGGAGAGACTGACCTTCACAGGCCGTCTTTCACGTCTCCATTAAAAGATCCACTTCAAATGTATTCACTGTTTGCCTCTCAGGCTGCAGCAATGTCACAATCAAGAGGCAGAATGCATACATTAAACTAAAAGGCCGGCCTCAAAATCCAATTCTCCCCGGCTTGGAGTGTATGTAAATATTGATGATCCATGGATCTGCATTCTGCTCCGTATTCTGCAGCCTTCACGGCTTCTAGTTATTCAGATCAGACACATTTTGCAGTTTTCAGAGATTTGATGCATGGCTACATGAGAATACAACAATTATTTCTTTCAAAACTGCTCAGACTATAGTTTAAGCGGAAAAGCTGTAATTGACGGAATCAGCTGCTAACACCTCTGCCTCTTTTCATGGTTTGCTTCCAGAATAATACCTTTTTGTTGATTGTGTAGCTGGTTTCACCTGGAACGTCATCCACTTGTCATCCCTCTGCTGAAAGATAACTGCTTCAGCTCAGTGTGACGATATGCTTCCTTGCGCAGACTTATACTTCAGACCAAGCTAAATGGATTTCCATTAGAGGGGCTATGACTCATTCCAGATGCTTACTCAATACTGTGTGGGCACTGTAGCAGAAAGTTTCCTCCAGACAGAACAAAAAGGACAACAAGCACCAGCGAGCACCTTGTGCACCACTTCTCAAGGCAGTGCAGTTTGTCGGCGCTGTGGCTTTCTTGCAGTGGAGAGTAAATCGCTGGGGCTGTTTGACGACGAAGCCACACACAGGAAAAAGTAAAAGGCACCGCGAACCAGAGTTACCTCGACAAAGAGCAGCTACACAGTCGTAATGGGAATTAGTTGGGTTCGAATGCATCTTTAAAGCCTCTGCTGGCCTGCTTGAAACTGCTCATTGGATTAACATCTGTTTGTCTGCGGGGGAGTTATGTTCCTCTGCTGCTCTGTGTACGTCTCTTCAGCACCATGTCTGGACTCAGGCTAGACCTGCGTGGGGCGATCAATAGGAAAAGCAATGATCTCAGTGAAATGGACCATCCGTCTTACTGTGATTCCCTTATGCAGCCCACCAACTGCAAAGAGATGGAACTGAATTATTGTCCGAGCATCGATTTAAAACTGTCTACAGAAGCAGCACTTTGTTCTCCTGAAAATAAGCATTTTGCCTGAGATAAGATTAAAAACACTCTACACTACATATTTAGTTTGAAATATGAAAAATAGTGATTATTTACTGACGTGTCCCAAACCATGGTCATGTTACACCAAACACTGCAATTACAAAGCATCTTAATTCAGGTCTGAATTCCAGAGATAGCGAGATTTTCAAATTACAGCGTAGTTTGTGCTGATTTTTAGAAATAAGTCTTCAGTGGATCTGTGGATTGTTCCAGCTGTAGCTTTAATCTACATGTGTTGTGTTTAGTGTGTGTGTAATGAGATGAGATGAAATTAGATAAGAATTTGTCAGTGCTGCTGCAGTGATACTTTTCACAGCAGACATTTTGACGCGTTAAAGCAACTGATTAGCAACATTAATCGTATCTTTATGCCGTTTCATACACCTTCACACAGTTTCTGTATTAATGATGCTTGATGGCGTGTGACGTGCTATAAATAACCTGACTACGGTGTAGGTATGTTCTACTTGCCCGACTCTGAAGCTAAACAGTTGTGACTTTGACGTGTCCCTCGTGTTTAGGCCTTTTGCAAAGACTCAAGTCACAGCAATAACAGATGTTTAGAAACCTCTAGGTATAGCCTGCGTTTCTACCTCGGCTCCCTCTCAGTATTTCTTCTTTCTTCTCCACCATTGTCCATCCACGTCTAGGCCAGTATATCGGCCTGTGACTGATGACCCCCCCCCCTTCAAAGCACACAACAGATCTTCTGGATGATGATTTCCCTTGATGGCTCCATCAGGTGCTGGAGGAAACATGGAGCAGAATGCACGCGTGAAGCAAGGGTTGGGAAGGGGGACGTTAAAAGGATGGCCAGGGGGGTGGAAGGGGTGGAGAATGGGCAGGTTTGAAGGAGGAATGAAGGGGATGATGGACCTCCTGGGAGCAGGTTAAAATGCTCCCCTCATCCTAATCCCCTACTCTATTTTGAGAAGCAGCAGGGGAGACGTCGGACACACGAGGAAGCCAGTGACGGATAATCGGACATGAGGGCACTCACAGCCCTGATGAATGGGATCCACGTTGGCTAAATGGCCGCACCACCACGGAGGAAACAGAAAAGACAAAGGGCTCTGCACTGCCGGGGCTAATTGGATTAATGTGGTCGGCTTTTTGTTTCACAAAGTAATATTTGAAAAGCCATCGCAACAAAATATTGTTCATCTTCAGATGTGCAGCTGCTAAGTATGACAAAAAGCACATTAACAGTTCAGTTGTCCTATTGGACTAAAGGATTCAACTGTTTTTACAATTACAACAGTGTTTTACTATTAAATAAATGCTCCTAATACATTCAAATGAATCTCACCAAGGAATTTAAATAACTACTATTAGTTTTACGTTGCTCTATGTAAACTTGTGTGTGGATGCCTGCATGGGGTCGGTGCTCAAGCCGCCTGCACCCGCCCTGGAAGAACCTGCAGGACAATCAGAAGGGAAGCGCCTCCTGCATCGTTTCTAAAAGGCCTGGAGTAGCTGGGATGTACAGTGAGTACAAAATGCATTGTTCTTCAACCTAAATGGTATAATCCTACAGTATGTTTGAACATATCCATAGAAAGTATATTTCATTGCAGTTATTTTAAAATGTGTTCCAAAAGGACTTTTTAATACTTTTAATGCATGTGTAGCTGCGGCTTTGTAGCAACAGGTGATACTAGAATTACCCAAATGTTCTGGATGCTCGTTCATTCTTTCATACAGTTCTTAGGTTAGTGAAAACTTAAAAAAACTCAAGACAACAAACGATTTTCTCCAAAGCACAGAGCTGAAACTCCTGTTGAGGATGGATCATTGTCTGGCTGTGTGAGAGCCTCTGTGAGCGAGATAAGGCTCTAGAGGCTCAGCGGTGATAAGGATCTTATCAGGCTGGCGTCTGCCTCCTGAACCCTCAGCTGATACCTGTTGTATTACAGAACGTACGACAGCTGATAAAGGCCTCTTGTTTTCTGCTTTTGCGCAGCACACAGCACAGCGAGGCGATTCATTTGCGAGTCGTGGCGCGTGTTTATGAGGCGTCCGCTTGCGCTGCACCGGCTTTTTCTTTGTTTTCCACTTGTTTTTTCAGAGGCTGATAATGTAAAAGCATGAAAACGAGACGCAGACGTGCGCCGTGCTGGGTTTTCAGTCATCTCTTACATGGAGGGTCTCCAGGCTGTTACCTGAGTGTGACATACAGTGTGTTGGCATTACGCTGCTACTCCAACACACCAGTAGAGCCATGTCGTTTTCACGTACTCCCCCAAACGGACGTCTTGTGGAGCCTTCGGGCCAGATAGCAGATGAGGCTGGGCTGATTTCACACAGCCAAGTCTCATCAATCTCGCGGTTCATTCGGTTCACAAAGGGGGTCCTCTTTCACCGGCGAGAGCAGTCGATAGACCACTGCTACCAGGATGAGAGCAATTCCATTAAGAGGGTCCTCCACCTTGGGCCTCAAAAAGAGGGCTTATCAGAGGCCAGCAGCCAGGGGAGAGCTGCAGCCATCCATCGTCTGCCGTGAGAGGAGGGAATGAACCCTGTCTACTTCTCCCATTCTCCCGCATGTCATCTCCAAGAGAAATGTCACCGCTGTCCTCCAGCCGCTTTGCACATCAGGCCAAAACATGGAGGCTTAATGTCGCCACCACAGTCACAAAGTGAATAAACCTAAAATAAACGTATTTGTATTTCAATGTATCTCAAACATAACGCGACCATCCTTCTGCTCAGAAGCCAAATTAGTAGCAAATATTTGTTTTGTGATATTTACATAAATGTCAGATGATGCTGTGACAGAGAACACTTCCATGAGGAATGAGTTGCTGCTGATAAACTGTGAGGGTGGAGTTGGTAGTAGTTTGCTGATGGAACAGGCGTCGTTTACGTGAAGGGCTTCATCCTCAGAGGGTCACGGCCATGCTGGAGCAGGGTTCACCAGTCCATCACCGGCCTTCCCTCCCCAGGTGGGACGAACATGTATCAAAACACGAGAGATGGTCATAGAGTCCTTGCGTCTGTGCTTTGACAGCCTGACGTCTCTCTTTCGCTCTGATGTGCATGACTGGCAGGCTGAGCAGACCTTCGGTGAGCAGCAGTTACGCACGAGGAAAAGCACATAGAATCAATTTTCAGGTCCTTGACATGACACGTTCTAAATCACTGGGCTGTGCCACTAACAAATTACTCACGTACTGTCAAATGGAAACAGCTGAAGGTTTTTCTGTTACAGTGGTAGGAAGCTGTTGGGATTAATGGGACACATCAATGCTTGAATAAACCTCCATTGTTTGTTGAGCGGCACCTTTGGCAGAATCCGGGTCCAGTTTGTGATATGTAGCCTAAACACCAAGAACATGCAGACACAGCATTTTCTCCATGGCTAACATCCTGAAGAACATCCCCAGTTTCGTTGTGATTGTTGGGATCAAACTTCACTGGGCTCTGCAGGCAGTGCTCCCGAGTTCATACATAATAATAATAATAATAATAATAATAATAATAAGAAGAAGAAGAAGAAGAAGGAGAAGAAGGAGAAGAAGAAGAAGAAGAAGAAGAAGAAGAATCATGCGGTTTAATTTCATGCAGCCTCCAAACGTCCACCAAGCAGCGCAGCCATTAGTCACCTCTTAGTTTTTTATGTGTAAAGGTAACGGTCAGAATAAATGAGCCATATGTTAGTAAGTGTTATTACATGAAGTTCCTGTAACAGCTGACGCCTCTGACAGACAGGACAGAAATAGGTTTTTAGTTTAGGCAGCGTTTCTCTCTCGGCCCTGCTCTGATTGATGCCTGCGACACCCACCCTGCCAAAGGTAATAAAGGCAGGATGTTTGACTAATACGGATGCTGTGTAATATGGCCTGCATTCACTGACCTGTTCTCAGAGGCTTGTATAATTAGGTGAGTGCTGGCAGAGAAGCGCTTCATCTCCAGGGCTGGGATGAGTGGGAACCAGCACAGCCACTTTGCACGTGAAGCTTGGAACCCAGTTAAACTACCCGTACATGTCTTAAACACAGCTCTACCATCGCTGGATCCGTCATCCTAACAGATAAAGATGAACCTGAGAACCCATCAAAACTTTGTGGCTCTTATTGTTCGCGTCTCGTTAACAGGTCTGCAGTGTTTTTCCAGAGTTTTCCTCGCTAAACTTCGTTGAGTGCAAGACGAGCCCCGGTCTCGTGTGAACGGTGTCCTCCTTCTGTCGCCGTGGCCTGTTCTATTAGTCACACAGAGAGACGGAATCGGGAGAGCCACTCTAATTATCCACCACTCCCCGCAAGTTATGTTAATGGTCGCTTCCGGCTTAAGTAGGCTATCTATATGCAAAGTCTCCTCTGATGAATTTCTTCATTACTTATTGTTAATGTATTACTGTAGTGCCGTGATTAGGAGAGAAGGCTGTTGGTTCCACACCACACGGCCTTGTCTGAGCGCGACACACAGCCAGCGTTTCCAAGATCTGTCTTTATCATCTCTATCATCAGCTGAAGTATGTTCGGCGACCAACACAGCTGCATCTGCAATCTGAGAGCAGGGCGTCATATGTTTGAGACTCTCAGAAACCTCAGGCCTTTGACTCCATCACACAAATCCATACCTTCAGAACAGAGAGGACATCGGTCCTGCAGTGTTCGCCAGCATCCATCATGCCTTTCACCTTGAGGCAGTGCTCCGAGGTCGGCCCGTTTCCCGTGAAACAGAAGCAGGATTGTGGTCAGTCGAGCGCCACTAAGCCTCTGCTTTAAGAGCTGAGCTGAATCAAAGGAGAACTTGATCTGTAGCCACCAGCAGCAGCTCAAGCCCTCATTCAGTGGACATGTGGCTCGTGCATGTGTGTTTCAGACCGTTTCACACGTTAAGCCTCGCAATTTAAGAAAAAAGTCATCTTTAATACAACTGCCTGCTGTGTATTTGAAATATTCTATTATGACTTTTTAAATAGGATTCGTGTGCTTCAAGGTCAGTGAATACAGTCGCTACATCCTAGCGTTCACCTGAAATCATGACGACAGCTGATAGTGCAGCTACGGTAAAAGGTTTTTCCAGCACAGTGACGATATGCAGGAAGGTGCCGATTGGCGACACACTTATCTCGTTCCAGGTTCGATTACAGTCGTAATGTTTCTTCTCTCCATTAAGTATATTTGATTTCCCGCTGAGGGGGTAGCTGGCAGGGCAGAGATATGACAGCAGCACCAGGGCCAAGAGGGCAGCTCTTGCAAGCATCATTTCTACTGATGTGCCTGGAAGCGGACGGAAAGTGGCAATGCTTATACAATTAGAGCGGAGACTTTGTCAGACCTCATTTTTGAAAGAGGTTTGAGCCGCAGCCCTCAGAGAGTATTATTAATTCACTGGCCTGCCCCGCGCTGTGGAGATAGAAGGATTATACAGCGGTGGATGAGAAAATGACAAGCTAAGAGGAGCCTGGAAGCGACTTCACCGTGATTATAAGAATGGATTTTACCATCAGTCACGAGGGAATTACCTTGAGTGGAGGTCATACCGGTAAACATTTACGCGCTAAAGCGAATTGTTCGACATCAGGTGCATCGGCATGTGTTGCTCAGTGCTGGTCATGGCAAATGCATTCGATCCTAAAACAGTATCCTCAGATCTCGATCCTCGTCTCAGATGTGTCACATTCTACTGAGCTCTCCGTCCACACATCCTGAGAACCTGACTCGGTCTGTGGATGTGTGATTTAGATTATTGTATCAGATTGTGGAACAGAATTCTGTCGTGTTTCTCTTGGTTTCTGGCCACGCCCACCATGACATCACTCCTCCTGGTGTCACCTCAGCTGCTCATTACTCGTCGTGGATAATCACAGACACCTGGACTCAAAAGGCCTCATCTCCTCGTCCGCTGTCAGTCCGTTGCTTGCTTTGCTCCTGTTTTGAGTTATTTTCCACTGGAAATATCCATTTTGTTAGTTCTTGCCTTACGCAGTGATTCTTTGTTCTTCTTTTACTTAGCCACTATACTTATACTTATATATTATTTGGGATTGTCTGCTCATTATTATTTGGTAAACTGATGCTATAATTACTGCTGGGTTCTTTTTGGATTGACTCTCGTTAGGACCTTGTTCTTGTTGCTTTCATATCATGTCCTGCTCTTTCTGACTGTTGTTCTGTGTGTGTATCCACAGGTCACCTTTAAGTATCTTCACTTTCCTGCTGGGTTGCCTCCAAGTAAGAGTCCACTGAGTCACATCAAAATGAGGAAGAGGTATTCAGATTAATTTTTTACCCCACATTCAAAAAACTCTCGCCTATGAATCACAGATGTCAAGACCCATGTGTTTTGAGTCTCAAAGCACTGTAGGAAATATGCTGTCATTCATCTCTGGAAGTAGGAAGCTCATGACATGTTTACAATTGATCCTTACATACTGTACCTCAAGCAACAATTTTATTTCTGAGTTGATGAACGCTGCATAGAATGAAAACTAGGGGAAAATAGATTTTTTGTCAGAAGGTATTAAGCGGAGCCAGACCCTCCAATTAGCTATATTTCACATGTCAGTTTAGATCAGCCAGGCTGTAGCGCTGTGCACTGACTTAAATGGAGAAAATAACGTGAATAGAAAAACAGAAGGGTGGATGAAAGGTATGAGATAAAGGGCAGGTAGAAAAACAGGAGCAGAAACTGAACGAGACTGGAAAAATGATGGGACGAGAAATAAATGAAATGTAAACGATCCCAATCTTTTTCAAGTATTTTGCCGTCTTTTGCTTTGTCATTAAGGAGCTGAGGCTGGAAGCTGGGGACTGTAGAGTCCCATTAAAAACTCAGTGGCTGTGTCTCTTACGTTAGCCTCACGTTACTCGAGGGAGCACAAAAATGTTAATGCAATCATGAAGTAATGAAGCAAAGCCCACTCAGTGTGATGCACCACTTTGCTTGGAGGCTGCACGAAGGTTCGGTGCCATTCGAGTCCCCACTTAAAGGTAGTCAGGAATCAGAAAAACGTCTCATCACCTTCAACTTCATAGTCTAATTTACTTTAACAGTTACCTACTATGTCTGGTAATTGCTCTTCATTCCATCTACACTGTGACTGTATTAGAATGGGAAAACTAGGAATATCATTTAGTTCCTGTTTGGGTTTTCTGTAGAAACATGAAAACACAGGAGCTGAATGGGTCGACGTGAGCTGGAGGCTGTTCTGTCAGCGCTGAGGAGACAGATGGTGTAACAGATAACTGTCTGTCGTTAATAACCGTGTAGAGCGGGAGGGAGATGAGCATCATTTCCAGGCTGAGAAACACAACCAGAATCAAACCACGAGCCAATACTTTGGATATTAGCCGTGCACCCATTTGATATGAATCACAAATTAAATGGAGAGGCCACTGGCGCTGGACAGGTGTGCGTGGGCTTGAGCTTGAGCTCCGTGCGGGCTTGAGGAAAGGAAGGTGGATTTATTGCTCAAGCGATGGCCTATAGCCAGGCCAGCACATTTCAACTGGTGTGCTTTGGTTTGCTGCAGCACATTTGTTGTTGACGGGCTGCTGCTGTGAACTACATCAATATGCAACAGGTTGTCGTTAGAGATACAAATTCGAATTAACTGGACAGAGGTACAGTAAACTTTTTTTACTGATTGTTTTGTTGTTCAGTGGTTGAAGTCATGACTCCACTTATACTCGATTTCTATTCCTTTTGGGGTACATCGGGTAGAAAGAATCCTGTTTCCATGGTGATCTACCTGAATCGTGTCCTACTGTAGTTCCCCATATGGGTTGTGTACTGTACAAACTGACTGGGGTGCAGTTAAGGCAGCCCAGACTAATTGGCCGTCAGTCCCGTACGACCCCTGTGTGTAACCGTGTGCTTCCATAAGGTCCTTGCAGTGAGGACGGAGGTAGTGATTGGGCCAAGCGAGGCTGCAAAGCGCCCCCATGAGCAGTCACCCTCAGAACCCAAACGGGCCTATTCCTGTGTTTGAAGCCACTGCGGCCCATGAGCAGCATGGGAGCACAGACACGGGGCCATTAGAGCCTTTACTGTCAGCCCATAGCAGGTCTCACGATGTGCTCACGTCCTGTAAATGTTCTACTTCAGCAAGTTACCCAAAGCAAAGGACTTTACAGGATCCTACAGACACAGATTTGATATAACATACGTGTTTGTCCTCGTCTTTATGGATGTGATTAGACTCAGGCGTTCTCATCAATCTGTATGAAACATGAGAGAAGTAATTACACAGTTCTTAAAGGGGGAAAGGCGACGGCGTCCCCACAGTTCCTTATCGTGACGACCGATTCATGGCTTTTAATGGGCTTTTAAGCCAGATTAAAAACCTGATGCCCCCACTGTTAAAGCAGCAGTTTCAGAAAATCACATTTGTGAGATTCCCAATAAAGCCAAAGCAGCTCAGAGGAATACAGATGACTGATGAATCTACTTCAAATTGGCAGATGCTATTGAAGCCCAAAATGTTATTAGAAATAATATTGGTTTTTGCTTTGAAATGCAACACAGCATCTTTCCGTATTTCTTTAATTTCTCATTTTTCACGTTCATAATCTCAAACACTGTCATGGCGAGTTCATCTGAGACTTATTTCTGCACGGCTAGGTGAATAATTCATTCTCTCATCCCTTTGTTAAAAAGGATTTTTCAATAGATATTATGTTAATTCGTCAACGTCGACTTTTCTTTTTCCAGATTTCAGACCATGAGTTACTATTTCAAGCAAAAGATGTGATTTTTCATTTATTCCACTACATGAGGGGCCATGCTGAAAATGGATTTTTAAGGTCATCTTAGTGTTACTGAACTGCTGTTAATCTTGGCTTCTGTCAATAAATATTCATCTTCTCAGTAGGAGAGGGTTATCATGGACTCACAGGAACTGCTGAACTTTTTCCTTCACCCAACAACGCAGAATCAAAGTCTGCATGGGGCCGTGTTGTTCAGGCAGGGAGGAAGGTGTCGCTCCCTGCCTGAACTCTGGCTCAGCTCATATCTTTCCAGCTCTGCAGTGGTCAAGCTGCTAAAATTGATTCCCCCG
This sequence comes from Macropodus opercularis, assembly GCA_030770545.1. Taxonomy (NCBI): domain Eukaryota; kingdom Metazoa; phylum Chordata; class Actinopteri; order Anabantiformes; family Osphronemidae; genus Macropodus; species Macropodus opercularis. The sequence goes on along the minus strand of CM061091.1, from coordinate 3,912,934 downwards.
CTTGCAGCACATGAGCAACAGTCACTGTGGGACTTAGTTTGCTGTAAGGAACATCAACCCACTCCACCCCCGAGTCCAAATTGATTATAAAACGAGTTTCTGCTGACACTGACACATCTGTGAGTTTGAATATATATATGTGTGTGTGTGTGTGTGTGTGTGTGTGTGTGTGTGTGTGTAGAAGCAACTGCACGTACATAACTGAGCTCGGCGAAGATCCTCAGTTATCCAGGTTTTCTGGCACGGCCGTGACTCAACTTCCAGACAAGGAATCATTTTGACATTAACAGTGAGATGGTGAGAATTACTGTGTTGTTGCAGTTGAATCCCAAAGTCCCACAGAAATCACAGTCGGAGCAGCAAACCAACAGACGCGTGAGTATTTTCTTCAGTGTTTTTGTTTAGTCTGCTTGATTATTGCTATTTTTATTTTTGCTCTTTTCACGTCAATACTGTAAATAACTGTAAGGGTTAGAAAAACTATGTGGATGCAGGTGGAAGTTGCAAACAACGACGAGGTCATCACACGAGCCCTGACGGTGAGTGTGTGCGTCCAGGATGGTCAGTGTTTCCACTGCTTCTCCGTCTAGGCTGGACACCTGCAGAAACGACACCACGCCAGGGATGCACATTCCTGTAAACAGGCTTTTAATGATGACATGGGAAGCGTTGAGCCGAGCTGTGCTTCCTTTTTACCAGCCTTCCCTGTGTCCACCGCCACCTGCCAGCTCCATCACCTTGCCGGAGGGTGAACTGTGGTCTGCGACGCCGCTGATAAAGACTTTGTTTGACTTTGTTCTGGCTTCAATTGGGCCATGATTTCATTGTGCGTTAAACAAAGGGAAGAAAACGATCCACACAGTTTGGGTTTGGTGGATAATGGCTTCGACTAAAAAGGAGAAAGGAATCTGTCTTGTTGTTTTTTTACTCAATCTCTAAATAGTGTTTTCTTGAAAGCGTGTCTACTATAATGAGCTCCGCTGTGTTTGTTTTGGGCGTTCGTGTTTGAATATAATAGGAGAGTGAGTAAAAGCATTTCACATGAACGAACCGCCCCTAATGCTGGGTGAGGACACACAAAGTGGGTCTGTAGAGAGCAGAACAGAGAGACCGGTGGAGGAAAGTGGAGCGTTTGTTGATAAGGTCACACCATTAAAAAAATGTCTCCTTGCATTTACACCTTGTTCTTGCAATGTGCTCACAAATGCCACAGTTATGAATATTATTTAGCAGTTCGGTATTCTGACAGGGATGCATCTATCCACACAGCAACCCAGTGAGAGCTTCTTGGGGATTATAAAACCACCTGAAACACCCTCGGCTGATTAGATTCTTTACAGTCTTGGGAATCAAATGAAAAGCATGAATTTTCATGAAATCCAGAAATCCAATAATATCAGCCGAGGATGAAGCAGGCCTGTTTCCACTATTACTTCAATGGCACCAAGAAACGCGTACATGGGCTAAACAACACAGCCCATAACAAACGTGTGGTAAGTACTGTAGATGCAGGGTTGGGTTGTTGGATGTGCATCATTCAGTGATCAGCGAGTGAAGAATCGCAGCCCAATGCAGACGAGCGTGGGAGGACTGGGCCACTTCCAATTGCCGCACATTCTTGCAATCTGTCCCCCAGACAATGTTTAACGTACTGGATCACAACTCGGCTGCCCAAAACCTGGCTGAGGAGACGAAACAGGTGTGATGGAAAATAGCTTTTACTAGATCAGAAGAGCAGCAATAAGAAAGCAGCCGACGGCACAACTCCAAGCTCCCTGTGTCAGCTGCCGGCAAAGGTGCGAGCAAGGTCACTAACTACTCCAGGAAGCTGAGGCCTTGTTGGTCGAGGCACATGCAGAAATCAGCGGAATGGACACCAGTAGCTGACCCAGTAGCTCTGCTAATCCTAGACTGCGACCTGTGAGGAGGCTGTACCTGAAGAAAGGGGGCCTGCTGCTGCTCTGTCTAGTCCACTTACTTCTCATTTTATGTCTGGGTAATTACACCTGAAATTGGGGGAGCCAGCAGCACCTCCAGGCAGAATGACTGTCCAATTTCTCTACAGGCCCTTTCTGTGGACACACGCGTGCACAAGCCTCAGTTTGCTCTGTTCGAGTAATGTGCACGTACAAACACACACAAGACGTTTGATAGACCTTCTTTCCTTGCTTTTCGTGTCCTCTCCTCCTTCCTACCGCCTCCTCCTCCGGCTCCCTTTGTCCTATTTCCTCTCACCGACTCTGTATCTATTAGGTGTGACACTCCATTCTGCTTTTAATCACCTCTCTCTGCTTTGTCCTTCTGGAGCCAAATAACTTCATAGATGATGGTCATAAAAGCCATACATTACCCGTCACGAAGTGCACGCAGGCGCAGATACAAATTAATGATGCTGGACTTCAGATGTCACCTGATGAATTTTAACCATGTCTCTGCCTCACAAAATCCAGATTAGCTGATTGAATTGCTTAGATTAGTGAGTAATTAGACAAGGTGAACGGTGAAAAGCTGTGATTTATTTCTGCTATTGAATTTTGCAATAGTTCTACCAGACATGCGTCAAATGTGTATCAATAGTTACTACAGTAGGTCACTTATCTGCAACATGACAAGTACCTGATGTTTTGGAATTGAGTCCTATGTCTCCTCCTGCCTTTGTCCTTGCCACTGATGAACAAAGACAAATATGAATGTTTTTTGCGTTTTTATTTTTTTTACAGCAGCAACATCACTGGTGGTGAGACAGCAAATCAAAACCTATGCATTCAAAGTCAATCTCAGTGTGGCTCCAGCGCCTGCGTCTGCCTCAGATGGCCGTGTCAACGCTGCCATGTTGTGTCGGCTGAAATCACGCCTATCTCACTTTGGAGAATGTCTTTGCCTGTCCTTGGAGAGGAGCAGTCAAGGATGGAGGGAGGCAGGGAGAAGCGAGGAGAAGGGGATACAGCGGAGGAGGAGGAGGGGTGGGGGTGCTGGGCTTCAGGGACTGCAGGCATTTGTATTCCTCTCTCATCAGTGGTAGGGGGAGAAAGGTGGAGACGCATGGAAGCAAAGCACAGCAGGAGATTTGGCAGAACTGTGACAAAGGTTCAGGAATCAAAGAGGCAGCGTTACAGATCTTAGCATCACTTCTCGCTGCTTGGCCTTAGTGGACGCTGAGATACTGAACCAAACAACGGACGTTACTCTTCTAGAAGCAGGATCAGAAAAAACACAGCGGAGAGTTTGAGCTGTGTCAGGTAACACAAGATGTATTTTTAGATGCTGGTGAGTCAAATTTGTAAAAGTCTTGGATTTTGTTGTTCTCGTTACGGCAACCGCACAATCTTTCACCATCTTGACCTGTTTTCATCTGCGCCATTATTATTTTCTTTTACAGCCTAAGTTTTGTCTCCTTCAGCAAAGTTTGCATGCACATGTGCCTTTCTTGTTTCCTTTGGATTATTTCCAGGAAATGTAATCAGGGTAAACGATCCTCAGGTGGACAGAACAGATCTGGGCTCTAAATGTGAGCGGCCGGGCCTCCGTCTTCTATGGTCAATAAATTCCCTGCAGAATCAGGTCTATGTTCAGATCCATGTGTCACCCACTTAGCTGATAATTTCAACCAGAATGACTGAAAAATCAATACTCTAATAGACACCCACTATACCTAATCAGGTTCATGAAAATGGTTGTTTGACCCAAACAACTTCTCCGTTCAGCCGACTGCTACAGGAACACACATTTAAATGTGAGTGATGGGGAAGAGGTGACGTTAAAATGAGATGTGGTCAGTGTAAATAATACCAAAGCTGGACTATTGATCTAGTTGCAGAGCTAAGTAGCTCAAAGAGCTACTCTGACATCACGGTTAATATAATATATTATATATTTATATAATAATAGCTCTGAGTGTGCACTTTTCAACATGCAACATGTAAATGCATGTTTTATAAAGTCATTTAAAATCCATCCATGTGGATGAGGAGGAATATTTGAGCGTGGACATGGAGGCCAACTAACCAACTGAACGACAGGTCAGAATTGCAATTTATAGATTGATGCCAGTTGAATCTAACACAGGCTTTACTGTCACCTGAAGGTCACAGGTAAAAGGCCGGAGGAACGTGGCCTTTAACACGCCCCTGGCCTTAGAAACACTCTCTGCGTGTCATTCTGGATCACGCTGCCAGCTGCATTAAGAACATTCTGAACAGTCCCTTTCAATTTAAATGAGCCAGATAATGTTCTCCTAATGTAGCTTCAGAGAATTATTACGTCGTTTTGCTCTCTATGACTCTCTGCCAGTCTTAATTCATAAATGTTCATCTCATTCACACATTTCATTTCCTATAACATCAGCCATTTCACTTTCTGCTCTAGAATTTGGGGATTATCCTGTCTTGTAATAAACTCCCACAGTGGGCTGTGCATTATATAATAACGAATAATCTAGAAAGAAAGACTTTTTCAATTTCTCTGTTTAAGAAGCTGTGTTGAAAACAAAGACTGTGTCTACCTTGGAGTATACGTGTGCCAGAACAGCTTTGCATGCAGACAGTGTGCTCGTGCACGTGTGCGTGTTGATGAAGCTGGCAGAACACAAACCCAGCGTCCTGTCCACAGGAGTCCTGACCTCTGTGAGGCTTGGTCAGACCAGGTCAGAGAGGTAAGTATAGACCTCAGCAGTGGCCTATTAGCATGAAGAGATGCGCTCGCACAGACACGAATCAGCCGGTAGGACTACGCACAACCTTTACTGCTAAGCAAAGGGGAGTAGGACGGGGACAGTGGGCACCTCCGCCTCAACAGCTTCAGTGCCTGGAACCATTTCATTTAATAAATGCTCCAAAGAAAACGACTGTACCTTGTATAATAGTTTATGGTTGAACCCTCTGGTCATGGCAGCTCGATATAACTCACAATTTATCCTTTTATATCATTTACTTCAATTAAATATATTGTGAGTGGACAGCTCCCCTGGGGCTCGGTTTTATCACCGGGTATTAATTATGCTCCCTCAGACGGAACACGGCTTGCATGTTCAGATGGAATTATCAAGCTGACGTCTGCATGAGAAGAACAGGACGTGTCGCCTATCACGTAATGTTAGTGTGTGTCTACAGTGCGATTTGAAGTAGTACTTTGGGAAAACGTATCATCGAATTACAGCTTAATCATGTAACAAGAAACGAAGTGCTCCAGTGACGTGCATCCATCTTGCTGAGCTCTTGTACACTGTGCACTGTCCTTCAGTCTACTGAGGTCATGACCTTTTAGCAGTGGAGGAGGAGGATTCTGTTCATGTTCGGATATTTTCTAGCAGATTCCTCCCTGTCTCTATTTCACCATGGAGACACAGACTGTTGCCCCAAGAGAAGAGCTGTCACAGAGTTTGTATCCCAAGGGAAGCAGTAAAGGTGTGCACGGCTCTATTCAGAACTCGTGTCTGTCATGCTAAAGCGGTCCAACAGAAAACAGCCTCCGTCTTTTTGTGCTCTTGGTCTTGTTGGGTTAGATGATGTGCTCCTGCATCCTGCTTCATACTGTGGTTTCAGTGAACTTTAATCCAAAAGCTTGTTCACCAACATGTTTTTTTGATTTGCCTTGACTTGTTGCGTCTTTTCTGTTGTTTACCGCCATTCAGTGAGAACAGGTTAAACCTAAATCTGGTATAGTGTGATATCCATCCATGCATATGTGCCACATACAGAATCCTCTCCTGTGATGCACTGCTAAAAGGTCATGACCTCAGAAGCACGTGTCACTGGAAGGCAGCAGCATGAAGCAAAGATGTGTTTATTCTGCCAAGACACTGCTAATTACACGCTGAGTATTACTTCCTGGTTAATTAGTGTGACAATCTCTGTTTTTAGTTTCTGTTCTGCCATTTCCCCTTGTCACCTTGGCCACACCCACACTCATCACAGTCAATGACTTACACCTGGACTCAGCTCGCTCCTTCAGTCCCGTCAGTTCATCTTCTAGTCCGATCGAGCCGCCTTCGCTGTTCGTCACCCTCCGGTTCACTTTTTGTAAGTTCATTCTTGTTTTGATTTGTTAGTGTTACTGGGAACTTTCAGTCCGTCTCTCAAAGCCTTGTGGTGAAAGATTTGCGCAAGTCTGCAGATTCAAGATTCGTAACATTCCATTCAAGTGTGTCTGAAACTAATCAATGCAACACAGATAAGACAATGTGGCAAACAATTTAATTAACACACTCTGCACTTGAAGTCAGGAAAGTGTGGAACCAAACAATGAGGGGATTTTATGGACAACATCTGGGTTGAAGGAATGGAGACGAGTTTGGAACAGGATGTTCAAGCTACGAGGCCTGTTTATAATGTTTCTGGTGGACAATCACTTTACGTTGTCCTCTGCTGAGGTACACAGTAAATGTGAGCTTTTGTGACAGCTGCTATCAGCCTGTAACAGGCCTGAAATTACAGCCGCTTAAAGACAACAGTAAGAGAAAATAAAAAGGGTAAGACAACTGCCTGGAGCCTGGATCTCAGCTGTCCCAGCACATGAACATACATCTAATAAACCACTGCTGGTTATTGCCAAGGTGGCAGTTTCCCAGGGAAAACAAGCCTGGCTCTTTCAATAGGAAGTAAACCTTTGTCTGATATGTGCGTCACCATAACAGACTCTCACTGATTTAATCAGAAGCAGTGGCCTCTGAGGAGATGAAGGGACACACTGTCAAACACGGGCATTTCCAAACCGAAAATAGCTGCGAATGAACAAAAAATGTAATAAACATCCAAGTAAAGGCGATTTTATTTTACTCGACGACGGCAACGTGTGGTTTGGTCAAAATCAAACGTACTTGTTTTTTTGGCCCCTGTGTTGTGTTTGGTGTGATCACTGAGTTTTGTGTTACAAATAATTGGACCAGCTTTCTAATTAACCCCTGGTTGCTGACATAATGCTGTAATAGGTGGACTGATGAATTTAGCATTTTTGCATTTTGCTGACTCCTAGTTCTTCCTCACAACAAGTCAGACTATCCGCCAACAGTGTTCTCAAGCAGATAAATAAAACCTGTCATTATTATTATTATTATTATTCGTCATGACCCCGTGCATCTGAACAAGGTTTACACCATCATGTGTAACTGTGGGAGAGGGTTAAAGGCTTCTCCTCTCCTTTGTCAAACAAAGTAGCATCATGTGTTCAAATAGCTCAGGTCTGACTCATCCTGTGTTTCAACTACTGTAGTTGCAGCAAACTTCAGCCTGGCGTCGGTTTGCTTCCTGCTTTTTTAGCTGATAACTGCTGTCCCTCTGTTTATTGTCCTACAGTAGCTATTTGCTAACCTTGTGTTTGGGGCTGAACAGATATTCTGCAGCAGGTGCTGTATCAGAGCTTTTCTACTACACAACAGATAAAAGTGAAAAGATAAAACAGACAAATGTTAAGTGCTTATGTCACTGTGCAACTTGTTTTTCTGAGGATGTCAGGAAAGGCTGCAAACTAGTGAGAAATTAACCCAAAAGCATATTGAATTAAAATCCAATGCATTATGATAATTAGTCCAACCAGCTTGACTTGCACTGGTAGTAGCTTAAATACTCCATAAACAGCAGACACCACATCTAGAAGATACTGCATTTTTTGAAGAAATTGCCTCTACTTGCTGGTGTGTAGGATGCTGCTGTTCTCTTCCTCCCTGTTTGGAATTTGTATTTTTACAGGTTTTTGTTTGTGCACATTCTGGTTCACATACTCTTCCCCCCCCCCCTCCCCTCCTGTCATTGAGTAGTGGGGAAATGTGCTCTGCTTTCTCTGGGTCAACAGCTTCAAACAACTGCATCTGGATAACCGGGCTCGGTGCTGCCTTCCTGCTCTGCTCCGAAACCGTATGCAAATCAGACCTTGGTAAGCTCACAGCAAGGATGGGCTGCAGTGAGACGTCCTGCAAAGTAAGATGTGTCCCACTTCTATGTCGAGTACAATTACATCATTTTGACATTTTCATAGTGGAAAATTCATCTCTTTTGCCTGTGCACTTTGAGCATGGGGTCATCTGCAGCCGTCTCCGTCTCCGCGTTCTCTTTGTAAGACGCTCCTTCATAGTTTGAAAGCCTTCTACCGAGCATGTGAATAGAAAGGGAAACTCACTGCCTAATTGAGCAGGACTGCGAGATCACCTGTCTAATGTTCACGCCGCAGGATAAGGAGTTTATCTCACGCTATTTGTGTAATGAAGCTGTGGTTATGTCTGCCAGTGGCAAGTCATCAGTCGCCGAGCCGCCTGGACATCCTCCTGTCTCCCACGGTACCTAGCGCACATCCGTCATCTTCAGGATGTAATCATCCACCTCTATGGAGTCTCAGGGAGCCGCTCCTGTGCATGGACCAACCCACACGCAAACGACTCACTGTTCACAGCCTGTGACTGCCAACATCTGTGTTTTTGTAAGGAAGGTTTCAACCGTTTTTTTTTTTTCTTGCAGCCCATTCCATCCATTTTCCCCACAGAACATAAAACGGAGATGAGGAGCCCATTGTCTTCTGATAATTTCCCAGGGGTGAAGCCCATTGAGTGCTACTGAGCTGTGTCTAATTTGTCTGGGAAGGTACTGAAGAATGCTGCATGTTCCTGTTTAGTGGTTTGTGAAATCACAGCAGAGACTTTCAGCAACTATAGTTCCTCACAACTCAGACATTGTAATCGCAGGTGAGTGGCAAACTCTCCATGTCTGCCGCTGCATCGTCTTCAGACGTGTGCTAATGACGGTTATTATGCAGCTGGATAGTGAATAAATGCTTTTATATCACGGCCCACCAGACATTGTGTAATTAAATTAAATTCACAGGGGAACGTTTCTCTAACAACAGTGTACAGAACATACAAATACATTAGTAATTAAATGGTAACATGATGTAACAAGTTGGGAACTAGCGAGGCTACAGGCAGATATTTTGCCATTTCATTGTACAAGATGAACGTAACAGAACAACTAAACTGGATAGTTCTGCTTAGATTTTCATCATCACCCACTTTGGTTTTATGTTATTGTGTTGCAGACAAACACCGTTCCTCCATTAAAAAGGCGACTTCGATCCTTTGGACAAGCTCGTCTTTCTTTATGAGCTTCTCTTGGAGCCGGCTCACATTTCGCTCCCTTGTGAGAAACTTTATCTCGTTGATTGAGATCATTTATACACAACACCCTTGCTGGGTTGTCACTGCAACGTCAGTACCACGACCGTTGAATCAGCTGCTTGTCTTGATTTCGCTAAGTGTAATTAGAGAACTGGACCAGGTGCAGATGGTGGCTCTGACTGTAAATCTTGGCTCCACTACTCAAAGACACTGAACAAGTTGTAAAGAGGTTTCGTTGTTTTGTAACCATCAGGTCGTTTCCGTGTTGCCGACTGCGTCACTTGCCGTCTGCTCCTCTCCTCCACTGTAAGCCATGCTGCTCGTGCTCCTTCTTTCCCGGCCTTGGTTCATGTTTCAGTCTCTGCTTTTTCTGGCCCTTCTCATCACCTCACAAAAGAAAATGAAGATTGTGTCTGACCATCAGATTTAGTCTTTAAAAAGTTTTAAAAGGGGGATTTACCAAAAAAAAGGTTCCACCACAAGCCACAATTACTTTGGCTTGAACTGGATCAATATGTAATTACAAGAAAAACTAGTTATTGACATATTAAACATTCAGTAGAGCAAACCAATGAAAACATTAGAATGTAAACCATGAATCAATACATAATTAATTCAAACACAGTGGCCACATTTTTTATTTTTTATCCAACAACACATGAAGTTAACTGAAGACAACAAATTTCATACAGTCATTCATTTTTTAGTCTGTACATTTGCAGGATATTCAGCGCTTTCTTATCTACATTACTTAAAACAACATGATTGCTAAGAATGCATGGAAACATTTAGGAAAGCGATTTGAAAGATATTGATGATGGCTTAAAGGCTATAATCTGTGGTCAGATGAAACCTTGCTGCCAATCAAAACCATTTCCTGGATTAACCACAAACGCTGCACTGCAATCTAAGCAACACTCTGGCACTTAATTATCAGGCAACCACATCAATGTTCTTTGTCTTCAGTTGCTTCCTGGCAGCCACCTACGTACTCAAGCGAGGGGCACATACTGTCTTCACGTACCATAATGTGTAGAGTTGTACACTTTACCAGATGAGTGGGGAAAATGAAATAGGCAGCTGTTATGGTGGAAACATGAATTTGAGACCCTGCCATGCCATGAAATAGAAACCCAAATCAGCCAGTTATTGGTTATGGCACGTGCACAGCCAGACATTCGCTGCAGATGCATTAGCATGACAACAGCAGTAATGCACGAAGCCGCTGGGTAACATTTCACATTTTTACAGCCCCCCAAAATTACAACACAGAGTATTTCAGTGAGAAACTCCCCAGAGACCATCTCAGGCTCTTTATAGCTCTCTACAGCTCCGTCATTAAGAAGAAAAAAAAATCCCCCTCCCAAAGCCCGGGAGCCCGTTTCACCATCCACCACAAGACTGGCACTAATAGGTTGCTATGAGACCAGCTTTTAAGATTGACAAATTCACCTTATCGTTCACCAGCTGCAGTTTACCTGCACAGCAGGAGCCTTTCTTTGTCAGAGAAACACATTAGAAATTAAAATTAAAATGAAAAAGAAAATGAGCACGGGTGCAATGGGGAAAGGAGGGTGTGGTATCCAATCATGGTACCCTCCAGCAAGGCAATCAATATGAGTTTAACTGTTGGCAATTCTCACTTTGGTAATTGTGCTTTGGAATAATGAAATCGTATTCAAGGTGAAGCATGACCAACATAATAATCGTTGTGTTGATGCGAGAACTGGGCTGACACTGAGGGTAAGACGCAAGATATAACGACTGATGATTACTGTGTAAAAAAACAACAACACGTGAGTAAGATATGTAATTATGGAGTTAACATAATGGGTTTAATGACAATTATTGTGGGGAGATTCTGACCCTACATTACTATATTTAATATTGATAATAGCATTATTAGAAGTCATTTCAGGGTTATCCGCATCCTCCATATTCTCCCCACATATGCCAATGCACCGCAGCAGTGCATTATGAAAGGACAGCGCCAGCAGTAAATTTTCATTCGTCAGAGGCCATTGACTGCGTCGCACCAAGTGAGGAGGCAGGCTCGTGAACCATGCTGCTCTGATCCATCACGGCCTCGTACAATACGCTCACCTTGCTACGACGATGCTAAACAACTGTCACTGTAGCAGACGTAAGTGTAGGACGCATTTTTCACACAGACAAGAATCCAGAAAGCAAAATTGTTGTTTATTTCTGCTGGACTCTTTTTTTATATTTTAATCATTTATTCAGCATGTTTTTAATCACCACTTAAATATGTAATCCATCTTTAGAATTTGCAAATCAGCATGTCATTTGCCTTTCATTTCGTTCATAAAGGCCACAAATCAGTCCGGATACATGCCAAATATTCAGCCTCACCAAGGCTTTGTAGCATCTTAAGCGTTTCGACTACACACTGGATTCCACTTAACAGGCAGTAAATCCTTCTTTTGCATGGGCTGACAGTGTGGGTTCTATCAAACCGGGTGACATACTTATCCGGGTTCAAGAGGTAACACGTTGACTAGAGAGCCACTCTTGGCAACAACTTTAGGCTTCCACAGCAGCGCAACAGACGAATCATTCAGCTCAGACCAACAGAAAATATTTTTGCGGATTTGCGGATGCTTCTCCTGAAAAACCCGACAAGGCTTCAAGTCGAACTGCTACATGCTGTTAGATCTACAGAAAGCGCACAACTCAGGAGGTTCCACAGAGGCGTGATTTGATCAGACGTCTGCTCGCGAGCGAAGGGAAAGGGAGAGAAGGTGCCGCTGAGCAGGGGTCACATACGCCAACATCAAAACAACGGAGATTAAATCAGTCCCTGCACCGGGTCTGCAGATGCTCTGTTTACCTCGCAATAACACAGTTTTCATTATTTGTGATCCCTTAGGAGAGCAAGGGAAAAGTTTTCAAGAATCTCGTAAAAACAACTGGGCACTTCAGTTCAGATGTAAATGTAGCAGGAGGTCGGGCCTCACCACATGACAATATACCGCACCTGTTTCCACTGTTGCCATCAAGAGCTGTGATAAAACAGTGAATGTACGTTTAGCTCATATCTATGCGCACCTGCATCCAGGCAGACACAAGGACCACACGCGTAAATCAGATTAGCAATCTGCCCTTGTCCTGCGTCACAGCACAGGCGCCCATTAGTACCTCACTTCATCTCTGCAGTGCCAAGCTTCTCTGGAACAACCGCAGGTGACAGCCGCACAGTTGCTGCATGAGAAGTTAGAGGTGCCAGCATTTAAGGTCTCAGCCTGCACGTTGACTGACAGGTGTGTGAAAGCAAGCAGAGCTGCACAGACTGAAGAAATGAGGCCGATAGATCCACGCGCAACCTGACACCATAGCATGGTTTTATTAGGGAGCGGCAGGCAACACTTTCCAGTGGACGTATTTCAGCTTTACGTCGGATTCCTTGGTTTGCTTGACAATCCCTTCACCCTTTTTCCAGAACCTGCTTGATTTCACGTTCAAACTGTTTGCTACAGGCCGTTCACAGTGGCAGCTTCAGAGCACAGCCACATCTTCTGCTGTCTACCAGACCAATTAAATATTGATTATCCGGCGTCGTGACCCTGGGGATATATCTGTTGACAGACAGGACATTGTTACACCTTCACAGATGTTATAACCTCCCGATCTAACGGCAGGAAGGGAAAAAAAAAAACTCATGCACATGAGAAACACATCTTTAATGGCTCTGGCGTCAAGCAGAACCTGCTTAAATCACTTAATAGTGTTTCCATGGAGACCAGTGGAGTGTGGATGTCGGTGTGTTCACTTGAAAAGGTATAAATGTTTGAATAAGTGAAAGAAAGAACACAGTTTGAAATCACATTACGTTTTCAAAAACTAACCGATGGGCGAGATGATAATGGAGACTGAGTGTCAGAACGTTAGAACCACAACAGAGGGGAAGAATATTTATCTGGTTATGTTTCCTTGTCAGGATTTTGTCTTTATTTCAGTTTATTGCATTTGAAGATTTCAGAGTTGTATCTATTTTGACCTCTTAATGGTCCCAGTGTTGCTGTGTCCAATCCTAGGTGTCACTGGGCAACAGACAGGACACAGCCCAGACAGGTCGCCGTCGTTGATGGGCCAAAATGCAGCCTCACAACGATGCCATATTACGTCAAGAACTTGTATCTTGTACAGGTTTTAACATTTTACAGTCAGTTTTATCATCTTTCCTTGATCTTTGTGTCTTTCTGTACCTGTGTGTGCAAAAAATTAACATACCATTTTTCCACAAGTAATTAGTTTTGAGCTGCAACATTTGACATAGTTACAATTTCTGTTTTAAAAGCCATAAGAACGTATTTAAGAAGTATTTTGACCTTAACAACAATTCGCTCCACTGACGAGACGAGAAGAGCGAAGCATCACAGTAATAAAGAGCCCAGAGCCTGAATGAACTGTTCACATGACGGTGTGGCAAAAATTAATGCGGTTTTAATTTAACGCGCATAATTATGTCACTGCATGTTCCTAACATATAGGTTTGACACATTTTGATAAATTATTTTTCAGCTTTACTAGCAAATATCCAACGCTGCCTGAAAAAAGCCTGAAGCCAAATAAACTTAAAGAGGAAATGAAATGTGTGACATGCGCCAACCGTAGCGTATCAAACATATTAGCCTTGTTGTAACGATTTAAGGTATTAACATGTACCTGTAACCTCAGCTGTCATCATCTGAGGTCTGTATATTAGATGTTTTTTTCAAGTGGAATTGCTTCTAGAAACATTCCTATCACTTTCACACATATGGGAAGAAAGTTTGCTCAAAACCTCCAACCTATGTTACACATTTAATAAACAAACATCCTGGAGGAAGAGCTGCTAAAAGTTGGTATATTGAACAGGACTATGACTGATTTGACTTGTTACATTAAACGCCAGATATATGACATCAACATCTCCAACAGCGGCTCCTTACAAAGCGCTGATGTATCCGAGTATCTGACTCACCACCTGTCAGCTAAAGCCAATGAAAAGGTGGCAATTTATGCTCATGCACTAAAGGCGATGCTCATAATAGTTCAAGCACGATAACTTCAGCAGGATCCCATACATTTATACAGGACATAAATTCCCCGCAGCAAGCTCGGCGTATGCGTAGGCTACTTAGGAGGAGTATTCGTGTCCTATGAGGTGCTGGATTACAGGATTTGCATTTTAAAGGGTGTCAGTAATGACAGCTAGAGGAAACTGGTGAATGCAATTGTAGCAATGCAATGAAAGATCTGTGATGTGAGTCATGCTCGGTAACCTAAATGACACACCTGCTCCTCTGACACCTACAGCCTATTACCCTGCGGCACAACCGGTGTTTATATCACATCCCGTGCGCGGATAAAGGCAACGCTGAGGTTACAGCTGCAGAAACCGAATCATACTCTGCGATGTGTGTGCTGGAACGGGCCGTTGTCTTTTTATTGTTTTTCCCAGAAGCTGCAACCAAAAGGAGCCACGCGAACCCATTTTCTTGTTTTAAAGCTTTTAGTTCAATATAATACACTAGTTAAACAGATTAACGTCCTGGCTGCGGGTTCAATTATTCCTATAAAGTGCGGGAAATTGCACTAGTCAGATGCTCTGTGCTTGCCCAAAGTGCAACGATGGCAGGATTTCAGGACAGAAATAATAGATTTTGTTTTGTTCTCTGGAGCATGAAGTTGTCTCTCCCAGAGGCCTGCCAGGGTTAAACTGTGATCTGTACACTGTGACTTCCTCAAGGCTGTGTGTGTGGTGTTATTAAAAAGAAATATAGCTTCATAAAACCCCACTGTGCTGCAGCCGTGGCTCCTTCTAATGCAGACTGTTGCTGGAGAACGTCTCCGAGAGGAGACAGCAGAATTCCTGCTTTCATCTGTTCTCTGATTGCAAATGCAATTAGTGTTTAGCATGTGAACCCGTGACCCTCTGAGAGACTGACACTTTCGAAATGTTTACTTGTATTGTTGCTTTGAACAATTCACCCCATCTACTCATTGATTTGTGTTAACGATTTCCAGCTAGAATAATGGGCACCGTCGACATAAATCCCAGGCTCATTTTTACTGGTCGTTTACAATTAGATTTGCTTTAAAAAACAGTCTGCCGTGACCATCTGACCACGAGACTGCTGAGGGTGAGCGCTTCATCCCTCTTTACGCTTGATCCCTACTGGAGTGGCTCGTAGGGTTTTAGACATTTTTTATAACAAAAGTCTACATGTCTGCAAATGTTAAGTATTCTGGAGAAAATTAAAACTTTTCCAGGGACAATTAGAGGCTCAAATGTCTTTGAACAGGTACTGTGCAGAATACTGTGGCTGTCTTATGGGTGATGACGCTAACATTAACAAAATGTAACATTAGTAGAGCACGTTTTCTCAGATTTGTGTGTGAGTTTGTGAGTGTTAAACAAACTCCTAATTACAGAATTAATTAGAGAAAAGCAGATGGATACATTTACATTTGCAGTTGCTTATTCCAACCCATTATGATGAAACAAAACAGCAACACACCCACTAACATAAGGTGTGTATAGAAAAAAAAACTTTTATGGAAGAAACTTAAATACTCAACGGATGCGTTAACGACCCTGTTTTGTATGTGCGTCTCTCAGCGGGGGGTGAGCGCCCCCGAACATCTGACCCTAGACTCGCCCCGGCTCTTATAATATACCGACGTTTTATGGGCCGCCCGGTGCCGGAACCCTTCCACCGCCGACTCTTCCTCGCCCCTAGCCGCTCTCTGGGGGAGGCCAGGGGGCGTCCGTGCTTCTCCGGCCGGTGCAGTGGTGGCGTTTCACAGTCCGGTAGGTGGCAGTGGATGTTCTCAGGTGGGGGAGGGCAACTTCTGTCTGTGTGCGTGTAGGGGGGCGTGTGTTCCTCTTGCACAAGCGCTCCCGTGTTGCGTAGTCTGTGAACCTGGCGTGACGTGGATAGCAGCCGAGCGGCGACAGCGTGTACGTGTGTGTGTGTGTGTGTGTGTGTGCGCGAGCGCGTGTGTCTGAGCGTGTGTGAGTGACAGAGCGTGCGGCGGGGGCGCATCACAAAGTGCTGCTCTCTCTCTCTCCCGGCTCGCGCGCGCTGCTCTCCCGAATGCCAGAGTCGCACGAGACTGGCGACACGCTCCGAACCCCGGTCGGCTGGCCGCGCGTGACCCCGAGCGAGGATCCCGCTTTGACGAACAGGCTCGGGCTCCGCAGGCAGGAAAAGGTGGACCCGAACTACATTCACCGACTTGTGAGCGATGCACTGGCAGCATGGCCAAGTGGTTCAAGGAGCACCTAGGATTCAAAACTGCCAAAGCACCCCCTCCGGCGCCTCCCAAGCCGGACTACAAACTGTGCCATGCCGCTGTGCCCGTCGCGCCTGGCTACCAGCAGACAGGCTCCGGGGCCACCTTCCCGAGCTCCGCTCAGCCGGACATCCTCGCAGCTTACAAACTACAGAAGGAGCTGGACTTCGAGGACCCGTACACTCCGAGTGGAAACACAGCGTTCGCTCAGAGCTTGAACGCGGTGGGGTCGCCGGATATAAAGTACGTGTCTCCAAAGCACCGACTTATCAAGGTGGAAACAATCGAGAAGAGCAGCCCGGCTCCGGGCGGGGGTGTCACGGTCGCCCAGGCTGTTGCTGCAGGGAGTGTTAAGTCTCCGACTTCTCCTCCCGCGGAGCACGACAAGGAGAAGGTGGGTGAAGTTTAGTCTGTGGTCTAATGACTCTTCCTAATCCTAAACCTAAATGTAAACTTATTTTTACTCAACACGCAGTGAGCACGACACGTATAAGACATTTCTTTCAGGAGACTGGGGGTGTTTTCCTTTGGAAAGAAAACTTGACCTACTCCTACAAGGAATGAATCGTTACAACCGGCTGAACTTGTTATCACATCCGCGCACTGGCTGTCTACGCGAGTTGCGACATCCGCCTCAGTCTAATAACTAACCTGCGCTACAGGGAGTGGAGCAGCCTCTGCCGCGTGTTGACACACGGCTCAATATCTGAGCCCATGTACGCTTTCATGCAGAAACCGCGTTTCCAAAGCGCAGGCAAGCCCTTGTGAGTGACGTGGGAGTGTGTATCCGTCTCCCTCGGCATCATATTCCCAAGCAACAATGTGATTTAGACCCATTCACATTGTCTGTGATTTGCCTTTAATCTAATCCTATTGAATTAGCCAGATTAATGATGAACGTTCTTGAGTGCAGTGATGCCGCTGCCTTAGGGGAAGTTTGTTGTGTGGAGTTTATGGGTTGTGTGAGTCTAATTTGAGCCTTTAAGAACACACACCTCGCACCTTTGCGTTCTCAAACATCACAGATTGTCCGTGCAGGCTGTGAAGAGACGCACAGGATGGATGCAGGCTGTGCCTTGGGGGCACGCTGTCATGTCAGGCCTTTGGGAAATTCATACACAACAGGTTTATTTAGAGGAACCTGAGATGTTCGGTGTCAGCGAGGTTAAGGGTCTGCTGTGTGTCGAGTGCGATACCGCTGAGGAATGTTTCGGTGTCGTGTACAGAGGAGAAAGATCGGCCATGTGAGAAAACACCCTCCACCTTTAGATCAAGCCTCGGTCCTCCGCTGTGTTCCAAAATATTTGCGGTCATTTTAATTTTACTGTCGGTTTGCTTCCTCCCCGTGTTTACCAGTGCACCTGGCTTTTATGGCATGTGGCAGGCTCCCAGTTGGCTTTAGCGCAAGACTTTATCTTTGTGTCTGCAAGTTGTCACAAAAATGCAGTGAAGGAGCAGTGCACTGTGGGTTTGATCACACAGAACCCAACTGCTCCCGTCATCTGTGGTTCCCACAAGCCTTCGACACCGAGATCACGACCCGAGTGCAGCTAACAAATCTACAGTCCCTTCTGCACCTATGTTTGTTCCCCCAAACCGCCAGCCACTGTTTACAACGTGAACTCGGCTTGCAGGTGTAATATTCGCACGTTATCTGTCATGGGCGAAACAAGCAAGAAACCATAATTCGCAGTTTTCACGCTGCCACCGCAGCTATTTAAGCTGATTAAACAAATTACAGTTGTCTCCTTTTAATTGAAGCTTGTTTGGATCTCCCTCAGTTAGGAAGACACATATACAATTCCCCTGCCCCTCCTCTTTCACCATATGGCTTTAACAGACTGGCAGACGATCGCACAGTGCAGCGTAAATACCTCACATGTAGCAGTATAAATGATATTACATATAATCTAAATGAGTACTGACAGATGGTGGGCTTAAGGAATATGCCGGGAGATGCATTTGAGGGTTTTCCTTTAGGTGCTGAGGGATGAATCAAAATGACACAGACCTGGGAAGCACTGTGTGATGAAATCAGGATAAAAACTGTATTATATTATATTAATATTTTTCGGACCTGTTGTCCAGACTGTAAGCTGGAGATGTGTTGTGTCACCTTTAGGGATTTTTTCCATTTATCTTATATTAAAGAAAGTCTTCCACAGACATGCAGTATAATCTATCGTAATAATCACATTGACTTAATTTGACCCCGCGTAATTGTCTTTCTTACGACTTCGACACTGCCTTGAGTTGAGTGCTTTAACTGGACGGCTCACTGTCAGCCTCCTCGCAGCCTCAGGGGGGAAAAGGAATGTGTGCAGGAGCAAAACCGAACAAAACAAAACACGATGCCTTGCGGACGTTTGTCGTCTCCTTTATTTACAGTAGTTTCAAGATTAATTATTTTTCAAGCAACCACAAGTATGCATGGCTCATTATGTGCACCATGTTGAAATTACTAATTAATTAGTCTGAAGCACACTTTTTAAAAATGGCCCCATTCTCCCCAGTGTTGCTTCAGAGACAGTTTTGTGTTCAAACTTTTGTTGAGGATTAAAGTTTGGCCTGAAGCTGAGGATCGTCTTTAAACCGTGGCTGGCCATGATAATTGTTCCGAGAGTTCTGCATTTATATAGATATTTAATATTTATAGGAGTCTCCGTGGGAGGATGCACTGTTAGCACTTTGGTTAATACACTGTTCCTTTAGGGGAGTGTCGAAAGGTTAAAAGTGTACTGAGTTGACAACATCCGTTCTTGTTTGGAGATGCTTTAGGAGATGCTTTAGGTTGTAACTAATTTTTAAGACCAACAGAGGCTTCCGAGCTGTTTTTAAAAATGAGAAACATTATATATTCACTCTGACATAAACCAGAAAATCTGTTGTCGTTTTACCTCTACAGACTAAACGCTGACTGCTGGACACTGAGCAACGGGCACACAGTGTCTTACACAGCCCTGCTTGCTTATATTGATGTTTTAATTACTTGACTCATGAATGCTAATTATGTCA
The DNA here is from genome assembly GCA_030770545.1 of Macropodus opercularis. Taxonomy (NCBI): domain Eukaryota; kingdom Metazoa; phylum Chordata; class Actinopteri; order Anabantiformes; family Osphronemidae; genus Macropodus; species Macropodus opercularis. The sequence goes on along the minus strand of CM061091.1, from coordinate 3,893,520 downwards.
CTGTTTACCTAATGCCTGAAATGCCAATAGCAGCATTAAGTGAAATTTCCCCAGGCCATTTCTATTCCAGCTTCCACAGGGAAAATGCAGGATGAAGTAAAAAGCATTTGTGTGTTGATATTTTAGTCAGAGGTGTTAGCTCTCAGTGAAGGGTTACATACCCAACTACTTAGTTACTTGTGGTTTAGGTTTTCAAGACTCACTGATGTGTCTTGTTTTTAATGTTGCCAAGCCCTTCATGGTAGAGCGACCTGAGGGAGATGATCAATTATCATCCTGCCTCTGAGCTAATTAAAGGCCTCATCTCCCTGCTCATCGCTCTACTCAGCACTAACCCAACTTACCTCAAGGACAAGCAAAAGTGGCGATGGGCTCCACTGTAAACAAAAACACTAGCACGAAGCTGACAGGGCTGTAACGTCTTTGAAGTTCAGTCCGCTATCATCAGTATCTGACAGCTGTGCAACTGTGAAATCACAGTTTCAGTCTAACTTTAGCTCAGCTCAGGGCTCAGGGTCCCTTTGACTCAGTCATCCTATAGGAATCTATAGATGTATGGAGCTGCGTCACATCCCCAGACAGTAGTTGTGCAGCCACCAGATGCTTTTGGATCATTAGATTAACTATGTAATTCTTTTTCTTTTGTTCCATGCAGGACATCTTAAAATTACTTGCACATTTGAATGAACGTTGGAGAAACGTTCAGTTAAATCATCAATGAATTGCTCTGGTTATTTTGAGCACAATTCCACAAGTAGGGCATTTTTATAAAGCGCTATTTGAGTCTTTGAACCAAAATATTTTTTTCTGCATTACTTGGTTTGAAAATATGATTTAGATTTTTTTAAACTTTTCACAATCTTTTTGGTAAAGGCAGGCAAAGAGTATTTGTTCTTCTCACTTCTTTTTTAAGCATATTTTAAGAAATATATATTTAACTGTGCAAAAAAATGTCTGTTTACACCTTTCTTTTTTTTCAAAGCTTTGTCTACCCTGTTAAATATTTTGCAGAGGCTTCTTGTTGCATCAGCTGCTCTGTCCTGTCTGTCTTGATTTTTAGGATGACTTTGTTTAAAAAATGTGAAACTTTATGTCAAACATTGTGGAAACTGTGATCTGTAACTTTTTCACACCTTCAGACTAAGACGACACGTTAGTGCGAATGTTTTGTCTTGTGCTGGATATGCTGTGACAATCTAACAAACTAGTGCGTTAACATTAATGGCAACATTTCTGAAGTAAAGCGAGTTAAAAGAGCGCAGCTGTGTCACATAATCGGATCAGCATTTAACAATGGCAGGCTAAGGAGAGCGAGCATAGCTAATGTGCTGTCTCAAGCCATGATAATGTCATCAAGTCTTCAGATTTGAAAACTCCCAGCGCTATGCAGAAGTCGCATGCTGCTGCCTGTTTCCTGAGGTAAAGATTACATATTGGATTTCATAGTAAATATTTCAGATTCAGTTTATGGTTGTCCCCACAGAGACATGGATCCTTCACTACAACAAACTGGCTTCCCTACATTTGTTGTTTGTTGCATACTTTAGAGTCACATTGGACTTGGAGTGAAGCGCTACAGTAAGTGAAACAGTGGAGTTTTCACTAGACTTCAAAGCCTCGGTATAGTCTTCTATCTCGGGTAGATGAGGCTTGTTTGACTGGCCTGCAGATTGCAGTGTACTGTAGTGCATGCCACAGCTTAGATTCATTTCACAATGACTCTACAACCTGAATATCTTGCATCGGCCTTTCGCCCTGGCACTCCAGACATCAGTGGAGTTTCAGAAATGCATCCCACCGGCCTTTCACGCTCCCATCTCTGCCAGCGATAGGAGAAATGTCAAGCACGGACGTCAATATCACCTGGATCTGTGAGAGTGGTTTTCTTCAGGGAGCCAGAAAATGGATGAAAACATCAGAGCCCATCATGTTTTGTTATAGCACCATTTTAAAGTGCGGTTCTCTATGTTTCTGGATCAGACGGAGCCGGGTTTTGTCTGTAGCGGGCCTGACTGAATGTCAGAAGGCTGTAGGCTGATGCAAACAAGAAACTGTTTATTTGTGCTCTTTGTCTGAGCAAACCTGTAAAATATCACACTCAGATAAAGACACCTCACCTCTGAATATTTAAAGCAGAACAAATGCAGACAGACCTTCACAGGGTTATCTGATGTTCCTAAGTAATTTCCTATTGCTAAAGTGATATACAGGTCTAAATATTCAGCAAATAGAATTTTGCAGCTGTTTTTTTTTTTTTTTAAATCGGGCTCAGTAGTGACAAATGTGTTAGCGTCAGCAGTGGGACGATTATAAATCACATCTTTACACAAGTAAGTAGATAATTATTTTGATAATTATGATACATTATGTTAGTAGCTAAGGCAGCTTGTTGCTATGACTACCTTCCAACAGTGAAGTCTAGTCTGATAATGTTGGCATCAAATGCCAGATATGAATGTGAGTCTCTGGTTTGACCTACTGTCTGCTGAGGTGTCAAAGAATGCCAAGCATTTCCTGAGCTATTTAAAGCATGTCAAGGCTTTTCTCAAATTCACCTTGGCTAGTTCAAGACAACAAAATATTTTATTTTGAGTTATCTGATTTGGATGTTTTGTGTATTTGTGACACACGTTTGATATTTTTTGAGTTTTTACAAGGACGAGAGTGGCACAGTACAGGAAGGAAGAACCATAGAGAGTGAAACTGAATGAAGTCATACCAGAGAATCCAGTGGAAGCCATAGCGTAGTATTTAAAAAGTTCAGCTATTTGTTAAGATATCATTTGGTGAATCCACAAGTCCTGTGTTTACCAGCACCACTGTGCGTGATGACTAGTCACGTTAGGCTCGATAAACAACCAGTGTGTGTGTTACAAATCTTGGAAGCAACCGCCTTTAGCTGTTGTTTGCTTATCTTCTTCTTCGCCTCCATCTGGGAGTCTGCTTTTCAGTTTAAAGAGCCCCAGTGGATTCCATTATGTTTGTTGCTTGATTCCCTCCTGCTCGCTTTGCCACCAACCATCAGCCACGTGATTCCACCAGGTCACAATTAGTCTGCAGACTAGTGCTGCATGTAGACACGTGGCTCTGTTTTGTTTAACGACAGTGTGCGTAGCTGCGTCTAGAAAGAGCCGATCGTCACGCACCAATTAAAAGGAAACAAACGGAAGCAACCCCAAGCTTGCATATTGTCTGAGACACACAACTCCAGCTGTAACGAAAGTCATTTTTGTGAAAACACTGTGTAATCTAGCAGATTTTTTATCTCTCTGTGTGGAAGCGCAGAATGTTGTTTCTATGTCACACTGCAGGAGGCAGCTGGACTTCTGTCGTGCAGACAGAGCTCCCCTGTGAACCAGTGGCCAACAGAGACTTCTTCCTCATGGGATTTGAGTCTTTGGCTTCTGTGAATGACAAACTGAATTATGGACTGTTTATTGTAATGCAGCTCATATCTTTAATTTGCTCACAATAGTTAACAATTAACATTTATTTAGGGTAAAATTAGCATTTGTTGTCATCGGCATGTAGGTGGGAAGGCCACTATCTACACTTGTTGGTGAAACTAAGAATGGCTTGGTTGCTCCAGGATTAAGGAAGTGCTCCCTTCCTGACAGGAAGTGTTTACAACTTGGTGACATTCCCTTTTTAACTTGACAAGTCTGTGCCTGCAGTTGTGTGTGGGCTTGGTATTCTAGCTGCCGCTCGCTTGCTAAAATAAAATTGAGGTTAATGCTGTCGGCTGTTTCAGATTGAGCAATACGGATGTTGGAAATAGTGACAAGCGGCGACGGCACATAGCTGTTGCTCCACCGAGGGCAAATTCAACAACGTTTATGACAAATGCCTCACGATTGTCTCTCACCCCTCTGATTATAGCCCCTTTTGCTGTCCTGGGCAGGGAGGTGGAAAGTCATGTAGTAATGGCAGTGGTATGGGACTCCACCCTCTGCACTCGCTCTATTGTCAGGACAGGAGATGTTTAGGGACCTCAGTGGATCCTCACCACACAGAGGCTATCTCAGGCCATGAAGCCTCCAGCCCCAGTCAAGGCGTACCCGCATCAAACTTGGAAGCTCTGTTTATGTCCTATCGGCGGTTTTGTCTTGCTTCCTGCTCTGTAAACTGGTCTCCCAAAATCAAAGCTTCTTTGCCAGTGAAGCATCTCATGTTAATTCATAAGGCCATACTTTCAGTTTTGATCTTATATGAGCCACAGCAAAACAATACTGAGTTTTCCTGATTGTTGTGTAGGAAATATTGTTATTGTGGGTTAGAGGGTCTCAGCAAACGACTTTAATTATCTTCTGTGTTTTTCTATGCTTGCTTGTTTTCAAATTAAAAAAATAAATCGGTGTTTCCGTAACGCTTTAAACTGTACTGTTGAGCAAAATTGTTCATTTACAGCAGGATTATGATTTTTTCAACATTCCATTGTAGCGCCTGAATTATTCTCAAGTCTTGTAGTGCACCACTAACTGAATGCAGAACCACTGCCAATAAATCTATCACACAGGGATGGGGGCACAGCAAGGAAATTGGATTTTGTCAAGCATGTCGTCAAGTACTTAATCTTGAATATCTGTCGTATATTAAGAGCACCTTCATGGGCTGCAACGCACGGCCTCCTCTCCTTTTTCCACTGGAGGTCTTAAGTGGCTGTGTGGAGTGGGTTTCAATGAAGGAGATCCTTGGCAACAAGTTTGGGCGCTTTTTAGCGCTTCACTGCCTTGGGTTCTAAAGAAATATGCGCTCATTCATTATAAGACAATGACAGCCTGAGTAGGAATTTAGTGAATACCGTCACTAAATATTTAGCTGCAGGAAACTGTGAAAGGAAGAGTATCACCACCTACATGAATCGCTCAAAGAAAATTTAAAGGAGTGAGAGAATGAATGTGTGGGTTATTTAGTTTCCCCTGAGTGCAGTTGGGGTATTTAGGCAAACCGGGTGACACTCATGCTTAATGTATAAAAGTTAGATATGTAAATGAATGTGTAGCATCAACTGAGCTTAACATCGTGATTATGCCACCGAGGCAGTGTTAATTTCACACTTGTAGATTTTTGAAAGACATTATATCTTTGTATTTTGAGAGAATGCGTTTGTACACAAGGAAAAATGCAGTACATTCATTCTGTGGACTCCATGATGACATCCTACAGAACTGTATATGTATAGTGATCTAAATGATATTTACAGCTGCATAGGGCCTCTTGGTTTAAGATGATGTTCTAATAACTATATGAGGGATGATTAATAAACTGTTTCACCAGCAGTCGTTTAATCGCAGCAGGTGTTAATTTGCAGTGATATAAAAAAAAAAACCTCCTTGGAAACTGTAGCAGACGGAGATGTGATGCTAGACGAAGACAGAATCACAGGCAAGGCAGCAGAAAATGACAGAGGATGAGCCTATTTATAACTTCCTGTAAGAATAACGACTTTTTTTAGTTTCTAGACATTTTTACCTTGTGAGGATCAGCTCGTAAGGTTTGAATTTCTTATTTGAATGAGCAGCAATAACGAACCTACAATGTTTTACTTCACGACTGAGGCCTGCTCTAAAATGTAAATTATTTTATATGCAAATCATGCATGCAAAACCAACGTACCTGATTTACCTTGATGTGCGGCGTATGCACAGGGTGATGTGCAGGGACTCGGAGACATGCTCATGCTTGAATTCTTTTTATTAACGCACTGCTAACGTTTTTCTCCCTTAGTTGTGGTGCATGGCATGAGTGTCACTGTTGCTGCATCTGGAAGCATTCCCATGCAAACCATGATCAACAACAGGGTAAGTCCCTCATGCCCAAAGAACCGGCCTACCCCTGCTGCGGTGTGAAAGCCACCCCACATGGCCAACAGTGCAGAGATCTGAAGAACCAACTTTAATGTGGTCTGCATCTTAAAGGGGCTTTAATGTGCAACGAATAAGTCGGCAGCCAGTGCATATGTCTCTAAAGGAGACGCATGTGAAACTTATGACTGAGCATGTGATGTGCAAGGAGGGAGGCTGAATGTAACCTTTAACGATCGAGAACTTGCACTTTTGCAGCTGACTGCTAGGAAAGCAACACAGATGGGCTTTTCACACGCCTTTACCAGTGGCTAATTATCAGTCATTCATCTTCATATGTGTTCTGAAGAGATGCAAACATATCAAGTGTGGATTCACAAGGATGACTGTCCTGAATCAATGTTCCATTGCATTGTTAATTAATTTAGATTAAAGGCGAAACAAATGGCCAAAGATGGAAATGGAGCTCAAGCGTTCCCAAAGTTTTATACTGTAGTGACTTGTGCCTTATTGTAGAATAGCATCTTTATAGCACATACAGTATAATAATTAAATTTGTTACTGCTGCAGACTCCTAAGTAGCGCTTTAAAGGAGGCACGTCGCTCCTCCAGGCCTTCAGGGAGGCAGAATGCTAAAGCAGCATCTGTGTTTCTTAGGAAACATTTCAATAAAATTTCATTAATGTCAGGTCTTTGTATTGGCTAAATGCACTCCTACACTGTCTCTCCTTCAGAGGGGGAGCCGGTTTTCCATCCGTCTAATCTGTTCGGGAGATATATATATATATATAAGGGCTCAGTCATCACAAGGGGCCTTCAGTGAATGGTAACCAGATTTTCACTCGCTTCTTAGAACCATGAAAGCATGTTATTGATAGTAACTGCATTATGTCAACAGAGAAGCTGTGATCATTTTTGCTTAAGCGAAATTGCCGTCAGGGAATTCTTGCACATAGGTTCTCTCTTGAAAATGTGGTAGAGATATGTTGGAGAGCACACACAAATTCAGCTGGTGCTTATATACACAGATACAACATGGGGCGTATCACCAGAGGTAATTCAACAAGCTATTGCTTAATGTGCTTGGAACACATGATGATTTTTCCACCCGTGAGGAGCAAACACACTTCATGTACATATTCTGTTGTGTGGAAAGTGTGTCCCATGTTTTTTTTGTTTTTGTTACACCAATAGCAAAAGAGCAATGGCAGCAAAAAATGGCTTTTGAAATGGCCTAATGCAATTGAGCTGCTAAGCACTGGGTTGCATTAGGTTATCACCGGCTGAAATCCCTTGTGGCGTGAGGCATAAATCACACCCGTCAGTCCTTTTCTTTCCCCCTCTCTCCTTCTACAGCCTGCTGACTTTTCTGGCAGTCTCAGGGGGGCTTCAGCCTTGACTGGCCTCTGATGCATCCAATTCTTCCTGCAGCAGCCATGCAATTAATATCATATTCCTCTGTGCGCTTCTTCAGCAGGAGTGGGTTTAATCATTATTTTCATCCATGTGTATGTCTAGAGGGTGTTTATCTGATTGTCGCACAGCAAACTCACCTGTCTACAAATATATTGCATTTGATCTGGGTGTTGATGAATAAATATTCATCTCCCACATCAACTAGACAAGTCGTTTGGCTAATATGCAGACGAATTGACATGCAGCAGCCTATTTTTTATAGTCACAGCCAGACTTTCATCCATGTGCTCAAATGTCAACTAATGCAATTTACAATATTTTTATTTTTTTTCTCTGATAGCTGGTCAAACACATTCTGCCTCCATTAAGAATTTAGGGAGAGAATTTTATCCCTATTTTATTGCTGTTAATGGACCAAAAGGGGCCCAATCGAAGTGTAATCCTAGAAGCTCTAGCGTGGTTGAACATTGAGCCAAAGTGGCAGGTGCCTGTTCTAGTCTCTCTTCTTGTCCAAGGTTCCCCCTTTTTTTTCCCACTGATTTGAAGTCGACTTTATCACAGGAGAGCCGCAGTGCATTTCAAGAACCTCCATCGTGAGCTGCCAGTGCTCTGGCAGATGTAAGACATGGCCAACCTGGGATGTGAGCTGTGGAATTAAAGTAATTTAGTGAGCTCTCTCACAGTGCTGCAGACCTGCTCAGGACCAACCTAGCACAGGGACATGGGCTAAGCCATGGCGGATTCATATAGGCTTCACAAGTTAGCGAAGACCTAATATTATATTGAGGTACTGCTGTCTTGCGCTGAGCGGGAACTTTACTTTCATGACAAGTGTGAGTTGGCTGCAGTCCTGACACACCCTGGCATGCTACAAGGCAGATGGTGTGTCCCCGGGCGACACCTTCGCTCTCTATCACCCCTCTCCTCACATCCCCATGCTCCTCCTGCTGTCGAGTCATCATTAGAGAGACAGGAAGGACACATTGGAACAATTTGGAAATAATAACGAACAAGGCTGTGGAGACAGTGTGAGGTGCTGTGTTCATTTCCGTAGGTGATGGTTCAAATCTCCACATACCATGAAAGGATCTGTGTAGGCCACAAATAACCATATTATTGCCTGCTAATGGGTGACAACAGAATACTGTAAATATTCAAGGAGAAACAGAAAAAGTGAAATCCTTTATATCTTTTTGTTTTATGTTTGTCCAAATGTACGTGGTCTGGAATCTGGAAGCTTAAAGGAGCTTTTTACGAGAAACGAAAGCTAGACTGTTTCCACTGTCTGGAAAAGGAACATGAGCCGCATGGACAAGCCTTGGCAACCCAATTCAGGTGTTACGTGGACATCGACACCATAACTGCCATGTTCAGTATTACCAGCTGTAGCTGTATTCCCTTTTTCATTTTTATTTTGGTATTGAGATGTGTTGAATATTAAACACCTGGCATGCACCTTGCATCTCTATTTTATGGTGAAAGGGCAGAACAACCCACTTGGAACTGATTGCAGATTCCTGTTTTGCCTTTGGTACCTGCAGGGCTATTAGACCCCGACTGTGCTTAATTTTGAATGTTCAGGAAGGTAAAGTGTTGCAAAACACATGTATTAGAGTAAAAAGTTTCTTAGTGGAGATTTTCTTTGCCCTTGTAAGGTTGTAGCACTGAAGTGTAGCATTCCAAGCGTTGAATTGTATTTGCAATTGCATTAATTTCGACTTTATCTGGAGGTTACATCATGCACCCCACCTTTATTTGTCTTATATTGTGTCAACAGGAAAGGCAGAAGATGATGTCATGTGTTTGGATTGGCTCCACACATACTGTAACTCAGTAAGGGGCTGCCAGCATTTCCTGAAACTTACCCAAACATCCTTTGGCCGATGATGAAGGTGCATGAAAGTAGAAAGGTGGGACGTGTGTGAGACGAAGTCTGCTACAGTCCGGTGGGCACTGGCCTTCACTCGTTCCATTTAGATTAATCGCGTGCTTTTAAGGCTTGAGCTCTATCTGCAGTGGCTGTGTCTGAGGTGGGTCTAGCACATGCTGAGTTTCCACGCAACAAGGTGTGAGATGGTAATGGCACTGCAGCCATGCATAATTTGGAGAGAGCGTGTCCTCCCTGGGGCCTGCAAAGATGCTGCTTATCAGAACAGTAGAATTCTAATTAAACTTGTGAGTGAAATATGTATATTTATGGAAGCACAAAAACAAACCAGGACAGCATTTGTATTGGATTTCCCCCCCGCTCAAACTCACGGACGCAAAACATTTGAGGAACCCATAATTATGCTGTGGCAGAAAAAGGCCTAGTTATTTTCCCCAAAACAGATGGAAAGGGAAGATTGAAGAAGCCAGAGCTGACACACGGTAACTATGAAACACATCTATGGTTCTTACTTCCTTTGCTATTATTTCCTAATCCAAGTATAGTGGAGATGATCTGTGCAGGAATATACCTGCCATCCTTCCTCACTAAGCGGCTTACAAATTCTCCCCAGTGAACTTTTTTTTTAGCATTTAGAACTTGGACGCTTGTCAAGACATCTTTTTTTTTTTTTTAATTTATTACTACATAAATGTCACTTTGACTGTGATCACTTAAAAATGTCTGTAAAACACTGTAAAAATGTCTGTGCTTCCCAAGCTGAGGGGAAATCCTAGATCTGGAAGGTTATATACTGTATATACATTCAGCTTATTTGCCTGAGGCTTGGCAGGTGCGTGAATGCGTGTGGTGCGGTGCTCTCGGGTGGCCTGCGTATATAGTTTCCTTCTGGGAAGTGTTTTTCTCTCTGTGGAAAAGATGGACAGTGGGTGTTCACAGAAAGGCTGTTCAGGAGGAGGCACAGCCTGGTTGGCACGAGCCAGGGTCCACCTCCGGGCGCCCCGCCCTGCCCCATCCACCAGATGAATGACGAGCTTGTTGATGATGGGTTTAAATCCCTTTATGTAACACATGACTCATAGGGTGTAGTGCCACTCGTATACATATTTACATGTTCACTCAGGTGTATAAATAAGCATTTCTGTGTTTTCAGTCTCGAGTAAAATGAGTCCAAGTCACAGACCACGTAGTGATGTTCTCATCTGCCCATCTCATCTGCAAGACTAGGTCGTCAAAAGTGCAATAGAATAAAACAGCTCTGTTTTCTAACAGCTGGCCCAAACCTCTGTGCTGACACCCATTATATGAACTGTCCAGTAGAAAATATGGCTCAGATGGGAGTTTATTTCCTTTTAAAGGGAAGATCTCAGTAGATGAAGCAAACATATCCACCCAAGGCACTGCAGTGGTGGACTGTTGCCCCGCTCCCTAAAGGTTTGAGCAGTATTTCTGGTTCTCAGGACATACACCTAATTGCCATCCACTGCACAAAATGCTCAGCAAAAGAGCAAGACTGCAATTAGCCGTGGCTCACTGCCAGCGCGGCATAAATCTGCCAAATTGTTTCTCTTAAGAAAGTTGAGCATTTGTGGTCTTCTTTCTTCTACTTTTGTAATGTAGGCCTGTCGCTGGGCTAGCATATAATTAGGCAGACCAGCAGTAGCAGAGAGCGTGCTGTACGGCTAAAAGCTGAGACATTGTGGTGGTGTGCTGTGACATACAGAGGTGGGTTGTTATTTATGCGTTTCTCCTCTTATTTCCTGACCTGCCTCTGTGGACGTCGCTAGGTCCTGTCCCAGGCCACAGCAGTTATCTGTCACAGCCGCCGTCTGACAACCCTCCCGACACCCTACCCAGTGTTGCTGAGCGGTGAAATAAACACCCTGCTGCCGTTTCGCTCGTTCCCCTCACCTTAACTGACTTCTTTTTGTTTCTCTTGCAGCTCATTATCCTTGAAGATTATGCTGACCCTTTTGATGCGGAACAGGCCGGTGGCAATCAGACCACCACGGAGAAAGTGACAACGGAGAATGATGGCTACATGGAGCCATATGAGGCCCAGAAGATGATGGCAGGTACATCACAACTTTACCTCACTTCACAGCTGAAGTGACAAATAACTGGAGACTGTCTGTGCTTTGTCTGCGTATCCTATACTTTTGTTGACTGTTAATTACTGTGCATATGTTTCCAAGCTGTGAATTAAAGCTTCGATGACCTCATGGCATTTTACATGACAGGTGCAACAGAGCAGAAATGACCAGTGTCACCAAAAACTATTTCACAAGCAGCGGATTTGCCTCTAGAGTTCATCCAAGACCATAAGTCATTAAACAAATAACACTTCTGAGTTAAATGGCCAACAAAGGGAAAAGTGCTTTTAACTGAACTGTGTACGCGTGGTGACAACCACTTCCAGGGATTTCCAGGAAGGTAGTTTTGTTTTTTGAGGGGGGGGCTACAATAGTGTGTGCTAACACAACAGTTCAGCCTGACCGCATTCTCCACACAGCTTTGTCAGATCGTACATTCATTCTGTGGCTAAGTGAGCACAGCAATGACAAAGAGCAGAGAATGCGCAGGAAGGGAAGAAATTTGGGGAAAACAAACACGAGGCAGTTGTTTTTCTCTCCGCCAAGAACGGAATGTTACAAAACTATTTGTGTGAATGTCAAAGCTTCAGTGAATGTTTCTGGAATAAGAATGACTGCAGGGTATCAGTGTTTAGCAGTTGATATACTGACAGTGGTATCATCCACTCACTGGTACCTCTCACCCTCCTTGCACATCTTGTATTTCTGTAAACAGGCGTACACACAGTTGCTCCCACAAAAGCAGGACATGGACGTCTCTGTCCCTCCTCAGCAATCTTCTTTTAATGGGCCTCCAGACAATCTCGTGTTTTCATCTGTCTTACTGGTTTGACCTCTGGCCCAGTCATTGCTTCAGTTCAGTACAAAAACTCAAGATTTATTGCCTCTCGCAGGTGGAGGAAGCTGTAAGAGAGAATAAAAACAGCAACAAGCCTTTTGTGGTATCACTTGAATCTTGAACCTTTGCCAATTGTTCCTGTGCCTTTTAGATTGGACTTGACACAGGTCTGCATTTGACTGAATTGACAAACTAAACAAGGTTGTCAGCTATTGTTTATTGGATCTGATGAAGTTTCCACTTTTTTGTTTTGTAGTGTTGTTTTCAGGCTTCCTGCTTTTATCCATCATGTCAATCGATTGCCATTTCTTGCTCGTTCTGCTGTTTTGACTGAGCTGCCAGATTGTTGTTTTAAGTAGAGCTGTTAGTGATTTTCTCTGGCTCTGCTGTCATCGTTTTTAATGTTCATAATGATCCATGGATTTTTTTTTAACTCGTGATAGATTGATGGTTTCACAAGCATTAAATAAGGCACTTGATTTAACCATACAAATGCACAGCTAGGAATTATATTTATTAGGAGGGAAAATTATCAAACCAATTCATCAGTTATGTGACCTGTGGTTATTAAGTATTTGCAAGGATGTTGCCGGTTGCCAGAAGTTTTTACACGTTTTCTCTTTTCCTCCTCAAGCCAGATCTTTTTTATTGCTAGATGACCTGTACCGTTAAAGATTCCTGTTAGTCAACGTTCACGCTCAGCCTCCCTCTCCTCTTAGCTCCTGCATCCTTGGACGGCTGCAGATGGGCGCAGAATCTCAAACAAGCCAGCTCAACAGAAACCTGTATATTCATGACTTGTCAAAGTTGTTTTTAATTTATTATGAGCCAAAGTTATATCGTCATTAAAATGGGTTGTCTACCTCCTCATAAAATGGACTTTATCTCAGCTGTAAAAACACAAAGGTGTGTAAAAGGTTTTTAAATTACATCTAAGAGGTACTAAATGAATCTGAGGTGAACTGGCCTGACTTAACAGACAGCCCTGTTGTTTTAACACAGGATTCACTGTGAGGTGCTGCACACACATTTTGTTTGTAATCGACTAGGTATGGTTATTATGCAGAATATATATATCCATATTATTTAGGGTTTGACAGTGGCTTTCTATACAAACATGCGACACCATGTCATGCCATTGCAATCGCAGAGTCAAAAACTCTCTCTAAGCATTTGAATGCCTCTCTTTACGCAGTGATGTAATTCCATTCAATAAGCTAATTTGGGTCATGAGTTATCGTGAAGATTTTAAGTTTCATTGCCAGTTCCATACAAAGCTTTTGTTCACCAAGGAACATGAAGCAAATCCTTAATTGTATTTTATTCCTATAATGTAAAAACCAGAAGGTCAGAAGACGATTACGGCAGGGTTAGCGTCGAGCGTGTTGCTCAGTATTGAAATCACAACATGTTTTTTTTTAAGTGAACTTGCATTTATGAAGATATCGTTCACATTCCTTGATTGCACAACGGCCACACATTTATCGCATACACACACACACACTTGGCCACATAATGGGAGGTGTAGCATGTAAGGCTTGCCACGGCCGTTTACATAACGGAGCGCTTACTCTTCCGGTGCCCGCGTTTGTCGTACTCGTGTATGTGTGAACTGAACTGGCAGGCGCTGGTGCCTGCGTGTGTGCGTGTGTGTTGTGTACTCCATGGCTTTCTCTCCCAGGAGCAATCCTTAGTGAGGTTGAGCCGGCTGATTTATGGGCCTGCTAGAGGGGCATGTCACAACTTCCTTAACCTGAAAAGCCAGCTCCACCCCCACAGAGGCTGCTGCACACTGGCTGCCGGCTGGGGCTCGCTGCACCACCTGCAGTAGCGCGAAGACGAGCGCAGCCGCTCCGTCGTCACTGTTTCCTGAGCGCCTTGAATGTTTGTCATGTCTACACGCGTCAGCCATTGCACGCGCTATTTTTGTATCAGTGTCCAATAAAGGTGTGTGTGTGAGAGGTGTTTTTTCCGCTCATTGAAGGAGTGTGTCTTGTAAAGCGAGTGGATGTTTGTATAATACATGCCTGGGTTTGTGACGGATTTCTCATTGGACACACACATACACACATGTTGGCACCGCTCCCCCAGCCACGCCTCTTCAGCTGTCAGCATGGCCATTCCCCGCATACCTCAACACGAGCACCATCACCGATTAACATGGGGAGCTGCTGGAAGAAAGGCTAGAACCGAGATCTGCGATGTTACATTATCTGCTCCATTTGACTCTCATACATTGTTGTAGCTGTTGAGACTTGTTTCACTAACAAGTACACGGGGCTGAGCTAGCGCCGCATGGCAGTCTGCGTCGAGCCGTTTCTCCCCAGCCTGCCAGACGACCATGTGAGAGTTTTCCCACAGTGCAGAGGAGGCCTGTTGTGCAAACAGCTTGCCTGATTGCGCTCCCCCGAACAAACACGCTTCAGTCCGGTCCAGACCTCAAGCTGTAGCCACACCGCTGCACCTAAAGTGTGTGTGAGAGCGTGTCTTTGGGTGGGTGGCGGTGGCTTGTCAGACCAAGACTCATCCTGTGTGAAATACTCAATTCCAGTGGTGAATTTATGACACACTGCGTTGGTTGTAACCACACTTAGTTCTCATCCCATCTCTCAGGTCACGCTCAGTCATGTATTGGCCGGAATGCCCGAAGGGAAAAACCGTCATGTTTTCCATAAAACTTGAGTCATGGTAGATGTGTGTTCACTGTTTCTCTCTTTTTCACTCTGTCTGAGAAATGTGCTGGGAGATGTCTCCCGGCACCGGCACCTCTTGCTCCACACTCCCATTAATGTGGAGACTAGTATTCAGTGCCAAGGAGATGAGTCATTAGCGATGTAGTTGATTATTTCAATTACTCATGATAGTGTGAGGCTAAGTCCCCTGTTGACTCTCCAGTATTAATGCTAGGGATGTTATCAGTTTGGCAATGACCTGGATGCGCGAGGACACAGTACAAGAGAATAAATGCAGATCAAAATGAGAATTGCGAAATAAGAATAAAATGCATTTATATATAAAAAGATGAAAGATAGAGATTAGAGAATTCAGAAACAGAAAAGTAAAGAGACTGAAAAGTGAGGCAGAGGCACAGGAACAAATTCATACCACAGCAGCTGTGGGACATTTTAAGAGAAAAGAGTAGAGGCCTGGTGAGCTGAATGGTTTCCATCTCCTCCTCACCCATAGGAGTGAAAACTCACCTCGGGCGATGGCAGGTACATGTGGTGGCACATTTCTTGGCCCGAAAGCCTGCGTTTATTGCCCCGAGCTGTAACTTGAGGAATATCCGGCACATGTTCCACCCTTGGCAGTTTTTTTTTTCCCCCCAGTTTTCTTTTTTTCCACAACTTCTTCAGAACTGTAGAATGAATAAAGGATTTTAGTGTCACATCTGTCAGGATTGTTTAAGAGTGATCTTTATGAATTACTGCAGCTGATTATAGGCAGCTATAAATGAGTGTTAGCTGCAAGACCAGTAGCTGAAAACTGGACAGGCAAGTGAATAATTAACACCTTTCCCCTTCCTCTCACACCTCACAGACTCTACTGTTAAGGGGTATTTGGATCATGCAGTCAGATTCCAGCTGCCCTTTTTACAAAAGGCTCAGCACAGACATCCTGCTATCGATGTCAGTGTGAAAACTAAGAATGTGTAACATATGACGAAGATTAAAATCACTTAATAAAACAGTGATGTTAAAATGTAATAATGGATGCATGGAGAAAACGAAATGTGACAGACAGAGATGAACACGTAGGAGATTTCCATGTGAGTCACTGTGTAGCAGGAAATATTTTAAAAGTCATCAGGGCCGTGACCCCATTTGGATGTGTTGGTTCACAACCACCTCCACACTAACAAAGCTGGCCAAGCCTCCAGAGCTTTACTTTTACCCACCCTGCTTTCTCAGTAGCCGTTAAATCTATGCAGCATTCAGTGGTTGCCAGATTTTGTCACACGTGAACTACCCACTTAAGTCGCATCTGCCCGATCCCATGAGGAATGACTGACAGTTATTACGCATGAATTTGACAGGGTGGTACTGAGTAATGCAAAGCCAGTGCTCCACCACGCCACAGCTGCTGTGAGCTGGGCTGTTTGACTTGCCGTTATTGTTGGAGCCGTATTTGTTTAACTTTTATGAAATGGTCTGTGGTGTTGTAGTGAGAGCAGATCCATTGGATTCATGGATTCATTCCTGATATATTAAACAGCAGCTACAGTGGATCCTCCTGGAGTGAACCACATCTCTTAGAAGGGAATTGTAGCTTAAATTTTAAAACACAATTACCTGTTCAATGCCTTAAAATAACTTTTTTACTGTTGAGGTTGTTGAAATTAAGGGGCTGAAATGAACTGAAACCAGTCACACTTATTTCATGATGAAATGAGAATACTGTCATTTCATCATTTAGATGAGTTTCCTGCTGTCAGTGTGAAAACTTCCTGTGTGAATCCTGTGAATAGTGTCTAATGTTATGCGTTTAATACTGTACATGAAAAGTGTGAAGCGATATCAGTGCTTAATAATTAGTCTAAATATAAATTAAGTAATTTATACTTTAGGTCTGCTTTGCCTTGATTGTTACCAGTGACTCAGCAAAGAATCACACCTCATAATATAATAAAACGTTCATCATGTTGATTCGGAAAGAAACTATAAAAACAACTGAAGAGAAGGAGCTAGAACGTTCACGTATTTGTCTGACTTTGACAGTTGCGACTGTTTGCACGTGTGTCTGTGTGCGCGAGGCCGGCTGGATGATGTCCAGCGGCCTCTGTGGCGGGGAGGGTCATCTGGCGGAGCGGAAGGTGTAGGAGGGAGAGGGGAAGAATAAGACTGACGGCTTATTGATAAAATGAGAAATCTCCAGCCTCGTAGCCTCCCACCCCATCGCTTAGTGTTGAATGCTACGCAGCACTTTGGCTTGGAGCAGTTACCCACAGATCCATCCCGGACAGATGCCGATATATCTGACATTTCTTCTATATTGACACATACGATGCTGATTAGTTGCAACCGTATCATTGAACTGTCATATAGAAATGAAAAAGAATTTTCACAACACTACATGCACAGTCCTTGCAGAACTGCTACATTTTTAAGACGCCAGTGGCTCGGTGTAGCTCCAGCAGAATGACTGCTTTGCAAGAAAAATGTGGAATTGCATTTGGTATTCACAAGTTTCAACCTGTGGAAGACTGTGAAGCATGTTTGTTTTCCCTTCTGATTTACCTATATTTATATGCAGTCAGTGAACGATTTATCTCCTGTTCTCCTCTTATTTTACCACATCACCTCCCACCACAGCTCACAAACAGCCCGTTGGGTCAACCATTAAAAAGATGGACCTTGAGTGCCGGTGTGTGAATGCACTGGGCATTATGCCACATTCAGCGGCTGCTTGGCAATTTTTGACAGACATTAAAAAAATCTTTTTCCTGTTTCCTCTGGGAAAGAATCTTTGAACTTTTGTGTTTTCGGATTTTTACAAACTACCTGACTGCATTCAGGCCAGAGAGAAGATGGAGAGAACTTAGCCTTACTCTCACTGCTGGCCTCTGCTTTCCTGCTGTGCCACCCTGTGCCAGGCTGTGACAAGCCAAGAATGGATAGGATGGCACATTCACTATCCATCCATTACAGCAGAGTGGGTAGGGAGGTGTTGGAGCAGGGGGGAGGGACTGGGCAGTCATCCTGGTGCAGGTTGGAGGTGCTGAAGTCATTCATTTTAAAGTTAGAATTAATGACACCATTAATCCATGTCTGGGCCACTGCAGTGGAGGACAGGGCAGAATTCATAGCCACTGCTGGCTACCAGACCTGCAGCGTGCATGCATGAGCTCTGTTGAGACACACACACACACACACGGACAGGTCTATACAGCTGGTGTGCACACAGAACCTCTTTTCTCAGGGTCATTTGATATGTCGAGTATCCATTTGCCCTGAAGTGGTGATAGAAGTTCTTGCTGTAGCTTGTGTCTTTGTTGCAGGCATTTGCTTGATGGGGGATATCGGTCCATTTCTTTCTGGCTGGCGAGAGATGGGGGCGAGTGAAAAAGAGAGAGGATGACAGACTTGGTGAATTAGTAATAGACGGGGAGATGGTTGGCACCAATCTGACTGCAGACCTGTGTTTTTCGCTGTGGCTACGGTCAAGCTGGAGAGGAAATCAGGCCTGTTGACACCACGGTGCAACAGAGGGCTTTTTAGGTGTTAGTGTGTGAGAGTGGGCGGCCCACACTCTGCAGCTGTTGAAGGACACGAAAGGAACAGATGGACACCTAAAAAAAAAAGACCCACCAAATAAACACTTACAGAGACACAAATGTTTCCAGTGTAATGAAACCAGTACACTCTGTACCAGAATGTATTAGGGTGTGTGGCGCCTCAAACACGTGCCCATTTGTTTAGGTTATTTAAGCAATGTAACATCCAAATCCAGTGATGAAACAGTATTTACAAAAAAACAAAAAACAAACATGTATTAAACAAAAAAATATCCAGGTACATGCTGTTGGAGTCGACCTTGTCCTTGTCCTACATTTTTGGACATGCTTTGAACGGGATCAATAAGTGTTGAATCGCTTTGCTCTTGTGTTGTTTACAAGACTTTTCAAACATTTCTTCAGTCTCACATAGATGCTTGTTTTTGATGCTGGAGTGTTTGAAAGAGACCTTAAAGGAAAGAACGAGCGCGAGGAAAGACAACCAGAGCGGCCGGGCTGCAGATTACAAATTAAATCAACACCCTTCCGCTACCAAAGTGTTCTTAGAAACGAAATAATCTGCCTCTACAGTATCTGTCCAAATTTGAAAAGCTATTTGTCGATGCGTGTCTGTGTGAACTGTAGTGCAGATCTGTCCAAGGAGACTAGCCTGAAGCTGATATTTCTGTGTGAGTAATGTAGTAGGGGAAGCTTCCTGACAACATGGTTGGATGAGGAGGGTTTGAAGGGCGAGCTGACAGAGATGAAGCCATCATCTTGGACTGGCACTGCACCTCCACACACAACTTCAAGAAGCTTCCCCATTTATGTGTAAAGACTCATAACACTGCTCCTCTTCCCCCACTGTTGGTTTTTCCTCTGTGTTTCTGTTTCTTGTTTGTCTTTATCCTTTCGTCCGTCATTTTGGCCTCCCTCTACCTACCCTCGCTCATTTTCTGTGAACGTCTCCCTGTCAGACTAGCCAGGAGGCAGAGGTCTGGGGCATTTCCCGTTTTCACTGTGATAGACTATGGACTAAGCTCTTTTATAGGAGTGTTGTTTTCTTGTAAAATAACCAAGGGGCCTTTTTTCTCTCTTTGTGAGCTAATTTATTGGTGACATTTATTCAGGAATGACCTTCTCTGGATTTGTCTTTCAGGGATGCACAGCACATTAGCTCTGCTCACAGGATAATCCATCCATTATTGTAGCTTGATTTAAACATTTACCCTTTCATTTCCTTCCATCCGTGTACATTCCTGTGCTGAACAGCGAATGCGTGTGCAATGTATTAATTAACGTCGTATCACCCAACATTTCTTAGACTGGGCATCTGCTTGGACATGCAGCCTGAGTTCCCTCTTCCTCCACAGTTATAAAGTGATACCGTGCTTAAACATGAGGCAACTAATTAATTTAAATAGTGAAATAGCACCATAAAGGCACAAGGGAGATTATAACCTTATCAGAGCATGTCAAGTGTGTGTTCCAAGGTTTGAGATCCAATTAGCCAGATGGATGGTTACAGCATAACACACTCGCCTGTGCAAACATTCCCATCCAAGCAATGCACTTTAATTCTAATAGTGAGCCCGTCCATATATCTCCAACAATGTAAAGTCAATAAATTAATATGTTTGCATCAGGCTTTTAAGGGGAAAAGAAACATGTTTAAGCTTATCGCGTATTATTAGTCAAGCACTTGGGACTGTAGAGAGGCCTTGAGAGTCAGCACTAGCTATAATCAGTGTTGCTTCTGCAAATTATGAGACAATCTCTGACCTTTTTCCTCTCATTAATTATTCCATCAAGAGAGTAATGAGTGATTGGAAAGATGGAAAAATAAAGATGTGTATTTCTTTTATTGGACTCTGCTGCTCTCTGTCTGTCTCGTCCTTCGTCTCCCACCCTGCTGTTTTTGTTTGTATCGCTTGTTATCACTCAAGGGCTGCGGTTGGCGGTGCAGTAAGGTGCGGGAATGGGCCTGCCTGAGGCCTGGCTGGTGGGTTTGGCTTGTATCAGGTTGGTGTAGCCCGTAAATTTGATATGGTATGTGACTGTGGGGGCTCATTAGGGACACAGAAGAGAGACCGGGCTCTCCATCACTACCAGGAGACCACTGGCAAGAGCAAAATGGGATAGAGCAAGAAGATGAGGAAGGCAGGAGAAAGATAATTCAGCAAAGGAGAAAGTGGTCCACTCTTGTCAGCATTAGAGGATCATGCATCAGTGGTGAAATAAGCCCAGACATCAACCACAGAGCAGAAGTCTTTAAAGAGGAGACTTTCAGCAGTGTTTTTTTTTCCTTTTTCTTTGGTCAGAATAGATGACCCGCCTCAACAGACTGGCACAAATGGTTTTGATATGAAAGTCCACAACTATACTCAGGACCATCATGTATCCATTGTTTTTATTGTCAGCTGCATCACCGGAGATGAGAGCGTGCAGGCTCACCAGTTAACCAAGTGTGGAGAGGGAAAACAACGAATGGGGAAACAACGAAGGACGGAGGGAGCAGAGAATGAGATCGAGTTCAGCCAGAGAGATTCATTTCCATTTGAGTATTACGTTTTCTCACCCGCTGTGTGCACCGGTGTGGTCTCAATCTCAGTGGCACTGAGGGAGATGAGATGAAGCCACGGACGGAGTGAATTATTAATGTAAACATCTCCTCCTCCGACGAATCCAATAAGTTGCCTATGATTTGCCTGTCAGAAAGATTGCTGGCCTGGATAAGGGAAACTCCTGGATCACGTGGCGCCTTGAGTTCTGCTCCCTCGGTAATTGAGTCGAGCACAGTATTGACTCTCTGGTCATGGTGATTAAGAGAGCTTGAGCCAGACAGGAGCCCAGAGTCTGGCTCCTTAAGGTCGGCCACTGGACCTCATTGCAGGCCCATCCTGTGTGACCTTTGTCCAGAGAGCAGTGCCACAGTAACCTCCCATGCAGACTTGTCTATATTTTATATACAATGGGCATAAAGAAATATAATAATATAAAACACAAAAGAATAAAATGCTTGATGTACTTCGCAATGGCACCTTTATTTATTCAGCTCCGGGTGAATAAATTTATTTTTAATGAGCCGACGTTTGCCAAAGAATCTACTGACGTTACAGAAACGATCAGCTAGGTTTTAGCCAACTCAATCTACTGAAACACACTCAGATTGGCTCGAGTTATCAGGATCTCCTCAGGACGTGTGCAGTTTCCACATTTAAATGTCATCTTTTCACAACCCTCCTGATGTTATTGATGTATTTTTCTTATTTTGTTATGCACAGACTAGCATGAACAAAAAGATGGATGGTGATTGATCCTCTGTTTTGTGTCTCTCCTTCTTGTTTTTTTCTTCTGTACAGTGATGAGTCACTGCTTGAATGGCAAAGTGACTAATGTGAATTTGAAAACACGTGGGGGTCACCGTGAGAAAACAAGAAAACAGACCAACAAAATAATGGTAAAACAAAACAAGATAATCAATGAGCGAATGTAGGGTAAATGGAAGAGTAAACCTTTTTTACATTTTTATTGGAGGGTGAAGGAATTTAACCTATGAGAAATCTGTGAAGGTGACCTCTGTTCATGTGGGACTTTAGTGAACCACAACAGGGTATGATGTACAAACTTGCTGACCTGAGGCTGAAGTCAGGCTTTTTGATTGCAGTGGTCCATTCCTTGAGAATACAGAACCAATATTGATTTTAAAGCAGATAAACAACTAGGGAGGACGTGACCTTTTACAGCTTTTGTAGATGATTGTATCCAGTTTATAGTTGTATCCGATTTTATTTATATCAAAGGGACTTTTTAAACAGCAGATGGCACAGACGCAGGTTAATAAACTTCTTATGGTGCACTTTTGTTTACTAATGAGGGTCATTTGTACTGGCGCATATCAAGAAGACAGGAAAGCTTGGCATTCATATGCTTTTCTCCACAGTTCTGACCATGATTCAACCACAATCGCATCATCTTTGGTGCCAGGCTCCACGGAGATATAGAAACTCTGGGAACTTCTGTTATTAATGCAGGTTTGAGTATGTTTAAATTAAATTGTGTTCCCCGGATTCCAAGCACAAACCTCAATAAACTCATGACCCAGCCACCAAACTGCCTTCTGCTGGAGCTGCAGTAATTGGTAATTGGGATTTAAATGACATCAATTTGACATTAAACATAGGTTTGGCGTTATTTAGCCAGTCAGACATGTCACCTGTGGCCTGACTCGTCCTTAGAGGAAACGTACTGTAGCATCCTGATACTTTACTGTAGGCGAACTGCTGAGCAAGCAAGACTGTATCTATACACAGACTCGTATGATTTCATAGTTTCCTTTAACGTTCTTAGCATCACTGGCTACGAGTTGACGCTAGAGGCTGAGTAATCAGATTCCCAACCACACGAGTGGCATAAATCAATCAAAACAATACGTTTTCTCACATATGCATCACTCTGTGTAGATTCCGCCTCAGGTTAAACCGTGTGAAGGATTGATAGGAAGGATTGTTCTGCATGACGAGGCACAGAAATATACGCAGGGATATTATGTTGGCTCCAATTCAGCCCCGTTTAGACAGTGCTTTACTCGGTTCATGCAGTAGGCTGAGAGCTTACTGCGCCAGCAACACAGATGTTTTTAAACCAACATGGTGTAATGTTTGAAAATCGCTATGCAAATGGCAATTGATTCATCAGACTGGAATGTCATTAGACTGTTTTACATGTCAAAGGTGAAACTGATGGCAGAGCACCTCAAAAAAAGCAGCATTAAAGGCCTGGCACAGAAACTCTGCATGGTGTGATCTCCATGTGCTCCTGGCCCCACACAGTCACCGAATCACTTCCCAGCGTTGAAACTATCTTTTATTTTTCTTGTTTGTCAATATTTATGAGACACCTAAAATAGGGCTCTCTGTAAGGAAATGGCTGTTATTTCTACACACCTTCCAATTCCAATGTTTGGACTAGTTCAAAATGTTCCTTTTCAAAGCAAAGTTTTTAAATTGCCAGCCTTAAAATCTTAATGTAGTTGTTTGTCTACGGGTCGTAACAAAAGCATAACGAGACATCCAGTAGATTTGTTCATATATTGATCATATTAGGGTTACATCTGAAGAAACTATACTATATAGATATTTGTGGCTTTTTGCATTTGGAGTACAGCTGATGTCCAGTGCATAAGCATCACTTGTAATGTACCTCGTCTGTACGTTTCGATTAACAGCCACAAACAAGATGGCTGATGTCACGTTCACATGTCCATCTATGTATTAGCGATACTGTTTCCCTCAGTAATGAATAGTGGCAGGATGTGAACGTCTGTTTTTGGTTTGTCCCCTATGCGCACAGAGGCAGGAAACCTCGTCTCAGATGTTCTCTGCAGTAATATGATTATCAGGCCTCAGAGCGCATTACGCCCAAGCACATGTGGCGGACAAAGGGACGTGTTGCTTACACAGGGCAGCAGATGAATCAGAGCAGACAGTGTTTTGTGTTGCATTGTGTTGGTGATAATGCCGGTCTCCATGTTGCACGTTGTCTGTGTGCATGACTGGGAGGAGATGTCATGTATGCAGACTTTCTGTTTTGGATGAGTGAATTGTTGGTATTGTTGCTAATGTTCTGCTGGTGCTGTGTGTCTCAGCGTCCGTATGTCCCGTCTCTGTTCTCTGTCTGGGTGTTTATCTTCTCTTGTCCACAAGAATCCAACGCACGACCCAGTTTTTCTGATTTATGAATTGTAATATTGTTAATATGTAATATTTATGCCAGAGACATTCGAGTGGTCATTTCATTGGCTTCGTGTTATTGCTTATTTTCTGAACACCTTGTTAAAAGCTAGCAGACGTGTTTCAGAGATACTGCACAGCTGTAACGAATTGGAATCCTGCATGCCAGGATTTTGGCCACTGATTCAACGAGGGAGTCTGTGTCTGAGTGGAAGCTAATAAACAGTCGACCAATTATTTAAAGTTGAAGTCTTGTGACACTATTTTGAAGGCACTTGGGAAAACAGGTAACAAAATCTACAAAGTAAATACAAAACACAGGCGCTTGTACGCAAATGCCGCGCATCTATTTGCCTTTAGTGCCGATATAACAATTGTCTGGTGTCTTCAGGTCACTGGGATATTATTGTGCATTGTAAATAGCCCAGTACATCTTGGATGTATTAAACATGTAATTTCCTTCTGATGAAAAATGAATTCTACTGTATAGTCCAATTAGAAGTGAGATTACAGAGTAATTGCATTATGGCATGCAGTGATTATTGCTTTGTGATTTTCATCCATCACGTTGTTTACTCGGGACAATTCCAGGCCCCGTTTTGCTTTTTGCTCTGATTGTGTGGGGTAATTGGGACCATGTTATTATTCCTGATGAGTCCAAAGTTTCTCAGTGATGTGAGCACATGTCCTTGTAATCACACGCGTTTTGCGTTAAGCTAAGCAGATAATGTTAATATGAAAATCATTAAGCCTCTAAAGGCGATGCTTCAGGTTGAGCCTCCTGACGTATTGTATTCTGATGAAGTAGAGTAATTCCCAGCAGAATCAAAATACTCGAGGTCTGACAGTCTCAGTGATTGAAGAGTCAGTTGCTGAAGTGAATGATTAACTGACTGCACTCAATTGCTCCATTAAGCCTTTATGCTGTGTCCATATGCACCTTCCTTTCCTTCGACTGGCAAACAGAGATGAGGTATCTCTACCCCTTCAGCCTCTGCTGCCCTGCACCAGTCCACAGATGTCTGGCTACATGGCTTCACTGTCTGCATCCCTGCTCCCCCTCAGTGCTCTGTCAGCAGGTCCACATGTCACTGTCAGCAGGTCAGCAGCAGGGCATCAAGGCAGGGAACCCAAGCCCATCCAGACCCCCCTAAGGGCCCAGGACCGCCCGCAGGCCGGTCGTGCCAGGTCAGGCTGGTCTCATCATGGGGTTGAATGGAGGTGGACTCTGTCCTGAGGAGAAAGACTGAATCACTTGCAGAAGCTTTGTCCCGGTTACAGCATATGGTGTCCCCAGTTATCCTGCAGCCTTTTGGTCACCTCTGAATGGAGCTCCTCGTAAACGCAGGCTGTTTCACTGGGGCTGCTGTAGTGAGGCTGTCTGTCCTCCTCTTTGGCAGAGGCCGGCTGCTCAGCGGGCACTGGGATACAGGAATGAACACCGAACAGCTGGCCCATTCAGAGCAGACTGCTGCCCTGCAGGAAGCCTTCTCCGCATCCCTTAAGCCTGGCTCCTCAGCACCCACAAATACACAGAGGACACTTGGCTCTTCCCTTTCTCTGCTTCTGTGTCCCCTGGCATTTATTTACTAAACAGCCAAACCAGGCTTTCAGCACCAGTTTCTACGTTGTCATTTATTTAAGTGCGAGTACCAGTAAACATTGCTTTTGTGATTTTTGTCTGTGGACATGGTCTAAGCTTTAATCACAGATCTTCTGAATGTCACTGAACGAGAGGGTGAAGCTGTGGATGCTGTTGCCTGTATGTGCTGTTAATTAGTCAGGCAGTGCGTTAGATTCTCTTTGCGAAGTGTGAAGTAATGAATCAGGCTAATGTGATTACTCTGATCAAACGAGAGGAGAAACTGACAGCAGACTTCTTGTCCTGTGGTTCTTTGAAACACAATTAATGCATTTGGCCGAGCTAGTCTGACTTTTTGCCAATACTGCCTTCCATCCGGATGTGTGTGCTCAAGCAATCATTCAGGAAACTCATCCACATTATTTTCTATATGCTATTTTCACCTTTAGCCTTGTTTCCACCTTACTTGAGTGCCCTCGTGTGTTCTCATAGCTGTGCCAATGAATTAATGCATAATTCTGATGAATTCCCAGAGAAGAAGTATACCAAGAGTTATCTGGAGAGACCCTTACCCTCTTCAGCCTCTGCTGAGTAGCCAGTGCTTCCTCTCTCCTAACAAGTGGTTTTCAGCACAACAAAACCCTTGAGCAGTAAAGGCTCAATACTTGGATTGCACCAGGTGGGTCGTTTCCTGACCAGAGGAAGGCAGAGGGTGGAAAGACTAACAATAACAATAGACTCTGAGCTGCCTGCAAACGATTAGAACACCAAAGCCATCTTGGAGGGTGTCAAATAAGCACGGTGCTCATCAGAATAAGACTTCACTCATGGAATTGTGACTGTGGTGATAACCTAATGTAGTTATGTTAAATCTTAATCGGTGCTGTCTCTTCAGCGTGGACAACCTCCTAACTTGCTGATCAGCGTACCGCAGTGTAATTGCGGTTCTATCCTGAGTAATTGGACTCTTCGGGTTTACTTGCAGCAGTGGAGTGCTGTGCATAAAATCCCAGTATGAGCAGCCTTCCTCCGCTGAGTCTGACCTAGTATTTCCAGCGGCAGCTTTGCACTCTGAGGGTACTGGTGGTGGCTTGTCGGGGGGTTTTATGGTGAGGTGGGGGTTTCTGCGCAGCAACCGCAGCACTTTTACTTTTGGGAAACCTTGCAGCTAGCCTTTGTTCTCTATTTCTCATTCTAGCCTCTCTAGATTTCCCTGAGGAGTTTTGTTATCACCCCCTATATTTATCAAAGTTTCTCTGCAGTTCAAGCCAGGCCCATTTCTTCCCCTCTTTGTCTGCTTTGCAGCCCACTCGATGTAAACTCCAACTTCTATATTGGATTTGTCGGGGGCTTGGTGAGAGGCAGGACCCCGCGACGTCAGATGCGCTGACTGTATGCTTACCTGCTGCCTGGCGTGATTAAGAGATTTGTGTGGAGGTGTGTGGCAACAGAGTGGCAGGGCCTGTGAAATAAGCGTGTGAATGGAGACGGAAGCACCCTGCTTCTCTCCAGCCCACGCTCTCTATACCCTGACAAAGGAAAGCCACTCACTAGGTCAGACAGTGCCAGACATTTATGAGGATTGTCCCTACTGCGCTCCTTTCATTCCTTGCACTCTCTCTTACCTCCTTTCACTTTCTGTCTCCCTGTCTTCTCCATTGCATAAGAGCTGGACTGCCTTTGCTCCTGGCAACTGAGGGAGTTTAATTGAAAAGGAGATCCGGCATGAAGACTCCCATTCCTTTTCAGGCCTCTGTTCTGTGAAAGAATAGTAATGTACCAGAGGAAAGAAGACAAAATGTACAACGGAATCGGTGAAAGAAATAGGTCATGTTCCTAAAGCTAAATGAAGGAGTTGTGTGACATCTCCGCCTGCCTCTTAACTATGCTTAATGATCCATGATTCCTGTTTTGTTTTATTTTTTAGCTTAACCTTTCTGTTCAGACAAAAGGTAAGCGGTTTCTAAACATTCAAAACAATTGGTTTCTAGTGTACAGAATATAAAAGAGGAAGTGAAGGATTATTTTTGTAATGGTATGAAGGCTTCTAGGAATCGTGTTCTCTTGCTTATGCCCATCTTTAGGTGGCCTTGTGGTATCATCTGCCTATTTGCTGGTAAATGCGATTTCTTGCAGCTGTTTTAATTATATTTTTCTCAAGAAAGCAGTGCCAACAAATATTAATTGAAACTGTATGCGTCACAGAAAAACAAGACACTATAAAATCAGTGTTTCATCAGTAAAGTAAAGTCTTGTTTAACGAGCTTGATGTGGCTGTAGAATTACAAACTGTAGCTTCTAATTATCCCAACGTTTCAGCAGCTCGAAAGCCGACTTGGACGTCTGTGTTGCACTAATGCTAATGAGAGATGTTCAGCTTCCACTGCTTGTTATCCAGGTAAATAGTGACAGTACCATGTAGGTCAGGTGTGTCGAAGCATGAATGCAAAGCAAGGTCATTCAGACAAAGGGCATGTGTGCTTTCTTGTGCAAATAAAGCAAATGCTGTGTTTCTCCAGCTGTGTGCACTACGATAATGCCTCTCCGTTTGTGTGGTTGCAGCTAAAGCATGCTCCTTATTGTTGCCCTGATCCTCGTTATGTACATCTTTACTAACGGATGGGTTGTCAACTAAATGAGGTGGACCTGGATCAGCTGATGATTATCAGGTATTGCCGAGGCTGCAGAGGTACTAAATCTTTCAGATTTGCCCAGGAGACCTGAGTCAGTCAAAAACGATAAGTGTGCACAGCTTCCTACACAGCAGAACTTTCAAACGACACTATGCAAACACAAAAGATCCCTTTGACGGATCATTTATTCAGGAGGATGGGAGGCTTTACAAGGTTAAGAGCTTCAGTCAAAGGTCTGCTCTGCCTATTAATTGCCTTTGATCCGTAGTTGATGCATAATTAAAATAGCCAAGCAAACTAAGGCAAGACCTGGAATGTGTTGAATCTGAGAGATCTGCAAAGAGCAAGATCTAAATGCTTGCCTTGCTGAAAGCTTGGTCTCAGGTGCACATGCTTGCTGATTAGATGGCTTTAGTCTCCGGACAATCAGGCAATCGCACACGATGACCGGTTATGTACTTATTTGATAGGCCTTAGATTAGTATTTGCTTTATTCTACCTTCAGAATATGATTTAAACTCGTTCTAAAGTACAGACCACCACGGTGCAGTTCTTCCACCCGCCCCTGCAGTGGCAGCCAAATGACACGAGCTGTTAAAGGCCTGGAAATGAAAAGGTTTTTTGTCGCATTTATTTGAACCCACTGTGTTTCTGTAGAGCGATTTCTGTACCTGCGGCACAGGCAGGATTTGTGTTGCTTCTGTTTACATGGTTGTCCTGCCTGTACTGTAGCATGGATGTTTTGCTGTAGAGACAATTTCTCAGCGTTGGTCATTGTGGTGTGGAAACTCATTAAGTAGAGTGAATTTCCAAGTATCTGAGTCAGCGTTGTACACGTTTACATTAAAGATAGTTGAACATAGCCTGTCATATTTTTCTGTGTACATACAGTAGCAAGGCTGTGTCATCCCGTTGATAAATGACTATAATCATTAGAGAGTTGTTAGTATAGGCATGTATCTCATCACTGAAAAGCTGTTATTATATGTTTATTACAAAATAACAGGTGGAAGGAGCTATGAGCAAAGAAAACAGCTCTGGCTTCTTTTACACTTTGTCTGTCGATAACAGTCCTGATGCTTTATATAAAAAAATAATAACTACATAATCTGCCCAAACCTAATAAAAATACAATTTTTGTTACTAAATTAAGCCCATGCGCGTGATTCATGTTTCTTACTGTCACATCAGTGCAAACATGAGGGACATGCAAAAGTGTGTTTTTCTTTGTGTGTAGGCGCTGGTTTAATTTGCACCTGACGTAATGGATGCGCTGGCCTGCTGCTCAACCGATGCACCTTGCACTCACAGAGTAGAAAAATATTACAGAATACCCATAATTTACTGTTGCCAAGCACGTGTAACACGTCGCTGGTGTTGCCTCCCTGGTGTTTTGCTCTAGTTATCTATTTTGTAAAATGTGAGTGCCTGGCATAAAACGATTTCAGGAGCTAAATTGAATGGACAATGCTGTAATAAAAGGGATGTGAACAGGCAGATTGTGAAACATATTGTGGTTGTTATTAGCCAAAATATAATACGCTGTAGAGCACCCAGTTGCACAGTCATTGGTTCCTTTCAAATCAAACAAGACTATATCTCAGAAAATAATAAAACATTTGACCTTCTATGTAAACACTTAATTCAAATCTTAATCTGATGAACTGAAGGCAGGGACCGGTACTTCAGGACATCCACTAGTGCTGTTGTGCTGTTATTAGACTCTTAGGATGTTGGGTTGGCGTATCTGTTTCCCGTCTGCCTGTCTGTGCAGCAGCCAGATCTCAGCGTCTGGATTGGCAGCTCTCCTTCATAGCTGATTTATATTCATTGAGTTTAACCATGCATGGCTCTGGCCTGACCTGACATTTTCATATTTGAAGCATCTGATTGTCCCTGTTGTAAAGAGGCAGGCTGCTGATCCCTGTGCTAGATAAACTCTGTCATGATGGTCCCTTCTCATGGATATCGATCTAACAGTAATGTTAATAACGAATAAACATCACGCATGCGTCATGCAAACAAAAACATAATGGTGTGCCGCTGTGCTGAGTTTATAAGCAGCGTAACAACGATACATCTCCTCTATTCCTATGTCTCAAGGAGTTTCTCATTTTAAGAACTACATGGCAAATCTTCTATCAGTGTGTTATGGAAAGCAGCAACCAGAACGCCTCCCATCGTAGCACGGAATTCACTTCTCAGGAGACACGGTGCTGCCGAATTGCAAAGTTTGTCTATTCTAGCTTTGCATTGTTCAAGTGCTTGTAAAATAAACAGATCAGAGGACGGTATCAGTTCAGCTCTGAGTAATATGATAAGGAAACCGTTCGGTTGAGGATCAGGCTGCAGACCTACACTGGCTTTTGAAAGTGCCAACAACAGCATAAACACACGAAAAACATCGACCGACTTGATTTTACAGGCAAACAGATTTATAACACTGTGTTTATCTACCCTGCACTGTGAACGTAACCATTTCAGGGGAGTGTTTAAGTGAAAGGTCAGTTGATCCTCCCTCCAACAACATTGCTCTTCATTCAGTCATCATAGTGCCACACACACAGCTGGAGACACCCTCCTGTTGCTGCCAAGAGTCTGACCAGATATTTTAATTTACGAGTCATTCGCTCCAGATCATTTTTACGTCTACGGTACAATCGTCGGTCCAGTTATTCTGCGCTTATGCTGACTGACAGACCCTGAAAGAATAAGGGCATTAACATCATGCGGGTGAGAGCAGGTGTAATTGAGACATTGCGCGCGGTCAGCAATCTGACAGTAAGCTGTGCTTAAATGGCAGCAAAATGAGAGCTCAGTTCCTGTTGATTGTGTTAAGCTGATAACCATTCGGCCTTGAGATGGATGCGCTGTGGATTAAACCCATCTGGATCACTCCATTAAGAGCGCTATTAAGAGCAATATGTAATGTTTGTTTAATTTAGCTGGATAAGGAACAACCGATCGCAGGTGCAAAGGAGGATAACAAACTCTCCCACTGTAGGAGCAGCACAGCCTGCAGGTGTGCAGCTTCGAGTCCCTGAGGACATATGAGACCATTAGTTCAGGCGCAATTTGGACATTCTGTGAAAGAAAAGCAAAATGCTAATGAAACAGCTACTGCACATTTAGCCCGTGAAACATGTCCACTAACAGACTGAGGATCACCAGTGTAGCCCGTGGCGTGTATCTCTTTGGGCGATGTCCATTAGCGGTGGAAGGGGAGGTTAAGACGCCGGGGCAAGTGGTCAGCAGCACGCTGCTGTTTGGCTGGGTATCAAGCCTCCATCACTGTGACAAGGATGACAGCAAAACCGAGACCAGCTGCCCCAACCCATTACTGCAGTCAAGAGTCCTCCCAGCGTTCAGACGCGTGCACACACATGCACGCGCTCACTTTTCATTCTCCGACACACTTAGCTGTCTGGCTTTTGTTCTAATGGAAGAACTGGCTGGGCTTTTGGAAAGCGGTCAATTAATCCCAACTGAGGGAAGGAGGGAAGTCAGCATGTTACTTAATGAATGTCAGGAGACAAGTAATTATGACATGTCTGGAGAATGTGACTCTGGCATGAAAATGAACTGATCTGGGCTGATGCATTAGCGAGAATAGCAATTTATGTGATGGAGATATATTCGTCTTTACCGTGTACCCATCTGTGCAGCGTGACTGGTGAATAAAAATTAGCTGATTTATAGTGGAGCATAAAAATTCTGCGCAGTTAAAATTTTTTTATTAAAAAAAATAATATTGATTCTTTTCTTATGATGTTTCCTCATCTCCTCCTTTGCCAGGGCCAACGTTTTATGTATAGACTGAACGGACTAGAGTGATCTTTGCTTTGGACTCGCTTTATTAAATGCTCATTCCCTGTCTCCTCACTGTGCTGCAGTAATTAATACTGAGGACAGTGTGATCATCACATATGAACTGAATTCAGTACTGAATTTACAATACTGAAAGCTGCATTTATAATGTTCCGTATGTTGGTTGTGTCTTGTGCTCCCTCTCTCCCTCTGTCTCTCTGTCTTTCATTCTCAGTTCAGTCCTTCTCTCCTGGCTGTCTGTAAAACATGCTGAAATTACCCGGCCTATTTTCTGCTTGTGTGTACTCCCTGAAGTCAGCAGAAGTGAGCTTTTCATTGTGGCTTTTTGTCATTTCAAACTCCTCAGAGTGTGGGGAGTGAAGATCTGTTGTATGAGCTGGAAATGTCATCTGTTGTCCTTCCTTTCTGTCTATACTGTATGTACGGATTTTAAAATCAAATTAGTGGAGCTGATGGCTGAGGTGATTCTGATTTTAATATTGTATATGCAGGTTAATGTTGATGCTTTCTAGACCCTTTAGCTGAGTATTTGTGACCTATGCTGTGACGTCCTCTTTCCTTAACTGCTGTGCATTAATTGTGTTTGTAGATATGTGGAAGTTGGAGATAACTGTTGTTCCACTTAGCTAGAAGTCATCGCTGTCCTCCCGCCAGCCACCAGGGTTGTAAACACAGCAGCACTCCTTGCCAAAGTACTCCCACAGATGGCTCAATGAAGCACTCTGCCTTGTTGTTCCTGTTTATTCAGCACTGCTCATCCCCATAATGAAATAGCTTCATTACAGCAATTTGCACTCATTCAGCATTCTGGGAGAGCATGCAGATGCTCAAGTTTGCCAGCAAGCGTCGAGAAAATAAACAATGCCCCGCTCTTCAAAAAACCACTGCCATTCAGGGGATACGGAAAACTTTACATGAAGTGTCAAGTTACAGACGTCCACGCTCAGAAACGTGCGTCGCAAAGGAAGTCATGTCTGTGAATAGGTTGAACCTTGCATTTTACCTGGTTTGGCTGCCAGGACACAGCAGCCACCAACCAGAGTGAACAACTGTGGCTGACAGCAAAGTTGTACTGTTTCTCAGTTTGACCTATTTTCTGCCTGGTTCCCACATAAAAGGAAAATGTTAAAAAAAAGGACTGAACGTCCTTCAATCTAACTTTGTGCATGTCTTCATTGTAGACTTGTTGTACAGTCGTACAGCTGTTATTTTTTGCTGACGGAGACTGTGTTGCTTACTCTTCTGATCCCCTCCTTTACGCTTGGTATTTGGTAGATATTTAGAATTTGCTTCAAAGTTGCATATAAATGTAGGTTCACGGCCTCAGAAATGGTCTCCAGGACCGACCACACCAGTAGCCAGTGACTCACTACATCCTCTTATGAAAGTGCTCTTTGTACTGTTTCCAAGCACTTCAAAGCTCCATGTTTCTCAGGACATTGTTGTCAAAGGAAATACAATAGAAGAATAAAGTGAAACACTCAACAAATAACGTCATTCTCATAAAATCTCTACTAACTCTTGTCTTTGCTCAGTTTCTCTTCTAATATTTCATCGTATTTTTCTATGCAGCACTGACGTACAGTCGTTAATATGCATTATGTAATGCTATTATTTTAGTTTTTATTTTGATACACGATAATATGTTTGGTCAACTATAACAGGAATGTTTGTACTTATAACACTAACAGATATTTTGTTATTGTAAGTTCTGTGTCTTAGTGTTTGCTCTGCCTCTTCATTCTTTTTGAAGGTCTGGCTTTGAGAAGCCAATAATGCGAAAAAATAGAAGTAATTGTTGAGTAATTGAGTGACAAACTGTGCAAGATGGACTCTCCCCGACATTCCAGTTGCCTTTGCTCTTCCTATTATATTTACCCTACAAATATATAGGTAGACTTGTTTTACACTTTACGTTTGAATGCGATTCTTTCATTTCATTTTCTAACACAAGTTCAACTTCCCCCCACAAAAGGCAAAGCAATGGATGCTTTTCCAAGATCAGAGGATCAGGGCTGTTGTTCATCTAAAGGAGCACAGCGATGAGTTTCTGCCTGTTAATTGTCCCCTGCTGGAGAAACTGCTGGACAGACCAAAGGCATATAGCTGATAAGTACATCTGCTCAGCAGTTGTGCTACGCCAAAATAACCATTTAAGGCTCTTACTCTGCGCTTTGACATTCTGCAATTTGCTTGCACATTCACAAAATGCTTTTTGTGGCTTTCATTGGCGAAGCTCGTTCCTCCTTCATCGATTTGATCAATATCATTCATGAATGCTTGTAAGGAGCCAAATCAGTTGGAGTCTGATAAGAGAGGCTATCGCTGCTAATGCTGGCAGCTGACCGTGCCTCTGGTGACAGGAAATCCACCAGGTTCATTGTTATTTTTATCAGATAGGCCCTGAGCACCTGTCAGGTTTTTCTTTTTCACACTACTACAACTTTGATCGGCACATCAGCATGCTGCTAAATTAGCAGTACAATGAATGGTTGCAGGCCGGGCCACACTTTATATGAGACAATGGACCTAAACCTCTTTAATTCTCCAAGTGAGATTTGTCTGAGCATGATGCATCTAAACAGCAGTAAAGTTGATTCTTCAGAAGATTTTCAGAGATCCATAGTCCTTCTATCCATAGCTTCCCAACTGAGTTCAGTTGCTTTCCAATGTCTGTGCTCTGAGAAGAACTTGGACTCCATTTTTGCCTGCTCCCATATGCTTAGCATTGGGTCCAATATGACGGCTTATGGACAGGCCTGGGGCCTTTCACACTGTGACAGATGGTGGATTATCTAAACAAGTGTACAAATTACCTAGGATTCCCCTCTGTGCCTGGGTACGTTTGAGAACAGAGAAGGGCCCAGCAGCCAGGCCTGCCAACAGCGGGTCAGCTGGCACCACGAGCAGCTCACTGGTCTCACTTCCCAGTTGCCTTTATCTTCCCTTTGTTTTCTGTCTTTTCTCTTTTTCACTGTAAACCCTTGTTCCAATACTGTTCGACAGTCTCGTTTAGCCCAAATACACCTTGGGCTAGTTTGGATTCTAATCACTGCTTCCTATTTTGCTCACGTTTAGCTTGGTGAAGGCCTTTGTTTGTAGTTCTCTACAGAGAATGCTGCAGATGGGCCTACTTTGATTGATTTCATCTCGCTCTGCTGCTCCATCCAGGAAACTGTGCGATTATAACAAGAATGCCAACAAATGGCTCACATTCAACCAGAATCTGTTGTTGGAAAAACAATAAAAACAAGCTGGCGTGTGCCATTAGTTCCGCTGAGCTCCATTTATAGAAGACTCCGATACAAGGCTAATCTCGTTTACCCTGAACAGTTCTAGGAAGCCATGTGTCACCTTCCAGAAAGCGTTCAGGACAACTAATCTGCCATTGTCATACTGTAGACTTTGATGATGATAAACGGGGCTTTTAGGACGCGAGTCTTAAGTCTTAATAATGATCAAATGGCTCTTTCCTAATTGAATTGTCCTGCAGGCATTACACGGTCCACGTAAGTGTATCAGGACTGGAGCCAAAGGAGGCTAAAGATTGTTGGTGCTTTGTTCAAATAGACCCTGAATGGCTAATGAATGTTATTAATGAAGCCTAATACAAGCTGACAGCTGTTAAATGTAACCATTGCAAACGAACAGCGCCAGGATGAGATAATCTCTCTTGTCCACAACAACCACATCATCTATCTCAGCCATTCATGTTTTTATTTGTGACTTGGTCGTGTTTTCCTGTCGCATCTGCCTCTCCACTCGTTGTGTCAGGACTTGCTAGAGAGCCAGGCTCCCTGTTTCACAGAGTGCCAGTGGAAAGGTCAGCCATCATTTAGCCAGCGGAGAATGCGTTTGCCGGTTCCACATCCTCCACAGCGCGTCCGCAGGAATTTACACAACAGCAGTGGAAAATGTCAGTTCGTAGAGAGCTTCCCACATTATTTTTGTCTACGTCGCTGCGATTTTCAAGAATTAGTCAAGAAACGACGTCTCTGAGTGTAGAGACTGATGAATCGTGCTGTTTTTTTTCTGAAAATATTACAGTGTAAGCACAAAAACAGCCGATAACGTCAGCAGACTTATTTTTGTGTGCCTTTTTTGGCTTCAGTGTCCGACCAAGAGACTGACAACTTTTGGAGAATCTGGGCCAAGAGAACTTGGCCCCTCCTGTTCCTGACAGGATTCTGGTAGCTTCCTATGTCTCAGCAGGAAGTGCAAGAAGTCAGACTTCTCAGCCTTTCATCTCCACACCCACAGCACTGGAGCCTGTGTCTCTTGCATATGTTTAGTAGGTCGTCTGATACGCTACCGGAGCATTCTGTCTTCATGTTTGTTGGTTTGTCTCACGTTTCTCACACACGCACACACAAACACATATACGTAGCCAAGTGGACATGCGCTATAGGCTCCAAACTCCCACTCAGCGTAAATCAGAAATCCTACAGATTGCTGTCACCCTTCCTACTAGCAATTCTCCATCTGCCTAATTTCCTGTCAGAGACTCCCTCTCAGCAAAGGTATGTTTTATTCATTACAGGAAACAGAGAAGCTGAGTTAGAATTACACTTGTCAGGTTAACAGCACAACTGT
The DNA here is from genome assembly GCA_030770545.1 of Macropodus opercularis. NCBI lineage: Eukaryota > Metazoa > Chordata > Actinopteri > Anabantiformes > Osphronemidae > Macropodus > Macropodus opercularis. The sequence continues at coordinate 3,856,899 of CM061091.1, read as the reverse complement.
GCATAGCAGAGAGATTATGACTGTTCGACATGCAGCCACCTCACCAGTGTGGAATCCAGTGTGTGAGCTCCCTGAGGAGTGCGGATGAGCCTCGGTTGGGAGGGAGGCAGCAGGTGCAAGAATGTGTTCGCAGCTCGGAGCAGAATGGGTCTTGTCAGGCCACCCTTGGCAGGGGTGTACCGTTGCGGCAGAGTGACTTAGGCTTATGGGCGTGCGCGCGGTTGTCAGCCTCTAGTTTTGGCTCAGGGTCGCGTACATGCACTTGCGGCAGGCGTCTGCGCCCTCCGATGTGTGCATGTACGTACAGGCCTCACGCTTGTGCGTATCTGACCTTTCTTGTGCGAGTGCATTCGCCCACACAGCTGGAGGAGGAGAGGAATCCAAATACCTTCCATTTGCCGGTTCTCTCACCAGCTGAATACCAGACTAACAGCAGACATGCAACCTCACAAGGCCCTAAAGTGGTATTTTAAACCTGAGTAGTACTCAACAAGGCGCAGTTTTAAGAATGCGTGTTTCTCTTTGTTTGCCCATACGCTCGTGTGCGGATTACTGCGGTAGAAAATGAGCGGCGTTGTCCTCCTTCCAAATAGCGTGACGTACAAAGGGAGATGGCTTAAATCAACACTGGCGTTCCTTTACGAAACACGCTCGGCAGCTGCTCGCAACCCTGCGATAACACACTCCCTGCCCTAGTGACAGAATGAGCTTCATCCTGCTCAACGGTCGGGCGCTTTGTGTTTTGCTTGCGTCTACATTTTGTGAAAGGGATTCTGGCGTTGGGGAAGGAATTCCTGTTGGGGTTGAAGGAGACGGCCAAACCGCATAGAGCATGATTACACTCCTGAGGGAAGGAGCGGATGAAACCTATCTGGGCACATCAGTAAGGCACGTTCACCTCCTTCAATGCCTCCCTCACTAGAATAGATTTCCTAATGCACACTCGTACCTGCATTTTGGCAACAGCATGGGTGTGGGTTCATGAAGACTTGTACTGACACATTCATTTCTTTTGCTAGTGGTGTGATCCATAGCTCGGCATTTTATTGTGTTTTTTTTTTCCCAGTGGCATCAGAGAATTACTGGAGCCGGAATAGGGATGATGCAAAGATTGCTCACTCAACATCATCCATTTTTATTGGCCTGAGTGTGTTTTATGGGATTGCCATTGACTTTTAACTCCAGGGTGCACACATACGCTATGTACTGTAGCTCCTCAGCCCAATTCCAGTCAGATCTTAAAAACCGTTCCGCAACAGTGACACAGCGTTTTCCAAAACAACTGCGCTGGCACAGGCTCCTCTCAAAGCTGTAGTTTCATTAGTGGTGTTCTTTGAGACCCTGTCTATAAAAGTCTATAGCGTGCTGAGGGATGTTTGGCAGAGCTTTCTGAGCAGCTAGTTGCGCTGCTGTCGTTGCCCACGTGGCACGATGCAGCCACATGTCTGGGGCCCGGCCAGGAAAGAGGCGTCACACAGCTCAGGCGTGGGGTGTCGCGTAGCAGAGCTCCACTACGAATAAAGGCAGCTGGATTCGTCTTTGCTTTATCTTATCTGAGTAAAATCTTTTAATTTCATGCGCCACTACTTTATACAGTATTTTGTTATTTTTGCTGTGATTAAATCACGTGACCATAATATGGTGTTTTTATTAGAAACGAATAGAGTGAATGCCTCAGAACAAAGCCGTAGTATTGAAGAGAGCACAGGACAAACACCGGTATTCCTGTGTACATGGATCCAGAAACAATCACAGCAATCTGCCTTTTTAAATTAAATATTCTAATTCAAGCCCTTCTATTACTAGCTTATATTGGCGTAGCGGTACTTTAAGCTGAGGTCAGTGAGGAATAAGCCAAAAATCTTTAATGCTAATACCCACACACCATCAATCGTAGCCTATAAACCTGTCTCAGTACTGCAGTATATGAACTACTGTGTGTAATATCCTCTGTAAGTGTAGCAGAACTGTGGCAGATGTGAAAGGATTTTCTCATTAGCCAGTGATAGAACTAGCTTAGTCAAGGTTTGCATTGCAGCCAGTTTTTGTGGGTAATCAGTTTTGTGTACTAGGTCTCGAGTGCACCCTCGGGGTCGATTTGCATTCATTGTTCAGTCTTCTGGAGTTTTTGTTGTGTGTTTGACTCATTAAGGAAAATGAGCTTGTCTTTATGGCGCAGCTCTTTGTAGAGTGCGAATAAAGCAAATTTGAAGAGGATTTGAAATACGCAGTTCATTTGAAGTGAGACTGAACTGATGTTCGAGTTTTGTTGCATGCACTCACACGCGCTACCTTGTGGGATTTATGATTTGTTTTTTATTGTCTTTGTTGTCTTCACAGTACACAGTGTTATGTCGTCTACCAGTAAATCAGCCTCAGTTGGCCCAACAACATACATTCACAGCAACGCTCAAATGCATTCCTGTCTTTCCAAGCAAAGTGAAATACTGTTGTATTTTGTCTTGTTTACTTCTCAAGGGCGAGTGCTCTGCTCTGGAGTATTGATATGTAAGCTCTCCTTATGAATTTTAAAACCCTTTGATTAACAGCGAGCCGTGTAAGAAGCTAATGACATTTCAGAAACACGGCCCTTATAAAAAAAACAAAACAAACAAAAAAAAACCGATGCACCATCTCATGCACCGCTGTCAAATATTGACTTTAGTGCCAGGAAAGAAGCAAGAATTTTAAAAGTGATCTGTGTCAGATCATTGAAATAGCTTTTGAGAGCTACAATGCGTCATACCTAAACTACAGACGGGTTTTAATTACAACAAAGTTCGATTTGTATCACGTCCCTGCTGCAGCGTTGTTTATAGCCAGTGAACAAATGAGAGAAAATAGTTTATAGTAAAGGAAATATTGTGTTTTTGCATGATTTTTATTCTTGTCATCTGTGAAATAAAACATTGAATACATTTCTTTTCTAATATTACTCTGAAAGATGCCGAAATCCTGCTTAGCCAAACATAAAGGATTTTCATATCTGGCTCTTCCTTTTTAGCAATAATGGAGCACAAGAAAGTAATGCAAATGACCACCTGCTCCACTGTCTTTATTCTTCCAGGCTAAACGGGACTGGTCTGCTCTCAACTGCACCTGTGTGGAACCCGTTTAGCATATTTCTGGCATGTGGGTGAAACGCAGATGAATATAAGTAAAGGTTATATTAGGACACAAGGCCTTCTTACCTTGCCTGTTAAGAGTGACCTAACATGACTATGAAAGTGGTTGGTTTGCAAAGATAGAAGGTGAAAATATAAAATGATGGACATAAAATATTTAGTTACAGGATTATATTATCTTAACTTAACTCTCTGTCATTTATTTATCATTTTTTGTTAAGTTACAGCTAGAACGTGTTTTATGTGCCCTGCTATGCACTGGTCCATCTACCCTGTCAGAGCGAATCGAAGCAAAGGGGTCTGACTGGACTCCAGAAGCTTCTCTCCAGGCTCCGGTGTCTGATCTAATGCAAGCTGAAGAGAGATGGAGCCAACACACACTCACACACAGCTCATTGAATAAAGTACAGTTACAGAGACGGATCAGAGTGAGAAAAAGCAGTAGATGAATGAATCATTATTCATAAGACGTTTGGTTCCATTCCAAGTATAAATATGTAAACAAAAACTAAGATGGAGTAAACAACAGTGGTGATGGTAAATCGTGTCTCAAGCCATATAAAAAACAGTTGGATTGGATGCACAGGAAGTTTGTGCTCGCACAGTTTACTTTAGTAGGGTCTTAATTTATTATCACTATCCAGTCTCACAATAAGGAGTTGAAGCCACTTGTTAAACATTTTCACAGAGAAGTTGAACGAAATTCAGAAAGAGGCTGTTTGCCGTGTTGTGGCCAACACAGAGAATGATTTAGCACCAGAGAAATGCTTGACTGATTACGTTATACATCAAGTTAATGTATTTATACAGCAAATCCTAATCCTGCATGTACAAATTCAGTTATTTGAGGGACAAAGACACAACATGATTTTCTGAACGTCTCAAAGTTCCAAAGACGTGATGATGTAGTATTTAAACACAAAGACCTCTGTGCTCACTTACGCATCCAACCGGGCTTTAAGCTTCCCTGTCGTACGAAGGTCTGTTAGTTTCTCATTGTTTAATCTGTGGGTAGTCGGGGATCAGATCACACGCTGCCATGTAAACACTGCCAGCAGCTTACTGTGGTAATCCACCCTTACTGTATTTGCTCGCCACATACACTGTAGTCATGTGGGCAACGCCAACCAAGAGGTGGCGTGTGAAGGTCAAAGCAGCACACGCTGACAGACACGCTGCTATGTAACTGTTTGCATTGCCAGAGCTCTTGAGAGCACGTTTCCCATAGGACATGCACGTCCTCTGCTCAGAAGGGATTGGTAAACGGATCACAGTGCTGCAATAGCAGAAATAGCCATCTCGAATAAAGGTAACAAATCAATACCAGGCATTACAGCCTCCCCCTAATTCCCTCCCTTTTCCCCTGAAGATATGACTACTACAGCTTTATTTAATTCTGTTTATAGATAAGTAATTATTATGCCCTTCTGTTGAACCAGTTACGAAATTTCTTGATTGCCTCAGTTTCCTTATTTTATGCTTTAATATGCCCTGTAACGAGCCATGACTTTGAAGTTCAGCAGCACTACGAGTGGTATCGTTCTTTATTTTGTATGTGGACATGAGATTTTTTTTTATAGTATTAACTTGGCAACATATTAAATAGCAAAAGCGAGGTCATACACAGTTCACGTTGTGTAACGTTGCCACAAGAAAGCGTCGCTGCTGTCCTCTGTTTGTGACCCAGTTTGTCAGTAAAAGATGTCGGCGTCTCAGCACACATCCATCGCAGCGAATGACAGACAGCCCAAGGAGAGTACAATGACTGTCAGCTCTGCTCAGCTTGGAGGTGATAGATTTCATTTCCCACACATTTATCTGCTGCAGCTTCTGTGCGGATGGTTGTGCTGTAGGGAGAGATTATCGGATTATCACTCCGTAAAGAAAAGGGGAATACTTGAAAGTATATTCTTCTTCTTTTCTCACACCTGGAATGTGCAGCTGTGCGTTGCCTTTGTTTCAGAGTGGTAGCTGCAGACGCAGTAAGCGGTGAGATGATGATGTGCTGGTACTGAAGGGTGACACGAGGAGCTACTGACAGTACGACGAAGTTAAAAACACTGTTAACCGTGACTCCTATTGCTGGCTACTGCTTTCTCACAGTAAAAATGTAAATGCGACCTCTGTTTGACCCTTGTCTATATCATACTCGGGGTTCTCTACATGGCTCCCTGACACTGGACCTCTGTCTTTCTCAGTGCTTCTGACTTTCCAACACAGAGCGAGCAGTCTTGACGTTTCCCTGAGGGAACGTGAGGCGGTTGAAGGTTGAGCGACTGAGGTGCTGGGGGTGCAAATAGGATTCGCCTTCTACTGCTGGAGGCCTGTCACCAATAATGGGCTATTGACCCCCATTGGACTGTGGGCATGAAGTGACTATTCATCACAACCATGTCCATGTGTCTTCAGACTCCCCAGGCTCCCTCCTTTGTGACCACACAGGCAGATTAGGCAACATGACAAGCACATTTCCTTTCCTTTCCTCTATCCTCTTCTCCGTTTGTCTCCTCTCTCCTTCTGAGTCTACTTCCCAGAACCAATCCTGTTCCCATGGTGTCTTTCCCTGCCAGCAGCCATACACGACCTGAACTCTGGGTGCACTCTCCTCTAATCCACCACCAGTCTTATCTCAGCTCAGGAACAATAGCCACAGAGCAGGCACAGCTCAGAACCACAGCCGGCAGAAAAATAGCTCCACTCCCACATGGCTGCAGGACCCTCTGCATCCAACAGCATCAGCCAAGCAGCCTGTCACTGCTTCACATTAACTCCTCTGCATGTTGAGGAAACATTCCAGCTTGTGTTTGCTTGACTGTTGTCCAAATGTAATTTCTATGACTGCAGTGCAGTCACCGGCGAATGTAAATGACTAATCTCATCTGTACTTGCTGTTGCCGTGTCAGTTCGCTGATCTACCGCTTGTCTCTTTGTTTGCTCACCGTGGAGCCGCACAAGTTAGTTGCGAGAGCTTTTTCGTGATTCATGTAGGTAGTCTGGCATTTTTCCAGGCTGCTGTGCCCATTCATCTTCAATTAATGAGCTTTCACCTCAGGACTAACGAGCTGTAATTGCGATTGCGCCCCGCATCGAATCAATGCCACCGTCCATGCAGTGGCCCCGTTGTGGACAGGCACAGGGCTGCACAGTGCTGAGACCAAGTCACAGGGAGTCCCTCAAAAGTCTTACATCATCCAACGCTAAGCAGCAAATCTAGTTAATTACTTATTCCTGGATGGTAATTATGTTAATTAGCAAACCAAGAGACCAGGAAACCAAACTTACGCTCATCTGTCTCTAGGACTTGACCTCATGCTGTTTAGGTTACGTTTGAGTCCTGTTTTTGGCCGTGCTGGTGGTATGAGTGGCGTCCATTAAGCAGGGACATGTAACATTTCAGTCAGTATCTGTATACTAAGACAAAAATAAGTTTTCATTTAAGGAGCGTCCGTGTGTTTGTCAGAGGCTGGATATGGAGAGTGCTTCACTGCTGTGCATGTTTGTTACTTGCCAGCCTCACCGTCTATCTGGGTCTCCCACTCTTGCTTCCCATCACTCTCCTCCACTTCCTGTCGCAATCTGTTTATTTCTCCCTCAGTGACAAACTTGCATCACCTGCCTGTTTCAGAATTTTTCCCCTCCCTTTCTCCATTCAGTCGCTGTCGCTCTTTGTCTTTTTTTTTATACATTCCGCTGCCTCGCTCTGACACTCCCTTCTCTTCCTCCTCTCTGTCTCTTACTTTGTCTGGCTTACTTCCGTCATCGCCTCCTCCCTGTTTTCTGCTTTTGTGTGTTGTCTCTTTAGACTTAAGGAAGTGAATGTGTATACATGACAACATGTTGTGGAAGACACTTCAGTCTCTGTTCCCTTGGGCCATCTGGGGAAGTAGTCCATTTATTTAAACATGAGTGCACACACCCACACTAGCTTGTCTTCACTAGGATATTACTTGTGACTGACTGCAGAGTTTTTAACTCCCAGCATTTTTGACTATCTGTTTCAATGTCCCTGAACCAATGAAAACCATTGTGGCTTCTTTGAAATGCGACCCAACTTTCTGAGTTCATTATGTGCCATTTGTCTGTCGAGAAGTGTAGCGTCAGGCAAAACAGAAAGGCGTTCAGAAGAAGGCACAGACTAAAAATAGCACAGCAAGAACCAAAATACTCTTCTGTCTGGGCACGAGTTCCAGACTTCCCAAAAGTATATAAGTGACAGGCACCCAGAGCCCTCACAGTGTACCCACCGCAAGCTTGGCACAGTGTGAGCCAGGATCAAGAAAGAGATGGAGAGAACAAAAGGCTTGACTGCTTTTGTTCTGTCTGCAGGAGGCTGATGGAGATCCAGCACCACACAGATGCACATCCCACTTGCAAATGGACAGTTTATAGAAAGGCCTGAGCATGAGTGAAACAATCAAAGCTCATTGATTGCAGACGTTTTGTCACTAAATATCAAATCAAGTGAGACATTTTGAAATTGTGTGGGCTGTAGTAAAAAGGAATACTGCAGAAGAAAACATGCTAATTTATGCCTTTTGTCTTAGCTCTCTTTGTTCTTTCCTAACACTGAGACATTAAATTGAAATCAAAATCGGGCCACGATGTGAGCACAAAGCCGACAGGATTGTTTTGTCTTTGCGTATTGTAGCTCTTCTCACAGAGGTCTGTGGGGAACACTCGACAGCAAGTGCCTCATTTCGGCTCCACTCACTAAACAGAATGACACTCAGCAGTGGGCCTCCACGGGTCAAGGAGCAAACACCTTCCCTTGTCAGCCTCCTCTCTAGATCGACCCGGTTCGCTCTTCACAGAATCAAATCAAAGCCACAGATGAGACGCGGATATAAACTGTATAAGGCTCTCTGGAGGCTTTGTTAATCAAACCTGTACCCTCCTTAATACTGTATGTGACAAGGTACAGTCGGGGCTGGGTCACTGTCACAGTTTAGCATTTTTTTAGCATTAGTATTCATGAGCGGTAGCACAGTAGAGCAGTAGCTGCTTGTTAATAACGGAGCTCTCTGAAGTTGGAGCCACGCAGGTTGCGTTTCTCAAGGAGTGACCTAACTGGCGGAGCAGGAAGAGCACGTCCTTGAAGGCTGGGCATTTTCTGGCCATTGTTTTCCTGAGGTGGAAAGTCAATTGTATTTATTCCTTCAGTGCATAAAGAGATCCCCTCAGTCGAATCCACATGTTCACTGCGCCTCTCTAGCTAAACGTTACCCGGCTCAGTGGGAGCGGGTGGGTGGCAGTCAGTCATGTTTTTATGCTCTACATACAGTATTAGTGTCTTTAGTCTCAAAATACAAACCCAGCTAAGCAGCCATTTTCTACTGTGCTGTTTTATCCTGCAGTCACTGTTATTGTTTGGTAATAACGGAGGGGGAGACCGAATAACACAGGCTTCCTGCTGCCGATGTTAAATTATTTGAGCTTTAGAGTTTGTCTTTATGGTTTTCCTCATGAAGGGGACGTGTCGCGGTGCAGCTGTTCTACTGCTCCCCCTCCACACGTCTTCTTTTTTAGTGGCACTTAACAGATGCTTGTGGTCAGTGCTGTGGCTTCTGTCAACCTGTTGAGTGCAGGACACTTTTTTTTTGTTTAATAACTCCTGATCATACTCAACTGTGCTGAAATATGAAATAAATATTAATGTAAAGTAGTCAAATGTTTAAGGGTTGTAAGCACCAAGTGAAGGCAAGGGGCAAAAGGCAAAAGAGAGGAAGTGAAGCATCTGGAGAGGACATCCGGGGAGGTACAAGAACCATTAAGGGAGGGTGTGGAGCCTGACCTCTGACCTTAAACAAAGGCTAGAGGTCAAAGACAGGAGATAGACTGAAGCTGTGTTTTAACATGCGACCCGCTGTCAGGCCAATCACAGTAATTTGCCTCGACAGATGTGCCCCCACCCTGTTTGCTAAGCATGTCTCAACAGGAGCAGACGGAAAGAAGGAAAAGACAGAGGGAGGCAAAAAGGAAAGGAACACTAGAGGGAGGAATGAATCGAAAAATGCAGTCAGATAGGAAAAGAGGTCAATACGGCTGCTATCGCCACACGCGAGGTCTCTTCTGATGAGGTACCAGGGCGTCTCGAGCCACTGCAACAGTGTCTACAAGATTTGCACACCACCCCGTAATTAATACCCTTCCTCTTCTTCTACCCCTTGTGGCAGTCTGCCTTTGCTTCCTTCACCGTTTTCTAACTATTTGTTCTGTTGTTGGGGTGGTACGACCTAATCATGGCGAAGTCTTTTAACATCTAAGATCAAAGAGTGTGAGTTTGCCTAATGCAGAATTACGTCAATATACAGGACCTGGCAGTCTCATCTCACTCCACCCCTTCACCACCAGCACCAGCGCGTAGCTCCATTAGGCTCAACGCATTGCTCATTTTTCCGCAAGAGTTCCCTTGGGCTAAGAGGCAATTATGCAGTAGTGTGGCATAATATTTCATTCTCTTCGCATTGCATTACTCTATGCTAGTGCTGGCCGCTAACAGCTTCATGTGGCCCAGGAGGAAGGGTGCAGGCTGCTAACAACTTCATATGAGGAGAGAGAGATTGGAGAAGGGAGGAGAGGTTCTCAAGGGCATGATGCTTCATTAGGAGTCAGGTCTGTTTCACCTCCCTGCTTGGAGAATAAAGGGGTCTGCATGCGTGTTCAGGGCAGGTGATCTTAATATATGTACAACTTACTGTAAGTATATGCACTGCATCATAATTCTTCAGAGTAGTAAAACAGCTTTATAAATCATATTCAGTATTCAATGTTGCCATTTCATGGCAGAACGTGTGGACGGACTCTCAGTTGCGCTGCAGGACAAAGCATGTGGGTCCTGAATGCAAACACATCATGGCCTCATTAGTTCCTATAAGACTACTATGATTTATCCTCATTACAGAGAAGTGAGACATTTCACTCGAGCAGTGTTTTTTGCATCCTTTCTCATGCTTCGTCTTCTGATCAGTGTCACTATGTAACAGGGTGTCAGCGTACGTGTAACTCTGATTAGTTGTAAAGGGACCCTGAACGCTAAGTTGGGTGTTTGTTTTTAGAAAAGGGAAACAGAGAGGGAGCGATGTGGGAAATGGAGGTGGTGCTTTCTGTTCTCCTCCTCTCTGACAGCAGCCTGGGGCAATGAGTGTGAACTGCTCTGTGGGTTTGTGGGTGTTCATCCTGCCAGACTCTCTTCTTCCTTCATTTCAACTCCCCCTTTCTTTCATCAGTTCAGCAAACTGAACTTCCACTACATTACAGACTGGGAGAGTTTTCTCAGTACACCCGTGAGCCTCTTTTGTCACTAGGCTACTGTTCAGATGCTACAGTTTGTCTGTTGTTTAATATGTAGCAGAAACTTTTATTCTGAATTTGTTTTACCTTCCAGTCAAATCATTGTAATGTTCCTCATTCATCATACTCAGCCATTCACAGAAAGCATGTCAGACTTTACAAAATATGCTGCATTAGAGCTTTGGAAGCGAATCTGCAGTCATTAATCCTCATTTCTCATATGCTTCTGAAGCCACCATTAACAACCAGCCCTTCTTTCTGCCTTTTGTAGAAATACGATCTGGAGGAAGAGCGTCTAAAGAAGGGTCTGTGAGGCAGCTTCCCCTGTACGACACGCCGTACGAGCCAGCCGAGAACGGCGGAGACTCCGACCCTGAGCGCTTGCGCTGCCCAAGAGAAAGCCGACTGCCCCAAGATGACGAGCGACCCCCCGAGGAGTATGACCAGCCTTGGGAGTGGAAGAAGGAGCGGATTTCCAAAGCATTTGCAGGTAAACCAACCAGTTCAGCGAGGTGTTAGATTTCAACTATTCTAAAAACCAACAACATAGTATACAACCCAAGGAAGTAGATAACAGAACTGTGACGAGGTGATTAAGGAAAACTTTGCTCAAGTTTCCTGCTTTGCTCTTTCTTGCAGAATCATTTCTGTTTCAACGTTTTCTTCTTCCCGAAAAAGACGAACTTTCTTCACCTTTAACCTAAACAACCTGTTGCTCCTCTGCTAGCGGTCACAGTGTAAATCCAATTGGTTCATTGGAGTGAGGCTTGCCCTTTTAAGCTTCTAGCTTTCAACTCAATTTAACGTAAAACAGTTTCTGATTTGCTTGACTAAGCCTGGTCTCTGTTTTTCTAGCTCTAACAACTTTGGTTATGGCTTCTGTTAGGTGTTGGGGGTCTGCTGTTGCCGCTGCTCCTGCTTTAAACTCTCTTCGTGCTTCCTTTTTCTTTCTTAAAGCACCAACTATGTTTATTTGCAGGGGCCCATTCTTCTGTGTGCTATTTTGATCTTACTGCCTGTTTAATCTGAGTTGACACTGTACCTGTGCTGCTCAGGGTTGTGGGTTGGGGCATTATTGGTTGTGCAGGTGCATGTAGATGCAGGTAGAGCATGGCTAACACAGCCATAACATCAAACAGGGCTGTTCCTGGGAAGAACATAGTTTTGGAATAAATATATGCAACCCAAATCTTAAAAACAAGCCAAACCTCTGAATTTATCTTAGAAACGAAAGTCAGCAGCCCATTTTCATTGCCCCTTTTCTCTTTATATTTTTCTTTTTTATCCTTGAACAGCTCTGCTTTGTTATGACTGCATTAGCTACGAGGGCTCTGTAAGTGGCACTGGATCAGGTCCCCACAGACGAAAGGACTGCACCTCAAAATCCCTCACAGGTACCACTGGAGATGGGGCAGGGGAGGGTCTTTTGTCTTGGTGTTTGTTTCTTATTCATCATGTCATTAACACGCAGGTTAAAATGTCATTTTAATTATTGTTAAATAAATGCTCATAAAATGCTTTGGGATTTTCTTGATGCTATAAAAATGAGGTCACCCACTTCAAACAAAATGTTCTTGATTCAAATGACATTGTCAGGATGCTACTAATGTGATTGCCCTGAAGTGGACTAAAAGCAGTGCAGCCACTGGAAATTCTCTTCAACTCAGCCTGTCAGTGGACACGTGAGTGTAACAGGTACAAGGGCGCTTTAGTACTTGGGAAGAGTTGAAGTGAGCGAATGTGTGTCCTCTAGCTCTCTTGTGCTTTGGAAAGACAATAATGGACACTGCAGTCAGAAAAAACACCAGGTCAGTGTTTTTCTGCCTTTGCACACAAACCTGGAGCTGAGTCATGTCTGTACTGAAAGCGCGCTTTACTTTATTCCTGGACCAACACACAGAACACAAAGAACGTTGCTGTTGTGTAGCGAGCCCAGCGTTTAGTGAATGAACGTCAAATAACAAACAAGGAGATTTTAGCTTATAATTGATGTTTTGTTTCGTTTGGAAAGACGACATTCACTGGCATTTCAATGCAATATTGGTTGCGAATCAAAGGCTGAAAGGGTGATTAATAGCTGTTTAAAGATCTGAAGGTGTAACGTCAAACTCGACGTCTAGGATCTTCAGTGCAGTCAATAATTGCGTGTTGATGGGCAGGTCCCGCTAAATCTCTGATAACATTGTCATGTAATTTTCCGCCGTCCTGTGTTGGAAGACTTGGTGTCTAAAACTGTCAGGAGTAACAATGACAATTTGCGATGTCTGGCGACAAGGTGAGCGATAGAGCGCAGACAGACAAAGATGGCGCTGAATGGCACTGTAATATGTGCCCGAGGTCTTTTAGCAGTAATTACTTTAAGATGGGATCGTTGCTTCTGCTGCGCGCGTTTCTCACCACTCTACATCCTTTACGTCTGCCTTTTCAGTCAGCATCTTTAAAAACGCTCCTGTTGTTTTCTCTCAATTAATTCCTGCTTCCTGTTTACTTATGTGTATTGTACACACTTCTTCACAGGAGTCACGCTGTTCTGGCTCTGCCTGTCATTAGTTAAATAAGGGATGCTGCATTCTTAATCGCTTTCCTTCTCTCCCTCATTATTTTCCTGTCAAGAAGCACTCAGAAGAGTTTTTTCGGGGCACTATTTACTCACACATCCCCCTTTCAATTCCCCCGTACAGACAGCTTCCCTCTTTTGATGACGGTTAATTGAATTCCCATTGGATGTCAAAGTGTTGGCTGGGAATTAGAGAGATAAGTCTTTAAGTTGTCTTTCAAAGAAGAAATGTAGGTCTAAAATGTGCTTGATTTATTGCATGGCTTTATTCTGTGTTGTGTTTAATGCGGGCAGACATAATTCTTCACTATTTGGACAACAGATCAAGCAAGAAAGATGAGCAAGACGTCGCTGGAACAAAAGCCTTGTTAAAACAGTCCCGCTGCTCTTACAGGTGTCAGTGTCGCCAGGCCTTGGATCAAGACATCAAGGGGCTCAGGGAAGGTTTCCCACTATTGAAGGCTTGGACTTGTGTGTCTGCATCCAAGCTTAGCGCCATTGTTGGGAAATAATATATAGTTGTGTGTTTATATCCACTTGTGAGCCAGGTCTTTAGGTCTGTTGACAGCGGTGTAATCCCCACCTCGTAAGTCAGCTCGGTGTGCCTCCCCTCGGAGCTGCTGCGAGAGTCAACTTACTGCTGTTGTCAGGTCGAGCCGGGTTGGCCCTGCTTCGTCCCGGACTTCCCCGTCTTTAACAGCTGTGGGACCTATTCGTTGGAAACTGGCAGACTTTAAAGATGTTTCGTAACACTGACTAGAGCTTGGAGTCACAAAGCCTCAGGCTCATGACTCTAGGGCTTTAAACATCTAGAAATGTTTGCTGTAGGAGCTTTGTGTGTTGGTTAAGGGTCACTTAATGTATTTGAGCTTGTAGCTACATAATCAGATTCGTCACACAGAGTCAGAGTCCATGACTTTGTTTGTCAATACTGTGTTTTTTATATTCCCACTTCACATTTGAAATGTTGAACCGCATGAAATGTTCCGTTGTAGTTTAGCATTGTCTTACTGCTGTTATTGTTTTTCAAAGCTTTATGTACCCATTCTAAATAACAAGTCCCACAGTGTGTGTGACCTCTGTGTGGTCGCGCTGTTTGTCCATTTTGGCGACAGTATTTGTGGTGATTGTGTTAATTCCCCACATCTCAGCAATTAAGGTGCTGAGTAAAACTGTTGCCATTTCAGGCCTGAGTCAAGCACCTTTTCAGCCGGGCAGCCTGGTTTGTAGTCTGACTATACTGTAGCTCTGTGTGATGTTAGCTTTCTACAGAGCAATTTTCCTCTGTTATGTTTCTATAGTTGCTGAAGCACTTTATGTGTAATATCAGTGATGGATGATACTGTTCTCCATTTGGATTTCAGACACTTTCCTGCTTTCGCAGTTTATATTGTGCCAATTATAGGGGAAGTGGAAGTGTTTGCAAACAAAGCAATAACACAGTGAAAAAGATGCACAACCAGACTATAGCATGGACTGAGGGCAAAAGAGAAAAGGGAGGAAAGGGAATTTAAATAAGAGCCAGGTATTCCCCTCAGTGTGCTCCATGGTGCGCCCGGATAATGCAATCTGTAGAAAAGACCATTTGTCTTCATTAATGAGAGGGGGACAGGAGCAGACTAATGCTCCTGCTGTAACCCTTTTTCTTCAGTTGTCCCACTGTCAGTGCCTGCAAACTCACCTCTTCACAACACTTGGTCTGCAATTATTTTTCACTCGCGGCCCGTCTCCTGACAGGTATGCATTGGAATGTAAATTCCAAGCCTTGTTAGGGTGTTGGGAGGCTGTGTACTTGCTGTTTGGTTAATCGCTCACCCTTGCAGTCCCCCCCCCCCTTTCAATAGAACATACGCACAGCGTCACAGCCTCTTCTGGCTGTTGAGTAGCTGATGGATGACCCTGGAGGTGAAGAGTGACAGACACGCTGGAATCGGACCATTCGAAGAAACGCACTTCTGAGCACAACAGCATGTTTGCTTTCTTGCTCACATTCTTTGGCTTCATCCTCCCTCTCACCCCAGACGTGGACCCACTGCCACTGGAAATCTGACCCTGGTCACAGTGGGACTGGGACTGAGAGACGTTGTTACTTAATCGTCTTGCCCTCTGTTGCCTGTTAGTAACTCCTTTCCCTTGGTGCCGGCCAGCTTAGTTCCCTGCATTTAACATGAGAGGTGAGCAAACATGCTTCGACTTGCTCCCCCAGGTTTTGGGATGTTTTATGATTATTTAATGAATCCTGATGGGTTTCTTGACCCAGAAATCCAAGGCTCAAGACTAATATCCCAAAATAAATAATTGAGTCCGTTACAGTCTTGCCGGTAACCCTGGTGATATGCACCAGGGCTGGAGCCCATTGTTTTGTCTCTCTGTGCTTGCCTGGTCTGATTTCCCCAGCGCTGTCTTTATTCCTACTGGCCTCTGCTGCTACAGCCTGCTGATAACCTTCCCGACAGCCTTCTTTCATGAGCCTCAAATGTGTTCCGCCTTCTTTCTCCGAGCGCTGCCACAGGTCTTATCTTCACTCATACACATTGGCCACACATAACAACGCTGTACACCCCACAGTAGCCTCCCATCACCGAGCCCCGTGGAAGCACCTTCTGCCTGGCTGTCACTAACCCATCTCTTCGGGGAAGAGCAAGGATAAGACCTACCTGTCATCTCATCTCCATCGCCTATTTTCTCTGTCACTTTCATTTTAGTACAAACATGTGGTCTTTCAAAACAGACCTGCACTTTCAAAGAGAGCCGGGCCGTATAATGTGACGGATACGGCGTACAGAGAATTATGAGGTGGCATTTCAGTTCCCCCCGAGCATTACACAGTTGTTATCTGTAATGATTTCTGTGCCGATGGAACAAACGCATCTCCAGAAGAGGCGGGTTTTGTCTTCTGAGCTCTTCTGCTCATAAACATCACAGTCTTCCAGCTTGTTTGAATGTGCATGCAATTAGCCAACCAAATTAAGCAGAACTAAATTAAATGGCGTTGGTGGAAACAAGCATAGCTGGTGATTTATAGAGTTGCACTATTTACAGTGATGAAGTGCCATGAGCTAATGAAAAGCCTCGGTAAACAAATACCTGGCTTTTAAACAGATCTCCTCCTAGAAGAACAAAGGGAAAGTAAACTTTAAAAGGAGCTTGTGTCCACTGTTCGGCAGCTTTCGGGTCATTTGATGAACTGGATTGTCACTGTAGCACATCATTTATCACCACTCCAGCTCACTCAATGCTTGTTCCCAGACAGTCCAGGTGTCCAACCGATGTTTGATTCATCCAAAGCTATGTCAGTGACACATGAAGCTGTTGAATTAACTTCCTGGTCTGTTTACAGCACTAACATGACATGAGGTTTGTGTACTTAATGTGAGTGACAGGTGCTTTCTTCATTTAGAATCAGTTATAGCCTCTATTCCTATGTCAACAGAAGAAAAGTGTAATAATGTAGAGGATTATGCAAAGGAGAGATATGATGTATTTGTTTGGTTCACATATATCTGCTAATCTTTGTGTGTATTTGCATAATTTTCTTGGAAAGAATAGTCTTCAGTCATCAGGTGTTTCTATTCTCCTGTATGCGGTCTCTCAGGAAAGTACAACGCAGACTCATCCATCTGTAAAAATCAGTGTTTGGGCAGCACCTTTCTGAAAGTCCTCTTTGTGAGCTCTACAATCATCAGACTGTCTACATGTAAATAAAAATAACCACACATTACTGGTGTAGGGGACATGAGAATGCCTGAAACAGTATGATGAGCTTTCAGGGTGAATGTGTCAGTTTGCTCTGGTGTGTAGACCGCTTTTGTCAGCTTGATACTAAAGCTGAATGTGTCACAGATTTGTTTTTGGAGATGTGATTATCCGTGTGGCAACATGACATCTAGATTATTCAGGACCTTGCGGCTTGCAGTATTTTTATATATATTTCGAGGTGATGGAGTGTTTATAAAAACAGTATACCAGCCTATTGGTAAATCAGTTTACATTCATTTCCACAGTGCTTAATATTATTATTCAGCTGTGCAACCAAGCAAATATGAGCCACCTTCTCCCAAATGGCCTCCTCGTCCTTTCTGTGAGGCTGCATAGTGCAGACAGGCTTCTGCTCGCCAAACAATTACACGCTAATCTGCAATGTGAAATGAGTATTAGGCTTTTAATCTCACAGGAAGAGAGTCCCCTACTTCACCCCAAAGTAGAGGAAGTTATATTATCATCCAGAGTTTGTGACCTTCTGTCTCCATTTCCCGGCATCCGTGCCCATCGCTCCGCCACCCCACTGCTCTCCCATCAGGATACTCAGCGAGCAGCTCCCCCTTCCAGCCACCTTGCTCTAGATTATCCCCCTGACACCGCAGGCCCAGCCGTTTAATTGCTTGTCGGACTGAATATTCTCCAGTTCCTCCCTTCATCTACCTCGCAGATATTGCTTCTCATTAGCATGTCCTGTACCTCCACTCTGCTGCATTTTCTTGCAGGGTAGACTAGTCCATAACATTATGTTCATCCTCCCAATAAACTGCGTTGTGTACTGTGCCTGTATTCCAGCAAATGAAACACGGTGACACACTAAATACAGCGTCGTGGGTTTTTCATTGCTTTATCTCGGGCAGCTAATGCTCCCTTTAGATGAACAGTACTGTTTATGGACACTTCAGACATCAACACCCAATCGCACCCTCCCAGTGTAGTACTGGTAAACTGGTACACCCATAAATACTAGTTAGGCTTTCAAGCTGAGGTTGATTATGCTAATACTAACTATGATAATATTCCACAATCCAGTCACAAAAATGAGAAGCAGAAGCTATGTTGATTAAAATAATGACGCTCGTGTCGTTCACTTTAGAAACGTCTCCGGTACCATGGACAGTGGCATCAACACAGTCTTTACGACATTGCAAATCGCTCTGCGGGGAGAATGGTACAATCTTAACCTCCATAAGAAAATGAATGCATCTTAAGCAGCTAGCCCCCACCAATCCCTGCCCACAGCCCCATGTGTTGAATTACCACAAGCAGCTGCATTATACCTCAGTCTGAACAAACACTTAAATACATTCCCCTCTCCATCCCATTTGTTGAATATCATCTGCTCCTTAACGAGTGACCCTTCCTCCGTTTCAAACATGCTTCTGTAAGATCACTCAAGTTACACCCGAGGTAATACCCCACCCAGCTGGACGTCAGCCATACATTATTTAAGGAGCAAAGCCGGGGGAGTGTCTACTTCCAGGATAGATAGTTTGTCTCAGTGAAGGATATTGTCTACATGGTTGTTTATCTTAATGTCTTGATATTTCAAGCTCCATACTATAAATAACAGCGGAGTGGTGATGGTGTACTGGAGCTGAACTCAAGGCAACTTTATATTTTACAAGTGGCTTAGAGGATCCATAACCTTTCATCAACGTGATTCTAGTGTTTTCCTGGATCCTAACGTGAGAATAAAGTCCAGCTGGGTCTGAAGATGGACAGTTATTGCTATGAGAGGCCCTAAAGGACCAGACCTCTGGAAATAGTTGTGAATCAGCATTTATTGCTTTTGGCCTGAGAATTAAATCTGCGTAATAAAAAACACATTTTATTTTATTGCAATCAACTTTGACTTTTATTGAAAGGGAAACTGATTATCAACAGTCAACCGAAGTCCTAGAACTAACTTGTCTTGCTTTACAGCCCTGTTGTATTCATGTCTTTTTTCAGTCAATGGTTGCTGCTGATTCTTGGATCACAACAGGAACCAGTTTTCTCCACAATACTGACACCTTCTGCTTTGTTCTGTTTTTCACTTACCCAACCTCTTCTCTTTTCCGCTGTCTGTTTTCTGTCATTGCTTCGCTTTCCTCGCCTCGTTTTTTGCGTCTCCATCTGTACCTGTCATTTCTGTCTTTTTCTGGTGACGGGCAACATTTGCAGTAGAGATTAAAGTGATCAAGGACCTCCCGTGGCCCCCTCCTGTCGGCCAACTCAACACCAGCCCTCCCCTGGTGGAGGAACTGGAGTCTCCCTCCCAGACAGCTCAGCCCTCGCCAGGACAGATGAGCTGTGACCAGCACCACCATGGTGGGTGTTGGTGTTCACCGTATGTCCCATCAGCTTCCCCACTCATCATCTTAACTGCCTGCATGTTTGTCCGTGTGGCCCTGTCCCCATCCTCTCCATGCATTTATCCATCCATGTTCTTCAGTGTGCTGCTTGGTTTCTGTCCAGCTGATTTTATTGACTAACAGTTTGGGTAAGAGTAGAACAGTTGCTTATTTTACATGGAAGCATTCTCTTCAGTGATGACTTATTAAATCTGTATTAGGTCTCGTAGAGTCACTGTATAATGTGACTTTAGGTATTATCTTAGTAATAGCTGCACTTTTCCATCTGGTTTACATGTGGCAGAAAATCACTAACTCCTGTGCAGGTTTTAGGGCTGAAGGCTCATTAGTTTTAATTGTGCTGAACTGCCTTCTGCATGCGTAATTACCATTTGCTATGACCCCATTTCCTCTTGTCAACATGCTCATAACCGTCCCAGATGTCCCTCAGCTTTGTCGTTCTCTAGAAGTGGCGCACGTCAGTTGAAAAATCAAACTTGAGAGAGTTTATTGTATTATTTCATTTTACTCTCTGCATGTTAGTTTTACTTATATGTATATATCACAATGGCCACGTTACTAGTTTCAACCCAGAGCTTTTAGATGATTTTTGAGTCCTTTGCACAGTCTCACCGTCTCACAGCTGTAATTACCGAGGGAGTAGAGGGATGTATAGCAGAACTAATGTCAAGCATGGGATTTCCCCTGGCAAAGTGGGAAGACTTAGAGTGAGGCCATGTAAAAGGACACCGCTGTGTGCTGCAGTCGAGGTTGATTTATGTCCATAAATTCATGGGAAAGGTTCTGGTTCCATCAGTGATATGAGTGGGTTTAAGATTGGCGTCCAGCTGTAATGCGATCCTCTCTCTGTCTGAGCCAGTATGGCCCCACTCTAGATCTCAAGGGTCAAAGGTCACTGTGGCAGACATGGGGGGGCCATGGCTTTCACAACCTCTGCGAATACAGTTACAATGCCCTCGCTTGACCTCAGCGTACAAGCAGAACCTCAGTCACGCTCCGAAGTATTAGTCTTGTTTTATCCACATTGTTTAAGTGCTGGACGCCGCTAAGCCTTTTTAATGAAGCCAGTTGTTTGCTCTAAAATGGGCTCAGGAAAAAAATATCCATTACAGTTTAGGAAAATATCCATTATTTCCATTATTCATTCAACCTCATTATCAAACTTTAAATGTAGATTGACAGGGCAGATATTGCATCTGCATATAAATAGAGAGTTTAATAATGAGCTCTGTGCCTTTGTTTAATTGTTTACGCTCTAACAATAAAAAGATTAAACACCAAAGAACTAAGATATATCCAGATTTTGTTTTAAATGGATTCACCTACTGACCCTGGGCATTACTTTGTCTTTGTCTGAACCTAATTATCGTGGCTTTTAGGGATTTAAATGAAAAAAGAAAACATAAATTCCTGGACAATGGATTCACCTGAGGATAAACTTTTGGCTTTAAAAATATTTTATTAAAACCTGTCTCATAAATCATTCTCAGTGTGCAGTGCATTCTAATGAGATGCAGATCTGTTAATCATTTCTCACATCCTAGCAGGAAAACTTAATTTTCATCTCACAATACAGCGGTGGATGGTGCGCCTCATCCCTCAGACTAGTCATCCTTTTCGATAGCAGTACCATTAGTAAGTGAGAATTAATTAGCCAGTTTAATTGCAGGAATTTGTAGAGGAGTGTGTGCAGAAGTAATCGGTCTGTTCAGACGCGTCAGTGGTGAATGCTCTGGTGTTTAAAGTGAGTAAAGTTTACTCATCATTTCTTGACGTGAGATGCTTTTTGCTGCTGTTAGTGTCCACTGAAAGTCTCCTTGTTTGTGGCATTGTGTTGTTTTGTATTGTACTGTGCTACAGTATGTCCTGCATTGCTCGGCTGTGTTACGTCATTGTGGACAGGTTGCAGTATAGTCATGGAAATGTTATTTTGACCTCTGTGTTCGTCCTGGCCAAATGGTTGCCTCTATCAAACACTCTCTCTCCTCAGCCAGTTTTTTTTCCTAAGCGCTTTGTTAGGGAAGCTGTTTGTCTGAAGTGGGCAGGCTCCTCAGCCATCAGTCACCATGTAACTGACAGTCCAATCTCATACACAGATTCCATTTGCTGTGCTTTACAAACAACAATACTGATAGCACGCACTCAGATGCCCCTGCACATTTGCGTGCACATGTTTGTCCGTGCGTGTGTGTGTTCAGTGAAATATATGTGCACACTCCTGTCTCTCTTAAGCTGCCTCTTAAAGCTTTTGTTCTCCTGTGGGCCAGTGCTCTCGTCAATCTCCTGTCGGCCGTGTGTTGTGTGCACCGGAGAAAGGCAAATGGGTTTGGTTCACTCCTTGTGGTATTCAGCTTAAAAGCACAATTTTACAGGAATTTGAGGCTTGCAAAGGTTCGATCAAAGCAGATGTGTGTCTAGTCACACTTGAGCAAATAAAATACTTCTTTTGTTTGGTTTGGAGGCGCCCTCCTGAAGGTAACGTTCTCTATGTACAACTATGCACTCTGGCTGCGGAAAAGTCTCTGCTCTGACAGGAAAGGTTGACGGGGTGAGCTCCACTGAGAATAGCCACTCAACTACTTCCACGTGGCAGAGGAGAAAAGGAGGGATTAATCAAGGTCAAATGAAGCACTGATTGTGCTGGATCCGGCCAACGTGAAGAATTAGTGCGGGCGCTGGGAAAGTGGAGGAAATGTGAAGTGCTGAGGTGGTTGAGTATACTTTAGATACACTGAGAGATGGAGTGTGTGGGGTAACCAACATAGCAACATTTATCCTTACGACGCGCTTCTGCTATAATGTTAAATGGGAAAGCTGGTTTGCAGGAGCAGGCATAATCAGCAGACATAATTTTGGATGATCAGGAACCATTAATATGCCTAATCAGGGCTGTTACTGGTCCCTGTCCTTTCCTTTGAGGAAATCTTCCTTTGTAGTCCATACTAGCAGTATACGAATAGAAAGAAAAGAGCGCATTAGAAAGAAACATCAAAACATCAAAAGAGAAGGTAAAGGCTGGAGAAGTGGACGGGCTGGACATATGCAAACAGGGAGAGAGAGATTCAAATGGACGGATGCAGAGAGGGCAATTGGCTGCATCTTCATGTTGCGATCTGTCAGCATTGACAGGGATGAACGGAGAAAACATGCATCTCCCTTGTCCCCTTGGTCAGTTTCCATGGAAACGCAATTTCTCACCCTTACACATATACTGTATGTTCATCCTAGTCGCGCCGTATTCCCAGCAGTCAACATGTAATTCGCTTGGACTACACGAGAACATCAGGAACTAATAACGCTGTTTGTGTGGACTTTCATGCGACGCAGGAGCATTGTTGTGACTGTCTATAGTTAAACCATCTCCCCTTTACGAAGTCAGACTGCACGTTGCAGTTCTCCACAAGCCTGAGGTTACCACATACACACAATTTGGCTGTCATTGTGGGACTCAGCTGTAGTCCTATTATAAACAGTCCAGAGGCCAAGATAACAACAGTAGCTAGAGTCAATTGGAATAATCATTTCCATGAGTTTGTGTTTGGGTTAATGCATCAGTGAGCTCAAGGCCAGCGAGTTCAAGCTGGAGTAGAGTGTGGAGGGGAAGGGGAGCCTCATGTGGCCCGAGCTGAAACTACAGCGTCCTGATGTCTTTGTGCTCGTGGCTCAAATTCCACTGAAGCCACCGCTGGAAGACATTCTCAGCTCATGTAGTTCAATACTAGAACCTGAATGTACATCTCATGTATTATTAGATCCTACTACCTGGAGGTTGACCACGGAGTCCAACCAAACACTGCTGTTTGTAAGGAACCACATGCAAGTGAGAGCCAGAGTCTACGGAAAGAAATGGTTATTAAGCCGATAAACGGGTTCTTGTTTCTCCACTCAAGACTTTATCAACCTAATGTCATTGACTTAGACTTTGTTGAGTTTTTAAACCGTCTAAGCACTGGAAAGTTTAGCAGTAGACATTTTATAGACGAACATATTGGAGAAACGCAAAACATAAGTAATCTCTGCAGTAGAGTCTTGGTTTGTGAACATGTTTCACTATATGTAGCTACAGAAGGCCGTGTGTTTTTCCATTTAGCGCCGTTTAGCAGTGACAAGCTCAAGCTCACTGAAATTTGTTGACATGGTGGTGTCTCGTGTAGCTTGGGCTGATTGATTGATACTGACAGGTAGCCCACTCAGTGTGCTACAGGATGACTTGGTGAACTCTTCGTCTGTGAAACGCAACGCAACGCTCTGAATGCAGAGTCCACACGGTGGTAGCCCCGGCTCACAGTGCCTGTCCCTGGGTCCAGAAGCTGCAGTGCTCATCCTAGTAATTAAACGATGGACGCAGCACCGACCATTAGTGACGAAGGGCTGCGCAGACAGACGCGATCCGGTAGCGCTGAGCATCATACTACATTGACTTCTTTCATCAGGGGCTCAGCTTTGATATGTTGATCTTAAACCTTAAAGCTGCCAACAATCTCCAGCTAAAGCTTGTCATACGGAAACGGCTCGTCTGTTATTGCTAGAGAAGCGTGTCAGGGCCTCTAAATAGGTCTTTCCAACACCAAGAGGGCTGTGACATCAATTACAGTGATGGATGACTGAGGGGGAAATTGGCTAAAACACACATGTACGTACACACACGGATGACCACACAGCTCCTTCACTGTCGACCATAACTCAGCCAGATGTTTCCTCTCATAAATATTATTTTACCTTTTCTTCTCATTTAAGCTTTAGTTAACATGGGATTTTTCTTGGTGCTGACTTTGTTGTGTTTTGCCGGCGATGGCTGCTGTGCAGGTCACCTCCAGCCACCACATGCTTCCCACACGTCCAAGAGAGCTTGTCATGTCCACAGTTGACCGTGAGACTTTTGAAAAGCCAGTTTAATGTTTAACCTGCAGTTGGGATTAGCTTGTGGGTCCGTGTGCAAGTGTGTGTGTGTTTGTGCAAGTGAATTTTCCAAGTGCACTTGTTTGCATGACCATGCACATGTTTGTGTGTTCTACACGTCATGCTTGAACATCGCGCAGTATGTGTAACTGGTCTCAGACCAGCAGTTGTGTGAATGCTTTGGGGGAAGTTTGTATGCGTGTGTGTTTTCTCACACTGGAATGTGTACACAGTGAGCACTGATTGATTTATGCCTCCTCTGCTGTGTGTACATGTCCTTCAGTTGGATGGCCTGCACAAAGTGACACCGTGTGCGCTTATGTGCTTGTGCCTCTGTGTGTTAAACTACTGCCTAGATTTTGGTTCCTACACGTTGCTCAAATCTAGTTTAGTTGAAAAATCTTAAGAGAAG